>CM059013.1:13866666-14600000 GCA_030272315.1 Paspalum vaginatum | reverse complement strand
ATGTGGAGATGTCCTCTGCATGCGAACTAGGACATCAGCTTCCGTTGGAAATACTCCCATCAGTTTCAAATTATACATCATTTGATTTTTTGGCACCAAGTTTAATCCACTCGTGTTATTTAAAAATTCCATAGTTATGATTTATTTTGACAAATTTAGTTTATCATATAATAACCACTTTAAGCATGACTCGGATTTTTACATATTTTTTAAAGTTTTTAATAAGGCGATGAGTTCAAACCTAATGCTAAAAAAATCAAACCACGTATATAATCTAACCTAAATGCTTGCAGTCAACCACGCAAGAATTGACCCCTATGCCATGCACACCCTTGCCATCGTCCGATCGCAACAAAATCTAACGGCAAAGCCTCTCAACCTTATCCCCTGGCAAAAATGATGCCTTCCTTATCGCATCCCGTCATCTCCTCCTCGCAAGAAATGACAAGGACTCCACTGCGCACATCCGTTCCGCCCATCCGCTCCGCCTATCTGCTCTAGTGCCTCCCCGGCGTGGACGCCTCCCCAGTGAACATCCACTCTGCTGCGCTCCCCGGCGTGGACGCCTCCAGGTGCCGCACACCGGACTCGCGTCCCCAACACTGGATCTGCCTCCTCGTCACTAGTCCCGCCTCCACGACGTTGGCCCAGGCGTCCTCGGCGCTTGATCCGGCTCGTCGGCGCTCATCTGCCCTGCGCACCTTCCCGGCTCTCCCAGCGCGGGCCTCGCCTCCGGTGCGGATGCACTGCTGCCAGCCTCCTCCGGTACAAACTACTCCTCTCTGTGCCGGCGATGGGAAGGAGGGTCCCCTCTGTGTTGGGCTCGCCGAATCATGGCGCCAAGCATTTTAGTAATATCAACTAATAATTTTAGGTATCCATTGCAAGCATTTTTAGGATCCTCTGCATGTGTTGCTTTTTTTTGTTCATGATCTATTTCTGATCTCAAATTCGAGTAGGTGCATGTATCTCAAATTCGAGTAGGTGAATGTATTTTTTATGTCACAGATAAGAAGTTTCTGTAAAAACTTTCAAGCATTTTAACAAGTGAAGATATGCATTTTTTCAGTGTGATATAGGAAATTTTATATATACGCTTTGTTTTTAGTTGTCTTAAGAAAACCAATCGGAGGTTGCCTCTTTTTTACTGGGAGTAGGCGACGGGCAGGTAGGGAGTTGCCAAAATGGAAATACTAATTAGCACTTTCCCAAAAAAAAAAGGGGGTGTGCAGGCCGGGAGACATTTTTCTGCGCGCGCGTCTGTTAGCAGGCTCCATAATCTAAAAATAGAGAGAGTATTTACATTGTCCCTGCAGTTGCACCTTGGCATTGCTTTGGGTCCCCGATGAACCTGAAGTTTCAAAGCCGGTGGTCACATTCGCATCGAGCATCGGCGCATAAGCAACAATTTGCATGTTGCCTACAATTTTGTAGAAGTATTCCTGAGCGACGGAGATGCTGGTTATGTGATTTTACTGACCAAACGGGGTAGACCAATGAAGGATCACTCATCACTCCAAACATCGAACTCTACCTGCCCCCACCTCGAGCTTCAGTGATATATGCATGATTTGAATATATTTTTAGGTGGATGTATATTTGATCTGTGGATGCTACTAGATCAGACTCAGAAGTGGTCTATGAGTCGGCCCCATCGTTTGGTTGATGGCTTCATGCTTCCTTTCTTGCCAAGAGGGTGACGCGCCAAGCCAGGGACCGCCAAGGCATGGGGCTCTACCTCTTGTCCATCCACTTCCGCGATTGCATGATACTTGATACGACGCTCTTCCGCTCCAAGGTTCCCCGTTCCCTACCCTGGTTGGATGCCATACCTATCTGCACAGCGATCTTGAATGTTTCTAACTGTGCGATCTGTGACTGTAAGTCTATTGGTCTCTACTCTCTACAGATTGTCTGTTGCTTCTACTGCATTCTTCCTTTTTTTTCCTTTTCTTTCCTTCCCCATCGCCATGTGAACCCTGCTGTTCTCTGTCGTCGCAGTGGATTCTGGCGCCATGGCATGGTGTGCTAGCTGCTCGTTGCAGGCAGCATCGTTGCGCTCTTGCCCTATGCGTTGGCATGTCGATTATGTAGCCATGGTGTTTGTTAGAATGCCAACGGCAACGACAGAAAAATATGGCAGTTGGAAGTTCCATGTGCACTAGTTCGCGCAGATGTTCTTCGTTGATGAGAAGAAAAAGGGTCTATAGTAATCAATTGATCATGTCAAACTCAAGTTGTAGCGCTCAATGTAAAACCGTATGGAGATTGAGTGGCATTTTGCTCAACCGGTGGGGGAAGAGACCGCCCCGTGGCCTTAAAATTAAGGTAGAGGCACCCGGGGGCGGAGCTGCGACCGGGGCTGGAGGGCTGCAGCCCCGGTCCAATCCATGTAGCTCAAAGTAGTATGCATAGGAGTATTAGATCTTTATTAGCTCGCGTACCTACTTTTCCCAAGTAAAAGAAAGTCCACTGTCCACTTCACTTCTAGCATGTCTCGGCACTTGGTCCTTGCTACTGTGGAATTTTACCTTGTGGCGTGAGGCAGCAGCAATGCCCCTGGAAGCACTTAGCTGCCCATGCAACTTGTGCTACATTCTGTCCTTGGCTCATAACATTTTGAGGTAAATAAATTAAACCAATACTAAAAATAAGTGTTTATGGTTTATAACATTATTAATTTTTTAGCCTTTGAGAAAATAGCTTGATATTACATGCTAAGCGAGATATGCTTGAATCCATTAAGATAAGGGTGTTTTTTATAGCACTGTTAATTTTTTAGCCTTTCAGAAAATCGCCCCCATTTGCTTCATTTCTGGATCTGCCACTGGAGGCAACCAACATTAACCGCTTGTGAAAACCCCTCTAATGCCACCTTTGCCGATGATGGGTTGGGGGTTCAACCACGTTTAAATTAATTTGGTCCCATGGGTAGCCTAACCCAAGACCTCAAATCAAGTGTACAAATGAGGTAGTAGAACCACAGGAGTGCAAGCCTGTGTGCCTAAACTATTTACTCTTTCCTGAGACAAAATTGATCAAAAAATTTACTCCTTTTCCATATAGACAAACTATTTGGCCTAAGGCGAACCAAGGGTTCTGCTGCTGACCTTTGAGCTACACAAAAAAAAAACGACTTTGCCTGGCTCAGTTATTATGAAACTAAACCTGGGCCACTTGGTTACCTATATCAGGTCTGTCTCTCCTATGAGCTATACCAGGTCTGTCTCCCCTATGAGTGACTTGCGAACCATAGTGGGCTGATGTTGTTGCCTTGTTATTTTGTGTGCAGTCCTGTAGTTGATCAGTATTTGTGTTCGGACTACAATGCACGGATATAATTGTTGCTTGGTTTTCTTTATCATTGCAGTCTCCATTTTCTTCATGGCTTTGATCTCCATTTTGAATATGTCCATTTTGTTCTTGCTGCCCATCTCTGTGTTGATTCTGCTCATCTATGTTGACCCTTGCCTTTTGTTCACCCTTTTTGTAGTGTTTGGTCAGCAAGGCTATAGAAAGGGAGCAGGTTGTCACAAATCCAGTTAGGAGAAATAATCCCCCAAAATTTCCAAAAGTGATAGCATCTGAATCAGAAGCTTTTTCCTCATTTTGACAGCTGTTTTGATCAGTCCATTTCTTCTCGATTTGAATGATACCTTCTCCTTCTGTTATGTTGAGGATTGCCCTTGATATTTCAGTGAGTAGTGGAGATCGCTTGGGAAGTGCCTTCGCCAAAGAAGCAAAGAGAAAGTTCTTACTAGTTGAGTATACTAATATTTCAAGGATAATACATTTTATCTGACTCGGTACTAGACATGAAAAATAAATTTCTGAAACTCCCCCAACTGATCTAACCTTTTCAGCTTCAGTGATGCAATGGAATGATGAATTCAATGCAGCACATAGTAGTAATATTTTGACATTAGAATCTTCATCATGACTTAGTAGCCATTTTTTATATATATTTTAGGAGAGATTAAAATAATTGGCTAGCAAAGAGTAGTTGAACTTACAAATGCAAAACCAGCACTTTTGTAAATAGGCCCGACCATTGTGTAACCTTTGCAGTATTTGGCGAGAAATAATTTGATGTATGGGACTTCCAGAACGAGTGCAGCAACACCTCCATTTTTTACTTCGTTAGAAAGAGCACCGTGGAAGTCATCAGGAGTATCATAGGGTCTTATTTTTGATCTGTTAAAACCAATATCTTTCAATAGGCCCTCTATATAGGAGCCTCGGTGAAATCCTACATAGTCTCCTCGCTTCTGGAGTTCATGAATGTCAGTCACTGTTGGTGACAGTTGCTGTACAGTAAGCATCGATGCGAAGCTTGCAGTATAACTTGATGCAAGCACCAGAAGAACAAACATCCATACAAGTAGAACTATTCGAGACAGAAAGCATTCCAGCTTCTCCTCTGCAGAATTAACTACAAAAAGTTATTTTTTTAATACAGCAAGTCAATTTGTAAGGCTGAGGCACCTCAATGCATACTTGATATATACTACTATGAATTTGGACTTCATACAAACAAGGTGGAATACTGGAATATGCCAATCTGCTACATTAGATGATAAGTTCAAGTCTTCATTAATCTACTTCTTTCATTATGTCATGTGGGGCCGCGTGTATACGCGACGGCGTCAGTGCGCGTGATGTGCGCAGGGCAGCAGAAAGGGCTGGGCGCTTGGCCCAGGAAGGAAAGAGTGGCTAGGATTAGAAAGATAAGATTGGGATTGTTAGTTTCTATATCAAGTTAGTTTCTATATTGAGTCCTAAAGTCTAGGAAGGTTTGGTTGGCCGGGAGCTATATATTCCTTGTAAGACACATTGTGAGATTGAGCAAGTTCATTACCATCCAATCTCCGTCTCTCCTTCTCTCTCAAGCCGCCGGCCAGGGAGCAATCCCGCCGACGAAGACCAGCAGCGTGGGGGCATAACTCTGCTGCAACTACGGACCTGGGACTACGAGCTTCGTAGTCGGGGTCCGGCTACCTTGGGTATCAACGCCCTTGACAACCTGGTATCACGGTCACATCGATCCTCGTCTTCCGCTGACAGCAACCCACCCGCCGCAGCCGCCTCTGATCCTTCCACCGCCGCCGCTCCACCCACCACCTTTTTTAATAACTCATGTTATGGCATATCTAACATTTGTTTGCAAAAAACATAACACTACCATTTTGTTGAGGAATGAAGAACAGTGAGTGTGCATTCTCCTTTCTAAATACTATGAAGCTTCACTTTCACAATCTTTCTTGCAGGCACTTTACGAGGCTCTAATATTTTCTAAGGAGGTTCCTTGTATGCTACTATGCTTTATCTATGAATTTCGTTAGGACAAGGCTTTGACTAACAATTGCTTCATTAGTAATATCATTTATGTGATCAAAATCATAATCATAAGAAGGTACTCATGGATACAAATCCAATAACATCAATCTTGTGCAGAATTTTTTTCACAGTAATTGTTGGTCAAAACCTTGTACTAACAAAACAAAATTTAGCTTGTATTTTGGGATGGATGGAGTATATGCTAAGCACATTTTTGTCACTAACTTCCATGGTTGTTCACTACATAGAAAAAAAATTAATGAGATATTTTACTGTTTAAACGTTTTACTCAACTCTCTTCAAATATGGAGAAAAACATCAGAATCCCCAGTTGTTTGAGTGAAAAGGGACCATGTAGATATCCATTGCCACTTAAGCGCTCCAACAGCCACACAACAATTCCAGTATAGATAAAGAACATGATGCTTCCAAACCACATTCCTTTGCTTAGTGGTTTCAAGAAAATCCACATATTATTGTTCACTTTTTCCTTGACTGGGACAATCATCGCCACTCCTGATTCTGTGTATGGTACCGTGAAGTCGACGTACAGTGTTCTATTGTATCTGATTGTTATATCTCCAATTGCTATGTCATATCTCTGCATTGGCATAAGTTAGTTGGATTTAATTGCTAAATGAAAAGTAAAGTTTACTTATTATTTGATATGTGCTACATATTATTCAACAATGCCTGCTCATTTATTCAATAAAAGGAAAACAAGAGCAATGGTCAGTATATATTTACTTTTGATAAAGAAAAAACATGCCTTTATGATTTACGTCCTTTTAAACAACAAAGTTCGATCGTGGTTGAGTTGTATGGTTTCACACTGGGTGGTGAAAAAAAATCAAAATTTTTGAACCACCAGAGTACTATTTTACAATAAAATATAGGAAAAAGTCCATTTTACAACCTCGAACTGGCCAAGAAGTCTGAATTTCAACCTTGTTTTACGAAACCGGACAAACCACACCCTCGAACTGGCAAAACCGGTTGAATTACCCCCTGAGCACGGTAGCAAGATGTTTCAAAGGTGGTTTTGTACACGTGGCATACGGGTCCACGAGTCAGTCCTCGTCACCAGTCCACGTAGGCATCCACGTCAGCACCCCGTCCTCCCCCAAGCCGAGCCGTGCCTACCGGCCAACGCCAACTATGGTGGGCAGCACATCGGAGGAGAAGGAGAGGGGCGACGAGCCACACGCCGGAGGAGAAGCAGAGGGGGCGGCGGGGCGTGCGCAGGTGGGGAAGGAGAGCGGCGCTCGGAGGGGGAGGGGAGCGGTGACGGTCGTGACGGGGACGGCGAGCTTGGCCACCGAAGGGGAAGGAGACGAGCGGCGCGTCGGATGGAGTTAGAGGAGATGGCGGCGCCCGCTGCCGGAGTCATAGGAGAGGGCGGCCGGCTGTACGCACCTTCCTCGTCGGCTGCGGCCGCCCTCACCGCTAGGCCTCACGTGCCCTCCTTGCCGGCAGTGCCTCCTCACCGCGCTCGCCCGTGGGGCCGCCGCCGACTCCCGTGAGCACGAGCCCCGAGCATGGAGTAGTTGAGCACAGAGAAGAAGGTGTCGACGTCGTCCCCGTCCCCTCCACTACCTCTCTCCCTCCCCGACGCGCCGTCGTGGTGGCCTTCCTCTCCGCCCGGACGACGCCGCTGGTTCTCTCCCCCTCCCTAGCTCCGCCCAGACACCGCCGCTATGCTCCTGACGTTATGACTCCCGCCTCACGCCGACCGTCGACGCCTCTCCCCATATCCGCCTCGCGCCGGCTGGTGGAAAGGGAAGGCGGCGGAGTTGCTATGGAGAGGGGGAGGTGACGGCGGCGATGGAGCTGCAGGGAAGGAGAGGGAGGGAGGGGGCGACAACGGCGATGAGGGAGGCAGAGGCGGCAATGGCGCTGCGGGGAGGGGAGGGAGGTGGCAGCGGTGGCGGCGCTGCAGGGAGGGGGCGGCGGCGTTGTGTGCGAGAGAAAGTAGGCAGTGATGACATGGAGAGAGAGAAGAAGTGGGGCCCACCTGTCATTGAGAGGGAAGAAAAAGGTTGAGGTGTTGACGTGGACTGACTTATGGGCCCCGCATGCCATGTGTGCAAAACCACTCTTGAAACAGCTTGCTACAGTGCTCAAGGTTGTAAATAGGACTTTCTTGCCAGTTTGAGGGTGTACAGTACCCGGTTTCGTAATACAAGATTGAAATTCAGACCTCTTGATCAGTATAAAGGTGTAAAATGGATTTTTCCCTAGAATATATGCATATTTCAGTTTGTTCACTTGGCAGATTGACAAATTTGACGGCATCTTTTAGAAATTAGTTCTCACCTGAAGAAAAACTTGGTAAACAAAATCATTGTAGCTCCCTGTACTTTGTGTATCAAGTGTATCGAATTCTTGATACTCATATGCAAGTGCAAAGGGCAATTTTTTTACTGCCTCCTCAAATATGTCTATAGAAAGGCCAGTTGCGCTTGTTGCATTCGTGACAGGATCCCTTAATGTCCTTATAAATTCTGGATATGCACTCGTGTGCACGCCAACCCTAAGCTTGTTACCACTTGCAGGAAGTTCCCAACCCCTTGGTATTTCTGTTGACTCTCCTGGCCAAATTACTGGATTTAGATCGAGAATTGCGGCTGGCATTGCTATTTCAAAACCATTTTGATTTAACTCCCGTGAAAATCCATTTTTCAAAGACCAAAACCCAATATGTCTCCAACTTCCCCCAACCACATTTATTATTTGTAATGCAGACACTTGCAGCTGTCTGTCTGTAAGGTCGAAGTTTCCACTTAAACCTCTGAATTTGTTTTGTACAATTGCTGTTAGGAGCTCTGGGCCAGTTGTGGAAACATCCAATGACTCCAAGCATGTAGAATTTTTACTGGAATGCAGTCTCTTATTTTTGTTACTCAATACCCCAACCTTCTCTGCTGCTTGTGCTAATGCCCAAACTGTATCATATCCCCATAGTCCGACAATGCTCAGTTTATTAAATGGTGATTCATGTGGGTTATCTTGTTGGTACATTCTGTTCCATCTCATGGAAAAACTTTCAAGTTCTTTTGATCTGGGGACATGAAATCTTACTCCTATGACCCCATTCATTGCCTCGATGACAGATGGATTGAGTGAGTCGATGATGTTTGCTAATCCATTTGTAATGATCCACACAAATCCTTTTTTCATCATCCCTGCCTCCTTGGCCTTTGTAAAGAGAATGGAGGCCCTGGTCGACGACATATGAACAATGAATACCCTTGTTTGCATTGTCCTTAGCCTGTAGAGCTCTTGCATAATGTTTTCGCTTGTTGCTGACAAAGAAATGACACTGCGATATGGAACACGTGCATCTATCTGTTGAAGGCCGTCAATGAGGTGTGGTAGAATGCCCCTCCCATATTCAGTATCATCATATACTGGCACCACCTCTCTCCATCCATAGGCTTTGATAAGAGAGGCAATACTATTCACTTGAACTGAGTCATTCAATGTTGCACGCACAAAGTACGGCATAGTATCAGAAGTGAGCGAGGGACTTGTTGCGGTGAAGGATACAATAGGTATTTGTGTTATATTCCCAAGATTGGATATAAATGCAGCTTCTGATGATTTTTGGGGACCAATGATGGCTTGCACTTTGTAATTCTCCAGTAATTCAATAGCTTTGGAATTTCAAAGGAAACGAACTTCCGTCAAGTAATATCAGCACAATAATATTTCAGTATTCAGCATACAAGTTTTTTCTTAGTATTATGTTTATTTAAAGGATCTAATCTAGACTTGCAGTTGATAACCAACCTCATGTCTCTGTCTTTTGTCCAAATGAGACACAATGCTAAGTGGCAGGTGTTTGACAATGTGCCAGGAGGGTTGCCTTAGCGCAGCTAGCTAGTCTCAGCGGAGAAGAACTATCTGATCAGAGTTCCAACCCCAGTTCTCACAATTGTTCAGTTGGCCATCAAAACCCTTCTGTTATCCACCTCGTTGTTTATTGACATTTCTGTCACTTATATAAAGAAGTTGCTGTTGGATTTGATCTCGGGAACGGTCAAGAGACCGATCCGGAGATGATTACGCGCCCTGATCGGGGGCGCGACCTTCCTCTTTTGGTTGTGGCCCCCGGTCACAGTGCGCTATATAAAGAGGGGCCCAGGGGCCGGCGCGGACGCCAACGCAAGCCGTACGCCGCTAAACCCTAGCCCAACAGAACTAACAAGGGATCCGATCTCCCGGCGCACCTAGTGACTGGAAGAGCCACACCCGACGCCGCCCGTCATCGCCGACTCGATGGCCGACGACAACGAGAGGGGCGATGCCGAGCAGGAACAGCAGAGGAGGGAGCAGGAGGCTAAGGAGGCGGAGGAGCGCCGCCTCAAGGACCAGCAGGACAGAGAGGCAGACGACCGCCACCGCACTGAGCAAGGAAACCCCGTTGCCCATGTGGCACCGGCCGCGCCTTTCCCCGGCACCGAAGGTGAAACCCTCTCTCTCTCTTTCTTCTCATTCCCACTCGAGATCTACGTGAATCCTATGAACTCTTGCACTAGAACTCGCTAGTGGTGGGGCTATCGGTGTGAGATAGACCCTGGAGAACCTAACAATTGGTATCAGTTTGCTCGGGCCAAGCCCGAACCCTAACCCTAGCGGGTTTTGATCTTCGGATCAAGAAGGAACGATCGAGAATCGCGAGATTCGATACAAACACGAAATGATGTAGGGTTTTTCTAGGCTCGGATCTGAGAAATCAGACAGAAATTAAAAAAAAAAAACCAAAACCCTAGAATCCCCAAACCCGCGTGAATCGAGAGCCCAGAGGGCTTACCTGGCCGTTCCGCTATCGCCGGCCGTCAGGAAGAAGGTGGCGCTCGCACCGCCGGCCACCGTGTGTGCACGCGCACCCGCACCCGCGAGGGCGACAGAGCGCACCGCCGTGGGCCGCTCGGCGGCGACGCGTCCACCCTCGGGTGGGCGCGGCGCGCGCCGTCAAGAAGCCCGCGGGCGGCGCTGCCGACCGTGCCACCGTCTTCTCGCTCTCTCACTCTCGCCGGAGTTACGGTGGAGAAGGGGGAGGGGAGCGGCGGCGGACAGACAGCAGGCGCGGGGGCGGGGGAGAAATGGCCTAGGGTTTCCATACCCGGCCGATTTTTTCAGGCTTATATACCCAGCTCGGATGAACGATGACCGTCCGATCTCGATCGACGGCAGAGATGCAGGCGGGGGCGCGCGGCCGCCAGCTGGGCTGGGCCAGATGCGCGGCCCAGGCCCAGGTTGTCCTGGCCTGGCTTGCACGCCGCCCCGCCAGATCAGGCTGTGGGCCAAATTGGGCCGATTTTTGGGCCGTTTTCGGGAAGATTAGAGCGCAGGGTTCTTTCTTTTTCCCTGCATTTTTTTTCAGATTATTGATAAATGCTTTTTGCATGATTATTAGAAATATGTGCTTGGAGTTAAATATACAGAATTTAGATTTTTTGATCTAGACCTTGTTTCCGCTGCTGATGATATGTTTTTTAAATGTGTATTGTCTCTGAATTTTTTGAAACCAACGTGAATAATTATTTAGAGATATGCACGTTTTTAGATTATGTATGACTTTATTGTTATTTAACCAACGTTAATTTTAATGATGAGTCATGATTATCTTTCTGAATTTATTCTATTTTTATCCAACGATGAATCTAGAATAGAGATCTTTTTTTTTCTGCATGATTTAATTTCGACCAACGTTGATTTTAATTCATGCATGAGGATTTCATGTTACTTTTGATCATAATCTAATTTGATTTATGTTTTATTGTTGACGAAGGGATTAACGCTGCGATGCTCCTCACTCAGATGGGGAAGATTGATCCGCTCAAGGGGAATAACTATCCCTCTTGGCGGAAGAATATTGACATGATGCTCACCTTGAGTGACTTGGATTATGCACTCCAGACTGATAGACCCACTGAGCCTCCTGTAGGCGATGCTCATTATGAGCAGAAGATGATGCAATACAGCATCGAGAAAAGAAAGTGGGAGATTTCAAACAATAAATGTTTGAAGATTATTCGACACCTTATTGATGACTCCATTGAATGGTCTATACCAGAGTGTGCTACTGCCAAGGAGCTTCTAGATAGACTGAAGACTCAGTTTACTGGATCCTCTAAGGCGTATGCTAGCGCTTTGGTAGATGATTTGACCAATACAAGGTGTGATAGCTCTGGAGTGCGAGCCTACATCCAAAAGATGACTAGCACTGCAGCCAAGCTGAACAAATACTTGGGCAAAGATTTGCCTGAGGATTTTGTGGTGCACATGATTATGAAATCACTTCCAAAAGAATATGAAACTTTTCATGTGCACTACAACACCACTGTCAAGGACAGATGGACAATTGATCAGCTGATGGCTCAGTGCTTGCAAGAAGAAGAGAGGCTCAAAAGTCACAAGAGTGACTCCCTCAACTATGCATCGCATCAGTCAAAGAGAATGAACAAGAACTCCAGGCCAGTCTTCAAGAAAGGACCTAAGGGTGATCTTGGACAGTCCTCGAGCAAGCCTCCTGCCGTGAATCATAATCATGGCAAGGGGAAGAATCCTCAAAAGTTTTTCCCTATGCCCTACAATACTTGCTTGCACTGCAACCAAGAAGGGCACCACAAGAAGGATTGTCCAGATTGGTTGAGGTCTCTCATCCAGAAAGAAAAAGGTACATATCAAGTGACCTTTATTGATGAATCCCTGTACTTAGATTTTTCCACTAATGCTTGGTGGATTGATTCGGGTGCAACTGTACATGTTGCGAATTCTTTACAGGGCTTCCGAACAAGGAGGATGCTGGAAAAGGGCAGAAGAAACGTTAGAGTAGCTAACGGAAAAGAAGCCCCAGTCAAAGCCATTGGAGATCTTTCTCTAGAATTAGATGATGGTTTTGTACTGTTATTGAGAGATGTTCTTTTTGTTCCCTCTTTAAAGAGGAATTTGATTTCTGTCTCTAGACTTGATGATGAGATGATACATTGTCATTTTGGGGATCATAAGTGTGTCATTCGTTGTAATAACAAGGATGTTGGTCTCGCCGTCCGACGAGACATGCTTTATTTGCTTTCCCAATGCAATGTTGTGAATGAAATTGATGCATCCGATTCTATACCTGAAACGATTACGACAAAGAAACGTAAAAGAAACGATGGAGAAACTTCGTCGAAATTATGGCACTGTCGCTTGGGCCACATTTCGAGGGGGAGGATAGAACGATTAATAAAAGAAGATATTCTCCATCCGTTAGACTTTACGGATTTAGACCGATGCATTGATTGCATCAAAGGAAAACTTGCGAAACAAATTAAGAAAAACGCTAAGCGTAGCTCGGGAGTATTGGAAATAATCCATACAGACATTTGTGGTCCTTTCCCGGAGAGGACTGTGGACGGTTATGACTCGTTTATAACATTCACAGACGATTACTCCCGATATGGCTACCTTTACCCTATAAAAGAAAGATCAGAAGCGTTAGACAAATTCAAGATATTTAAAGCTGAAGTTGAGAATCAGCTTGATTTGAAAATAAAGATCGTCAGATCTGACCGTGGGGGGGAGTACTACGGTCGACATACGCAGTATGGACAAATTCCTGGACCTTTTGCAAGGTTCCTGCGAGAAAATGGAATAGTAGCCCAGTATTCTACACCGGGTGAACCTCAGCAGAATGGAGTAGCAGAAAGAAGAAATCGCACCTTAATGGACATGGTGCGAAGTATGATAAGCTACTCGACTCTTCCGGTTAGTCTGTGGATGGAGGCATTAAAAACTGCCATTCATATACTTAATCGGGTTCCCAGTAAGTCTGTCACCAAGACTCCATACGAGTTATGGACTGGAAGAAAGCCCACATTGAATTATTTGCACGTGTGGGGCTGCCCAGCTGAGGCCAAGATATTTAACCCCTCACAAGGTAAATTAGACGAAAGGACAGTGAGTTGCCATTTTATTGGCTACCCTGAAAGGTCGAAAGGTTTTAGATTTTACTGTCCAGATAGACACACGAAATTTGTTGAAACAAGACACGCAGTGTTTCTTGAAAATGAAATGATCCGGGGGGTTACGGCACCTCGAGAAGTGAACCTTCAAGAAAAGAGGACGTATGTCCCATTTCCAATGGTGGAAGAACCATACTTCTCGATGCCGGCTGAGGAAGCACCACCAGTTCAACCAACTGTTGTTGCGACCCCTGCTGTGGATGTTGGTTCGTCGAGCACGACAATAAATGAGCCGGAAATTACACCGGTCCCTGAGTTACCAGTTCCCGAGTCTCCATCTCCTGTTGCAATTCCTAAGCCTGAGGCTCCTGATGCAACTGAGGCTATGGAACCAGAACAAGATATTGTGCCCGATGACCCACCACCAGAGCAGCCTCAAGTGGAAGAACAAAATGTGCCTTTGAGAAGGTCACAAAGAGTAAGAAAAACTGCGATTCCTGACGATTACGAGGTATATGTTAGTGAGGACATAACCCTGGAGGGCGATCCTACTACATATGAGGAAGCCATGAAGGGTCCTGACTCATCCAAGTGGCTTGCCGCTATGGAGGATGAAATGAGATCTATGGATACGAACAAAGTCTGGGACTTAGAGGTGATTCCCAAAGGGGCAAAGAAAGTAGGTTGCAAATGGGTCTATAAGACCAAAAGAGACTCCAAAGGGAACATCGAAAGATACAAAGCCCGATTAGTGGCGAAAGGCTTCACTCAAAGAGAGGGAATCGATTACAACGAAACATTCTCACCCGTTTCGTCAAAAGACTCCTTCAGAATTATCATGGCACTAGTTGCTCATTATGATTTGGAATTACACCAAATGGATGTAAAGACAGCATTTCTGAATGGAGTGCTTAATGAAAATGTTTTCATGGCTCAACCCAAAGGTTTTGTCGTGGAAGGAAAAGAAGATATGGGATGCCACCTAAAGAAATCCATTTATGGATTGAAACAAGCTTCAAGACAGTGGTATTTGAAGTTTGATGAGACCATTCGAGAGTTTGGTTTCAAAGAGAATGTTGAGGATAATTGCATTTATGCAAAGTTCCGAAACGGAAGGTATATTTTCCTAGTCTTGTACGTGGACGATATCCTACTAGCTAGCAGCGATATGGATTTGCTGCTAGAGACAAAGAGATTTCTATGTTCGAATTATGATATGAAGGATCTGGGGGAGGCATCCTATGTCCTGGGGAATCAAATCTCCAGAAACAGAAAAAGAGGCATGCTAGGATTGTCTCAAAAGACATACATTGAAAATGTCTTGAAAAGGTATCACATGCATAACTGTAATGCAGGCCTTGTTCCGATAGCACATGGTGACAAATTTGGGAATTTTCAATGTCCCAAGAATGAATATGAAAAGGATCAGATGAAAGCGGTTCCATATGCTTCTGCGGTTGGAAGCATTACGTACGCACAAGTGTGCACACGACCTGATTTAGCATTCACAACCGGGATGCTTGGAAGATACCAGTCAAACCCAGGAAGAGCTCACTGGGCAGCTGCAAAGAAAGCCTTGCGATACCTGCAAGGGACGAAAGACCTCATGTTAACTTATAGAAAGACAGACGCCTTACAATTAATAGGCTATTCAGATTCAGACTGGGCAGGGTGTAAAGACACCAAGAAGTCCACGTCTGGATACGTGTTCACTCTGGCAGGAGGGGCTGTATCATGGAAGAGTTGCAAGCAATCCATTGTTGCATCGTCGACAATGTACGCTGAGATTATTGCTTGTTATGAGGCAACGGGACAGGCCATGTGGTTAAAGAAATTTGTACCCGGATTGAGAGTGGTAGATAGCATTGAAAAACCACTCAAGATATACTGCGACAATTCGTCGGCAGTAGATTATTTTCACAACAATAGATCTAGTGGTGCATCGAAGCACATTGAAATTAAGTTCTATGTTGTGAGAGAAAGAATCCAGAATCACACTATTGAAGTGGAGCATTTAGGAACCGAAGAAATGCTTGCGGATCCGCTGACTAAAGGCGTTTCACCCAAAGTGTTTGACAAACACTTAGCCGGCATGGGTTTACAGAAAGGTCTATGATTCTGGATTAAGGGCTGACTGAAACAACCATCTCACAGAAAGCTTAGTTTTAAGATAGAGAGATGTATTGTAGTCAATGAGTTCAATTGCGCGTAACTGGCAATTTGAACGCTTTGGTCTCAGTATATTGATCTATCAAGAGACAGAGCACAGAATGAATTTTGAAACTGACAAGACGTGATAAGACGAGATCAAAGGGGGAGAATGTTGGATTTGATCTCGGGAACGGTCAAGAGACCGATCCGGAGATGATTACGCGCCCTGATCGGGGGCGCGACCTTCCTCTTTTGGTTGTGGCCCCCGGTCACAGTGCGCTATATAAAGAGGGGCCCAGGGGCCGGCGCGGATGCCAACGCAAGCCGTACGCCGCTAAACCCTAGCCCAACAGAACTAACAAGGGATTCGATCTCCCGGCGCACCTAGTGACTGGAAGAGCCACACCCGACGCCGCCCGTCATCGCCGACTCGATGGCCGACGACAACGAGAGGGGCGCTGCCGAGCAGGAACAGCAGAAGAGGGAGCAGGAGGCTAAGGAGGCGGAGGAGCGCCGCCTCAAGGACCAGCAGGACAGAGAGGCAGACGACCGCCACCGCACTGAGCAAGGAAACCCCGTTGCCCATGTGGCACCGGCCGCGCCTTTCCCCGGCACCGAAGGTGAAACCCTCTCTCTCTCTTTCTTCTCATTCCCGCTCGAGATCTACGTGAATCCTATGAACTCTTGCACTAGAACTCGCTAGTGGTGGGGCTGTCGGTGTGAGATAGACCCTGGAGAACCTAACAGTTGCTATACGAGTTTTTTTACTCTGTCAGTCTATGTGTATAAAAAATCAATCAGAAAGGAACATATTTTATCTACTATGATTCTCAAAGATTCAGCACTTGCTCTAAAATGATGCGCCCCCCCCCCCCCCCCCGCCACCCACACCCAAACAAACAAGCAAACAACAACAAAGGTAACCGACAAGACACTAATATAACTATGTTTTTGCATTAAGGTGTCAGATACTATACATTTCCTTTTTTCTAATTGTACAAGTTCTATATATGATCTTTATGATAATGTTGCTCAGCATGTACCTGCTGAAGCAGCCTGGACATCGCTGCCTGCTGAATCCCTGAAATGGAGAACTACCTTTCTGCTGCTATTCCAGTGGGCTGCATAGAAATCTTCCAAGGCCAATGCCACGCTCGTCCGGGCTACTTTCCCCACCAGTGAACCCAAGTCGAGGATCACGCCGAAATGGAATTCATTTGCGCTGCTTCCTGTGGTGTTCTGCGCTGCACTGAAACTGAAGATGAGTAGCAGAAAGAGGATGCATCGAGGTGTTCTCTCCATTACCTTTTGCTGAAATGTATACTAGTTTCTTTAGAGTAAGGTATGGTAGTCTTGTTGTACTAATATGCAGTCATTACCAAATTATCATTGTCAACGGCCCTGATTCTAAAGTCTGGTCATCGGGTCAAGTTGGAACTTGCAAGGTAGTTTAGGTAGTAGTACTAGTTGCCAGTGACTTAAAATACTGGCATATGGGAACCCTCTTGTGTCGTTTGCGATGCTGATTGGCCATGTAACTTGACTGCTGACCTATTGTTTGATCCCTAGCCCAAGTCGCGCTGGGAATTGCTGGGAATTTTGCTGAGAAAAATTCAGCATGCTGCGTGCAAGTCAAGTTGAAACGAATTGGTCCGGGAAATTTGTCTCACCAAGGAAAAAGGGGGTGCATTTACCTGTAATATTGGGGTTTTCCTGTGTTTGCAGGTAATTGTTAGTAGTTGTTGGCGCTATGCCGCTTGATATTTATGTGCGTTCCATCATGTTTGGGGCAGATCTGGCCGGGCCAAATTGCATTAGCTTGTCAAGGCTACTGGAAACTTGTGTTAATTCCATTTTGGGATATGCACGTTTCATCTTGAACATTTTCATGAGTTTACAGTACCTGGCCATCTCCAACCACGTGCTCTGTAGTTCCGATGTCTAGATCTTTACTTTAGTAACGAGATATGGATTGTGGGTACTAGGTAGGGATATCCATAATTCTCTATTTCATCTCCTCACATGTTCTACCTTTTATTTCTATTCCTAGCCTATTTCATTATCCTATTATCCAAACACCGCTTAGCACGTGAAACGTCTCAACTCGGATGGGGCTGGATGGACCCATTTTGTACCACTATACGCGTTGCTTGAAAAACTACCGGTACATCCTGAGGATAGTTTCCGTCAGGGCTTCGCGGCTCTCCTGCCTCTCCACCACCTTCTCTCTCCCACTTCTTTAGGTAATGCGGCAACTGAGAATGAAATGCGGGAGGGATGCCGTGGAAGGAATGTGAATGAAATTCATCAGCGGTCCTTCCAAGCGCCCTAGTTTTTATAATGGAAGTAAATGTATTTTATTACCATCTCAAAGTTTGGTAATCACATTCTTACGTCAGAATGATACATATTCGTTCTAACGGGTCGGACCACGAAGAGGGCGCAACTCTGAAAATCTAAACAGTGGAATATAAAACGTAGCCCCATCTTCCTCACACCACAGTTGAGAAGTAGGTCGTAACCCTTATTCGTTCTCAGACCGATGTATGTCAATTGTACTGAGAAAATAACAATAAAACAAGGATGAGTACGTATGTACTCAGCAGCCCACTTTCCCCCAAAAGAATTTTGAGGAGGCTAACACTATATGCAAGGATATATCTGGAGCTTAAGATAGTTTTGTAGAAAAGTATTTATATGCAGGATTTGAGATAGTTGTCAAGTTTTAATCTTCCTGAAAACTGAATTTTTCATAAAAAGGTTTGCCACTGGACTTTCCGGTCCAAAGTGGCCCATGTCTTTTCAGCCAACACATTTTTCGTATATCCAGCATGTACTGCTGAACCAAAAATCATTTTTATCCAATTCCAAACCAGTTCCATTTTATTTTATGAAAACTGCTAACTGAAGAACCAGCCGAAACTCATCCGTACCAGTGGACACGGACTATTCGAATAGATTTTATTCTGATCAGAGGTTGTACTAATTTCCACAAGTTGGACTCAGCGACGCGTTACCGTCGTAAATGCCCGAATTCCAAACCAAACCGTTGCCTTTGTTTCATCACCTAGCAGAACTTTAGGGGTGCGGGCATCCGAGCCACTCCAGTACCCCGCGGTACTTCTGTTGGCACACCACCCATTCCCTAGCCCCTTGTGCGCCAGCACAGAAGCTACTAGGCTATCCACTCCGGCTCAGGCCTGGCCAATGCCTCGTACAGAGCGAGTGATTGCACTAAAAGAGTTAGGCAAGATGAAAATCATAACGGTCCTTACGGAGAGCTCAGGTAGAACC
Source organism: Paspalum vaginatum (assembly GCA_030272315.1). Classification (NCBI taxonomy): domain Eukaryota; kingdom Viridiplantae; phylum Streptophyta; class Magnoliopsida; order Poales; family Poaceae; genus Paspalum; species Paspalum vaginatum. The sequence goes on along the minus strand of CM059013.1, from coordinate 14,581,263 downwards.
AATCTAACTTTTCAATGCTCGACAGCGCGAGCTCCACCTACCCGATATTCTCCACGAATCTCGTGACAAGGGGTAACCGTAGGTAGCTAAGTTACCCATTCATACCCTGCCCTTATGGCTGCTTCGGCGCGAAGCCGTATTCCGATAAAGTCTGTTGCCGGGGTTCTTTCCCATTTTATTTCAAAACCACACATATCCACTTTTTCATACCCTTCATATTCCACATTATTAGCATCAAGATTACGATAGATAATTAAATAAGCGATCCCACCTATGGGCGCTATATCTAAAAATAGGCTTAGGTGTTTATCTTAGCAAGCAAAACATGCAAGTTTTTATGTGATTATCAGATCAAGGGTTGTGTTTGCAAAATATAGGAAATTTATGCATCAAGTGGGGATTCCAGTGGGCTTGCTTTTCACTTTGTTGAAGCGATTGATATAATAGTTGCTGGACGTATTTAGCGCAGACCATTGCGTAGTATATCACGAGGGGCAGGCCGAACGGACTCTCCGGTAAACCTAGTTCACAAACAAGAAAAACACACAAATCGAAGTATAATATGAGCTCAACGGGTTTGGTGGTGTAGAGGTTGGATTGCGGAGATGAGAGTCTGTTGGGTTCTTACTAGTGGTATTACTGCAAGTGGTTGGGGTGTAGCGAGTTTTCGGACGAGTTGGCGGGCTCGGTAACGACAGATACGGAGACGCCAAGGTAGGGGTGGTGGACGTGAGATGCGGGGTCGACAACGCCGAAAGGGCGGCGGTCACATGTTGGTATTTTGGAGAAGATCTTTTTGATGTTCAGATGATTTTCGGTATCATCATCATCTGAATTCAGAGCTCGAACAGACTAAGACAGGTACCTTTAAGATTTATATGGAATAGGAGATTAACGGCATCGATCACTAGTCTCACAATGTCTGTGCGACCGGTGCGAAGTACTGATTGGATGTAGGACGGCGTCATGGTGATATGACGGCGGCTTCCGACCAAGACAAAAGACTATGTAGAGTGTATGGGTAGGTAGAGCTTGATTTTAGATGAATTTAGACGAAAGAATCATCCAAATCGGAGTTGGAACGGAGAATATATGAATTTTGTATATTCAGGAAAAGAAAAGAAAAAAGAGAAAGGAATATTCCAAAATCTGAATATTTGGAAACTGGAGAATAAAATCGAATTTTTGGATTCTGGAGGAATAGAAATTATTTCTAGACTGCTTGCGAGCAAAGTTTCAGCCTGGTGTCAACGGTCCACGCCTATAGTATTGAATGTGGCACCGGTTTGTAAGCGGCTCTGAAAACTTCTAATATCATGAAATTAATGTGGACGGTAGATATCGATTTTCGATGAATTTAGAAAGAAAAACAACAGAATTGGAGTTCATATGGCCAAGAGATGAATTCGGAAATAAATTAATAGAAGAAGAGAATGGTACAAAATTGGACCTGTTACCTCGAATGACAAGTGATTAGCGATGGGACTGTTATAATAGGCTGAGGGGCACGAGCAGGCCCGAGCAGCGTCTCTACTCGGCTGCTTGCCTCGTGCTGTCGTGAGCAACGGGCAAGGGCTCACCGGCATTCAGCTCCAGTGGTTGTCGGCGTAGTGGAGGTGGTGGACGCGGAAGTGCTCGCTGCGGGCATCCATTGGTGGCGGCCTATAAGCTCGTGGGGAGCTCTATACAGGCAGGAGAATGGGGGAGCGCGGCTTGGGGATGGTGGAAGGATGTGGCGAGATGCTCACAGTCGGAGCAATCGAGCTATGGTGATCTCTTGACGAAGAACGCAGATGCACTCTGCTCCCGTGCATGAACACAGCAAGGCAGGAGGAGGGGGATAGCGTTCGCTGCGCACAACGCCCAGGTTGAACCGGTGGCTGATATTGCGGTGGTGGTGGGCTTGGTGTGGATGGAGGCATAGGGGTGGGGGCTATTTATAGCCGATGGAGGAGGAGACCGATGATCTGTCGCGGAGATAGGAGATCCACATGGCGCGGAGATGGGGTCCAAGTGTCGCGGAGATGGAAGGTCCAGGTGGTGCGGAGATGGAGGTCCAAGTGGTGCGGAGATGGGGGGTCCACATGGCGTGGAGATGGGGGTCCAAGTGGTGTGGAGATGGGGGGTCCAAGTGCGTGTGGGGATATTTTTTTGGAATTGAATTTTTTGGAAAAGAATTTTGGGAAGAATTTTGGTGCAAAGTATTTGCGATATTTGGAATTTTGTTGAGCTCATATTAACGCACTCAAAACGAATAAGCAACATCCAATGTTTTCGAAATATTGATTTTGAACTAGGGAGGGATTTGAAGAAAATTCCGGATACTAAATTTTAGGGTGTCACATTCTTAAACTTGCGTAGCTGTGTCGTTCTAGTCATAAACTGATAAATGATGTTACTCCGATCTACTAACTTGTTTCAGATCTTACTTTGTTCCAAACAGATTGAGGTTCCACTCTGCAATCCAGAGCTAACATGTCCAGTGCTGACATGTGGGCCCCATATGTCAGCCTATGTAGATCTTTTTTTCTCTTCTCTATCCTGTGCTATCACCCCCGCCGCCGCCGGCCTCGCATCCCCTCCCGCCCGCCGCAGGCCCCATCGCGCTGCCTGCACCTGCCGGTCCCGCGCCTCCTCTCGCCCGCCACCATCCCCATCTTCAACATCTTGCTCCCCTCACTCTCCTGGCTGCTCCTTTGCCTCATCGGCCGGCATACGCGTCGGGAGGTTGTGTCGCAGCGACCGACACGAGCATAGGAGGCGGGGCCGTGATAGTCGGTGCGAGCATAGGATGCAGGGCCCGCGGTAGCCGGCGAGCGCGGGGGTCCGCCCCGACACGCCCACGACGTCCTCGTCCAGCCCCCGCCCACTTCCACTTTGGGGTCATGGCCGACGCTGCGCCCTCCTCCACCCGCCGAAGCACGCACACCAGCTCCACGTCATTAGCGAGCGAAAAGCGTGTTGGGCTGCGGGGCCGAGGGCGGCGGCGGCGGGGCGTGGCGGGCAGCGTCCGCGACAGCAACGAGGATTGTGAGCTCGTGTGCGCGGTCTGCAGCGGCGCGGTGGCGTGCGCGGACAGCAACGGAGGCCATCGTTGCAGGTGTCGTGCGAGCTGGCCGTTCGGCTCTCGAGCTGGCCGCGGGTGTGCGGCGGTGCCGCCGAGGCGGGGGACCACGCGCTGCTGGATGCGAAGGGGGAGCCCGTGCTCGAGCTGCTGGACGTGGAGGGGGAGGGCTTCCTCGCGGACGGCGTGGCGCACGCGCATGGACATAACCTCTTCTCCGCATGCCGCTCCTCCATCCTCGGCCACGGCACCAGCGCCGCCGCCGTCCTCGTCGACCTCCACGCGCAGGCGGGATGCGAGGGGGCAGGCATGGAGGCGGAGGCCAGCGGGCGACCAGAGACGGGGAGATGCAGGGGAGGGGTAAGATAGAGAAGAGAAAAAACTACGCAGGCTGGCATGTGGGGCCCACATGTCAGCACTTGGCTGTAGGGTGAAATCACCATCCGTTTGGACCAAAGTGGGACCCAGAACAAGTTCGTGGACCGGAATGACACGCTTTGTAAGTTCATGGACCGGGATGCTCATTGAGGAGGCGACAGGTGGACTTTCAGTTGGACAACGGGCGACGCTATCGGCCCGTTGGCCCCATTGTCCGTGCTTCACGCATGCAAAACGCCATAGGCGTGCCTCTCGCCCGGCCTTGGGGCTGCAGACCCCTTGTTGCGCCACCCATGGGCTACAGGGTACAAGCCTGTAACGGAAGGAATACACTTTTGTAATTTGTTTTTTAAAAATGTGTGTTTATTTGCCGGATTGATATTTTGCATTCCATCGGTCAACTATATTGACCATTAGATCTGCATCCAACGGTTGAAATCTCACCTTATCCACTCACCCACCCTCCTTTTCTTCTTTCCGCAGCCCCGACGAGCCGCTCGCTGCCTCTCCCTCACCTCTGGCCCCTGCGTCCTTCCTCTCCTGAACTCCCCCGCCGCCGCCGCCCCGGCTCCAGTGTCCCCACCTCCGCCGCCATCCTCCACCACCGCCAGATAACCGGCGTTAAGCTCCCCCGCCTACCGCCCTCCTTCCCCATCTCCGGCTGCTGCCGCCGCCGGATCCGTCCCCGCCGCCACGCTAATCCGGCTTCGCTGGAGCGACAACGCCGGCACCGTGACGCCCCCGCCACCTACTCTCCCCAACCGCCGTCCTCCCCTGCCTTACAGGTGGCGCCTTTGCCATTAGTCTCAGCCGTCGGCCACCCTGCCACCACCGTCGGCGCCGCCGATCTCAGCCGTCGGCCACCCTGCCACTATCGGCCGAAGGTGGAAGAAGCCCCACAAGCGAACCCCAACCTGAATCCCCAACACCTGACCCTAACCCTAACCTGGCGAGGAGGAAGTTGATGGCAGCTGATGCGCTCCTCCCCGACGACGACGTGGGCAGCGCGTCATTGATTGACAGCTAAAGAGTAATTCTCTTTTAAAGGCTAACATCATTTCTCCAATGGATCTATGGGAGATTTGAGAAAATAGAAGAGAAAATAAACTAATTTCTCTTTCATTCCCTCAAATCTCTTGAAAAAATTGAATAAATAAGAAAACATCTTGTTCACTCCCGACGCACCGGGATTTTTGACCCACGATAGTACGGCTAAGCCCGTGAGAAATAACTGTCTACAAGCCCCACCTCCCCCACACCGTGACGGTGGCAGGTGGCCCGCACCGATGACCGCAGGAACCGGCAGTCGGCTGATGACGCTCAGGAATCAGGAAGGAAAGTTCAAAAAAAGGAATCAGGAAGGAAGGCAAGCAGAAGCAGCTTCTGGGGGTGACCAATGAGGTCGAATGAGGTAGTCGACGGTTGGGCGGCGCATGGACCGCGATCAGCGGGCAAGCAGCTGTGGCGATGATGGGGCTCTCAGCTCTCCGTCCCGTGGGAGGCATTTGGAATCACTCCTGCTCGTCGGCGCCCATGGGAGGTGACGTGAGCGCAGGAGTAATTTATCAGTTTTTTTTTCTGTTGTTCTACGAGATTTATTGGCGGCGCCATTGTTCGTTGGTGAACCCTTCCCCAAGCGCCCGTGCGCACACATGCTGATTGCTTTCTTCAAAGGGAAAGGGGGAGGTTCTATTTGTTTTGAATCTAGGGTAAAGGGAAGGGGACCAAGTCCTATTTAAATTCTACTAGCAATTTATCAAAAAACATTTCAAGTTTTAGAATTTTGCGTGCTTAATTTCACCCAGAAACGAGGAATATTACATTTAAAATAATCGATTATTCATGTGGAAAGTATGGAGATCGAGTGGCCTCGTCTAGTTACACGCCCAGTTGCCCAAAGCCCATTTCATATACATGCGGTACCCAGAACTCCTACATTATCTAAAGGAGCAACACACCTGAAATGCTAAAATTATTTGAAAATGCACTTCTTTAACCCACATCAATGAGGTGGTCCCCTGGAACCTTCAATTCAAAATCAGTTCTGCCTGTCTCGTTTGGTTCGGAGATCAATCTTGATCAACTTTGTGACATACTAGCTTCAATCGTCCGCCCCATTAATGACTTGTGAACCGAATTGAGTTGTTGTCATCATGCTATTGTTCTGTATGCAGCCCTCTGGGAGATCCTCATTTGTGTTCAGACTATGAGGCACCAATATTGTTGCTTGATGGACGATATCATTGCAGTCACCGTTTTCTTCATTGCCTTGATCTGCGTCTTGAATATGCTCACTTTCTCCTTGTTGCCCGTGCCCCTGTTGATTTGTGTCATCTAGTTTGTCCACTGCCTTTTGCCGATCCTTTTTGTAGTGGTTCATCAGCAACGCTACTGGAATGGAACATGTTGTCACAAGTCCAGTTAGGAGGAATAATCCCCCAAAACTGCCTAAAGTGATAGCACCTAAGCCATATATTTCTTCCTCCTTGTGGCAACTGCTTTGATTGATCCATTTCTTTTCTATTTTAATGATATCATCTCCCCCTGTTATGTTGATGATCGCCTCTGACATTTCAGCAAGTAGTGGAGATCGTTTTGGAAGTGCCTAACCAGTAAATAAAATGTTTACATTAGGTTAAGCATATTAAATATTCAAATACCACCACATCGTATCTGATTCAATACAACTATACAAGCCATAAAAAATAAATTTCTGCATCCTGATTTATCTAACTTTTTCAGCTAAAACGATACCTTATAGTCCCCCTTTGGAATTTAAAGCAGCACATGGAGGAAATGTTTCAATGGTACATTTTCCATGGTAGCTTAGTATTTTTTTTTAAAAAAGGGATAGATCGAAATAATTTGCTAGCAAGTGTAGTTGAACTTACAAATGCAAACCCTGCACTCTTGTAGATAGGTCCAACCGTTGTGTAGCCTTTGCAGTACTTGGCAAGAAACAATTTGATGTATGGAACATCCAGAACAACTGCACCGACAGCACCATGAGAAAGAGCAATGTGGAACTGCTCAGGAGTATCATAGGGTCTTATTTTTGTTCTGTGAAAACCAATTGTATCCACTAATAGACCCTCCATATAGGAACCTCGGTGGAATCCTACATTTCCTCCTTGCTTCTGGAGTTCATGAATGTCGGTGAGTGCTGGTGTAAGCTGCTGTACAGTGAGCATTGAAGCAAAGCTTGCTGTATAACTTGATGTAAGTACCGGAAGAACAACCATCCATACAAGTAGTACTATCCGAGACAGGGAGGATTTGAGCTTGTCCTCTGCAGAAGTAACTAAAAAAAGGTTATTTTTATAACAAAACCAAGTTAATTTGCAAATCTAAAGTACAGCAAGCATGCTACTATCGGATTTCCAACAAAGAAGATGCAGTATCTGTTTCTTTAGACAATACATACAGTTTAGTTCATTAAGACTACTTCCTTAATTGCTATTTTATTTTATATTTTCTTATTTTTCATACCTATGGCTGGTTTTGCAAACAATGAAGCTAATCTTCTTGCAGAAAATTTTTAAATGCATCTACCTTAAGGAGGCTCAGTCTATCCATTATCTAGAAAAACTGTACATTAAGCTTATTATTTGGCACTAAGGGCACGTTTGGATGGAGATGGATGCACCCCGCAGCCCAGCTAATCTTCGGTCGTTGACCATGCACAAGGACAACATTTTGACTCTCACACGATTTGGCTTGCCCTGGCTGCCGTGACAATACGCAGTTCCCGGCGCGGCTAACTTGTGATGGGTGGCTGATTCATTCGCCGAATTTTGGCTGACGGATGGTTTGGCACGACACACGCAGGGGAGCATCCAAATGAACTCTAACTGCCACAGTTGTTCAGAATTTGCACACATAAATCAGCAAAAAAGAATTGAACTGTTTCTGTGTTTTACTCAACTCTCTTCAGATATGGAGAAAAACATAAGATTCCCCAGCTGTTTAAGTGAGAAGGGACCATGTAGATGTTTGTTGCCATTTATACGTTCTAACCACCAGACAACAAATCCTGTGTAAATAATGAACATGATGGTTCCAAGCCACATTTCTGTGCTTAGTGGTTTCAAGAAAATCCACATATTTCTTATCACATTTTCCTTGACTGGGACAATCATCCCCACGCCCGATTCTGTGTATGGCATTGTGAAGTCGACAAACCTTGTTCTGCTGTATATGACTGTTATGTCTCCAACTGCTATGTCATATCTCTGCAATAGCATTAGTTAGTTATGTTTAGTTGTGAAATAAAAAAGAGATCTAATTGTTATGGGTTATAAAACACGAACTAATTCAACATGCATGCCCATTCATTACTGATTTGAGTAAAAATAATTGGTGACCGGTATATATCTGATAGAAAAAAATGTGGTACATGACGCCCTGATTTTGTGGATTTAGCTAGAGAACTCCAAGAAGAGACATGTTTGCCTCTGCACAAGCAAATACTTGGGAAGAATGCTTATTTTTTGGTGGAAACCACACCTTAATTCTTTTTATTAAGGAGAAATGACTCACAACACTCTAAATATCCCTGTTAGTTTACTATGGGGGATCAGGGGACCCTCACTAACTAGCAATGGCTTCCGTTGGGGAAGTCAAGAAACGAGCTCAGTGACTTCCCGCTGATTACTGATTAGTGTGTGGCCTCCGGAAAGCTAAAGAAGCAAGTCCAGCGACTCTCCTCCCTCCCTCCCTCTCTCTCAAGGTTGGCTCCGATGAGGCAGAGTGCCAGACTATGAGGTTGTGTAGAAGCTATTGAATTTTTAACATAAATCTAAAGATGACTAAACATTATATATTTCAAGTAATAAAGTAAAGATATACACAAAAATTTAGTATAACATGTTCTAAATGTACTGCAATTATAAGTGTCTAGCTTCTAATCATAGGGAATAAGTGTTACTCTAGGCCAAGCCAACAAGCGGCTCACGAGCCGAAGCGGGCCTAGCCGAGCTATTTCGCTTAAAAATGAGCTAGAAAACAAACTCGGTTCAGGCTCGCTACAAGCCGTGAGCCTAGGTCGAGCCAAGCTGAGCCTATACAATTGAGCCGCGAGCCTGAGCCAATTTTCCAACCCTATGCCCAGTAACAAATATTATTAGTCTCCTCTAGCTAAAGGCCACAGTGTCAAAAGTGAGGTTTACTTTGAGAAAGAAATAGACAAACTATATGTGATTGTTGTCCGGTTAATAAACCAGCAGCAAGGCTTAATTGTGATTGAAGGCAGAATATAGTTTGGAGTTTGCACTGAAGCATTGAGAAAAAAGAAACAGATTGTATATTGTTTGGGTGACTATAGTATATTAGTATTACATATTTATATAACTTTAGTTTCTTAACTAGGCTGATTAAGAATCTGGATAGTATCTGTTTTTAAAAATTACTTCTTACCTGAAGATAAACTTGGCGCACAAAATCATTATAACTCCTTGAACTTGATGGATCATCTGTATTAAATGCTTGATACTCATAACTAAGTGCAAAAGGTAGCTTCTTTACTGCTTCCTCAAATATGTCAATAGAAAGACCACTCGCTGTTGTTTTATTCGTGATAGAATCCTTTGATACCCTTACAAACTCTCGATATGCACTTAAGGGCACACCCACCCTGACTTTGTTACCAGTTGCAGGAAATTCCCAGCCCCTTGGTGTTTCTGTTGATTCTCCTGGCCAAATCACTGGATGTAGGTCATCTATTGAGGCCAACAACCCTGCTGTTTTCAAACCATTTTGATTTAACTGCCGTGAAAGTCCATTTTTCGAAGTCCAAAACCCAATATGTCTCCAATCTTTTCCAACCACATTTATTATTTGTAATGCAGAAACTTGCAGTTGTCTGTCAGTAAGGTCGAAGTTTCCACTTAGGCCTCTGAATTTGCTCTGTACAATTTCTGCCAGGAGCTCTGGACCATTTACAGAAACAGCCAATGTATCCAAGCATGTAGAATTTTTACTGGACTGCAGTATCTTATTTTTGTTGCCGGATACCCCAACCTTTTCTGCGGCCTGTGCTAATGCCCAAACTGTATCATAGCCCCATAGCCCAACGATGCTTAGTTTATTAGGTGGCAGTTCGTTAGGGTTATATCTCTGATACATTCTGTTCCATCTTATTAAGAAGCTAGTATCAGGTTCTTGTGATTTGGGAACTTGAAATCTTACTCCTATTACACCATTCATCGCCTCAATGACAGATGGACTAAGTGACTCGATAATGTTTGCAACCCCATTTGTAATGATCCACACAAATCCTTTGTTCATCATCCCTATCTCCTTGGCCCTTGTAAAGATAAGAGAAGCACCGGTAGATGACGTATGAACAACGAATACCCTTGTTTGCATTGCCATTAACTTGTAGAGTTCTAGCATAATATTTTCACTTGTTGCAGATAAAGAGAGAACACTGCAATATGGAACACGAACATCAATATGTTGAAGGGTGTCAATGAGGTGTGGAAGAATACCTCTTCCATAGTCACTGTCATCATGTACCAGAACGACCTCTCTCCATCCATAGGATTTGATAAGAGAGGCAATACTATTCACTTGAACTGAGTCGTTCAATGTTGCACGCACGAAGTATGGCGTACTGTCGTAAGTGAGAGAGGGGTTTGTTGCTGTGAAGGATACAATAGGTACTTGTGTTATACTCCCAAGTTTAGATATAAATGCAGCTTCTGATGATTTCTGGGGGCCAACGATGGCTTGCACTTTATATTTCTCCCGTAATTCAATAGCTTGACAATTGGAAAAAGGAAGGAAACATTGGTCAAAAAAAAATATGTGAAACATTGTAATTCATAGCACGTTCACATTCCCAGTGTCTTTCAAGATTTGAAAAAAAAAAGGGAAGCTTCGTGGGACTATGTAGGATTACAGATGATAATGGTGCCCAAGTTCCAATTTTGGCCAAAAAATTTGCCATCAAACTATGAAACTAGACAAATTTGGCTCTCTATCCAGTTCCAAAGTGGTTTTGCATGTATATTTGTTTTGTAATAATAATAATAACAATAACAATAATAATAATAGGCTATAACTAATTCATTGTAGAAAAATACACACCATCACAAGAATTTTCTAAGAATATATTTTACCTATTGGTGCTCTATTTAGAGGCATTTCAGTCTTATCTATGTTCATAGTGTTTAATTTCTTGTAGTAGCTTTAGGCTACGAGATCGACCAAAAGGATCCAGTAGACTCTGAGCACAAAGAGGATCTTAAAGGAGACCCATTCTCATAGATGCCATCCTCCACCACCTACAGATCTTATTTAGCTATAGCATGACTAGCACTTTATTTTTAATCGCCTGACTATGCGATTGATTTAAAATAAGGCAGGAGCTGAAACATTATGCAATCAACTAATCAATAATCATGCATTCAACATAAAATAAAGCGCAAAACAATAATTTAAATAAATAACACTCATGACTATCAATTATTAGCAATAAAACACTAGAAATGATAATAAAATCCAAGTACATCTAAATAGAGGGATAAAAAATATTTTATCTTTATAAAAAAAATTGGACACGGTTTTGTATTCTTCTGATTAAAAATGAATTAGGGGTTTTTGGATCCCCAAGCTAAAATTTAGCCCCGTCACATCGGATGTTTGGACGCTAGTTAGAAGTATTAGATATAGTTTAACTATAAAACTAATTACACAGACGAGGACTAAACGACGAGACGAATTTATTAAGCCTAATTAATCTATGATTAACAAATGTGATGCTACAGTACCGTTCATTAATCATGGATTAATTAGACTTAATAAATTCGTCTCGCCAGTTTACTCCTCGTTCGTGTAATTAGTTTTCTAATCAAACCATATTTAATGCTTCTAACTAGCATCCAAACATCCGATGTGACGTGAGCTAAATTTTAGCCCCCGAATCTAAACACCCCTAGTTACTTTTTACATATTCAACTAACCTTTTACTTTTAACAAAATATAGGATAAATTTAACCACCTTGGAACAAGCTAAGTGATCAAATTGTCTAGTTTCAAGGGTCAAAGACATTTGTTTTAAGTTTTCAATGGCCAAAATCATATTTCAATTATTGTTCGATAGTATAAAATGGATTTATTCCTAAACATGTTTTGCTAGGATACCATGTTTCTGTCCAATGAACTTAGCAAACCAACCACCTCAAAAAGGACAAAGGAGAGTTTCACAAAGATAAAGAATAGCCACATTTAGATGCATGACCATCTCCTTGATTGTCACTTTTTTAGTTGTATCCTTGGGCTTAGTAACTCTAAACCATGTGTCTTTAGGTTAGTTTCCTAGATCAATGACATAGGAGTACAATAACCAAGGAAAAACCTTGTAGGCTATAATTGTGGTTTTAGTACTTGAGTGATAATGTGAGCGAGTGTTTTTGTGTGTGGGGGGGGGGAGGTCAACGGTTAACTCTAGCTTGGGGGTCATGTAAAAAGGTGAAGTGCATATTAGTGAATGGCAAAACAACTTGGAACCCCTTTCATGGAGGCCAAGTCATGTATTTATGTTGTATGGGAAGGTTGCAAAGTACAGAAACTCCAAGCCTGCCTAGCTCATGTGCCCACAAGAGTAGCTTGGTCCATTCGTTGAAGTTCTTGATAGGATAGATATCCACTCCTATGACGTCTCACCACAGGGCTCCTCGTTGTCACTATGAACAAGGCATAAAGGGGCATCAACACCATCACTATGGTGTATGTGACATGTTCCTAGCATCAATAGTTGTTGAGTCTAGCCATAGTGGTCATTTTGTCCTAGGGACATCGGACCCTATAGTAGAAGGGTTTATCCTAGAGGGCTCTATGACAAACCCTACCTATGATGGGCCAATCTACATTGGCAAGGTGGTATAGTCTAGAATGATATCCTTGTATGTCCCTAATGGTGCTTGTTTCAATGCTCTCCCCCTTGAGACCTCTAGTAGGTCTTGACCGGTAAAACTCAAAGGCAAGGTCTATTGAAAATTGCCTAGGGAATTTGCTTTGAGGTCTGCCCAAGGCGTGTCTGGGCCTTCAACCATACAATTGTACAACCTCAACCTTTCAAGGGGTGGGCCCTTGTGTAATATATGCCTCAGTGTTGATTTTGGTGAAGTGATGACAAGCCAATTAAAGAACTAATGAATTTTATTAGATATAAACAAGGCATATGGGTTATATATGTTTAAATTTGCTTAATTTTGGGGATTGAGTTATGCATGTTGTACTACCAAGAGCATGCAAAATTTACAAGTTTGCATAGAATATGTGCTCAAATATCTATCAAACCTTCATCAGAGTTGATTTGCTCCCGTTCCACGTGAATTCATGTATATTTTCCCCTATTTTCTTGCTTTGTCCTCCCAACCAAAATATATGGTGGTGCCCCTAGTGATAGCACCAAATAATCAAGTGTTACAACCATTTGAGTGTTAACTCATCTATTTGTTTTTCTTTGTCAATTGTCCAATGTTGTCATCTTTATGGCATAGGATCATCTATTCTACACATGTCTTGGTTCAATGTTCTTGACCTCTATTTTAGATCCATATTTGCATCAACTAAAGCTTATGAAAAGCGGCTAAAAAAGTTGTAGCCGGTCCAAACGGGGCAGCTAATAGCTCAGTTGTTTGTAATCAAACTACTTAGCTTATTATTCTAATATCACAAACTATTGGAACCTAGCTATTCTCATATAATGGATGGGAAAAGGCTAGCCCTCCCTCTCAAACCCTATGCTCTGAGAAAGAGAGAGAAGGAGCTCGGTTTCAAGCATAAGGGGAACAAACACGACTATTGGCGGAACTTAGAACCAGGCCAAGCAGGGTCAAAGGAGAGATGGCTGGTTGTGGTGCTTTGAGGCCAGGTGGTGCTGGTGCTCAGAAGTGTCGAGTGGCTATGGAGGTTGAGGCATAAGCAGTTTCATCAGCCGTCACGCCCTTGGCTATCGACATCACCATCGAGGCCCATGCACGATCTATGACCTTTGTTTCATCAGCGTCAAAGGACCACAGTTGGGAAAGGAGGACTTGAGGACGACAAGGAAGATAGTGACACTGTACACAATAATCAAACAACATATAAGCCATGTGATTCAAATAGTCCCTAGATTATTTTATTAACCAACTTTTCTAGCTTTTTATTAAATACAACTTTCTATAAGTTGTAGCTCATCCAAATTGGCCCTTAGTCCAGTGACTCTCCAATGTGCATCCATTGAGGTTATATGAGTTTTGGTTAGGTTTGGTGACTTTGGTGTTGCTTTTGTCCTTTGATCTACTAGTTGGACCAACGTACTACTCCCCATAGCACATTGGATATTCCGTCCAGGTCAGTTGTTTTGGTCTCCCCTCATGCTTTGTTATCATTATTATGTGAGTTGGTTCTATTCATTTCTGTCAGACCATATCTTCCGGTGAGTGCAACTTCTCTTCCAGGTCTACCATTAATATGCATTACCCTAGCGAATTCTTTTCGAACCAAGTGAATTATCCGGCCAATGCACTTTGGGTTGGTTCCCATTGTTTTGGCATGACGTTTGTTGCCGGTTCCCATTGTTTTGGCATAACGTTTATTGCCTTTGAATTTAGCTTTTCTTATGACTTTTCTAGGATTAGCTGATCTTATATGGCTCCTATAAGCATCTAGGCCCTAAGGTAAGTTTCAATGATTGAATGATAGCTTTATTGTGTCTCTAATGAGCATTTTAAGTGCAAAATTTTTTATTTTTATAAGTTGTTCATTGGATAGTCAAGGGCGATGCCCTAACTCTCACATTCAAAAGGTAGACATGTATTCTATTTAATTTCTATAAGACTTCATGTTCATCTTGAATTTTTGGAAATTCTTCGAGACTAAGGACCTTTCTAGTCCAAGTTTCATGAGGAGGAAGGGCACTTGAGTAGATAGGTTTTCTAGTTTTTAGAGTCCACATTGTTAAGGGGGATTAAGAGCAAGTAGCTTGATCAAGGATCTCATTGCCAAATTGTATACACACAAGTGAATCTCATATCATAATCAACACATCCAAGTAGCTAAAGATCAAGATCAAAGTTTTGGTCAAGTTCAAATCAAAGACAAACAAGGAGTGAAGAAACAAGGGGTATTTTTCTACATCAGTTAAACCGGTGCGCTTCTTGGTCAAATACGTCGGTCGATTGCTACTATTTGCATGCAAAACTAAGGAATTAGGAAGTTATACTGATGCCGAAAAAATTATATATGTAGGTTGATTCATGAACATGTGTTTGGCACTAAATAATCCTACTCATAAGCTAATTCAACATTCAAGAAAGGATTAACATCATCGGTGCAATGTAGTAGAGAGGTACTTCTTCCAAGTCGGGGGAGGGGGGGTGGTCCACTCATCGGTCAAACCATAGTCACACAAAACGGGGTCGATGGTAGCGACCCTCGACCCGGGTACGTCGACCCGAACTAGGTACACGGATCATTTTGTCGACCCCGCCCTATAAAAACCTCTCACAAGTAGCGTACCACATTCCTCGACCCTGATACTTTGTGACTATGGGTCAAACCAACAATGACTTCGGTTAATACATTGGTGGATCGTACGTAGTAACAGTTATTCAAAAGGCGTTCGTAGTGTCACCAATTAAACCGGTGATGTGGTGGAGGGCCACATTGGATTAACCGACGTTCATTATTTTTTTTCGAAAAAAACCTTTTTAATGGCTCTATTTGCATTGTCTATATAAGCCCTTTCCTATGGTTATTTGGGTGACTCTTGACACCTGTAATTTCATCTTCAAAAACAGTTGAGAGACTTGAGCTTAAACCTTTCCAACCCAATTTGTTGACTGGACCATTCAAGAGAAGCCCAAGGACTTGAGATAAAGTGAAGCTTGTTTGCATCCTTACTTAGTGTTGGGGTCTTGATCAAGCGAAGCTCTTAGTCTCTCTTGGTCTCTGGTGGTGGATCGGATGACCGAGGTACTTCTTCAGAGCTTGCCAAAAGATTGTGGAAGCTCAAAGAGCTTGGTGTGCATGGAGTGAGCCCTTCCATGTTGGGACGGTGAAAAATGCACCTATAGAGAACACTCTTGTCTTGGTGACTTGAGAGGTAGCAATACGTTTTTGGTGCATGTACTATGGATGGGTGCCAAATCACTAGTACCATGGCCAAAAAAAAAATCTGGTTGTCCTTGCCACTCTTTACTTTGAATATTTCCTTTTTTAGAGAGCCGTGTGTCAGTTTATTAAGAAACAAAAAGGAAGAAAAACAAAACACTTACACAAGTCTACTAGATAGCAAAGAAGAACAACCACGACTAGGAGAACTCTAGCATCCGAAGGTAGAGCTAGGAATTGGGTAGGAATTGGGCCGTGCCGATGGTACAGCTCAGACTCACCATGCCTTGTGCCAAGTTGTTTCAGGCCAACGGCATGGATTAATTTCGTGACGTGCCATGCCGGCCCAAACGTCAAAAGCCTAGGCATGGCACGGCCCAAAAGCACGGTAGACTGTTGTCATGCCGTGCCGCCCCAAGCCCGGCACAGAGATTGCTATAGCTGGAAACACTTATCATGTATATTTAAAAAGCATTTTATAATTTCTACAATGCTCAAATAAATATTATCAATATAAAATAATGCATCTGGGTGTTTTGTACAACTTTTATTATCCATATAAATTAATCTAAAATTATACAGATCACTAAAACAATGATTTTTCTAATTCGTGTCTCCTTTCGTGCCGTACAAGTCTAAGCACGGCCCATCACATCGTGCCGTGCGGTCCAGCATGCCGTGCGGTCCAGCATGTCATGCTTTAGACTACTTTTTTCGTGCAGTGCTTGCTTGCTTGGGCTAACCCAAATGGCATGGCCCAAACTTCCAGCACTATCCGAAGGTCCAAAGCACCAGCCGAACACCACATCTTAGCTACTAAAGGGACAACTGCTGAGTATTTTGTTCTTGCAATATCATATCTTAGCTTGCTGCAATAATCGTTTTAGCTATTTATAGGCTTGGTGTTTCACTTAGGTTGCTCAATATTGTTTAGACTAACATAGTTCTCAGGCCTTCGCCTACGGTTATATATAGCTAGGTTGGGACATCGACGCACAGGGGGAAGATGACTAAGCTAACCATCTAAAAAGCCCAACAGCCCATTTAGACTTTTTTTTCAGAGCGACAGCCCAACTCAGCAAGGCAGCAGGAATTGGAACTTTCATACGTAAATATGAAATGATTGAATAAATATTTTCACAATTTGATTGAGTTTCAATAAAAAATAACGAACAAAAATATTGAATATATACTCAACATTTTCGAATACATTAGTTAACATTTTATGTGATTGGGTTCAACATTATAAAAATACTAGCTCAACAATTTATGTATAAAATGTTGAAATGGTGTAATTAAAATGTTGAAATAACATAATTCAAACGTTAAAATAGCATAACTGAAATGATGAAATGCAGACAAAATATTGCAATGAACGTAACGTAATGGAATCTTATCAATAGCTTCCTCATGAGCGTTCAAAATGTCTCGAGTGGGACAACTACTGGAACTCGAAGTATCAAAAGAGCACGCAATTGATAGGCACCTAGTTTAGCCCAATCCTATGCAGAGAGAGCGCTCAGGGTCACAAGGACTAGATCTGGCATATAAGCAAAGGATTCAAACATAGCAAAAAAAAGGAGAGGAAAAATGAAGGCAATACGGAGTAGAAGATATGCACAGGAAGATGTTGCCTAGACGTCGATGTGGAGATGTTGCCAGCACCATCAGATTCGAATCCTAGCAAAGAAAAAGTGGGCGAGAAGAAGGGAAAGAGAGTGGGAATGATGCGGATGTGGCGGAGGAGAGCTGGAGAGGGAGTCAGGTAGAGGCGCGAGTAAGGAGCGAGAGGGAGCAGCCAAAGAAGAGAACGATTGGGCTGAAAATCGGATGGTGTGCACAGCCCGCACGAATCTCAGACACCGGAAAACAACTTATCCTTCCACCTTCTGGAAGATGGATAAGATTTGCGACGCCCGCTAACAAGGTTCTCCTTAGCGCAAAGGGCACAAAATAAATTTATAGCAGCTTCGGTGGCTATTGTGGGCACCAGTAGCAGGGGGCCAAAGGATGAATGGTACTGGCAGAGGGCACTAGTTAACGGTGTGCCTAGAGATGCCAATGGGTACCCGAAACCCGAGTACCCGACGGATTTTACCCGATATAAAGGCGGACATGGGATGACTTCTCCACCCGCGGGTACGTTAATGGGCACAATCTTATACCCGTCGGGTACGCGGGTGCGGGTATGGGTGCATACTACCCATACCCGTATACCCATGGGTAATTTATACCCGGCTCAACCATACATTTATTCTACATAACTAAGCATACATAAGTGTATATTAGACAAAAATATGGTTAACTTGCATGTTTCAATATCATTTATTGTTGTCTTCAATTTATTTACTCATATTTAGTGTTTTATATTTTTAATTATGCCATTTTTAATTATATTTGTGCTATTTAAATATGTGCATAGTGGGTATTTAATCGGGTATGGGTTACCCGACGGATTTTTTTACCCACACGGGTACGGGTACGGGTAAAAATTCATACCCGCGACCGGGTATGGGTATCGTAGCGGGTAAGTGTTTTGCTCGTGGGTACGGGTATAGAACTGTAATACCCGACGGGTACGTACCCATTGCCATCCCTAGGTGTGCCGTCGTTGTCAGCAAATACCGAAAATTCGGCTATCTGCGTTGTTCAAGGCCACTGGTAGACGGTACTATCGGTGGGTAACCGTAGAGACAACAAACGTACAGAACTAGACGAATTTCTTACACTTTTCTGCAGGGATTTGAATTCTACCCTTACACATACGCCACATAATAATAGTACATGCATGTAACCATATAAAATTGATGAATGACATAAATAAATCGCTTAGTGAGAGATGATATGGCATGCTGGCATACTATTAAGTGGGCTCTTTTGATTTAGTTTCATATATGTCTAGATAAATCTCATAGTGGGGTTTGCCTATGTAGAGATAAA
The DNA here is from genome assembly GCA_030272315.1 of Paspalum vaginatum. NCBI lineage: Eukaryota > Viridiplantae > Streptophyta > Magnoliopsida > Poales > Poaceae > Paspalum > Paspalum vaginatum. The sequence continues at coordinate 14,562,776 of CM059013.1, read as the reverse complement.
AGATAATAATGAGGCACATAATAGAATTTACGTCATCGGTAAATACTTAAATTATTAGAAACATAATTCACTCCTCTTGAAGCACAGCCGCAACCCTATCCAAGGCTAGCTTTAACTTTTTCTCTCTATTTAGGTTTCCTTTGGAATACAGGAATTGTATAGGATTTTTTCAGAAACAGTTTAAAAACACCCACAAGGCTCTTAGGACTCTAATCTCACGTGCAATTGATACGCAACCTCAGGGGCCCATGTGAAATGCTATGTTATTTGAGCGACTGCTACGCTACATGTGTCCCTATGTTAATTTGCAATCAGAAGACATATGTAGAATACGTTTGATTTCTGTAACAAAGCAACTTTTAAAACATTTGTAGCTAGGTAATAATATTGATCAATCCATACGATGATATGAATGCTTTTGTTTATTATTAGAACCAGAACAGAACTTTTTATCTACTCGTGATTTCGTAAGGTTGACATACCTGCTGAAGCAGCTTGGACTTCACTGCCCATTGAATCCCTGATGTGGATGGCTAGCTTCGTGCTGTAGTTCCGGTGGACCGAATAGAAATCTTCCACGGCAAGTGAAACACTGGCTCGTGATACTTTCCCCACCAATGAACCCAGGTCAAGGATGACCCCTACATGGAATTCGTCTGGCGCCCTACTGCCTGCGGCGCTATTTCGAGCTACGCCGAGACTGAAGACGAGTGCAAGGAAGAGGACGGTCTGAGATATTTTCACCATTACCGCAGGTCGTAGCTACAAGGCCAGGGCCAGACCAGCAGGTTTTTTTGCGTTGCCGTGCACAGCCATTTATATAGAACTCTTTGTCGAGGACGAAGGTTCTTATATAGTATCAAAAAGTTCACTTTTCAATCTTTTAACTATAGCCTGAGTGGAAACTGCCTAGAAACAAACCCTCGATTATCAAAGCCAAATCAATTGACGCATATGGCCTTTATGGGCACCACGAAGCATGCACTTCAATTTGACTTTCATTTCTTTAACACTTCAATTTAGAGCATGTAGCGGAGCATTAGATAACTTTAGCAATTCAATTTAGTGCATGTAGCAGAGTATTAGTAGGGATGGGCAAAAATACCCGCAACATGGACTAGTATCCAATCCCGACCCTGACTCTGAATGACTCGAACACTATATCAGGTAGCAAATATAGGAGCTTGAAGGCCTTGTTCGGTTGGACCTCTAATCGAACAAGGACCAAGTAAGTTCGGAAAAGTTATTACCTCTGGTACACAAAATTCGTAGATTACCCGAAGTTCCAAAGAAGCCCAAGTAAATAGCAGCCCTATATAGTGGCGCACTCACATCTTCACTACATCACCCTTGCTAGACCTAGCCGCCAGCGCCAACCCTCTCTTTCACCTTTGTAGCCATGACGCTAGGAAGCAACGTAACTCCTCTTTTCTACTCCTCATCCCTACGACCCTACCCGGCCAATCCTGATCCAAATTCTACACAAAAGGTTGCAATCGCCTATAAGAAGCTCACACGGCAATAACATCTGACCAGGCACACGACCTCGTGGAAGCCTCGCTTGGTGGTGACGCTGTGGAAGGCAATCTTAGTTGCACGATGCTCGAGAGGGCCACAACTTGGACAGAGGGTGTTTGGCTAAGCTCAGGGGTAAGGGATGTGTGTCTACAGCTCCAATGGATTGAGCTATAAGCTTGTGGATTGGTGTGCCTCCGTGGTGCATGCTTCAAGGATGTGATAGTGCTCTTCATTTCATTTTGTGCCCTTCGTGTAGGATCCAAAATGTTAGGAGGGTATGGGAGAAATTATTTGGATTTTGTCTTTGTACAAAGGACTTGATTTTGTTGTTTTGTGTTTGAGATCTTGGTGTGATAATTTGGGATTATGCTTCAGCTTCGCTGTGCTCTAAATCAGGTAATTTGGGATTACTCGATATCCGAACTTGAATTTCTAGGTATCCAAAATCACAGGTGACGATTATTCTGGGACATTCTCACGTAACGATTTCTAGAACCTGTTTGGGTTACCTAAATGCCCACCACTAAGTATTAGATAACTTTGTTTGTAAAAATATACAATAGATCAATTCTAATTATGTTGTTTTTGTCTCTAGGATCATATTTTTCCTAATCTCCCCCACTTTCTTATTTAGGTTTAGACTAATATCAAATTGTTATGAGAGAACCTCATAAGGTAGGTTATCCCATGCTTACTCTGTTAGTATTTTTGCCTGAGTTGGCTAAGTTTTTGTCATTGCGAGCTCATTTAATCTAGGACCAAGACCATTATGCGTTGATCACATCTCTTATTTGTTCCCTACCACACTAAAACCATATATGCTCCTCATCATATCTACTAACATGACATTTGGATCCTCTTTCTACTACATGGTATCAAATGAAATCGACACGGATAACATCTACTCTTTGCTTCTTGCCTTGGCGCAATATTTCCTTCTGAAACTATGATGGCCAGATTAGCACTATATGTTCCTCCCCTAAACTTACCAATACTACCCTTGGACCCTCTTCATTAGTACCTCCATTTAATGTTGATCTTAGCACACATCACCTATATAGTGTCCTCTTTATCTTCACCATGTGGATCATCTTTTTTCTTATGCTATGTGGCTTGTTTATTCTCCTTCACTTCAAGATCATAAACCATCTGACAAACAACATGAAATAAGATCATAAAGGATACATCTCTCCTAACTTTATTATTGTAATTATCTCATAATCAGACCACCTATGCTCTCTAAACTCATGTGGAATCCTTGTTCCATAATAACAAAAAATTGGTGCCTTCTACCAAAATAGGAAGATCCGCTTCTTGATCCAAGGCACCGAGCCTACCAATGACCATTATTAGGGATTCAAGACCCTTTATGACTCTCTCTGTGGCGGAACCGCCGATTTAATCCGGGCTAAGCACACCTACCACCTCTGGCTTGCAGTGCGATTAGACCGAACTAAACCCGGTCGTCCGTCGAGAGTCATTCGACTCCCGATATTACCTTTTCCCAGAGGAACCGACATCATACACATCTGACCCACGATGGAGCCACAACAGAAACATCATCACAGGCAGTTGAAAAGCGTAAAATTAGACTTAGTTACAAACCAGCTTTTACATAAAATACAAGTTCAACATAATGTTATAAGGCAGTAAGTTTGAAAGTTTCTCGCAGCGGAAATATAAGTTTAGGGGTCACCATATTATCACCAAAAGATTTGCATTAGAGGTACAACATCGAGCCCACCGATGTTGCCCTCGTGCCACTCAGACATCTCATCCTAAATGAGGGCATGCTCCACCTCCAACACATGTGCACACCATGAACTCCATACCTGCGCTCAAAATATGGGGGCAAACCCTGAGTACTAATTACTCAGTAGGTCTTAATGGATTTGGCTTACGGCTGACGCAAAGCGGCTTACTAGCAAGTGGATCCTTAGCCTTTAGTTTTAAACAGTAACATGTGTAACATAAATAGCAAATTTTCATCATTTGTATAACCTTCAACACAATTGTAACTTGCAGTAAGGTAAGCAATTCAATCCAATCATGTGGTATTCCAAAAACCATGAGTATTAAACACCGGGAGTTTAAGTAATTACTACGTTGAACGTCAAAGGCATTGGCATTCCCACACCTGGTGGGCATCAGCGATTCGAATCGATTTTAATTCCCGGGAATAACTATCATGCCAGGGGTACCATCGCGTTCCCACATATAGCCCCGATCTTAACCTGCCTCGTCCCAAGTTCGATTCACTCCCGCCTAGCCCCCGGGTTGTGCCCCCATGACGAGCCTACCGACATCTCGGTCTCCCCGTCATGAGTACCAAGCTCCCCCGGGCCACCTTCCTCTCAACCAGCGGGTAGGAACGTGTCTCTGTGCTTCGGACGAGCCCAGGAAAGACTTTACCGGTCCCATTTCCCGGTTAAGCACTCTAGCAATGTTATGCCGACCAATAGGCGAACAGCGGACGGGCCTTATGCGACTCGGGCGGAGTCCGAAGTGCACCCTTATGAAAAGCATATACTGAAATAAATCTCCGCCCGGTCTCCATTTAATTCATGAGCAACAATAATAAATGATATGACTGTAAGCTTTTATAACTTTGAAAGCACCTACGTGACGAGTCCACACACTCGTGTTTACTCGTACCTAGCAATTTCTAGGCATACTCATCCTACGAACTCTATGTATAGGTGCTAGGGCCAGGGCGGCCAGGAAGTCTAATGCAATTGGTTCCAAGCAACTCCTAATGCATATGCGTAATCATAAGTATAATTTGTTTGTTGGGTTAAGTATGATCATGCCTACCTTTGCTTATTCTTATCAAACCAACAAACTAAACTAGGTTAGTTTGTCGGGTTGTGAGGCTTTGCCCCAGGCAACCTCTTGATTACTTGGACAACTCCTCCTTCCAAACACGACTGATGGGCTCTACAGGTCGTGTCTGGGGCTTACTTGATCTTCTGGATCACCATTGCTCAAAGTAGCTCCCGCACTTGTTTCTCAATCACGTATCTGCAATAAGCGTTGCTATATGAATGATATGCATGATGCAGCAAATGAGATGCCTGAATGTCAAGCACCCGTATGAATAACTATTTCAGGGACAGACAGAAAGGTGATTGATAAACTATTAGAAAGAAGTGCTATTGTGGAAATCTAGCACATTGCTAATCCGAAGGATGACATGTTAATGTTTTGATCCTAGAAAGACAAGCAATAGTAAACAGTAAGCAAAACACATGAAACTTTATTTCTAAGCTGCACTAGACCAATTGAGCACAATATAATATCTACGGATTTTTCTGGACTAGTGTTGTGAAGCATGCATTTTTATATGCATAAAATACACTAAAACATATTAGGGGTAGATCTGTCAATTGCAGCAAGTCCTAGGGGAAACAAAAATACAAGTGTATACTACATCATATAATTAGCACTTAGTCCATATTTTATAAAGTTTGGAGTCCTTTTATTCTACATTTACCATTTATTAAGTTATAGCATGCATGCAGCAACCTAAGGGCAAAAAGGTCATTTCAGAGATCTACTTCTTTTCCGTTTTGTAGACATACTAAAAATGAACATAATGCAACAAATTTTGTATTTTTAGCATTTTTCTACAATTTATTATGGATTTTTAAAGTTTCAGATCTAGAAAAATGAAATTATATTCGAAATTTCTCAGACCCTGGAGCTTTACGTAGTTATCCCTAGCTTCCAGGGGCCTGCACACAAGAATGCACAGACTCAGTGCATAACTACTCAGATCATTACGGAAATAAACTAAAAACCAGGGGCTTTTTGACAAAACTATATTTCCCCTTTTTCCCCTCGTCTTCTACCTCTGGCCAGGGGGAGGTCCGCGTGCAGGGGGAAAAACGGCGGCGCGGCCCCCGCGCGTAGAGCCACGGACCGATGGTGGACAAGGACGGGGAAGGTGTTCCCGGCCGCGGGGAACCATTTCCCTCTGATTTCGTCGCTCAGGGTGGGGTGGACGAACAGCGTGGAGGCGGTGAACCGGAGGCACACCGCGTGCGCAGTCGAGGACGGCCGCGGCTCGATCCGGCGGTCCGAGCGGAGAAGGGGGCCGCGGAAGGGCCTCGCGGCTGCGCGGGTAGGTGGCGAATCTAGCAGTGGAGTCGTGGAGGCGCGGGGCGGTCCGAGGTGGGACGTCCACGGTGAGGCGCGGGTGCATCGGGGCGGCGTGCGGTGGCGCCCGTGGAACAGGGGGAAGGAGGTAGGTGGGGAAGTCAAGAACGCGCGGAACCGAACGAGGGGAAGGAGGCGGTGGTGGAGCACACGTCGGTAGGGCTGGAGGAGCACCGGAAGAGGCAGGCGCGAGCTCGGCGCAGACGCCATCCATGGCGGGCGCGCCCTCAGGGACCCGCGGAGCGGCAGGAGCATAGGGCGGCTGGGGTGGAGCTGCGGGGCGAGCGCGGATGGAGCGGAGTGAGGGAGAAAGCAGAGGCAGAGGCTTGGCCTCGCCTTTTGGCCGGGGTGCGGCAAGCCGGCAGGGGCAGGCGGCGCGTGGCCACGGCGTGGCGCGCAGGCGCCCTTCGCCCGCCGCGTGGGCGCAGGGGAGGGAAGGAGGAAGAGAGAGGGCGTGGGTGGACCGGGTCCATAGACCGGAGTCAATGACAGGTGGGGTCGGGGTGAGGAGGAGGGTGAGGGGTCTACGGACCGGGTGCATGAGGTGAGGAAGGCAGTGGGGCCCACCCGAGTACCGGCGCAGGAGACCCGACAGGTGGGGCCCGCTCGTCAGCGACTCAGGGAAAAACGAAAATTCGAAAAAAAGGAAAAGGGTGGTTTGACCGGTGGAGATGTGATTTAAACTCGCCATTTTGAATGATTTAGGGGCTGAATTTGACAAAACCTAAAATACAAAAGTTGTTCTACTCTTCCAAATATATAACTTTGTCAAAAGGAGTAATATCAGATTCCAAGTTTAAATATGATTAAATTTGAATTTAACCTGCTGACTCCAGTTTGACCAAGGTTTAATGCAAACTTAGAAATTCCTAAAGTCTATTTTATGCTCATTTTCAGAGAAAGAGTATTATACCAATGTTGTGTAGTTTTTAATTATCTACAACTTTCTTATATGATGTTTTGCATGATAGGGACTTTTGTTCCTTTGAAATTTGAATTTTCCTTACCGATCAAGTTTAGGCAGATTTCTGCTTTTTCATTAATCGACTCAAAACTCCACCTAAACCTTTGTGCATGTTACCACACCCAATAACAAAGTTGATCTACATAAAATTGTCTACAAGTTTGTTATAGAGAGTTTGGTCCAAAACACATTATATTTTGAACTAAAGTCACAAGTGCACTCAGGGGTTTTGCATATTTCACTGGAAAATTTTTGATTTCGTGATTTACTAGCCTAGTTGTTGCTCTTCTCTAAACATTATTAAGCCAAATCTTTGACTACCGCTAATCTAATCACGTGTTAAGACTTTCGAGATGCCGGGGGCATCACAACCCACCCCCCTTAAAGAAATCTCGTCCCGAGATTTGTGTGAGGCACGGGTGTGTTACCTAACGCGTATTGTAAGGAGTATGGCATCGTGGTTCTTGCCTTTTCAAATGCACATGGTAATATCCCAATTTTTCACTTGTCGGCTTTGTCAACTAGCTTGTGAATGGTTAGTGCCTTTTTAACACAAGTAGTCACAGAGCGTCATTTGTTAGGCTAGGGTGGTCTCTCTAAGATACTCGGCGAGTCGTACTATATAAGAGAGCGAATGAACAAACCATGAAGAGAATGTGATCAGCGAGCAAGTGACTGTGATTGAAGCAAAGGAATGGAGTCATTTCCTGACTTTGATACTAGCATTTGAAATGTGGTAAGTACCTGACTTATCCAAATAATGAAAGCCAAGTGTACACAGTCAGAAATTGAATAAGGCAGAGTCTTTTGATTGAAAGAAGTGTCATCGGATGCGTTTTTGAGAGACACATTCATTTTATTTGACAGGGACTGTGTCCACATATAAAATTCCAAGTTAATATGTTTTCAAAAAGTAAGATGTGGTGAAGCGTAGCACATTCTAATCATTAGGACAAGAAAGTCACAAGAGGGAGAAGATAGGCCGTATTCGCCTAAACAAAGTGATGATCTGTACGATTTCTTAGCGTTGGTCATGATCGATCATGAAAATGGCAGTAGCTGACGTGCTCTTACTAGTGAAACAAAATGCTAGTAAGCTCTCTCTTTAAGAGGAAGAAAACCACTCAAAGAGAAATGACGATAAGACAAGAGCACTGGCCGAGGACAAAAGCTAGTATGGAGGATGTTCGTAAAGTACACCCTCGGGAATTAAGGTTCAACAAATGGATAGAAAATATCGACGGAGTTAGTGAAAACGAAGTTGACTGTTCCCACCAATCTTCAGAGGCAAGGTCAACATGGATATGAATTAATATGAACAAGTCGTGGGGTTGAGGCGGATCATCCCCATTGGTCAAGAAGGCAAGGTGAAACAAGGCAATGGAAAAATGTGATGAGATGGTGGAAATGAGACTGATCACTTCCACAGAAGCAATGAAAAGGGTGTGGATAAGCAGTGGGTGGAGGTTGGCTACTCCCACATCTCAGGAAAAGCAGGGTGCAACAAGGCAATGAAATGATATATACAGGACAGTGGAAATGAAATCAAGCATCCCCACAAATCAAGAGTAGCAAGATTCGAGGTCAATCAAATGATAAACTCCGATTATGAATGTTCCACGTTTGAAGCGATGTCATGCCTTCGCATGTCTTAATGCCAGTGCGAACCTAGTAGCACAACCATGTGACGGCCGTACACATAGGACTCCAGGTCCCGTCGAGGCATCCAAGACTGCCTAAGGAGACATCACAACAAAAGTGGCTCAATCATTCCACTTATAGAGTCATGATCACTACAAGGTTTTGGTAAATAAAGAGGAAGTCCGATGTGATATAAGAGCTTAGGGCGCTCGAATCCCATTGTAAGTGAAGTTCCTTGATTTGCAAAGTTTTGGAGCAAGTAATTAACGAGTAGTGGAATACAGTGCAAATAGACTAGGATTCCTTCGATCACAAGGGTTCGAAGTGCATGAACGACAAGGGTTTTAAAGAAAAAGTTACCAAAGCTCCATGTGCTATCACTATAAGACTAGGAGTACATTTAACTATAGGAACGAGATACAAGTTGACTCTATAGAGCCGGACACCCGAGGTCTTTCTGATCTACGAATGTTAAAACCTTCTGATACATAAGTTTGTCTCAACTTTATCATACTAATTGGTACCCAGCTAGTACTGCCTAAACGTAAGATTGATGCGTCCTGGATGAAGACCAGTTTCTTCCTTCAGCCACGTTGGTGCGGTGTTCGGCTTCACATGAGAGATGCCATGGAATAGCAGTCTTGACCTTCCACCGAGTATAAGAATATCGCCAGATTCGAGGTTGATCTTAGTCGCTCTATCCTTGTCTCGAGTATCGCTGAACAGGAATTCTGCCGTATCGCCTAGGGAGATTGAGATGATAGGTAGACCTTGGTTGATGCTTCTTCCTGATTCATCCTTATCTTGATGGAGTCCGAGCTTCCCGACGTTGTTATAGTAGTTAATGATGCATATGTCAGGATTTATTTGAGGAAATTCGCTTGCAGCTGAATTTGCAGTTTGAGCAATTGTCTTGAAAACTTTTGGTATCGCAGGGACTCGGGCACCATCGCATGGATGCGTTGGCCCATAAAGACCTGTAGTTGGATCCCAATTCTTCCCTAGACACATCATCCATAGCCTCATCTTGGCTCCATTTTTGAAACTAGGCCTATAGAATCCTCCTGGACCAATACCTAGTTGTTGACACGTACGAACTATCTTGACTTGATCTTCAGGCTTGACAAATCCCTTCAATAAAACCAGGCCAGGTCGCAGATGTTGAACTGAAGCCGTGTTAGTAGAAGATTCTCCCGCTTTTCTCTTCTTCTTGAGACCTTCCGGTGCTGTCGTTCTAGCCTTCGTGGGCTCGGGGTGATCAGGGCATAAGTCGAAGGGCTGCGACATCTGTGGCAGGAAAAACAAGGCTTCCGTAAGTTCAAGGGTTTTGAAAACTTGATGTGGGCATAGTATATTCCGTGTTTACAAACTCGGAAAATATGCCGAAAAGTGATTTCATCGCAAGATGACGGCACCTCTGAGGGTCGACCAATGGATTCTAGAGATCTTAGGAAACGGTAGTCGTACATTAGTCTATACTCTACCTTGGTTGTGTAGAAAGTTTTGGTTAGTTCTATTTTGAATTAGTTCAAGTTTTTCGAATCTGCGAGCTACGGAAAATCTGTCCAAACAGTTTCTGTATGCTCGGATTCTTCCCTTTACTTTACCAAGCCATACCCCACTACCTAATCATCTCCTTGGTATATGAAGAATACTAAAAAGCGTTTGCATAGTTGTTAACAATGACCATTACATACGGGGTTTTCATATAATAAGGTTGGAATACGTTGTAGCCTCGGTAACTTTGAAACGGCTTGATTTTTGGACCGATCGACACATTTTTTGTATTTGGCCTGCATTTATTAAACGCTTCATATTTAGAATGAATGATGTGCAGAAAAATTGCGACAACCTAAGGGTACTACTCGAGTCGCTTGCTTAGTTTCTCCTAATTCTATTTGTATTTTGAGCTATATATCAATACAATAGTAACACACACTCAACGCAATATGCTCCTAGTCACTCTTAAGTAACAAAAGCAATGCATGTGAGATAAGACATGATGCCATGATGCATGATTCGCCCTATTCGGTCTCACATCACACACCCTATGTATAATTTACATATCTAGCGAGTATCCGGTGACATATATGCACGACACTCCCTAATGCAACTAGTCGTTTTCTATTCGTTCTTAATTTCGCAGGTGGTTAGTGTACCTGCAGAAAAATGCATGCTCATACCAACATCATCACCATGACCAAACATTACCACTCTAACCCTAGAAGTGGTATCCATGAATTTCTTTAAGCTACGTCTGGTGGATGACGTAGTGGCGCCATTTCTCCCAACACACCCAACGTTCCTCCAGTACTGGGGAATTGCTGGGGAGAGAAACGGTGGCCAACAAGATCTAGCTATAATTTTGGTCGAAGGAAAAGTGGTCACGAAACACTCCAATGGCGTGACCACCCCCCTTAAAGAGTTCTGCCCTATCAGCATGAATGCCAGGTTCGCAACAGTCCGCAAATCCCAAAAGCGCTCCGCCAGTACTGGGGATAGCTATGGCCGAAATGTTGCTTCCCAAAGCGCCGAATATGCATATGAGTTCTATCTAGGTTAGAATGTTAGCGATGTCACCTAGTATTTCACTAACATCCTTAATATGGGCATATCGACACTCTCATTTTCCAATTACTTGAAAAGGGTTTTCAAAAATAGGTTTGCAAATCAAAACTGGATGATATGTCTGTTGTCTGTGTATGATCGGCTCTGATACCAGCTGTGGCGGAACCGCCGATTTAATCCGGGCTAAGCACACCTGCCACCTCTGGCTTGCAGTGCGATTAGACCGAACTAAACCCGGTCGTCCGTCGAGAGTCATTCGACTCCCGATATTACCTTTTCCCAGAGGAACCGACATCATACACATCTGACCCACGATGGAGCCACAACAGAAACATCATCACAGGCAGTTGAATAGCGTAAAATTAGACTTAGTTACAAACCAGCTTTTACATAAAATACAAGTTCAACATAATGTTATAAGGCAGCAAGTTTGAAAGTTTCTCGCAGCGGAAATATAAGTTTAGGGGTCACCATATTATCACCAAAAGATTTGCATTAGAGGTACAACATCGAGCCCACCGATGTTGCCCTCGTGCCACTCAGACATCTCATCCTAAATGAGGGCATGCTCCACCTCCAACACATGTGCACACCATGAACTCCATACCTGCGCTCAAAATATGGGGGCAAACCCTGAGTACTAATTACTCAGTAGGTCTTAATGGATTTGGCTTACGGCTGACGCAAAGCGGCTTACTAGCAAGTGGATCCTTAGCCTTTAGTTTTAAACAGTAACATGTGTAACATAAATAGCAAATTTTCATCATTTGTATAACCTTCAACACAATTGTAACTTGCAGTAAGGTAAGCAATTCAATCCAATCATGTGGTATTCCAAAAACCATGAGTATTAAACACCGGGAGTTTAATTAATTACTACGTTGAACGTCAAAGGCATTGGCATTCCCACACCTGGTGGGCATCAGCGATTCGAATCGATTTTAATTCCCGGGAATAACTATCATGCCAGGGGTACCATCGCGTTCCCACATATAGCCCCGATCTTAACCTGCCTCGTCCCAAGTTCGATTCACTCCCGCCTAGCCCCCGGGTTGTGCCCCCATGACGAGCCTGCCGACATCTCGGTCTCCCCGTCATGAGTACCAAGCTCCCCCGGGCCACCTTCCTCTCAACCAGCGGGTAGGAACGTGTCTCTGTGCTTCGGACGAGCCCAGGAAAGACTTTACCGGTCCCATTTCCCGGTTAAGCATTCTAGCAATGTTATGCCGACCAATAGGCGAACAGCGGACGGGCCTTATGCGACTCGGGCGGAGTCCGAAGTGCAACCTTATGAAAAGCATATACTGAAATAAATCTCCGCCCGGTCTCCATTTAATTCATGAGCAACAATAATAAATGATATGACTGTAAGCTTTTATAACTTTGAAAACACCTACGTGACGAGTCCACACACTCGTGTTTACTCGTACCTAGCAATTTCTAGGCATACTCGTCCTACGAACTCTATGTATAGGTGCTAGGGCCAGGGCGGCCAGGAAGTCTAATGCAATTGGTTCCAAGCAACTCCTAATGCATATGCGTAATCATAAGTATAATTTGTTTGCTGGGTTAAGTATGATCCTGCCTACTTTTGCTTATTCTTATCAAACCAACAAACTAAACTAGGTTAGTTTGTCGGGTTGTGAGGCTTTGCCCCAGGCAACCTCTTGATTACTTGGACAACTCCTCCTTCCAAACACGACTGATGGGCTCTCCAGGTCGTGTCTGGGGCTTACTTGATCTTCTGGATCACCATTGCTCAAAGTAGCTCCCGCACTTGTTTCTCAATCACGTATCTGCAATAAGCGTTGCTATATGAATGATATGCATGATGCAGCAAATGAGATGCCTGAATGTCAAGCACCCGTATGAATAACTATTTCAGGGACAGACAGAAAGGTGATTGATAAACTATTAGAAAGAAGTGCTATTGTGGAAATCTAGCACATTGCTAATCCGAAGGATGACATGTTAATGTTTTGATCCTAGAAAGACAAGCAATAGTAAACAGTAAGCAAAACACATGAAACTTTATTTCTAAGCTGCACTAGACCAATTGAGCACAATATAATATCTACGGATTTTTCTGGACTAGTGTTGTGAAGCATGCATTTTTATATGCATAAAATACACTAAAACATATTAGGGGTAGATCTGTCAATTGCAGCAAGTCCTAGGGGAAACAAAAATACAAGTGTATACTACATCATATAATTAGCACTTAGTCCATATTTTATAAAGTTTGGAGTCCTTTTATTCTACATTTACCATTTATTAAGTTATAGCATGCATGCAGCAACCTAAAGGCAAAAAGGTCATTTCAGAGATCTACTTCTTTTCCGTTTTGTAGACATACTAAAAATGAACATAATGCAACAAAGTTTGTATTTTTAGCATTTTTCTACAATTTATTATGGATTTTTAAAGTTTCAGATCTAGAAAAATGAAATTATATTCGAAATTTCTCATACCCAGGACCTTTACGTAGTTATCCCTAGCTTCCAGGGGCCTGCACACAAGAATGCACAGACTCAGTGCATAACTACTCAGATCATTATGGAAATAAACTAAAAACTAGGGGCTTTTTGACAAAACTATATTTTCCCTTTTTCCCCTCGTCTTCTACCTCTGGCCAGGGGGAGGTCCGCGCGCAGGGGGAAAAACGGCGGCGCGGCCCCCGCGCGTAGAGCTACGGACCGATGGTGGACAAGGTTGGGGAAGGTGTTCCCGGCCGCGGGGAACCATTTCCCTCTGATTTCGTCGCTCAGGGTGGGGTGGACGAACAGCGCGGAGGGGGTGAACCGGAGGCACACCGCGTGGGCAGTCGAGGACGGCCGCGGCTCGATCCGGCGGTCCGAGAGAGAAGGGGACCGCTGAAGGGCCTCGCGGCTGCGCGGGTAGGTGGCGAATCTAGCAGTGGAGTCGTGGAGGCGCGGGGCGGTCCGAGGTGGGACGTCCACGGTGAGGCGCGGGCGCATCGGGGCGGCGTGCGGTGGCGCCCGTGGAACAGGGGGAAGGAGGTAGGTGGGGAAGTCAAGAACGCGCGGAACCGAACGAGGGGAAGGAGGCGGTGGTGGAGCGCACGTCGGTAGGGCTGGAGGAGCACCGGAGGAGGCAGGCGCGAGCTCGGCGCAGACGCCATCCATGGCGGGCGCGCCCTCAGGGACCCGCGGAGCGGCAGGAGCACAGGGCGGCTGGGGTGGAGCTGCGGGGCGAGCGCGGATGGAGCGGAGTGAGGGAGAAAGCAGAGGCAGAGGCTTGGCCTCGCCTTTTGGCCGGGGTGCGGCAAGCCGGCAGGGGCAGGCAGGGGCCGCGTGGGCGCAGGGGAGGGAAGGAGGAAGAGAGAGGGCGTGGGTGGACCGGGTCCATAGACCGGAGTCAATGACAGGTGGGGTCGGGGTGAGGAGGAGGGTGAGGGGTCTACGGACCGGGTGCATGAGGTGAGGAAGGCAGTGGGGCCCACCCGAGTACCGGCGCAGGAGACCCGACAGGTGGGGCCCGCTCGTCAGCGACTCAGGGAAAAACGAAAATTCGAAAAAAAGGAAAAGGGTGGTTTGACCGGTGGAGATGTGATTTAAACTCGCCATTTTGAATGATTTAGGGGCTGAATTTGACAAAACCTAAAATACAAAAGTTGTTCTACTCTTCCAAATATATAACTTTGTCAAAAGGAGTAATATCAGATTCCAAGTTTAAATATGATTAAATTTGAATTTAACCTGCTGACTCCAGTTTGACCAAGGTTTAATGCAAACTTAGAAATTCCTAAAGTCTATTTTATGCTCATTTTCAGAGAAAGAGTATTATACCAATGTTGTGTAGTTTTTAATTATCTACAACTTTCTTATATGATGTTTTGCATGATAGGGACTTTTGTTCCTTTGAAATTTGAATTTTCCTTACCGATCAAGTTTAGGCAGATTTCTGCTTTTTCATTAATCGACTCAAAACTCCACCTAAACCTTTGTGCATGTTACTACACCCAATAACAAAGTTGATCTACATAAAATTGTCTACAAGTTTGTTATAGAGAGTTTGGTCCAAAACACATTATATTTTGAACTAAAGTCACAAGTGCACTCAGGGGTTTTGCATATTTCACTGGAAAATTTTTGATTTCGTGATTTACTAGCCTAGTTGTTGCTCTTCTCTAAACATTATTAAGCCAAATCTTTGACTACCGCTAATCTAATCACGTGTTAAGACTTTCGAGATGCCGGGGGCATCACACACTCTCTCTCTATACTATGTAAGTGTAATGATCAATGTCCCAAAAGGAGATTGAACATGGCATTTTTAAATTTTGTAAAATAATTGTGGACATCCAAAATGATGTTAATCGGCCATCAGACACACATGATCGACTGCCTGTTGTCGCACACTCCTACATCATGTAAATTTGCTGGATGACATCGTTGTCCTAAAATAATAATTTCCTATTGAGTTGGAGAGAGAACACAATGGAACGATAGTAGAGAGAGCAAACCCAAGAGCATTTTGCTCCTCTTGCCTCCTCATTTTCTATGATCCCTCACATATTTAATTTAGCTCCCTCTATTGCAAGCGACCAAAATGGGTTTGCTCATCAGTTTGCTCCCTCTGGTGGAGCCAGCCTGCCCTTAATGGCCAAGCCCCACTATCTAGATTCTTCTTTCTCCTTCTGTACTATCTCTTCACTTTTATGCTCAAAACAGGACCATGTACTATTTTCATCAAGACGCTATATGTGGACTCAACCCTCGCATATATCATGGTCCTTGAAGTACCAAATAGCCATATCACATTCTAGTGTTGATGACAAATGGCAATACATCAACCATATTGTTTTCAAGTATTTTGGCTTTATCGACTTTTATAGGTGTTTCACCATCCTCTCACCTCTGCTACAATTTTTTAACCAACTCCGATATAGTTAGAGAACATTGATATCAACATATATTTTGTCTTAGGAAAAGTATTTCTTAGCATCATTTGTGTTCTACATGTGCCCTCCTCTTATCAGTTTGCTGACATCATGACCAAGAGTATGCCCTCTACCATTGCAATCTAATCTTTGCATTTAGCACATTCACGAATCCACAAGAGTATTAGAATACCTTCCTTATACGAATAAACATATGTAGATTTAGATTGATTATATTTCTCTTTTTGTAGTCTCATGTATTGTAATCCTCTAGCTAATACCCCCATCATATTATTAGTTAGAGTGGTATAAATACCTCATTTGTTTGCTCAAGCCACATTTTGCCCTGCCTATTACATAGAGCTTGTGTTCATTACCTTACTCCATGGCCCACCAACATTGAGATAAGATGCTGCCTCCTTTCTATGATGCAAATGCAACATCTCATAACTTAATAGTATATTCTTACCGGTTACTTCTAAAACCTCTTGGATAAGTTCTGATGTTGATTATTTATGTATCCTGCCTTAGTTAACTTTTGATATTTTGTTTGTTTGGTAGTCCAAGGACTGGAAATTTCAATTGAGCTGCAAGCTATATGCTAGTCAAGTCCGAACGAATTGGTCGGTGGAATTTGTTCTCAGATGGGAAAAGGGCATGTTGCTTCTGAACATTGGTCAATCCTGAACTTGCAAGGTAGTTCAATCAGCACTACCTATCTTCAATGTAAGGCCTTTATTCGCGAAACCAAATATTTATGAAAAAATATTCTAGACTTTCAACATAAATTTGATGCTAATGGTTTATATTGCTTTCAAAAGTATTTGCATATGACTATGATTTTGTATCACATATATGTCATATTAGTTGAGTACTTATTAGTCAAAGTGTTATTCTAGAAAACCAAATGTCTTACATCTGAAGGCGGGGAGTAGTTTCTATCTAGTTGTGTCTACTTAATACTTACGAGTAACATAAACCAATGAAATTTAGAAACTTTTAGTTTCAATGTTGGTTTGGTTCCATTACATGACTTCTCTTGATTGTTTGCTTGACCATGCCCTTGGAAAATTTTATAAAACATGCTGCAAGAATTGGTTCTTCATAAGAAAATGGCCTGTGTTGGTTAGTGATATTTGTTCTCACAAAGAAAAGGGAATGTATAATTTGTTTCCGGTCTTCCCTCTAATAAAAAGTCAACTAATGATGGTTCTCTCAAAAGTCAAAAGAGGATTTGGATTCCTGCATATTGAAGAATGGCTTTGCTAGAAATAGCTTATCTTGCTAAATGACATTTAGTCAAGTCAATATGGCCATGTTGTGAGAATAAGGCCCAACTTCTAAGTTGATTATTAAAGAACAAATCTTTAGTAACAAAAGCACACCTTTTGCTATGTTTTTACTTTTACTTTTCTAATTAAAATATCTAATCAACGAATGGATTGCAATGTGTTCCTAATATTTTTTTAAACAAAACTAGATCACATTTCTTGTAGAATTCAAAAAAAAAATTGCTTTTTGGTGCACGAAACCAACAC
The DNA here is from genome assembly GCA_030272315.1 of Paspalum vaginatum. NCBI lineage: Eukaryota > Viridiplantae > Streptophyta > Magnoliopsida > Poales > Poaceae > Paspalum > Paspalum vaginatum. The sequence goes on along the minus strand of CM059013.1, from coordinate 14,545,486 downwards.
ATGGGGACAATGGAGCCTGCATGGCTTGGTACAAGCCAGCCAAACATGACAGCTTGGCTCTAGTGAACCAAGCTCATTCCTTCCCAACGGGCCACCCTAGACTAGGGTGACAAACACACCCTAGTTTCTACGTGTAGCGCACACACATAAGGAAGCTATTGAAACTATAAGGTAGCTTCTATATTTAGCCTGCCCTCTTATTAGCTGAATTTTTCCATATGGTATAGTAGACAAGTGAAATTAACCAACATTTTGGATGCTACGCAATGCACTAGCCATCTGATGCCACAAATTATTGCACAAGATGCAGCAAGGAAGGCAGCAACGAGTATGAATAGGAGACTTAAGCAAAACTTTAGATGGTTCTTCTTTTAATTTGACACGTCTCTCCTCTTAGAATCATGATTACGTAGTCACACCGAGCATATTGTAGTAAGCATATAGGGACTGATTTATCCCCTGTGTGAAGCCGTGGGGATTTGCAGTTGGGTACTTGGGTGTCGTGGTGGGAGGTTGCTTGATGATAAATTTTATATATGTGCCAAAACTTTTGTTCCCCTTGTCCCACTGCTATTTAAGTGTGCAGATTTTTTGATACGGAATAAACAAGGAAAATATGTAAACCGAACTCATATATAGTAGGAAAAAAGCATAGAAGCAATGCTCCTGTCCTAGGATGACAAAGAAATCATCACTATATAAAATTATGGGAACTTTGAAGGATTCCATTCCTACATGAAATTATTCTATGATAAGCTTTGGAAATAAGTGATTGGATCCTGCCAACTATTTTGAAATTTCTATGGAATGGGCTCGAAACTGCCAACTCTTTTGAAATTTCTATAGAATGGGCTCGGAACTTTGGAGGAAAATAAGCATACCGTCCAAGCTCATATTTTGTCTTAAGGTTCATGTACATGTAGGGTTTCAATTACACAGGCTCTCCAATTATATGTTTTTTTCAGATTCTTTTGTTTCAAGAACTCTGCGTTTCAAAAGACTTGAAAATGTCATCTCTGTCGGTGTGAAGATGGCTACCTCCAACGGCTTGCATGCTGTAAGAGATTGGTTCACATGCGTAGGAGATGAGACCGTAATTTTCTTGCCTATGCTTAGTTCGTGAAAAGCACTAGACTTAGCTAAGCAGCGTAAAAAATTTTAAATTCTTTATGGACCCCTGGAATATCTGTATGCGTATGACTCTTGTACTTGCAAAATGAATAATAAAGAAATGTAACAAAATGCTGAGAGTAAAACACACACATCAATGTAGTTTGTACCGCAACAATATACTTCCTTTTACCTTAGTATAGGAAACAAAAATGGTGGGTGAGTACTGAGTAGACCTAGCACCATATATGGCACATATGCCATTGCCCATCGGCAGGTAACCTTTTTTTTTTATCAGGGTCACCGGTTACGTCAGCTTATTTTGCTTTGATTCCCGGGAGGCGGCCTGGGAATCAGAAAACATGATCCTGGTGATGCTCTCTTAGACTCTTAACAAACTAATGATGTGCGAACGTACCTGCACTGCACAAAGTCAAATGCTCCTACAAAGAATCTTCAAAAGAAAAAAAAAAGAACAACAACAAAATTTAAGAAACGAACCATCATTCAGTTAATCAGATCCATCTATGGAAATTACTGAAGGATGACGAAAAGAATCCGGTGCAATCAACTCCAGTCTCCAACAGTCCAACTAGTAAACGCGGCCGTTTTGGAAGAAGAGGAGCAGTGCGCGAGAATCGATTCCAACTTGCCGTGGGAGTCGATCTGGACGGTAGGAATGGTGACGACTTGAGGAGGTGACCTGCTACGCATAGAACAGCTTCTAGAAGGGAACGAATACGATTACCAGTAACTGCCGCCCCAGGTATTCGTTACTGCTATCCATTTTTATTTATCTTACCCGGGCTTGCCGTCGCTCCTGCTCCTACTAAGTGTTCACTGAAGAGCCCGTTGGCATGTCACGTTTAGAACCGACAAAACCAGTCTCTAAGGGTTATTGTTGGTCTCGTTTTTAATACTTTATGGTGTAAAAACATCATGTTTTAAAGTAAAGGGATGATGTAAAGTTTGTAAACGATCCTCTCTATATCTTCTGGTCATATGTACTTTATTAAAGAAAAAACAGACAAAGTTATAAAGTCAAAACTTAAGAAAAACAAAATAAAACCACAATGTCAAAAAAATGAGGTGTTATATTTTAGATTAAATTCATGGGCGGTCCTGAACTTGTCCCGTTGTGTAATTTAGGTCCTCAAACTTCCAAAATGCATTTTTAGGTACCCTAACTTGTTTTTTATGTCATCAAATGGGTACAAACCCAACCATTAAACCTATGTGGTGTGCCAAGCTGGCCATGTGGAGCCCACTACTATCCGGGGCCCACATGGTAGCCTCTGCCCTACTCTCTCCTTGTCACCTCTCTCCACTGCGCTTGCCGCCCGCCTGCTTGCCATCGCCGTGCCCCCCCTTCCTTCTCCTCTGCTCCTACCTCCTTGTCGACGCCGGCGCGCCCATCGACCACCGTCGCCATGCCTCCCTCCCAATCATCGATGAGGAGGACGCCTCCCTTCGCTGGCGCGCCGCCCATCGGCCGCGCTCACCGCCTCCCCCATTTGCTCCGGCCTCGTCACCGACGACAGCGAGCTCGCTAGCCCCGCCCGCCAACCACGTCATCACGCCTCCCCTCCCCTCCCATTCTTCGTTGGAGCCTCGGAGGCAGCGAGGAGACCGCCTCCCTCCACCTCGTGCCACCCGTAGACCGCCGCCCTCTGCCCGCAGGCCACCCGTAGGCCGCGCTTGCTGTGACGCCGCCCATCGGCACGCCCACAAGCCGCATCGCGCAGCCACCGCCCGTCGGCCACGCTCACCGGTGAGGACGTAGGGGCAGAGCGGAGGGGAGGGGAGACGCGGCAAGGGCGATGGCGGTCCACAGGCGGTGAGCGCGCACAGGTGGAGGGAGGCGACGAGAAATGCATGGGAGAGAGAAAGAGATAACAAAGGCTGACATGTGGGGCCCAAATAGTAGTGGGCTCCACATGGCCACCTTGGCATGCCACGTAGGTTTGACGGGTTGGGTTTGTATCTGTTTGGACCTAGATGACAAAAGAGACAAGTTTGGGTACCCTGAAATTCAGGACCTATATGACACAGTTGGACAAGTTCAGGGACCACCCATACATTTTACTCTATATTTTATCTTTTACTCGTATAAAACTTTGGTACTTATTTTGCATTTTTATTTAAACTAAATTACTTGTGCTTTTGAAAAGAAGAATAACTTTTTACTCAAGTTTACCATCTCCACCTCGAAACACCAGTCACGGTGGGAAACAAGGGAGAGCTGAGAGGCTAAATGGATTTTTTCCTTAGAAAAACAAGGAAGAAGTCCTCACCCCTCAACGTATTGTAGTGTGGAACTGTGGATTTAACCCTTCAACTTAGAAACTTGAAATTTGTGCTCCCTCAGCTCTCTAAACCATCCAATTTCCCTCCCTAATGGTTTTTGAAAGGTGGTTTAGCTTACGTGGCAGCTAACGTGGCACCACATCAACAATGAGAGGGTAAATTGGACTACACTTAATAGTTTGACTGTTGGGGGGGGGGTGTAAATTGCAATACATTGAAACTTGAAAGTTTGAGGGGGTGAAACTGGTTTTATAAAAAATAAGTTATTCAAATTGTTTTCGTAGAAAATCCTACCATCTGATTTAATCTTAGAAAGTTTGTACGAAACATGTTTTAGCTCGAAAAAATATACTGGTTTATATTTTTTCTAAAATAATCCTATGTCTTTGACGACAATAATGTACACATGGTTTTATATGTAATTTGACCTTTGAGAACAATTATGATAAATAATTAATTGGAGCAACTAGTATTAACACACACACACACATAAGATCATGAATGATCTAAATAAATACAAACTAGGCACTAAAAAATATAGCATGATTTCAGTAATAATATAAAAAAGTTTTGAATTTTTCCGTTTGACCCCTCAAAGTATATTGTGTAGTCCAAGTTACCCCTCAAATTAGCACGTCTAATCTAATTTACCTCTCATTGTTGACATGGTGCCATATCATCCGCCACAGTAGTCGTTACATTGGCTGCCATGTGGGCTAAACTTCCATAGTTGGAGGGGGCAGAAAGAACTTCTTTAAAAAAACAACAGAATTTTTAAACATCTCCCGACATATTTCTCATCCTCTCATCTTTTCATTTTTCATCTCATTTGCACTCTTAATGAAAATGAAGAAAATAGCCACACACGTAGGGCGAAGAAGATGAAAGTGGAAGATTAAGATAGGAAAAAATTTCGGAAGTAGTCACTCAAAAACAATAGAGAGCTATTTTCTGATCTCTCCCGCGTCCCGCCTGAACCGGGTTTTCGGCCCAACCAAACAGGCCAGAAATGGTCGCTAGAACCGTTTTGGCCCACGACGCATTCCACTTCACGCGCTGTGGCCCACGCCAACCACGGAACCGAAGCCGCTTCGAGGGCTGGCGGGCGACCGACGCCCGACGGGGAAGTCGAGGAGGGCGACGACACGGTGCCGCCTGGCGGCTGGCTGCTGGCGTTGGGGGACCCGCTGGGCACGAAGGCTATGCGATAGGTGAAGCCCCCTGTCCCGCGCGAGGCGTTGGGGGATTCCTCATCCTGGTAAGGAATTTCTGTTTCGTTTCTTCTGCTCTAGAGATTTTACTTCGCACATCGTCGTCCATTTGTGAACCCATGCCCCCAATTTTAGGGGCCATCAATCAATTTCTCACGAAAGGGTAGACCCATGTTGTTCTTTTACTTATTTCTCTGCTTGTATTATGACATTTGAACACAATATGAACTGGAGCGTCAGGCTAGTTTTAGTGTCTTTGGCAGTTCCTTGAATTACAATAATGGCTGGTTGAAATGTGATGTTTCCGTCGGGTTGCTCTTCAGCTGGTTTGCTGGCTGAAATTCTGGGAAGCGCATGCGTGTATACTTGAATGTGACCGGGTGACTTCTGGAGAATGGAGTCATGAAAATCTGGATTAGGTTGACTTGTCATGCAGCAACAAGCCATTGCTTGGTGCTCGATGAGATGACGTATCTGGACTTGTTTGGACTCTCAAACCAGTTGGGCTGGTGAACTCTCTGCATATTTCTATCTCTTGCTGGCAAGCATCGTCTTCTGAGTCATTTGGCACGGTCATCTGCATGCCTTGGGCCTGGTTGCTGTCTGTTTCCCTTTCTTGGTTCAGCTCGTTTGAATCCTCTGATCTGTATCCTTCCTGAGTCTGCTGGTCACAACCTATGCTGCTCCTTATCCTGTGCTTGTTCTTGTAGAGGAACATCATCAGGGCTAGTAAAAGGGCAGAAGTTGAAGCAATCCCAGTGACTAGAAAGAGCCCTGAAAAGCTTTTGAAGTTTAGACTGCTTGAGCTGGCGATGGTACCATCATTTTGACAGGTCTGTTGATTTCCAATCCATTTATTTTCTATCCGAATGATAGTGTCCCCTTCTGTTATGCTGAGGATTGCTTTAGAAAAGTCGTAAACCATAGGGGATCTCTTTGGGAATGCCTAATCAACAAATAGAACCAATTCAGTAATACGCAAAGTCACACATTGAATATGCAATGCAGTAATGGTTAGCTTTTTGAATTGAAATGGCTCGCACTCTAAGATTCAGAAACATCCACAGCAAATGCGTGTTAAAGATTAATGAATTGCTTGGTTCTTGCAGTCTCCAGCTTTTGCAAACTCATGCTTGTGGTTAGAGAGTGCTATACTGTCAACGAAATTTCAGTGTCTTGTTGGACCAACAATATACGATGAACAGAAATATGTGAAGGATAACTTATATCTTCCCTTTTTTCCTTGTGTTGATGATGTATCAGTACACTACATGTACTTTTTGGCCATCTGGTGTCTTTGGACAATCTATTCAAGAACCAATTACATAATTTTAAATAATAAAGTCCTACTCCATTCCACATATATTTAGAAGTTTGAACTTTGAACCTCCATTTCAGTGTTCTTTTTCAAATAACATGAGATGTGTTTTGGTCACAGGTAACTGCAAGTAACTTGCAACATTGGTCAATAGTTTAGTAAGATTTTTCTGCTACAGCTCCTAAAAATATGCCTCTAATAACTGCTCCATCAGAATTTTGACAGAAATAAGTGTTTTTGAAAAGCCAGTGCAATTCTAAATAGAGCAATAGTGTTTCTATAGATATATTTCTTGAGGGAGTATCCACCCTTTTCTCAAGTTTAAGCAGATTTTGGGTATATTGTTTCTACTTTGTAACCTTTAGGGGCATACAATGCACACAACTTATCAGGTGTAGCTAACTTACAAAGCCAAAACCTTCAGACTTGTATATTGGTCCAACCATTGTGTAACCTTTGCAATGCTGTGCTAGAAATATTTTGATATATGGAACTTCATGCACAAGGGCAGCAATACCACCATTTTTGCTTCCTCTAGAGAGAGCATCCGCAACATCATCTTGAGTGTTGTATGCCCTGATTTTTCTTCTGTCAAAGCCAAGTTCGTCTAATAGATCCACTACGTAAGAACCATTATGATAGCCTACATATTCTCCTTTCAAAAGGAGTTCGTGAACGTCAGTTACTGTGGGTTGAAGCTGTTGCACGGTAAGAATTGATGATAGATTGGCCGTATAACTTGATGTAATCACTAGAAGTACAAAGACCCATACAATAACAACCAATCTAGACAAAATACTGTCCACCCTCTCCCCTGCAACATGAAGAGCAATAACAAACATCAATTTGCCTTCAAATAAAGCATGAGTGCTGAACATACTATCCTACGTGTCTGTCTGAGACAAATTTAAACAATTACGAAAATTGATTTATGGTAATGGGCTGAAATAGGAGAATATGATAGTTATTTAAGCAGCAATTATCGTTATTCAAGAGTCCCTGCACACCCTAACTTTAATAGTACAAGTCAGATTTTTCTTCCTATCAAGAAATTTCAGGAAGAAACTCATCATCTATTAGAGAATTATTAGGTATAGCAAATGCAATATATCGGCTGGCAAAGAAAATCTGGTATCATTACTCACTATCTGCAAAGAAGGAGAAATATATTGCTATCCCAAGCTGTCGGAAAAATGAACCAGTCAGTTCGGCATTATTGATCCGTCGCTCCAATAGCCAGATGACGATCCCTGTATAGATGAAGAAGGCAATGCTTCCAAGCCACAAGTCGGTAGTCAATGGCTTTGTAAATACCCATGTATTCTTATTCTTCTCATCCTTGACTGGCACAATCATTGCTACTCCAGACTCTGTGTAGGGTAGTGTGAAGTCAGCATAAGAAGTTCTATTGTACCTGATGGTTATATCTCCAATTGCCGCATCATATATCTGCAAGCATGACATTTGGTGTTATGAAGCATGAGTTGCTTCTTTTACTACAATTACTAGAAGATTAACACGCCTCAACTTAAGCTCACATTGGCAATTATGGGGCTTGCGGAAAAGAATAACACATAATGGCAGCAGTAATGTTATGGCTACTATAATAGCTGGGCAGGGGTAACGTCTTGTTAGGCCCCTTCTACACAGCTGTAGAGTTGATCACCGGCCTCCAGTTGCCGATCTATTTTGGTAAGTAGGAGGCAGACTAGAGGAGAACATCTGGGATTTTTTTAGATAAAGTAAGCTTTATTTCAAGATGAAATGATGTTCCGCCCTGTGCACTTTAAAAATGCACCCAATCAAGAAAAAGGAAAAATAAAAAAAAGATAGAAATCTAGAAAGCTCTAATCAACCTAGAATTTCAAATTCAACATACAACTCCCACCACAGTCAACATAGAAGACCCAACAACGGTGAAAGATTGATGCAATCGCATCTATTCTCATATATCAGGAGGTGAGATGGACAAATTCCATGAAAACTCCGCCGTCCTCCTGAAAAGAAGTTGATAAATAGAACATCTAAAGCATCTCACAAATCTCCAAAGTCTACCTTCTACGCTGACCATCCACGAGACCGACAACCACAAATGATTTATATAAAAGATTGGCCAGCAAACCATTGATTCCATTGAGTTGCATGTAGTTGAGTTTTTTTTTTCCACTTTGCTCCCACAAACAGGAGCCACTTCTCCTTCGAAGCACATAGCAAAACCACCATCTGAAAAGTATGCCCTTGATGATCACCGTAACCATAGAACAGTTGTCTCATGAAACGACGTCTCTCTGAAAATTCGACGATAAGATGTGTCGTCGTCGTTCCTCCAAGAAAGAAAAGTTTTCACCCAAAAATTGGCGGAGAAAGCTAAAAAAACTCCACGATGACGCCTCCAAGGAGGATAACGGCGTCCACTGGCGTTCGCCATCAAACAACAACACACACCACACTGCTAACATTGAGTGAACATCAGACCAAATCCTCATGATATATGCGTTGAAGCACAATGACGGTGCGTGCATCTTTTCCTTGGAAGCCGTCCAGCCGCCAAACCGATCGACCCCGCCGTAGATCCAGTCAGCCCAGCCGGCCACCGGAGCCGCTTGCACCCGGACACGGTGGTCCACCGCGCACCGGAGTGGATCCGCAAGGGGAATGCACCATTGGCTCCGCTGCCACCAGATCTGTGCTGGCCGGAGCACGGCTGCTGCCGGCAGGAGCCATCGTACCGACGGGAGGAAGGAAGAGGAGAGTTGGGGGAGGAGGGAGGCGTTGAGGAAGCGGAAGAGCCCCGCTGCCACCCTCATCGCGGCCGGGCGGGCTCACGCCAGCGAGCTCCTGTGGCGGCGAGGTGGGAGGAGGGTGGGAGAGGAAGTTTGCTGGGCGGCGGGCGGCGGCGGCGCCACCCGAGTCGCTCTCGAGACGACACGGGCGTGGCACATCAGGGATTGGAGACAGGTTAATCGTTATTGTTCCCGAACCATGGTTGCATTCCGGCTTACATAGGCCTGCAGCCAACAACAAACTCCTAAGAATCCTAACAAATTGATAATTACCCTAACAATGCAAGAGATAAAACTGATCTACTAGCCACCATGGGCGACAACCTTCATGGGCCTCCTGTTGTAGGAGCGTCCACACATACCAAGCTGCCAAGAAGGGTACCGCCTGTGGAAATCATCCGCATCCTCGCAAGAGGCAGCAGATGCCGGCTGATCAACCTACTGTACCAGGACCTGCTGAATACTTTCATATGCATTTTGATTGCACGTGCAGGTGTAGGCTGAGCAGCACCATAGTGAAGGGATGGCAAAGCTGGCAACCCTGAGGATGAGCTCCTGCGGGAATAACTAATCTGAAGGCAACCCTGTTGATGACCTCCAATATCTGGTATGACCCATAACCCATAATAGCGGGGCCAGAGCTTGCTCGGGACTCGCTGCAGTAAGGAGGCCAGAGCGTGATGATGAACTCAGCCATACCTAGGCTCCTACTGCAAATGTCACCTCATGATAGCCACGGTCATACTCCTGTTTTGCCATCTCCCGTGCCTGTTCCAAGTGAGCTCCAAGTGAGCGCAGGCTTCTGCCAGCAGTTCGTCCCACTCCTCCATAGTCTTGATAACTGCCTTTACCCAGCAATCCCCTGGCTCATAATCTCTGCTGCAAACAAGCTTGAAAGGGGTGGTCTTGAGCGAGTAGTGGAAAGCGGTGTCAGGTGTTGTACATGAACTCCGCCCATGGTAACCAACTGAGCCACTGACGAGGACGGTTCCTAGTAACTTGGTAAGGCAGCAGAGGTACATGCCGATGGCCTTGTTCACCGCTTCTGTCCGTCCATAAGACTGTGGATGGAATGCATAACTCATGAAAAGCTTACTGCCCAGCTGCTTGTAAAGAACGCGGATGTGAACACAGGGTCACGGTTGGAGACGATCGAGGTGGGAACACCATCGAGGCACACAGTGTTGCTGAAGAACGTTGCAGCGACCAACTCGGCTGTGTATGGGTGGGCCAGGCAATGCAGTGTGCATGTTTGGTGAGATGGTTCACGATGGTGAGGATGAGCCACTTGCCGCCCACCTTGGGGAGTCCCTCGACGAAATCCATGGAGATATCCGCCTAGATGGATGATGGCACGGGCAAGGGCAGAAGAAGGCCGGCCAGATGGAGATGTTCTGTCTTGTTCTGCTGACATATCAAGCAGTGGCGGTTGAAGTCGTGGACGGTGGGTGGCACGCTTCCGCAATGTAGGGGTGGGCATTCAGGTTACCCGAAAAATTTGGGTTTTCAGAATTTCGGGTTTCTAGGATTGTTACCCGAGATTTGCTCTAGAAAAGGAAGACCCAAAACTTTGGGTACCTGATTCGGCATCGGGTTTCGGGCTTTCCCGAATCACCCGATGAATGGAGATGAGCATCCACAGGTGGGAAGAAGGAAAATCAATGAACCAGGAGAACACCACCAGTTTATAGATTAATTAATAACATAAGGGAATTGGCAGATTAATCTTCCAATGCACCCAAAAAAAAAATTCCTATCTCAATCCTACTGCTACCTGCCTAACTTGGCATGAGGTCCTGACCTCCCATAGCTGTAGGAATCTCTCGATTAGGCGAATGAAACAAAGCATTGGAGAAGACCTGTGTACACAGATGGACACAAATTACTTATTGTTTTGGCCGGCCTTGCACTTTCCCCTCGTCTGCACAGCTCTGCAGGCCTTTGAGCTTGAACATTGCTGTAGTCTGTAGGGTTGACTAGCGACCTTGATTTGTCAGTTGACATCGTCGAGAGCGCATGGCAGAGCCGAGCCGTTGGCATGTGCCGCGTCCTAGCGACCCTGCCTCGATCTATTCCTTGAGCGTGATCGTAGCCCCCTTATATTTACTTAGGCTGAGCTCACTAGCTCGCCTATCCCACCTCTTATATTCCAAACTACGCTTTGTCTAGTGTTTTGCACGTCAATATGCATGCTCTGGTGAGCTCAGCCTTAGGGGTCAAGTAAGTCATCTCTATAAAAGAGGCACTCTTGCATTGTTATTGCAGGTGGCGCGGCAGCAATCATAGTTTAGAGGTAAGTGTTAGTTTGTTCAGCTTAGGATAAGATTTGTTAGGGAGTTTGTTAGGCCCCTAGTCTATAAAGGCAGCCCTAGGAGTCCTAGGTTTGGGTAAGCAGAAAATATATCAAGAAAGCATAAGTAGTTAGAGCATCTAGAGGGAAGGCCAACTAGGCGATCTATGCAGCTATCCCCATCTACCCAATCAATCAACCGCATCATCATTTGGTATCTGACTAGTGATCCTATGAACTGTACTTCCACCACTCTGTATTGATCTTCAATCCAGAGCACCACCCACCAACCCGACTGATCCATTCCTTGATCTTCATCACATCACCACCAGTCAGTTTGTTCCCTTGATCATGTGGCCACAACTCCCACCCAATTCTATCCTGCTATCGCCATCTACCCAATCAATACAACAAATCATGTATCAGTTTGGATTAAGCAAGAATATAAACCTTAAATAGTTCAGAGCCTCCAAGGTGGGGCGAAGTGGTTTATCTTGTTATCCCCGACCTAAACTATATTAGCTCAGTTTCTAGAATTAGAAATATATATCTGATACTTGCAATTGTCAAAATCTAAAAGAAAAAAAAAAGAAAACACATAGAATTCTTCCCTTTGAGCCAACTGACAAAATAAGAATAGCAATTCCCTTACCCCAAGATGAACTTTGTAGACAAAATCATTATAGTTCCCTGTATTGGCATTACCAAACGCTACATATTCATAAGGTATTGCATATGGTAGTCTTTTGAGCACCTCTTCAAATACATCAATGGCATACCCAGTAGCAATAGTTGCATTGGTGATGGGATCTCTTTCCACCTTCATAAATTCAGGATATCCACTTATCCTTACACCTATCCGGAGCTTCTTTCCGTTAGTAGGAATTTGCCATCCTTTAGGCACCACATATGATTCCCCTGGCCAAATCACTCGATTAAGGTCAGGCATAGAGTTTACATTTGTTGTTTCTGATCCATTTTGATCCAGCTCCTTTATGATTCCATGCTTTGCTGTCCAAAAGCCTATCTCTTGTGAATCTCTTCCAACCACGTTAATTATCTGGAACATGGAAGGTTGCAGCTGTCTATTTTTCAGGTCAAAATCACCACTTAGGCCTCTGAACTTATTATGTATGATTGCATCTAGGAGTTCCGTACCAATTGTAGAAATACCCAAGCCTCCAAAACATAATGAGTTCTTCCTGTGCTGCAGCTTCTGAAATACGCCATTGCCCCTGCTAACATTTTCTGCTGCTTGTGCCAAGGCCCAAACTGTATCGTAGCTCCAGAGCCCGAAAATGCTCAGTTGAGATGGTGCAACATTTGGGTTTTCTTGTTTGAATCTCTTGTTCCATCTTGCAGTGAAATTATCAAGTTCCTTTGATTTAGGCACATAGAACTTCACACCCAGTGCACCATTCATTGCATCAAGTGTTGAAGGGCTGAGTGAACTAGCAATATTTGCGATCCCATCTGTCAAGATCCATGCATACATTTCGCTAATCATTCCTATCTCATTGGCCTTCCTGAAGAGAACGGAGGCAATAGCAGATGACATATGCACAATGTAGACCCTGGTTTGCATTGTCATTAGCTTGTAAAGTTCTTGCTCAACTTGGTCGCTGTTTGCAGACACAGAAATTGCACTGCGATAAGGCATAAACGCTCCAAACTCTTGCAGGGCATCAGACAGATATGGTATAATACCTCTGCCATAGTCTGTGTCCTCGTAGATGGGTACCACTTCTTTCCAACCATATGCCTTAATGAGAGAAGCAATGCAGTTCACTTGAGCTGCATCGCTTAGTGTTGCACGCAAAAAGTATGGAACATCTCTAGATGAAAGAGTGGGGCTTGTTGCACTGAAGGAGATGACTGGAACATGGCTCTTGTTTCCAAGATCAGATACAAATGTAGCCTCAGAAGATTTTTGGGGACCAATTATTGCTTGCACATTATAATTCTCCAGCAGGTCAACTGCTGTAATATTGAATAATCAAAACATTGATGAACTTTTAGTTAACAGTGCATTTGTTTGTATCCTGGTTATAGACTTATAGCTAAGATATATAAAACTTTATGCAAGAAATAATGCTATAACTGAAAATGTTGCTACCTCTGTCCCTAAAAGAATGCAACTAGGATTTTTCACACAGATTAGTAGTCATGAGAAATGACCTAGGTGCTCTATTTAATCACCTTGGGAAGTAAAAAAAAGAACAAGCAATTAAAGTGCATGCACCTTGAAAATGAAAAAACAGGCCATTAAATGCATATGCGTCTTGGAAAAGGTAATCCACTAGCTACAGTTGCCTTCTTTGGGGACAAAATTTGAATGCTAGAATTGCATTCTTTTTTGGAGAGCATCATTTTCACTGGCTATGTATAATTATCCATATTCCCTGCTTTGAACTTTGATTATACATATTAATAAGTTATTAAGAACCTTTTGATTTTAGCTAATAATATGAAATAATTAGAAAAAATCCACTCAACTCCCAATATATAGAAGGACGTCTACATCACCCCGAAGGGGGGTTATTTGTATGGCTTTCAATACTTTAAAGGACTCTATATGCTGGGGGATTATTTAGATTTTTTCCCTGAAATTAACTTAGCTGGAGCCTTTAGGAAAGAAAATGCCTATGGTGTGGCTGGGTGAACCGTGGATAAAAGCATGAATTCTGCAGAATATGTGCAAATATAAGTATCTAAGTGCTGGAAATGTAAGTTATTCGACATTCATACCATATTTTGTTAAAAATATCTGATTTTTCTAGTTTGTAACAAATTGTCCATTCTAAGGCTCTAGCCTTCATGTGACGTACAACACCAAAATTCACAGCTAGTTTATGTAAATGTACCTGCTGAGGCAGCTTGGATATTATCTCCATTGGAATCCCTCACGTGAAGAACTAACTTTGTTTTATAGCTGCTATTTGCTGAATTGAAATCTTCCATGGCCATCAAAATGCTCATATGTGCATTTTTTCCCACCAATGACTGCAGATCGAGGATGACTCCAACATTTAGTGTGCCACCACTGGTTTTAGAGGCATTTTGAGCAGTTGTGATATTGAAGAACAAGAAGATGATAAAGCTGAATAGGATCTCCATCCCCTGAGTTCCGAGTGCTTCATAACTTGTGGAGATACTACAGTGTCTTATTTAACTGGTTAGCTGTGCCATTCTTCTAAGCAGGTCAATTTTCAATTGAATTTTGGCTTGGTCAGACCAGTGAATCTCAAGTTTCCATTCTGATTATCTTTTCCTTTACTTTTGGTGAGTATGAACATTTCCCTTGTGAAAACAGCCACCATGCTGTTGACAAACACAAATTTTTTTATTGAACAGGAATGCAAAGTACAGTATCAATACTTCTGAGAAATTACCTTGTGAAATGACTAGTCTGAAAATTTGAGAAAATTTCAGTTGAAATATCCAATAATGAATGAGATGGAAGTGTGGCTCCATCTAAGGAGCTGTAAATCTGGGGCTTTGAGAAGTCAGTGATTTAATTTGGCATGCAAGGCACACTAGGACTCTTCTATGCTTGTAAGTATAGTAAGGTCTTCTGAGTTGTAGTCTGGGGCGTAATTTGGATAGTAAAAGTCAAACATTACTAATTTTACCAACAATTACTAAAATTATATGCATCTTTATTATATAAAGTTGCATAAATACATTTGCAAAGTACTTTTAAGATTGTTGACTTTGTTTAGCAATTGACAATACTTTGTAAGAGAAATTAAGTGTCAATCTAATTAGAGGACTTATCCTGTACCAAAATAGTCGTTACATTGATGGACGGAGGGAATAACCCAAACTCCTTTGCTCCCCCTGTTGGCCTGTTCTATCACCTGAATGCTTCTGTTATTTAGCTTCTTCAAAATTCTCTTTTATTTTTTAACAATTATTCTTAATAATGCCTGGGAGGATAGTTATTATATTTCAATTAGGAAGAAGAGAATCACCCAAATTTGCACCGAAAAGTCAACCTGGGAACTGGCCTGGGATCATCTCCTTTTTTTAGCGAGAATATATAGGTCTCCTTACAATTACTGTAGAAATTTAGCCACTGGTTTGATATAACTTCTATGTGGCAGCTATGACTTTTATACTCATTCTCTCAAAAGAGGATCGAGATTCCTGCTTATTGAAGAATGGCCTTGTCAGAAACAGCTCATATTCATGTACGTAACCTGTAAGGCATTATGAAAACTGAATATGGTTCTGTCATGAAGATGAAGTCCAAATGCACAAGACGGCGCTGCAACTTGACATGATGTTCATTGCTTGGGAATCAGGTCACTGGTCATCTAAGTCTACGGCATCCATCCGTTTATAACCACAAATTTCCACTTGTTTTTGCACATTTCACAGCAACATTCAACTGAGGCTACGTGCCACCAGTTAGCACTCTGCCGCCGGTAAGTTACTAGACAAGGATGTTCAAACGAACGGTCGACAACAGATGATTTCTTTTCGACAAGGCACACGTGCTTTGCTAGTTGCTACGGAACATAGAGCATTACAGTAGAATTTCATTGTTAAAGAGGGATGTTTTTGGGTTGGTGCTAATATTCAGTTGTCCTAGTCTCAGCAGGAAAATTGACCGATAACCTTCTGCTTGCAACACAATGCCGATGCGTTGACAATTTTTAAGAAAACAAAGTGTTACGGTTGAACAAGGATAGTAATTTTTTTTAAACACGGGCAGAGCACGTTTTTCACTAGGAAGGAGAGAGTTCAACCAACAGAACAAGGCCTAGACCCGGCCAGACCACCCAAGGCAGCCAAAAGAGAGAGAACAACACAGCCAGTATGACCAACAAGAAGGGAAAATTAGAAAATCCTCCCGTCTAGCAACAAAGCGATCTTAGCGAAGCCCACGCGACCCCAGAGGCCGGCCTCTTCTAACACCAACCACGCCAGGGCCACAGGCTGAAGGGCCTCCCTTCTGAAGATCATATTGTTACGCTCTTTCCAGAGGCACCAGGCTACCAAAATGACCAGTGAATCAAATACTTTCCGAAGGGGCTTAGCAATCTGCTTCCTAGCCTCCAACCACCACCCTGCAAGAGAACCAATAGGAGAGAGTGGAGCCACGTGTTGAATATCACAACGACGTAGATATCTGAACCAAGTTTCCCTACTGTGAACGCAACCCAGAAGAAGGTGATCGACCGTTTCCCGCTCCTGGGCACAGAGGGCGCAACATCATCCTGTAAATCATGCTGAAAAGCTGATCAGAAGTCCAAAAACGATCAAGCAGAGCAAGCCAAAGG
Source organism: Paspalum vaginatum (assembly GCA_030272315.1). NCBI lineage: Eukaryota > Viridiplantae > Streptophyta > Magnoliopsida > Poales > Poaceae > Paspalum > Paspalum vaginatum. Next base: position 14,529,179 of record CM059013.1, on the reverse strand, counting down.
AAGAAGCAGGCATTTGTTAGGAGCCCTCATCTTCCAGAGAGTGGGGGCACTAAGAATGGACGACTATCCCCAGAAGAAAGATCTGTAAGCAGATGCCGAAGAGAAAGAGCCAGCTGATGTCCATCTCCAGGTGAAAGAATCTAGTACACCAGGATTAAGGCGAAAAGAACGAAGACGATCCCAAAGCCAAAGGAACTCAAACTGAAGCCCCTACAAACAGCTCCCCTTTGACATCCAGCATCCAACTTCCACCGGCTAGGGCCTGCGAGACGGACCGATGTTTATGTGCTCTAGCCAAGACAGCTTCAACAACAAGTGGAACCAACTTCGATAGAGTTGCATCATCCAACCATCTATCAAGCCAAAAGCACATCAAATCTCCATTGTTGACATGAATTATACACGAAACATCAAACAAAGCTTTGACCTCGTCCGGAACACGTGTTGGGAAAAAGGCCCGAGTCCTTAATGTATCCGTATAGGCTAGCCAGAACCAATGCATCTGAAGCGACCAAGCCATGAGTTGAAGGTTAGGAAGCCCAAGGCCTCCTAACATCTTCAGTCGACAAACTCAAATCCAAGCCACAGAACATTTACCACTAGAAATTGCATATGTCCCTCCCAAAGGAAGGACCTATGGAGGTGATCAATCGACTCCACCGCTCCAAGGTGATAAGCCAAGTGCAATCGCCAAGAAGACCGGAATCAGCCGAGAGAGTGGTCTGGACAAGGAAAATCCTTCCTCCTTTACTAAGGAGAAGGGTTGGAAATCAGCTTTGGAGGCTTTGTAGATCGATAGAGGGACTCCCAAATATTTGTAACTGGAAGGTAGCGATAGGACAAGGGAAGATCTCCTGAGAAAGGTGAGTCTCATCCTCTGAACAACGGATAGGGAACAACTGACTCTTGGAAACATTAGTCACTAATCCTGTGGCGCCCGCGAAAATCTCAAGGATTTCCTTGAGAGAGGTGAGGTCCTATCGTGAAGGTGACTAGAAAAATTACCACATCATTCGCATACACGGTGTCGCGAAGGTGACAGAAAAAACTGCCACATCATTCGCATACATGGAGATGCGGTGGTTGACCCCCCGGCCAACTTATCGAGGAAAGAAGCCCTTTCCCCTCCGCCAAATTGAACAAGGCACTAAGGCATTCCATAACTAGAACAAAAAACATAGGTGAAAGCGGGTCTCCCTGCCAAAGCCCACGAGCATGATAGATCCGGCAACCAAGGGATCCGTTAATGCAAACCTTGGTGCTGGCAGACGAGAGCAGCGCAGCAATCCAATCATGCCACAAAAGTGGAAGATCGAGGAGGAAAACCCAAGAGACGGAGTCAAAAGCCTTGGCTAAATCAAGCTTCAGCAAGAGACTTGGTACTCGCTTTGCATGCCACGCCCTGACGGCTCCTTGCACGTAACGAAAATTGTCCTGAATAAAGCAACCTTTGATGAAAGCGCTTTGCTGAGGGCCAACCAAAGAACCAAGCTATGGTGCAAGTCGGTTAGCGAGAACCTTCGAGAAAATCTTCCCAAAGCTATGAATCAGACTAATCGGTCTGTAATCCCCAAGAACAATTGGAATATCCTTCTTTGGTACAAGGACGAGCAGAGCCTCATTAAGATAATGCAGACTACCTGTGTCAAGGGAGGACAAAGCATCAAAGGCCCTCAGAATATCATGCTTAATGATAGGCCACGCGACCTAGGCCCGGGGATTTGTCCGAAGGCATCTCACGGATAACGGACCAAATCTCCTCTTCTGTGAAGGGATGGGCCAAAAGCTCCAAATCAAGGGAAGGCAGACCCAAAGAACTAAAATTGAGAGCACAAGATCTAACATGGCTAGAGCCAAGGATCTCGTCGAAGTAATTGAAGGCTGCCTCCGCCTTACCCTCCTCTGACGTCATTGTGGTCCCATCTACTACGAAACTTGCGATGTGATTCTTATGCCTTCTGTGAGAGGCATGAAGATGAAAGAAATGCGTTCCAGTATCACCCTCTGACAACCAGGCAAAGGAGGTACGTTGTCTGGCTATGGTTCTCTCAAGCGAAGCAAGGCCAAGAAGCTTATGCTTGAGGAAGGAGCAGAGATTGCACTCTGCATCGGAGAGGGATCTGCAATCTTATTGCATCTCGAGCTGGTGGATAAGCTCCTTAGCGACCTCAATGTGCATACGAATGCTACCCACAAACTTCGCTCTCCATGCCTTAAGTGCCCTTGCAGTAGCGCGAAGCTTTTGATCCACAATCCGCAGGTAGTCAGCCCCTTCAATAGGCTCAGCCTAGGCCTTAGCGACCACATCAAGAAAACCAGGGAGTTTGGCCCAAATGGCCTCAAACTAAAATCTTCCTTGGAACTGAGAGACCGTCAGTTTGAAGCAGAAGGGGAGCATGATCAGAAGCTAGGGTTGACAGAGTGGTGGAAGCAATTAGGAAACCAGTCCTCCCAATCCGCAGAGACAAAAATCCTATCAATTCTCTCCAATGTGGGATGGCGCCTCTCGTTACTCCAAGTGTAAAGGCGACCATGAAGATGAATCTCCCTAGTTGCGACGTTCAAACATTGCCTAAAGCGACCCATCATATGTCTGTGAAGGCGCGAGTTATTCTTGTCCTCCACAGAGCAAATAAGGTTAAAATTGCCTCCCATCAACCAAGGCCCGGCCAGGACTGCACGAACATCCCTAACTCTTGTAGGAACCGAATCTTATCACCCTCACCCTTTGGTCCATAAACACATGTGAACCACCAGCAAGCATTTGGGTCTTGCACAGGAGCGGCCTTAGCTGAGATCGAGAATTCACGGAGAACTGGATTGGTGATCGACCACACCGATTTGCGCCAAGCCAAAATTATACCACCACAAGTACCAACAGCAGGGAGATAGAAGTAATCGAAATCGGTCCCAAGCATCTCCATAATAAGACAGTCATCAACAAGCTCTAGCTTAGTCTCTTGCAAACAAATCAAAGAGACACGCTTGGAGCAAACAACATCCCACACTACATTATGACGCGGCCTACGATTTAAACTGCACACATTCCAAACAAGAAAATTATCAAAAGCCATAACCGCTGACACGACCAAAGAGAAGCAGGGGACACCTAAGCTCCCACCTCATCGACCAAGGGTCTAAAGTCCAACAACTCTGAGCCAAAGGACCCCTTCACTGCATCGTGCCATGTAGCTTTGCCATAGCACTATGCTGTTGTCTACTTGCCCTAGCCATCGACAATGCGAATGTCCCAGTGCCCCCATTGTCTCCTACCTAAGGTTAGTGGAGAGGCATGCCCTGCTCTTAATGATCTAAAGCGAGGGAGCGATGTGCCAAAGGAATAGAAAGAGAGACATAACGAGGCGTCGAGGATGGTGTTGGTGCTCCTCGCTAATACTTTTTCATATTACCTATGTTTTTCCAAGCTGAGTGCTCAAATCAGCCTGTCGACTAAGACACGATGTCGCCCGCAGCTAGTAGACAACAACGCTGGGTGAAATCAGCAGCCGAGAACGACGCCAGATGCAACTTTGACCAAATGCCTAGGACAATTAACACGTCGATCCGGATATCATAATTGCTGCACAGCTAGAATTAAAGTTGGTGGACTTTTTTTCATGGTTGGCAGGCTTATCTTACTATTACTGATTAGAGTTTCTTTTTGAAGTCTTCACGTTAATCCTTACGAAACACACCAAAAAAAAGATAAATTCTAAAAATTCTCATAAAAATCAGAAACATCGAAGCCATCAATTGGCATATTGAAATATTAATAGCCTATTAGATATGTTTTCTAAGTAATTACACACCTCCGCCATTATGAAAGTTTTTGAGTTCAACTCTCAACGAAAACAAATTTCCTCTTTTTTTTCAGATTTTTCCCATTTTCAATTTATTTTCTAAATAATTACCCACTTCTACCATTATGAAAGGTTTTGAGTTCAACTCACCACGGAAGCAAATTTTTTTTTTTTTCGGATTTTTTCTATTTTCAAATTTACTCTCAGTTTATTGTCAAATTTTTTCCCATTTATAAATTTATACTATTAAATTAAATGATCTCATAACTTTTTTCATAAAGATGTTAGAAACCTTTTTATGAAACAGATATTATGTGCTTAATCTTGCTATTGCTAATCGAAGACTCATTTTGGAGCCTACTTATTAATCCTCACAAGATACACTAAATAAAAGATAAAATCATAAAAATTATCACAGTAATCCATAGTACGAAATAGCACACTATAGCGTCGCAACAGACATGACGCTAACACTATTGCAGTACAAAATAGTACGCTATTTTTATGATATGCCATTATAAAAAAATAAATTAAAATAAGCCATAAATCTGCATATAATACTAATTAGAGGCTCTTTTTGAGCCTCCACGTTAATCCTCACGAAATGCATCAGAAAAAAGATAAATTTACAAATTCTCACAAAAATCAGAAACATCGAACCATCAATTGGCATATTGGGATATTAATAGCCATTAGATATATTTTCTAAGTAATTACCCACCTCCGCCATTACGAAAGGTTCTGAGTTCAACTCTCAACGAAAACAACTTTTCTCTTTTTTTGCAGATATTTTCCATTTTCAATCTAATTTCTAAGTAATTACCCACCTCTACTACTATGAAAGGTTTTGAGTTCAACTCTCCACAAAAGCAAATTTTTTCTTTTTTTGACTGATTTTTTCTATTTTCAAATTTACTCTCAGTTTGTTGTCAAAATTTTTTCCATTTACAAATTTATACTATTAAATGATCTCATAACTTTTTTCATAAAGATGCTAGAAACCTTTTTATGAAACAGATATTTTGTGCTTAATCTTGCTATTGCTAGTTGAAGACTCATTTTGGAGCCTTCTTATTAATCCTCACAAGATGCACTAAATAAAAGATAAAATCATAGAAATTATCACAGTAATCCACAGTACGAAATAGCGCGCTATAGCGTCGCAACAGACTTGACGCTAACATTATTGCAGTACAAAATAATGCGTTATTTTTATGATATGCCATTATGAAAGATGAATTAAAATAAACCATAAATCTGCATATAAATTATCCAATATACCATCATAAAATAGAAATTAAAATAATTTCTAAATTTGCATATACATTACCCACTAATGACATTACAAAAGATGAATTCAAACAATTCATTTCTAATATTATTACGGATTAAATTTATATTCCTATAAAACTTCTAACACATGTACGAGAGGCACGAGTTGATATTACTAGGTCTAATATGATCTAATGTTGATGTCTAAGCGTACCAGGTTTACCAGGCAGCCATAGCCCGTGCTGACACGCTTTTGACGCGACATAAGCGCAAGACACAATGCAAATGCTGTATCTAGGTGACTAGGCTGTTAACGTTGGCCTGGCATGACAAGCTAGATCAGGCACGCCCCGATTTACTTATTTTATTTTATATCTCTCTATTTCAAATTGTAAGGGATTGTAACTCTACTTTTTATTCATTCGCATTTATATGCATGGAGTTTTGAATAGATTTATTAAAGACGTGGAAGTTCTAACAATTTAGAATGAAGAGAATATACAGTGTACATACTATTATTAGTATTATGCGAACTAGTAATTGGCCCATGCGTTGCTACAAGCATGCTATTTTTTCATTACTCTATGTTTTGGAATACAACATATGTTTTAAGTAAAACTATTCCAAATTTGGTATGTGTGGCTTTTTAGTTCCTCGAGTTAGAGTTGTTTTTCAAACTTTTCATCATGTTATATACATGTGTGTGGCTTTTTTTACTTAATCATTCTGTATTTTTGTGTTAGCCTTCAAAATATCAAATATGTCAGCGTAAGATTGACACTTGAAAAAATCAACAACGGATAAAATGGATGGTTTTGTACTCATCCAAAGTTTATATACACTACAACAATAACCACAAATTTGCATGTCACGAATAAATACAATGTTGAACCCAATTTTTGCCCTATAGCAATGAAAAATCCTGCAGCACACGTTGCGCACAAAAATGTCATCTTATTGTGGAGTCCCACTATACTGAGATCAGAGATTAAAAGTAAACAAGATTTTTTCCCAACATGCCCTTGATTTTCAAATTTCTACTAAGATGCCACCGCATAGATTTTGAATTAAATAACAATACTGACAACAGGAACCACAGATGCTAAGCAATCATATTAGTAACCCAAAACATAGGAATAGGAAGGCAAAAGGCAACAGAGGAACTCACTCGTGTCCAGCTCGGCTGAGTAGCGGAAGGCGAGGCGCTGCCTAGTCCTTGTTCAGTTGTTCTCCACAGAATAACGCTGCTGCCAAAGACATGTATTTATAGTTTAGAGTTTAGACAAAGCTATTTGTACTAGAGTTATTTAGTACTAAACTGAGTTGGAAAATCATTCTTAACTTAAGAACGGCTCTCCTTGTGAATTGCTTTATGGCTTTCAGCTTAGCTTTGGCAAACTGCTGATTTCTCATATTCATGTCTGTGTTGACATGAAAGAGAAGACACGATTGGAAACAAGCTACCACTGATCAAATAATCTATAAGTAGTGTGATAATGACACCTGAAGTTAGAGAGCTAAACGTACATATGAATTCTCTATCCAAGCTATAATCCAGAGGTAGAACATTTATGCTGCCATACAACACATATAGCACACAAACGCTAGAAAATTAGAGTTAAACAATTTTAAAAAGAAATTACAGCTAATCAAATTGCATCAAATTTGTTAGTGTACATGGACAAAGTTATATAATCCCTGTTCATTACTGACAACCTGAGTAAATATACAACTATTTGAAAAAAATGATGACCTTAGTCCACTTCAAAATTGATTAACCATAGTGCAATATAAAAACCACAGTTATTGGAACTTGAAAGATAGAATTTGTAGTCAGAGAAGGTCTCGTCTCCTATATGCATGCACTTCGTTTGATTACTGAAGTGAGAATAATTATTTACCTGTGTCATTTGCAGCTTGGCGCAGATGGGGGCTTGTGGTTGCTCTAACAAGTATTATCTTGCTTGCTAGTGCTAATCCTTTTTTCTCTGCTGGTCTTCTCCTCCCTGCATGCATTGCTGTGCAGTTATTATGGGACATAATAAGCTCCAGGAACCATAGTTGCTAGGCTGGACAATCAATTTTCTTTTTTTACTAAAGTTGGACAATCAGCATCAGAGAATAAGAACAATTGTCTATAGCTGTAGGCTTGGTTCATGCTTGACGAACTAAGTAGAAGCATGGTGAGACCAATTATTTACGGTATGGTTCCCAAGTTTCAAAGAAATAAGATTTCCTCCAAACCAATTTTTTTTTTGCAATTCTGTAAATTTCGTGGAAGTTTGAAATAACAGGTTAAATTTCTTGGAAGTTGATATTTCTCATACTCGTTTGGGCTAAATGCTAAAAGTCCTCCAGTGGTACTTTAGAGAGCAATCGAAATAGAAACCAATGAATCACTCACGACATACTGAATACTGAACATAATCACTTCCAACTGGAAGCAAGTTCAGGACAGAGACCAAGTTATAGCCAAGAGATTATGGATGGCCAAGAGGAAAAATCGTTGCAGACTTGAAGCTAGTTCAATTCAGCATCAGAATGGTTAAAGCTTAAACTGGATACCTAGGTTTATTTGCACGGGAGCAAACTGATGCTATGCAACAATGATTGTTGTCTCTGCAATAACACCAGTCCCATCAGATTCATTTGTCAAGTGGACTGATCATTACAGGTTTTCGGTCAAATTTATTCTATTTTGCCAGGACCAGTTCATCCTTACAAGCACAGTATAGGTTAAGCATCTGCACATTTGACATATCATCCAAAAAAATAGCATTCGTGATTTGAGATTATCTACCAAAAAGAAACAAGGTAAGCGTTTTCTTAGAAGAAATCGCCCGAGTATTGTAGCTAAGCAAGAAAAGAATTAGGCATCGGAGCAAGCTATTGCTTCTGTATACACAATTAGGCATCACGGAGGTGCAAGCTCAAATCTTACAGTAGGCCATATATATGCAGTTTGGTGATGCTCTGTGTTTGTGCTCCAGGCGATAAAAGTTAAGCCAACCCCTGGCAAATTCAGAGACCAATGCATTAGTGTTGTTTGGGCAATGCATACCCTCTGGGCCAAACGGCTATCAGGAAATTTTGAATCTGAACTGAAAAAACCTAGAGAAAAAAGTAAAGGTGCTGTGCTAGTTGTTCTACTGGCTCCTAGATCATGACTTACATAACTGAACACAAGAATCTGAAAAAAAAAACTGTCACCGGAGGCCTTCAGCATTTAGTTCATTCGGACATATTGAAACCGATGAACCAGAACAAGCATCACTTCGTGGTTAATAGATTAACAGGAAAAGAAAAGAAAAATCACTGTCTTAGGCTATCTGCACTCGTCCAACTCTATATCCCAACTCTAAAAAAAATATTCCGTCCTGTTCAGAATATTCTATACCATATCTCACAATTCTCTGCTCATTTTAATCCTATATCTCAAATCTATACTAACTACTACATATTATATCAATTTTTCCATCTCTCCTCTATCCCCCACCACCGCTCACTCTCCGGTCCTCCCTTGCCCTCTCGGTGTTAACCCTGTATCTCAAATCTATACTGACTACCACATATTATATCAATTTTTCCATCTCTCCCCTGTCCCCCACCACCGCTCACTCTCTAGTCCTCCCTTGCCCTCTTGGCCTCTCCACCCGCCACCGCACGCCCGCACCTCGACTCCTCGGCTGGCTGCCGTAGCCCACCTCGCCTCCTTGGCATCTCCACCCGCCGCCGCACGCCACCTCGAGCGCCGGCTGCCGCGGCCCACCTCCACGGCCGTCTGGCCACGCCTCGTGCCTCCCCTCCCTTACCGTTGTCCAAGATCCGCGAGCTCGCGGCGTCCTCCTACCATGCCATCTCCATGGAACCGCCCCACCGGCGTCCTCCTCCGGCTCACGCACCGCCACCGCCTCCGCTCCCTTCTCCTTCCCCGCGCCCGCCTCGTCCTCCCTAGATCCGGTGCCGGCGTCGTCTTCCCGCGCTGCCTCGTCCTCCCGAGATCTGCGCTAGCATCATCCTCTCCTTCCCGTGGGCTGCCTCCTCCCTCCCTCTTTCTACTCTCACACCAGGGGCGGATCTAGGCATGCACCGGCCATAGGGAGCGGATCCCCGCTGCAGCCGTTGCCTCCCTCGATCCGGCGAGCGGGCGATGGAAGAAGAGCCGTGGACCTTGTTGGAGAGGACCACACGCTCTCTCCTCCAACCCTGGCGCCTCGTCCGCCCCGCCAGCCGCTGCTTCTCCGGTCCAGGTGCGTAGTTGTCCACAGGTGGAAGAAAGGGGGAATAGGGGAGCGTCGTACCAACGCTGGGAATGGAGTTCTCCGAGCCTCCCCTAAGTTTAGGGTGGGCGGTAGAGTCCTCCGTTGCAGGCGTCGAGTTAGCTGTATATATTATAGGGTTGGGTTTCCAGTCCCCAGTGCGGACGGCCTTAGGCTATCTGCACTCGTCCAACTCTAAATACCAAATCTAAAAGGAATATTATGTCCTAGTCAACAAGATTCTCTATTCTTTTTCACAATCCTCTGAGCTCACATTTCTCAACCCTATACAAACTAACATATTTTTTATCATTTTATTATTTTCTTTTAACCTTATCTCTACATTCTTTCTCCTCCTCCAACTGCTCCTCCGCCTGCCTCATCCCCTTCGTGGCTTCGCCCGTCCAACCCTAGCTCCCCTCCAGCCTGCCGCGTCATGGCCGCCACCACCTCCTCCAGTCCTCTCCTCCCCTTACCCCGAGCTCGAGTGCCATAGAGCTCCTTCCTCCACCTCCTCCAACCCTCTCCCCCGCCGGAGTCCTTCCTGCTCCTATCCTTCCTCGCGCTGCCACCGCCTCCTTGCCTCTGCACCGCCGTTGCCTCTTTGCCTCCACACCGCCCGCCGGCTTCTCCGCTGTGCCTCTCCTCCGTGGTGCCTCTCTCCACTGGCGTCCTCCACCGACCATCCTCAACTCCTCGCCATGGTTGCCGCTGGCCCCGCCTTCTCAGGCTGGATCCGTGCCTCCCGGGCCAGATCCGCCATGGACACCACCGGCCCCGCCTCCTCTTCCTCTGCCCGCACGACATGGCAAGGCGAGTGGCTGGTGCGCTTCTCCCCCTTCTACCTCGATGGACGTGTCTCTTTCTCCATCGAGTGGGTGCTCGCCAGCCATTTGCCGCTAGGAGGCGCCGCCGCTGCACCAGATCCACCACCCCTTCGCTTTGCGGCCATGGCGTGAGGCATAGGCTGTTGCCCAGGTGGAAGAGAGAGAAGCGGTATGGAAGGGACTGGAACCACCCCATGTTTGAGATGAGAGAGAGGCCACTCGATCGTAAGGCAAGGTATCCAGTCGCCCGTTGCAGGTGTTTTTTACTCGAAAGGCTACTGTATCCGTTTTTTGGTCCACGAGTGCAGACAGACTTAGTCCATCGAGAAGGGAGGTCGAAGTTACCGGAGGGAACATAGCCCATCCTCTCTACCTTGCCAGCATCGCTTGGAGCTGGACCTGGACGCGCGAACTCCAAAGGCAGAAGGCTGGAGGGACCCCACAGCGGGCTGCTAATGATGTGAATTGGACCTCGCGCGGGCGGCGGCTTGACAGCGGTCAGCGGAGGTGAGGGGCGTTGCGTGGGGGCGGAGGCGAGGCGGCAGTCCAGGCCGTGCAACCTGTTCGGCCAAACAGGTCCCCCATTTACCTAGGGCCTCCCGGGTCTTGGACACTGCGGTCATTTAGGAAGATAAGGCCCCCTAATACCATACAATTAACAACGAAAGCAGTATGGAAAACAAGTCCAGATCCATCCCGTGCTTGTTTGACCGTCTACCTCTGCGCGCGCTGATAGGAAACATACGATTCGTTCGCCACCACCCTAACTATTGTGATCTCGCACATGATGCATTGTCTCGGCCGCTCAGCATCACAAGACTGCAGCTCACCTATTGCCACAATGCTACCGCCACCACTCACCACGATAACACCATAGACGGCCGACGACAGAGCCAGCCATGCAGATGCCCCAGCGTCAAAGCGTTCCGTCCACTAGAACTAAGTCAAGATGCTTTTAATGATTTAATCGATTCTTTAATTTGATTTATTAATCAACAATCATTATTCTTTGTAACTTTGAGTTTTTATGATGGAACGTTATTTGAGTTGACTAGTCTCCTTTAATGATTCTTAGCCAAATTAGTCAATTCCATTATGTCATTCTATTAATTTTTTATGCATGTGCATCCTTTCTAAATTGCAGCTATTGAAGTCATACAACAGAGATTTATTGATTTGGCCACAATAGCACTTGAGGTTGGGTGGATAGTTGGAGAAGATTGAGTATAAGCATATCATTGAAGTCAAATAAAGAACACTAGAAGAATGAAGTTGTTTAAGTAAAAATTATACAACTAAGAGATAGGCAGGTACTCTCTCCGATCATTAATATATGCCGTTTTTTAGTTCAAATTACACTGAGAACGCCATATATTAATGGCCGGAGGGAGTATATTACAGGATTACACTAGTATACTTCTTGTTTTCTTGGTGAGATAGGCCCTTATTCTATAGTTTCGTATAGGGCCTCAGTTTTTGTCGGCACGGCACTGCAACAGCGGGCGCAGGCGAGGGCGCGCGCACCGAGGCGGAGGGGGGGTTGCTGGCGGCGGGGCCATCGGCGTCGGCAGCGGGTAGGAAGGGGCGCGGGGCGGCGGGCTGGAGGCAAAAGGGAGGAGGCGTGGGGTCAGCGGCGTCGATCGCGGAGGACGACGACGTGAAAAACGGTGTGAGACCGCGAGAGTAGAGGCATACCGATGAAAATTGTTGGACGATACCTTAGCCGGAGCACCCAGGAGCTGCAAGCTGGCCGTGGGAGGGGCAGCGGCACTACAACGTCTTGGGGCCTCTTCGTCGGTGCCGCAGGGCTGCTCATGCTTGGTAGAGGGCCACTCTCCTTTGCATCCCAGATCTCAGCGCCCGCCTTCTCCTAGTGCCTCGTCGACCGCGACTCCCCCACCTTCGCCACCCTCCAGTTCTTCACCAAGGGCGGCAACAGCGCAGTCGACACCGTCACAACGCTGCTCCTCTCCTGCTGGTGACCACTTGAGGCTAGAGTGGTGGTGGAGGCCAGCTCCTTCCCTATGGCAGGCGGGGGCTGGTCTACTGGCAGAGGAAGAGGCTGTGTGGAACGCGGCGGGGGCGGATCTACCGCCATAGGATGGAGGTGGTGCGGGACTCAGGAGTGGAGGGTGCAGGGGCAGGCGGAGGAGTGCGGATCGAGCGCGGGACAATGGCGGTGAGGCGGGGACACGCATGGTGGGAGGAAGATGAGGGAGTGGAGAAATGGCGGAAACAAGTGTGGTCGGAACCACGTGAACTTTTAAGGGTAGAGATAACAACAATGAAACAAGGTTGTCTGGCTGGTGGAGTGTACGAGTCAGTTCAGCGGTTCCAATCCCGGCTCTATGCTAGTAGGCTAGTAGTGACGTTTTTTTTTTCAATATTTGCAACACACGTCACGTAGGACGGTAGGAGGCAGGAGCGGCAACCGTCCCGTTGGTGCACAGGGGCCCAAGCGAATGCGCCTAGGAGGCAGCAGGAGACAGGAGCAGAAGGCTGCAGCGGGCTGCACGTGGCCCGGCGATGCGGAGGCAGGAGCGGAAGGCTGCTGCGGGCAGCAGAGGTCCTGCGCGTGGGCTCGGACGGACGACGCATGAACTGTGCTTGGAAGAGTAGAATGGTATTAATCTGTGATAGCAAAATGCAACTTAGGTATGTGGTGCCGAAAAATCACAAAAGTAGAAACATTTACTAGGTGAATAGATGAATAGATGATTGGTCATACCATGATTTGGAATTGGAATATCAATATGTTTGTTATGTGACGTGCGGCATCCGCTTTGTAATTGTTATGATTTTCTTCCGTTCCATCAATAAGACCAAAACAGTATGACGAACCAGCCAGCCTAGGTGAGTGGTGTGGACGGTCTATGGTTCACGGCCTCTCTTTTTATGGATTTGCCGATTTTAAGTGCTTCTTCTGTCATTGTGGATGGTTTGGTGGTGTACCACGGCTGGTCTTGGCAGCTTGGTGCTCTCTAGGTGCTCTCTGTGTCACTCATGGACGGTCTAAAGGGCAGACAATAGAAGGCCGATTCTATTCGAAAGATCGTTTTAATGTCTAAATTCAAACTCCACGCTGTGTATAGTGTTATTATTTAGTACTGATTCTATTTTTTCTCTATCATTTAGGTCCTTTTGCTAGACACAATCGAATAGTAAACTAGGTATATCGTAATAGTAGCAAAGTTCGCATGCGTCCTGAACCTCATGTCCTCATCTCCTTTTCGCCTCGATCACGCTCCTCCCATACGATAGCCGTTGAAATTGACACGGGCAGTTTCCGAAGAGTTGTCATAATCCACAAATCATGCAACATTTCATTTCTTTAATGTCATTAGCTGTGCATACTAAATTTCTTCACAAACACATAATACTTATATTTGATAAGATTCTTACTTGTGCAAGAGCCTAGGTTAATAGACTTGTTGGTAACAGTAAGATATGGTATACAAATTTTGAACACAAGTCATCCGAAGCAACAACATTTTATTCCAAGCCTAGACAAAAACATCAATCTAATATGAAAACAGAACTAGTTGTGCCTATAGCAACTTTGTCCTCTATATCTACGGTGCACTTTATCATCATCCTTCGAATAGCTCTCTTAGCATCTCCTCTATCTTATGCAGACTCGTGGGGCGATGATATTGTTGTCCTCCCAAGTATTTCGCAAAGCCTGAAGCGACTATCTCGATGATAGCTCCACGCAGCCTTTTTCTCAACTCAGGGTTTGGGACCTTCCAAGCTTTTGTGCAGCGTAAGCCGTCTCAAACCTGGACTAGAACTTAAAGATGGAATGCAACTTCGGCAACACAGAGTTGCTCACAAGGAAACCATTTACACGGCCGCCATACTTATTTGCATGTTTCAAAAATTACGTCAAATTTTGCATAAAAATTCAAAAAATATGAATGGATAGATGATACAATACATACATATTAAATTTGAGAATGAACAACAATGTGTGCAAGGAGAAACAATGCCCCCAACATGGTGAACCACGTTGGAGTGTAGCTGTTGTTGGGGCCAGGTGAAGTTGGCCGAGGAGCTTTCGATCGAGTCCCACAACCCAAACCCCAGCAAACCTGAAGGCCCATCGACAACAATGGCGGGCAACCCTAGCAAAGTAATAAGCACACACAGGGGAGCTCCACCAGAGATGACCGGCGAAGCAAGCACACGTTGAACACCAGCACGATGACGGGAGAAGATTAGCATCTTGGACCAAAATCCTCTCCAAACAACATAACCGCGACCTTGGGGGCGAAAGAAACCCCTCGAGCCAGCACATCCAGACAGCGGGACCGAAGCATCTCCCACGAAATTAAAGCTCAACCAGCGACGAGGAGCAAAGCAACTCCCCTAAAGATGCCACAAGCGAAGATCAGAGAGGACCTAGACCAAGAGATGCAGGAGACGACCGACAATAGCAAAGTGCACGACGGAGATGTATACCCTAGCTCAACATCCACCGAGCCGGCGTGTGGCCCTGCCTCTGCCTAGTGGGCGAGCATCCAGATAAAGAGGCGGACGTTGCGGACATTCACTAGAAAATGGTTTGCCGCTAGCCGGCCCGGCTTACGTGACGGCCACTGAACACAGCCCCGGCAAGCAGAGATCCGCCACAGGGACCACCGGATCTCGGGAAGCAGCCATGAACACAAGGGCTGATTTATGTGGGCCAGCCCAATACTGAAGTAGGGTTTACGGTTTAGGCTAGTCGGTGAACGGCTCACGTTGACGGCCCATCCTCGATGCGACCCTTTTTTGGGCCTTGCCAGTCCACAGAAAGAAGACGAAATCAGAGCGTTTCCTCTCACCTCCGCGTGTTCGGAATCATAGCGAGCTTCTTCTTCAAATCGCCCAGGACCAGTCGAGGTCGAGTCGACCAGACCACGTCCACGACCGCGCGCGTGCGCGGTAATTCTCTTCTGCCTTGTCGTCGCTAAACTGCTTCGGTCGGGGCTCCCACTTGTGCCTTGTCTCACTAACCCATCTCGCCAGAGTTGTCTCCCCCCATGGCCGGCCGCGCCCGGCACCCCCTCTTCCTCATCGTCAGCCTCGCCTCGCTCATCCCAGCCACGTCGCGGGCGCAGACGCCGGTCACGGTGGGGCTCATCATCGACGCCGCCTCTCCCGTTGGCAAGATCGCCAGCACCACCATCCGGTTGGCGCTCGACGACTTCTACGCCGCCTTCCCCAACGCCTCCGCGCGCGTCCGGGTCCGGCAGCACGACTCCGGCGGGGACGTCGTCGCCGCCGCGTCCGCCGGTATGACTATGGATCCGTCCCTCCCCGTCGTCCGCTTGTTCCTGCGCCGTTCATGACGTCGGCTCGTCGCTCGCGTGCGTGCGTGTGCAGCGCTGCAGCTGATGACGGCCCAGGGCGCGCGCGCCATCCTGGGCCCGCAGTCCTCCGTCGAGTCCGCCTTCGTCGCGGACCTCGCCACGAGCGCCGAGGTCCCCGTGGTGTCCTTCTCGGCCACCGGCCCCTCGGTGTCCCCCTCCGGGGCGCGCTTCTTCGCGCGCGCCGCGCTCAGCGACGCGGCGCAGGCGGGCGCCATCGCCGCGCTCGCCACCTACTTCGGCTGGCGCCGCGTCGTGCCCATCTACCAGGACGACGACTACGGCGCTGCCTTCGTGCCGTTCCTCGTCGACGCGCTCACGGAGGCGCGCGCCGAGGTCCCCTACCGCTGCGCGCTGCCCGCCGCGGCGCCCAAGGACGCCGTCGCCGCCGCGATGTACCGCCTGGAGTCGGAGCAGACGCGCGCGTTCGTGCTGCACGCGCGCCCGGCGCTCGCGGAGCTCGTGTTCGCCGCCGCGGTGGACGCCGGGATGATGGCGGAGGGCTACGCGTGGGTCATCACCGACGGGCTCACCTGCCTCATCGGCTCCGTCCGCCCGCCGCAGGGCGTCATCGGGCTCGCGCCCCACGTGCCGCCCACGGCGCGGCTGCGCGACGTGCGGAGGCGGTGGGCGCACAGGTTCATGCGCCAACACCCGGACGCCGATCCGTCCGAAGCCGACATGGGCTGCGGCTACGCGCTGTGGGCGTACGACGCCGCGTGGGCCGTCGCGTCCGCGGCCGAGCGACTTAGCCCCGGTGACTTGTCGTCGCCGCCGGGGCTTGTCGGCGGCAAGAGCGGCCCCACCGACTTCTCCGGACTCGGAAAGTCAAGCTCCGGCGAGAAGTTCCTCGCCGGCAATAACCAACACTACGTTCGAGGGCCTGGGCGGCAGGTTCGAGCTCGTCAACGGCGAGCTGGCAGTGCCTGCCTTCCGGGTCGTCAACATCATAGACGACGCCAAGGAACGAGGCATCGGATTCTGGACGCAGAAGCACGGGCTGCATCGGCACTTGGGCCATGGCGCGAATGCGTCGAAGACGAACTCCGGACTCGCGCCGGTCATCTGGCCCAGCGAGTCGACCGTGGTCCCGGCCGGTTGGGTCCAGCCGACGAGCGGCCGGAAGCTGCGGGTGGCGATACCGGGGGGCAGCGTCGACCCTGGCTACCAGCCCATCTTGCAGCTGGACGTGGACCCAGCGACGAACCGGACGGTTACCGGCGGGTTCGTGGTCGAGGTGTTCGAGGCGGCGGTGCGGCGGCTGCCCTACGCGCTGCCGTTCGAGTACGTGTTGGTGGACTCCATGCCCTACGACAGCCTAGTCGAGAGGGTCAGCAGCGGGGTAAGTTCAATACCACCGAATCTTCAAGTCTTTTCTGCTCTCTTTTTTTTCTTTTCGCTATAATATATGCTTGCATCGCAAGATCAACGTTTTATATGGTTATATTTCTATAGCGGCATGCATACAAACTTCATAGAAATTTACATGAAATGACATAAGGGTTAAGGGTTTAGATCTTGATTTATCAGAGCCACGCGCCAAGATCAAACAGGCATTGGCTATCGGCAAATATTCCACAAGCTAATACCATAGTACAGTAGCTTTTTCTTTGTTTCCTCTATGAGGAAATTAAAGCATTAGTTAGTATATTCAGATTTTTTTTCTGCTCAAGTATTTAGATTGTATAATGGGCAAGTGGTTCGATCTAAGAAATGGAAAATCGAGGCAACAATTCAAAATCTTGGTTCAGATATAGTAGTACTCCGTCATACATTAACCTTCAACTCTCAGTAAGCATGGATGCATTGGTAGTGGGGTTTAAATGGTACGGATATTGTTCGTTGATATCCAAGGCTGGATCCATTTAGGAGGATTAAAATTCAATCCGTGTTTAAATCCGAATATCATGTATTATTTGATCCGTATCAAGTACTCAAAGCTAGATAAATATGATGTCAATAACTGTTTAGCTCTTATCCGACACAGATCAATATCTATTCGTCGGATCCGAATATGAATAAAAAAATATAAAATATATGGTATATGCAATATTTGATCTGATTACTCCCCTAATTGGTAGCCACCGACTAGTAGTAGAACATAGCATACACAATGATCGGTCCGCTTTTACGAGTTGCGAGTTGACCTAGTGTGTGGAGATTCTACCTGCACACGGCATGGTTTGTGTCTATGCATTCTCATTCTTATTCTCCCCCACTATGTGCCCACAACATCTTTGAAAGGAACGGAATTTAACCTGCAATTTACATCGATACAGGCTAGCCCTTGTTGTAGTTTAACTTTTCAAAGAGCACCATGTATTGCTCGTTGACTTCATATATATCCCACTGCAAGTTTTTCAAACACGTATGATCCTATTCTTCAATGTATATAATGGCATTTGACTTTTAATTTATTTAGTCAAATCTTTTGTCACATATGTGACAATATTGATTAACCTGTTTAAATAACACTACGAAGACTATGTGATGAATAGTTTAACAAGTCTACACACTGATGTTTTTCCTTAATTTCTGTACGGACCCATTTACCGGGCTCCTACATTCTATGCTACCAGACTCTGGATCCTGCTATACATGCAACGACTCATATGACCTGTTGAAGAGCAAAATGGGGTTTATCAGCTCTTGATTGAATTTATTTGGGGGTGGGGGGCGTGTGCTAATCCAACAATATGCGTATGCGAAAATGATTTGCATTTACAAAAAACAAGCATATACTACTCACAAATAAAGGTCATTACTAGTAAAGACTTCATATCCTGCTAGTTACTAATTGGAGACTCTTTTTTAGCCTCCATATTAATTCTCACCAGACGTGCTAAGGAAAAAAAGATAAAATTTAAAAATTCTCACAAAATCAGAAACATACAGTCATCCATCATATAGCTCTAATAATAATTGCCATTAAATCTATTATATTTTTAAAATTACCCACCATGCTATTATGAAACATTAAATAAAATAATATTTTAAATTTATATAAAAATTGCTCACCATACCATTATAAAATATGAATTAAATAACATCTTAAATTTGTATATAAATTACTCACTATGTCATTATAAAAGATTAAATTATGTCCTAAATCTGCATATAAATTATCTAATATGCCATCATGCAAGATAAATTAAATAAATCATAAATTTACATATAAACCACCCACAATACCATTACGAAAGATTAATCGAAATAATCACATCTAATATTACTAAAAATTAAATCTCTGTCTCCTAAATCTCGCACGGTTGATGGACCAATACCAATAATTGGACACCATGCAGGTCAGAAATTTCTAAGGATTTCTCGGTTAAAATTTCTCCGTCGTCGACCGTCGTATGTTGACTTTGAAAGCATTGACCAGTTGGCCATTTCGAAGACATATATACTTCTCGGTTCTCGCGCAAGTTGGCACTAGTAACCCACGGACCAACCGACCAGCCAGGCAACCAATAGCCACATATTAAAGACTTGACCGATTCTGCTCTGAGCCACTTGCATGCAATTTTCGGGTGGTCTCAGAATTTTAAGCGCCCATGGTTTTCTTATCTTGTCTTTGTTCCCTTGGGAGCCTGAGTACTATGCATATATACGCACGGCATGTGATCCATGGAATTACACTGAACGTCATCCATGACTCCAAAAATATATTCTCCCCCTGACCCACGAAGGATTCCAATATACTCCGTAATTCTTGACCATGAAAAACTGGTAAGACCAACATACGGTACACTAGAGTGGACTAGGGACCAAAATTAGCTACGTTTTCTGTCTGTCCTTTGCATCATACTAGTAGCGTGGAGTTGACAAATAGACTAGAAACAAACAAAGCAAGAAACAGAAAGAAGATGTTAGAGATCGATAGACAATATTCAAACGAAGAAGATCGAAACTAATCTCAGAGACACAATGATTTAACGTAGAAAACTCCTCAATGTGAAAGGGAAAAAATTACAGGCACCGGCTAGCCATGACTTTACTTGCCTCTCTCCAGCCCAAGCCTCCCAAGGCCTCCACTTCGCTCATTGGCTTGCTCATAAGAATTTAGATCATAATTCAACAATCTCTATTTTAAAACAAATTCCATCTCATAGCATAACATGTAAGCATCCTATGCACAATAAAAAAAACAATTGCGGGTGCCAAAACATCCGCCGGGGCTAAAGAATTATACCACCTAAGTTTGTGCAAAGCTCAAACTTAGCAATAGGAAACATGCTTAGTCATCATATCTGTTGGATTATCGTGAATATTAATCTTGCATACCTTTAATCCGCCCTCTGTGATAACTTCTCAGACATAATGATATTTGACATCAATGTGCTTTGTTATCTCATAAAACATTTGTTTTTATGTAAGGTGAATAGCACTTTGACTGTCACAAAACAAATTAACGCAAGATGTATCTCCTAGAAAATTCAGCATACATACAAATGTTTCAACCAAATAGTTTCTTTGCATGCATCACAAGCTACAATAAGGGTAGATAAAGCAACTATAGGATGTAGACAAGCCCTCCAACTGACAGCTCATCCTCCAACAGTGAACACATAACCGGTCAGTAATCTTCTCTTGTCTCAATCACCAACATAATCTGAATCAATTTAGCCAACAAGTCTCTCTCTAGTTCTACCAAACTGCAAGTAAGCATCAGACGATACCATGCAAATACTTGAAAATCCACTTAACAACATTCCACTTAACAGCACCAAGCATCTCCATACTGTCAATGAAGCTTTGCTTAATATACATCGCTCCATCCAAAAAAATACAATCCTAGCATTTAAAATTTGTCTAAAAACAATACAATTCACCACATGCATGTCATTTAATTGTTTGTTTTTCTTTCTAAGTCACATGTGCATTTAATTGCAAGGTAGCTTCTTTTCCAAAATGTATTTGCATGATTCAATGGGGGCATTGACCTATAGGTATTTCTCGTGACTCATAATCGGTCTTAGAACTATTATGATGGTATTATTTTTGACCGGGGAGAGTATGTAATAACGTTATATAACGGCACGTAAATTAATATACCTGGAAGGAGAGTGTATTTTGCTTGCGTACTATATATGCTCCAAAGTCATGGTATAACTGTGAGGTCTTTTGATTTGAAAGTAATGAGTAGTGAGCAGAGCTACATGTATATATTTAGGAGGTCAGTGTGCAGATAATCGGAGACGAACTGAAGTAAACTCGTCCGGCCTAGGTAGTACTATGAAGCACCGGGTGTGACGACGCTGGCTACTGAGTATGAACCCACGCACATGCCACTTGCCGAATCTGTCGTAAAGTAGACGCAGGTTGGAATTATAATACCAAATCATACGCTATCGTTCATGTCTGATCGAGCATATCAATACTGTACTAGTGTTTGTTTAGTAATCACACCTAATGGTTCAGTTAGCAACTTCTGTCTCGTAAGTCGCACGTCTACTTCAACTTAAATACAAGTACTGAACTACTGATGTGTATATGTTGTGAGTCCACACAAACTATAGGTTAATTACCTAGCTTTGTCATAAGCAAAAATTTCATTACCTCTGACTAAATGTATAGACATACCAACACCTACAATACCAAATAATATAATGTTCTTTCAAAATATATTTTGTTGGTGTATCTAAACAAAACTAATTTGACATTGTAAAGCGTTGGTGCAGTTTTCTTTAGACCTGGTCAAAATCAAAGAAGTTTAATTTATGGTAAAGACAAAGTGATGGGAGTACGTACCAGAGTACCATACAAAGCGCTATTATTTTAAGATCCCTCACCCTCCCTTTGAGAGCTTAGAACTAGTTCTCTAATTATGGTTAGTTCAGTCTCAACTTATTATGTGTTTCTACTTTCTACTTATATAAAAAAACTTATTATGTGTTTCCCCAAAAGTTGAACCTTATGGAGCACCTATCTGAACCACCAGCAAAAATGTTTATTGCTCCTCCGCACTCGAATTATATTTTAGTCAACAGATCAAGATCCAACGGTTATTGTGCTTCATCAACCTCTATTGTTTTTTGTTTTTTTTCCTCCCCAAGCCTTGTTCATCCAATCGCTTTGTACTCCATCCACGGCAAGAGCTCAAGCACGACACAACTCTCCTATCCAGCCATCTTCGTCACCTTCAATTGCTTCTTCTCACTAGATTCGCCACCACCCACCGCCGAAGGAACAACCTTGAGGAGGAACAATGGTCTCGATGGAAGGGGAGGAAATGTCAGTCAACATCTTGCCTTGCCGGAGGTGAAGCGGATGGTGGGCAGGTTTGAGCTGCCGATAGAGTAGTGAAAGGGAGGAGGAAGATTGGTTGCACTGTGTTTGGGCCTTCCATGAAAAACCATGCCAAAACCAGCATGGTCTTAAGCTTACGCTGGAGAAGCCAGTGATAGGAGGACGAAGGTTGGCCCTCTACTACTCCATCCTCCAATGTCTCAAGTCGAAGGCTGAAGCCACCGGCCACCGCCTATTGGAGCCAATTTCTCATGAATCTTGTACTGACTATAGACAAGCTTGGTGATGATCAACTAGATCTCTCGTTGGTAGCACCACTAATGGGTCTAATCTTGTCATTTGGACCGGCTCTCAGTAGTGGTTTTGTCTTCGTCTCCATAAGCATAGGAATAGGGATAGACGAAGACAAAGGAGGCGGAGGATATCATGGAGAACTGGAGGATGGTTGCAAAACAATTATATATATATATATATATATGCAATAATGAAAATGATTCAAAAACAAAATGTTTCGATAAAAGTTAAAGCAGAAAAAAAAACTGGGTTTCCATACACACACTGTTCAGTGTGCACAAATCGCTGTAGCTTTGCGTTGTCCATGTACTTATCTTTTTGTTAGCACCATACCATCCGGTGCCTAGTCACTGACCATCTGTTGTTACTACTGGACAAGGTTAAACAAGTGTGAAAACTTTTCACTGTGTTGATTCAATGCACCAGGACTATCTGGTGAGCCTCTCACTGTCACCGTATTGTCCAGTGATTCATTGGACGAAGTAGACAGATGATATGTTTTTGACCGAGTATTTCAAAACGCGTTCACCGGACATGTCTGTGAGCTCACACTATATTGCCCAGTGTTCCAACAGCTAGTGCCATACCGACCTGGGTATTTGGTGGGAGAATTTGAATGTTGCCCGCACCGGACCGTTTGGTGTGCTTGCGCCTTGCGTAGACTCATTTTAAACAATTTTTCTATGGCTCTATCTTAACGTGCCTCCTTTTAAAGGCCCCATAGCTCTTATTTGCTATCTTTGGCACCAGGACAATCACATACATTTCCAAGGGTCACTTGAGCACAAATCCACTAAATCCTTTGAGCTTTGGGTAGAAAAAACTTGAGAGAGAGTTTGCCTCTTGCGCGAGGTTGATCAAATGAGACCAAGACGTTTTACTTTTGATGATCACGATCTAGAAGGCTTGCGAGTTGTTCCTCTTGTCGAGCTTCCGGGCGACATGGAAGAAGCAAGAGAAGGCCATTGTGCAGGAGTTGTACATGGTTTGGAGTCCACCACTCTAAACCAGACATCCATGAGAAAGCACTTGATCTATCGGATCGAAGGGGAGCTTAACCCTTGTGCAGGTACTCCAACGATGACTAGAGGGGTCACGACTCGATACTTCTAGAAAGAAATTGACTTGCCTCCATCACCCTTTACTTTCCTGCAATTTAAATTTGTATTTTTATTCCTAGAATAGATGCTAGAAATTATATGTTGGTAGTGTTAGTTTGGCTCTAGGTTGGAAGTATTTTTATCCATGTAGCTCTCTAGTCACACTTTTTATGTGCTAGTGTGAATTGGTACTTAATTGATATGTTTTAAATTTCAAGTTTGGAAATTGGACATCCAATTCACCACCCTCTTGGGTATATTGATCTTTCTAGACCTAAAAGGGCCAAAACTAAATGTTGGCATAGGTCAATACTGAGAATCGGTTTTAGAAGGCTCGAAGTACGTGTGCAAAAGAAAAGGAAAATACACTGCTTGTCGACTTTACATAAAAAACAACAACAAACGCTCTGCTAATGTTTCAGAACGTCTCTTTCTCGTAAGAAAGAAAAGTGGGCTATTTTCTTTTTCACTTTGGCGAGTTGGAAATTAGAATCACAAACCAACAAGTCCAACTGCGTTGAACTTAAGCTTACATGATAGGCCAGGGCCAAAGATTTGAACAGTTTCAGCTTGACTCTAGCTGCATCTTCTTGTGCTGTGTGGTACAGGAGTTCGACGCGGCGGTGGCCGACATCACCATCACGGCGAACCGTTCGCAGCACGTGGATTTCACGCTGCCGTACATGTCGTCGGGGATCTCCATGGTGGTGCCGATGCGCGACCAGCGCAGCAGCCGCGCCTGGGTCTTCCTCAGGCCGCTCCGGTACGATCTCTGGCTCGTCAGCTTCGCCTTCTTCATCTTCACCGGCTTCGTCGTCTGGGTGATCGAGCACCGCGGCAACGAGGAGTTCCGCCAGGGCCCCCCGTCCAACCAGATCGGCACCCTCCTCTACTTCAGCTTCTCCACCCTCGTCTTCTCCCACAGTAAAATCTGCGCACAATGCATATACCATCGCTCCTCAGTCCCCTCTGCTCTCCCTTCGCCAGGTTTCTTGGACTGACCGCTGCCAGCACTGTGGACGCAGGGGAGGACCTGAAGAGCAACCTGTCGCGGTTCGTGATGGTGGTGTGGGTGTTCGTGGTGCTCATCCTGCAGTCCAGCTACACGGCGAGCCTGACGTCCATGCTGACGGTGCCGCAGCTGGAGCCGGCGATCGGGGACTACGCCTCGCTGTGGCAGGGCACGGACAGGGTCGGCATCATGAACAACTCCTTCATGAAGGCGTCCATGACCAGGTCCGGCTTCCCGCAGTCCAGGCTCGTGCGGTACCAAGCCACGCAGAGCTTCCACGAGGCGCTGCTCAACGGCACCATCGGCGCCATCGTCGACGAGTCGCCCTACCTCAGGCTATTCCTCAAGACCTACTGCGACAACTTCACCGAGACCGCACAGACCAACAAGACCGGCGGCTTCGGCTTCGTAAGCACCTTTTGCCACTACTACACTAGTACACTAGATGGAGTACCCAACGCACCTGTCATTTACTATTCAGCACTCACTCACTCTGTACACGGACGTGTCGTCGTGCTCGGATGTCGGACGACGAAACTTAACAGGCGTTCCCGAAGGGGTCGCCGTACGTGGCGGACCTGTCGCGGGCGATCCTGGAACTCACGGAGAGCGACGAGATGAGCGAGATCGAGCGCAAGTGGTTTGGCGACGCCGACGACGGCTGCGCGGCGCAGGGCAGCCCGTTCACGTCGGACAGCCTCAGCTTCTGCAGCTTCTGGGGCCTCTTCCTCATCACCGGCGCCACCTCGCTCCTCTGCTGCACCGTCCACCTCGTCTCCTTCCTGTTCGCCACCCGGCAGCGGATCTGGGAGGTCGCGTCGACGTCCCAGCTGCCCTTGAAGCACAGGCTCCGGATGTTCCTGGAGCTCTTCGACAACAAGGACCTCTCGTCGCACACGTTCAGGAGGACCAAGGACGACGGCGGCGGCTCCGTGGCCGGCCGCAGCGCTAACGACGGCGGCGGCGCCTCCCCGGCCGTCGCGCACCTTGCGGCCGGCAGCCCGCTCAGCGTGTCCAACCACACCTACATCAGCGAGTGGTCGTTGGAGACGGCGAGCCTGGCGCCTGCAGGTCCTGGTGAAGGTGAGATCGAGTTGGCTGCCGGTGGCGAGGCAGAGGAGCAAGGGGCCGTCGCTCCCAGTCCTGGCGGCCCCGGTGATCAAAATGGTACAGGAGCCCATCCGGCCAGTAACTGATCGACAACTGCCAATTCACGGCTGCGCATCTGCAGGAAATGGACAGCGCGCAGCTGATCTATGACCTGTACTGTTCGTGTGAAATTACAATTGATGGCGACGACAAAGATTTCTTTTAGCAGCATATGTATAGATTAATTGTAACAGATCCAAGGATATTATATTAATGTTGTGTATATATGCTTGTTGCTAGCGGGAAGCCTCTTTATGTGTTAAGCTGGTGGTAAATTAGTAATTGTGCAGCGTAGACTTCCTGTCTAAGGAAACTGAACATTGTAAAATTGCAGAAAATTCAACTTTGAAATGATGTGCAGAAGGTTCAGACCCTATTTGCTAACAAAGTTTTTGGATATGATCTACGCTTTCGTGTGTCATTGATACTATGTTCTAGAAAACTTTGGTGCATACTGCAATATCTAATGACCTGCCACTAGATCCCGCGCAGTGGCAGAGGTCGCCCAAGATGGGGTAACCTACGTGCAGGAAAAAAACATCAATCACAGAGGATCTGACGCAACAATTTCAGCGATCGGATTTTTTACCGGACAGTCCATGATGGACTGAACTCTGGACCATCTCCAGCAAGGGCGACCATCCGAAGGACCCAACCACTGCTACGCCGCCGCGTGGCCTACAGTCAGCTGGGCTACAGTGCACTTAAGTAGATGAGGGCGCGTTTGGTCGTCCTCGTTGGGAACAGCTTCATGAATAGAACATGCACACTGTAGGAATAAGGTCCTTTTTGATACACCAAACTAAAACTTAACTACTGAAAATTAGCTATATAATGTCCAAACAGCCCAGCTAATTGGTAGCTGATTTTTACCTCACACACTAGCTGATGGCAGCTAATTATAGAAAATAACCTATCTAGTAGTAATCCAATCATGTATTAGCTGGAGTATCCAAACAAGTCTAGCTATGTTTATAGCTATGCTATTTTTAGTTAGAGCTAAAAATTAGTTTGAGTGATCCAAACATGACCTAAATATTTTTTTCGGGTAGAAACATTACACTCTAGCCGTTTGATTCTAATCCAACAGCTGATTGCATCCCAAACATCCCCACTCGCCTCACATGCACGTCCCACCTTGTGTATACCCAGCTTCGGCTTGAAACCGTCTGATGAGCTGGCTGTCCGGCTCCAGCGTAAACATGAGCCGGTCCGTATGGAAGAAAAAGCACGCTAGAAGCCAGCTTCCCGTGCACAGCAAAAACAAGCGGCTAGCGGCATAATAACACTGCCAGATTTACCGGTTGTTTACCCTTCATCATCGTTTGCTTTTCACGCAAAAAAACATACAAGGCTTAATGCTAGAACTAGAACAAGCGCCGCTAGATTGTACTGGCCTATAACTATAACACAACTAGCATATATGCTCCAACTGCTTAAAAAGACTCATGTTCATGAATTCTCCTTGGGCAATACTCTAATTATAAATTATGATAGTCTAATCATAGAAGTTGTTGAAAGCATAATCACGTCCTCTGGCCGTCTACATCTATCCGTTAGCCTAAACAAAACAAGGCATTAATTATATCAGTTATAAATGAAATACAGATCGGCACTAAATGATACCAATTTTAAGGAAAAAGTATTAAGCCATACTAAATAAAATAATACATAGACAGACAGACACATACATATATACCTACCCACCAATCCATAGATAGATAGATTCAAAAAGAAACAGAGACACACAATGACAAATACAGACATGCACAAACACTAGACACAAACGCACACACTGAGACACAAACACACACATAAACACTGAGACACATAGAACACCAGAAAGACATAAAAAAGACACAAACCGATGCACACACAGACACAGAGAGACAAACACCCGTACATAAATAAAACCAAATTCACACATAGGGCAAATCCGGTGAGTAGAATGAACTAAAACATACAGACTCGAGAGGGGAGAATGAACGAATCCTACGTACCAATGACGTGCATCTAACACGGTTTGGATCCTCTGAATCCCCGCTAGCAGCGGTCGCCGGATCCGTCTAAGGCTCTACTACTCTCCATGACACAGCGCAAAGAAAAACACACCAGGCCTCTCCAATCTTCGTCACCATCGCCGTCTAGAACCTAGTATCGAGAAATGGAAGTAAAGGAACATGAAGCGTGTGAGGCTATGGCCACCGGTCGACCCTAGTATCGAGAAATGGAAGTAAAGAAACATAAAGTCTGTGAGACTATGGTCACCGGGTCCGTCCATTCTGCCACCCAAATTTCATCTCATTTTTTGTTACAGGGCACCCATTTGGACAACAATGTTAAGCACAGCCTGACTACTGAACTGACCGTTGCGGTCAAGTGGTCTCCTAGAAGGACATGACAGGACAAACCAACAAAAGACCGTGTGCAGTGAAACCCACACAGCTGGCTGGCTTCGTGAGCTGCAAAAAAAAAAAAAAACTAGCGAACGAGCTGATATCTTGAGCAGTCGAGTCGAAGCCCGACTCCATCAAGCGGACCATGCGGGAGCGGGAGTCGGCCACGTTGAGGCACAGAGCGGAGCTGCTAGCTGGGCAAAGGCAACAAGCTAGCGAATCTCCCCTGACACGCCACCGCCGCGGCTGCTGTCTTGATCACCGTACGTCCGTGGAAGGATCAATGACGCACGCCATCGACTGATACATAAACAAGTTGTCAGTCAGTTGAAGAGGAGCAAACCTCTATTTACTATCATATATAGCTGTAATCTTTTACAGTACTAAAAATGCTACTCGTATCAGAATAATAATGGTCGTCGGGGACGCCCCTGCAAGTCAAAGTGGGGGGACAATCGCTGCCCCCTCCGTGTCCAAACGGCCGGCCGTTGGAGGGAGAGAGACAAACCAACCCATATCCATCCAATAATGGTGTCGCCTTCACTTGAGGCCGCCGTGCATGACGTATCAACGGCGAAGGGCGTCGTCGCAAGCATTGCGCCACTCCGATTCCACAACTCCCTCGGTTTCTTCAGAGAGAATCACCAGAAATAAAGAGCTCCCGTGGTGTCCAGTAACCGACGTCAAACTCTCGGTTTTCTTCGGGCTCCGCTAAGCTGCCCAACTTGTCTTACACACGCCGCGCGCCGCCGTTTCTTAATTAAACTCCCATGCATGTAGCGCTGGAGAAGAGGTTTCCACAGCTTGACCGTTTCAGTTTTCGGCGCCCGGGACGTGATTCTGAAGCGACTCCGATCCGGCCGGCGAGGCGAGGCGAGGCGGCGATCATCTCCCGGTGTTCCATCACGCAAGGACCACCGATCAGCTACCAGAATCGATCTGGCGGCCGCCTGCCGCCCGGCTCGAAGACTTTGACCTCGCCGCAGCGCGCATGTGATCCCACGATCCTGCTCGATCCTCTGCCCACCCGGACCCGCCCGTCCGGTGGAGCAGAGAAGTTTTCTCGCCCGGTCGTCGGTCACGCCGTGCCGTGCCGATGCTGCTGCTGGGGCTTGCATAGGCGTCTCAGCGTCTGACTGGGATTGGATTGGGTGGCCTCCCACGGGCCACGGCATCGGCGCCTAGCAGCACTGTGTACGCGTATGCCCGTAGAATGTCGCGGCAATACGCCACGCGGTGGCCGGTGATGACCGCGACCTTTCGGGTCGGCGCGACGATGCGCGTCGCCGCCTGCATGGACAAAGGCAGGCACCGCCGTGGCACTGAGGGCCAAGAACTACTAGTCTCGTGGTCTCGTCTACTGGTGCTAGAGCTATAGTACGTACGCGTCAGAGCCGTCAGCCGTCGTCGATCACTTGAGCAGGCGAACCGATCGATCGAACCGCTTTTCTCCATGAAAGCTGGAGCGGCGCTCCGCTTCCGGTTCCGCCTCCTCGTCGCCGTCCTCCCCCTCTGCCTCGCCCTCGGCGCGGGGCAGCGGCGGGCCGTCGACGTGGGGGTCATCTTGGACCGGGCGACGTGGCTGGGCAACATCAGCTGGGCGTGCATGGAGCTCGCCCTCGACGACTTCTACGCCGACGGCGCGCGGGGCGCGGGCTACAGCACCAGGCTCAGGCTGCACCTCAGGGACACCGCCGCACGGAGCGCCGTCGACGCCGCGTCCGCAGGTACGTGTGCGGCCGCCCGCCCTGCTACCTCCCTTCTCAGACCTCGATCACTCATCAGGCCTCAAGCCTCATCGAGGCGCTAACTTGCTACACCACTCCTTTCATTCGTCAAGCTAGCCAACCTCTGTGCTTATAATTGTTATAATATAATGCAGTTTATAAATATGTGTGCCAGGCCAGGCCAGGCTTCCATGTGTTCGTTCGCAATGCCAGCGAATTCGCATATACTACTCCTTCGGTGGTATTGGGCCGTTCTGAACCCATAAAGGCTAAATTAATTTACCCATCACGAATAATCTCATATATTTCTGCTCGGTGTGCTTGGCGAGATCTTGAGCTGATTGAGCTTGCGCCGGAGCTTGTCGGGCTTCGCTGACGGAGCTCACTATTAGCCGGTAGCGAGCGCCCTTGACCGTGTTGTACCCGTTGTGTGTGTGTGGCGGGCGACGTCTGTTCCAGAGTATCTTCCGCAGCTAGCTGCAATGCCGGTTGGTGGGCAGGCCACGCGCAGGGGGCAGGGTGCGAGCAGCGCGTCCCGGAAGTCACTGCCTCTAGGGCAAGTTAGGTGGTGTTTGGTTACCATTGGATTTTTGGAATCTTCACCAAATTATCTCTATCTCTAGTGTTTGGATTTTTAGATTTTTTATTGGATAATGAGCCCATACTTTAGTATCCTATATTATCAAGGTTTGAGTAGATAGCGGGATAATGCATTGATATAACGTGCCATGTATCCATTAGCTAGATATATCCATTATCTCTCACCAACCAAACAGGACCTAAGATTATTGGTATAAGCAGCCGTCTCAATGCTCTCGTATGTTGTACAGGCCGGAAACTTATCATGTGTTCGGTTTAAGAAATCAAATCATTCCGGATAAGATGATTTTATTAAATTTGGTGGGATGACTCCATTTTTCATTCCAGTATTAATTACTAGTGAGAAAAAAACAAATAAAAATTATGAGGGATGAGAAGATGATAGACCTAGTCCACTCCTCAAACCCCTTAGTTACTACGTCCTCCTATTAATATATGTTTCTTTAATATCAAAACTGAACTAAAAAAGATCATATATGTTTATGACGGGAGGAAGTGTTTCTTTTACGAAAAACATAAATAAAAAATATCATTGTTTGACATAGCAAGACGACAAGCTTCATTGTAGGCTAGGATAGTTAAGTCATGAATTTCATTTTTTTTCAAAGTTTTAGATGGAAAAATATCTCGATTGAGTGAATTGAATGTCAGGTCACTAAACTTCTCTCATGGTACCACTCAAGTCCACGAAGACCCAAAGTGATCATCTGGGTCCTTTTAACTTTCCAAAGTGATCATCTAAGTCCATCAATTTTTCATTCTTAATCCACTCAAGGTCCAATCGTGGACCATAGATTTTATGATGGAAATAACCTTTTGAAAAAGTTAGAAGACCTAGGTGATCAATTTGGAACTTTATAGACCTAGATGTTACCGCAAATAAGTTTAGGGACCTGGCTACAATTCACTTTTAGGATTAGCAAATATCCACGGTTGCAAAGGTCACATGATGTTCCTAGGGATTCAGACCCATAATCCGCCTCGTGTGTAGCTTGTTTTCTACTATCTCACATGAAAAAGCACTTTATGACTGGATATGAGAGGATATTCTTTAAATTCGGCTATATGAATACTGTATTATAGGACTCTACACGATCGTAAATGGAATTTTGAGATTGTTTGATAAATACATTTTTTACATTTAAGACACAAATTTATCATAAATGAAATTTATACATATCTCGTTGAGCTCTACAATCTGAGTACAAAATTTGTTTTATATAACTTTATATGAGAAAACAATGAATTTACCTGCGCCATCCTTTTTTGTTACAAAATAATTTCTAGAGGCAACCGCAGGAGCCCTTTTTAAAATTGGGTATTAGTATTGCACCAGTGACATCGGCTGCAGGTAAATTTTCTCACCGTGGATTTCATGGAAGCACGTGGATCAACGGCACACAAGTAGCCTGCGGCCCACGACACTTGCGTAAAAACCACCCTCCTTAAGAAACATTTTAAAAATATACTTCCTCTGTCTTAGAAAACAATTTATTAAGTCAAAAAGATTTTAAAATTTAACCAAATTTCGGTGGAATGGGGAAGCTCTACCAAACACCCCTTAAATATTTATGAATTGAAACCCAAATTATCAAATAATTTGTCGGCTTCAACGGTTCAGCCGAAGCCAGGAACGGCAGAAAGGCCCAAAGGGTGTGTCAGACGTAGCGACTAATCGTCCATTAGCTTTTTTTTTTTTTTTTGAGAACAAATCGTCCATTAGCTCAACCGGACGCCAGCTCAGCCCAACACGACGGCCCAGCAGAGCCCATATCACACAGCAACATGCCAACATCCCTCTCCGCGGCTTCTCCTTGCGGACGGCGGACGGCGATACGGTTTCTGGC
The DNA here is from genome assembly GCA_030272315.1 of Paspalum vaginatum. NCBI lineage: Eukaryota > Viridiplantae > Streptophyta > Magnoliopsida > Poales > Poaceae > Paspalum > Paspalum vaginatum. The sequence goes on along the minus strand of CM059013.1, from coordinate 14,497,293 downwards.
GGCGGAGGGTTCGCCGTCTGCGCCGCCGCCTGGGCCCTACCGACCCGTTCCTGCTATCCTTGTCGAATCATTTCCCTCGGTTGCCACGTCAGCGAGCTCTGCGGCATAAGGAGAAGGTATCTTCCCACCCCGTGCCCCCATTGCGTTTTTAGCAATTGTAGTACGACAAATTGGGAGTTTCCAATGGGTCACAATGCTCAGTACGTAAGTTTCCTAACGTTGTTGATCCTTGCTTTTCTGTTTGTATGCCTTTGAACCTTGTTTTGTCTGAAGTTTCTCTTTTGCAATCTAGTCTCAGAATCATGCTATAGCTTTCAAAAAATTTCAATACCCTGAAAAATTGCTATTCACTTGCATATGTTTGGGTCTTTTGGGAATACTGCAGGTGTTGATCTACTAAAAAATGTCCATGTGCAAGCAATCATCGGGCCACAGACATCAACTCAGGCTAAATTTCTTTCAGAGCTTGGGAACAAGGCATCGGTTCCAATCATTTCGTTTTCTGCAAATGGCCCATCCCTGTCATCCAGTCAGACCCCATACTTCATCCGGACAGCATGGAATGACTCCTCTCAAGTGGAAGCTATCGCCTCACTTGTGCAGAGATACAATTGGAGGGAAGTAGTCCCTGTCTTCGAGGATTATGATTCAAATTCTAGATTCATCCCTGATCTTGTTGACGCCTTGGGGAATGCCGACGCTCGTGTTTCGCACAGGTGCAAAATCAATGCTTCAGCTGGAGAAGATGAGATAAAGAGAGCTATCTCAAGTTTAAAAGGCAACTGGACAAGTGTGTTTGTTGTCCGTATGTCATACCAGTTAGCCCTTAAGTTTTTCCGGCTTGCCAAGGACGAAGGCATGATGGGCCAGGGCTTTGTATGGATAACAGCATTTGGTTTGACAGATATGTTTGACATAGTTGGTTCTCCTGCACTTGATGTCATGAACGGTGTTGTTGGGGTTGACCCATATATTGAAGAGACCGTGAAACTTCAAAATTTTAAACGGAGATGGCTTGAAAGATACCGAATGGAAAATCCAGACAGAAAACTAAATGGGCCCATAGTGTCTGGTCTCTATGCATATGATACTGTATGGGCATTAGCATTAGCTGCAGAGAAGGCTGGATATGTGAATTCAGACTTTGTGCCGTCTGCAACAAACAAAGGGTCTACCGATTTTGACAGAATCAGTTCTTCAAAGGCTGGTAAAAAATTACTCGCTGCATTTTTAAAAAGTAATTTCTCAGGCTTGACTGGCGAATTCCGCATTCAGGACCTGCAGTTAATATCAACAACTTATAAGATAGTCAATGTCGTTGTCCAGGACATGAAAGTTGTTGGTTTTTGGACTCCAAGACTTAATATATCCCGTAGTCTAAAAATGAAGGCTGATCTCTACACCATCATATGGCCAGGAGGCAGCCATAATGCACCTAGAGGATGGCTATTGCCAGATAATAAAAAGCTCAAAATAGGTGTACCTGTGAAACCTGGGTTTGACGATTTTATTAGATTTCAAAATGGTATGGCTAGAGGCTTCTGTGCCGATGTATTTCATGAAATTATTCATGCATTACCTTACCAAGTACCCATTCAGTATGAGGAGTTTGGAGATGGTAAAGGAGAAAGTAATGGAACTTATGACGAACTTATCTACAAAGTTTATCTTAAGGTATGTGTTGCTCTGTTTTCTATTTCTCTTTACCCTACCTGGACTTCCTCTGGAGTCTGGATTAAAAGACTTTGTTGTTGTTGTTGTTGTGATCAAGCCAGAGTTAAACTTTCAACCAGCCAATGATGTAATTTAGTAGTTAATCATAAATGATTTGGCATATAATTGAACTGAAAACATATAATAATTAATTGATCATAAGCCATGGAAACATTGTAATTGTTGTCTAGGCATCTGTTCATTTAATGTATCTATACTTTGATTATGCATAACCCATGTGCACAAAAGATCAATAACCCTTGGCATTTAAATATTTTTGCAGTGAGTTTGATTCCTGCTTCTGTGCAATGTATCTGTTGAGAAGTTTTGTTGATTTGTGTTTCTCTTTAGGGGATTTGGTGGTTGAAGTGCTTAAATTGTCATCTAATCTACATCACTGAAGTGGCAGTTGCATCTGAATACTCCTCATAGATGGCAGTATCCCTGTTATTGATCCAATCAGTTGTTTATTGACTCCTGACATCAAAAGTGTATAATGTCTCCTTTATTTAAATCTGAGGAAAGAATTATTCCTTCAACCATAGACATCCTTTTTATCTGACTATTATTCCCTAGTAGATTACTTTATTCTAAATATATAATATGTGCAAAATGGTAGACATTCATAGTCTCTACTCTAAAGTTTCTCAACTAATTATATGTCAATTTCTCGCAGGAATATGATGCAGTAGTAGGCGATGTAACAATTTTGGCAAACCGCTCCTTATATGTTGATTTCACTCTTCCTTATACCGAGTCTGGGGTACGCATGCTGGTTCCAGTTCGTGACCAGAGAAAAAAGACTGCGTGGACATTCCTAAAGCCTTTGTCTCGTGATCTATGGTTAGGAACTGGGGCCTTCGTTGTCTTTACAGGTTTTGTAGTTTGGTTTATTGAGCACAGAACAAATGAGGAATTCAGAGGATCTCCAGCCAGTCAAATTGGATCCATGTTCTACTTTTCATTCTCAACGCTTGTATTTGCTCATAGGGAGAGGATCTCAAACAACTTATCAAGAATTGCAGTAGTAACCTGGCTTTTTGTAGTGCTAATATTGCAGCAGAGTTATACAGCAAGCTTAAGCTCAATTCTCACTGTAGAACAGTTACAGCCAACAGTAACCAATTTAGGTGAAGTTATCAGGCAGGGGGCAAATGTTGGCTACCTCAACTGATTCTTTCTTGCCTGAGCTTTTGAAACGGTTGAAAATTAATGATTCAAAGATGATTCCCTTAGACTCTCCTGAGGAGTACAATGATGCCTTATCATCTGGAAGAGTAGCTGTCATTGTAGATGAGATACCGTACCTCAAAGTGTTTCTCTCAAAGTATTGCCACAACTACACAATGGTCGGACCGACTTATAAATTTGATGGATTTGGTTATGTAAGTGACTTTTTCTGATTTTCTCTGCAGCTGTGTCTGTGTGCTTTCAGTACAGCTACACAATGAATAAACTTTGCATTTGCTTTGATGCAGAACTCTGCTGTATTACTATCTCACATCTCATAAAGTTTGGTTTCATGAGAGACATTTTTTTACTAATCTTGGATTTTATTTTCTTATTCGGTTCTGAATCTTGTGAAAATTATGATCAAATAATTTTCCCCATCGTATATAGGGTTTGTGCAAGATTTTTAGTATAATTATTTATGGTTACACATGGTGTTTATAATGGTCAATCTTACCCTGACATTTTCTAGTACCTGTGTATTAATTATCGACGCCTTTTATGTTTCTCATTTCTGTCCGATTTCTGCAGGCATTCCCTCGTGGCTCTCCGCTCACACCTGAAATTTCTAGGGGAATACTAGAGTTGGCAGCAAGCGGCAGCATGGCCAAACTGGAGAAACAACTGTATGGTGATACTACGTGCCCAGACAAAGATGACTCCCAAACTTCAAGCAGCCTTACATTGCACAGCTTTCTTGGACTGTTCATCATCACAGGGACATCTTCATTGCTGGCTCTGATTCTGCATGTTGTTATAACCATTTATAATCACCGGAGTCATTGGATCAGTGACAGCGGTCAGATATCATGGCGTCAATTGATTGGCATTCTCTCCATTCATAAGCATGACGATAACTCCAATACTCCAGATAAAGATGAGCCTGCTGGAATGGCAGATACCGATCCTGCAATTGAGAGCCCAGGGAGCACGCCTAATCACATCAACGTGAACTTTGATTCAGACACTGATCCAGGAAGCCCACCGGAAGTAGAAACCCCAGGTAGGGAAGTTTCGAATCAGGATCCTGGTCCACCATCATTTGCGTACATGCATTCTGAGGGGTAGTGGAGTAGCATTCTTTTCTCTCTTGCAACTGCGAGCACCAAAGAACTCTATGGTCATCACATACTGTTCTATGTAATTGATTCATTGCTTTTACTCTTTTCGTTTCATCATTTGTATGTGTTAGCCTGTACCACTGATTGTTTTCATGGGTTACCTATAAAAATCAACGTCGTAAAATCTTTATTGAAAGAGGAACAACCTGTGCATCTGATAGGAACCTATCTGATGCATGTGAGGAAATAAACAGCAAATTTGTCTCATTGGTAACACTAAACTTGAAAAAATTACCAGAACATAAAACTCAATACCCATCAACTTCTTGTGTATCTCTTCATATTCTTGAGCAATTGGTTAATGCTGTCACTGAATTAAAGCTTGTTAATAAGATGAATCCGGTATATAAACTCCTAACCAAATATAGCATTTCATGCACAAGCTAAGTAGACAACCAGGCTTCTCACAGCAGAACTGCATGATGTTCCAATCCAGAATTTCTGGAGGAAATTATTAGGGTGTATCCTTAACCAGACTCGTATCGTATGTACCGAGCTAGCACTGACGATAACACACACATATATGTCAAGATTTTAATTTAATCTTCATCAGAAAAGGAAACTACTGAACGATTATTATATACATATTCACAAACGTCGTCGAACGATGCACTAGATATATGTATTTAGACTGACATATACTATCTACTCTCTATTTATCATATCACACGTTCACAAGTCACAACTAAGCATTTCATCAATCTAGACATTAATCTAACACGTGCGAGCACTGCATGTCTGCAAAGCTTCTAGCACTGGTTGTATCCGTGCACGTGGTCATGATAGAACACCGAATCCACTCCAGGAGTCGAGTGGGAGCTCCAAGAACCAGTGCTGCCGTCCACCGCCTCATGATCCATTGCTCTGAAGCAGCTGTCTATGCCGTCCACCGCCTCATCGCAGATGTGTCCGTTGTCCCCGAAGCACTGAATCTGCCGGAGCAACATGTCGATCTCATCGTCCATGCTGCCAAACGCCGCGGAGGCAGAGCTTGCTGTCGGCGTCGAGCTCGAGCTCTCGACGCCTACTGCCGCCATGGTCTCTCCAGTGGTAGTCGAAAGCGGCGGCGTGCAGGTGCCGTCCATGCTCTCTTGCACCCCAGTCCCAGCGCCGCCTGCTGTGTAGCTGAAACTGCTTGGCAAGTGGGACCAGAGCCCGGAGTAGCCGGTGGAAGTAGCACCGTCGGCTGGCTGCCGCGGCAGCATCTCTGAGCTCTCACTCGCCGTCGGCGAAGGAGAAGGCGAGGGAGACGTGCTCGGCCACAGCGGCGCGCCGAGGCTGCTGTAGTTGTACAAGGTGAAGGCCGCCGGCCGGCTGTCGAGGCGAGCCTGGTGGCGCCGGTGCAGGCTCATGCTCATCTGCATCCTCTCGAGCGCCGACGATGTGAAGGCGTTCTGCTGCCAGGCTGGTGGGCTCGTGAGGATCTGGAGCCGAGCCTCTGTCCTCGGCCGCCGGCCGCCGCCGAGCAGGCGACGCTTGAGCTTGGTGTTCCAGTGGTTCTTGACGTCGTTGTCCGTCCTCCCTGGCAGCTGCGCGGCGATCGTTGCCCACCTGCCGAACACCCCAAAGCATGTATGATCACTGGTTAATCGGAACCCTCGGCAACCTGGGCTGCTGATTATTGACCTGTAGAAGCTACTAACTACTCCTGATGGGTTGCAGTAGTTGGAAAGGTGCTTGAATAGATGAATCGTACGCGCATATGCTCACCTGCTCCCGATGCTGATGTAGAGGCTGCAGATCAGCCTGTCCTCCTCCTCCGTGAAGCCGCCGTGCCGGATGTTCGGACGGAGGTAGTTGAGCCACCGCAGTCGGCAGCTTTTGCCGCACCTGTTCAACCCTACAATGAACGAGCGTACCCATCAGGCCCTTTCAGCGTTCATGCCCGATCGAGTTCGCCGGAGCCTGCAGCTAGCCAGGTAGGTTGGGCAGATCGATGATGATCCAGGGTGTGCTTTTCACCTACCGATCTTGTGGGGGAGCTGAATCCAGTTGCCGCCGGCGCCGTGCTCGTCGATGTAGGCCTTGAGCACGGCGTCCTCCTCCGGCGCCCACGGCCCCTTCTTCACGGTCGCCTTGTCGCAGCACGGCGCCCTGCCCATCTCCCTCTATCGTCGCTGCTCGTGCCTCCTCGCCGCGGTTTGGCCGGCCGATCGGTCTCTCCCGGGTGGCTCGATCGGGAATGGCCTGTGCGGCGTTGCAGAGCAGCAGCTAGCTTGCTCTCTCAGCTGATGGCTTGTGGCCATGGATGGTTGGATGTTGTTTATTTATATAGGAAGGGACCTTGATGTTAGACATTATTAATTATTTCATCACAAACTCACGACACAAAGGTCAATCGACACGTCATATATTTTTACTTAGTTTTTCTTAATTGCTGCATACGTATCAATTTGCCTATTAGGGGAGACGATTGCATAGTTGCAATATATAGTTATATATATACTGCAAAATATTGTAAATTAAACAAGACGTGATGTGTATATTGCGCTACAATTTTGTGGACCACAGACGTCTACTTAATACTCCTTCCATACTTAAATATAAGTCACGATTTAGAAAATTTCAATAGCCTATTTTATTCAAAAATTTTATAATTGATTATTTATGTTGTTCTGATTTGTTTTATTATTATAGAGAGTTTGAGTATGATTGATCTTCTTATATATTTACACAAGTTTTTTGAATAAAATGAATGGTTGACGTTTAAAAAAAAATTAACCGCAACTTATATTTAAATACGGAGGGAGTATTGTACAAGTCGTATAAGAATCAGATTGAGGTTTTAGTTCCAAATGATTGGAGCTAGTTTATAACTAAAATCCTTACATCATACCATTATATGTTCCCTTCAATTTATTTCTTAAGTATTATCTATATCTTTTTCTTTTGCAAAACACAGGCAAACACATACACTCACACATATACGTACACCCGAACACATACATCCATCCTCTACTTCTATTAGCATATATAAAGGACTAACTAACCCGACAAATCTCAAAATTGATAAGTCACCATGTATGCCCGTAGTTGATGAAAATATGTCGCCGTATCACTGAAAAAAAGCAGCATTAAATCCTGAAATAATTTACTCTTAATAGGAGTCGAACCTAGAACTTGAGATGCGATATTATACCGTTCACAAATGATATCATATCATAGTGGCGGGTTTGTCAAGACTTTTGAGCAAACTAGTAAGTTAAAACCAATTTCTTGCTGGAAGTTACTATTTGCATTAGCAAATTTTGGATTTCATGCATATATACCAATATGTAATCATATCGTAACCATACTCTTCAAAAAAATAACCCACTTTAGCCAGGTCTACTATATGACTGATCCTTGCAACTTGCAAAGATCCCTTGACATGCATTTGGTACTTCTCAAAGTAGTCTCAACTTGGACACAAATATCTCTAGAAAAAACATATATAAAGAATACGTACACATTGATGACTACCTATGGTCAGATTTATTGTTACGCGCTTAGATTTTGAATTAGTCTCCGAAGGTGTGGTATCCTACCAGGATTTAAAAAAAAAAAATCTAGTAGACTTACTAAAGCGATTAGTCATTAGTCAACCACTAGCAGTGTTACGGTTTAAAATTACATTAGCAGTTTTTTTTTTTTGCTAGGCAAGCAAACTGCAAATTCAAATGTACATTTAAATCCGAGGCCAAGAGGCAGTTGTGCCGACGAGCAACGATTTTATGGGATGACACAACTAATATAAAAATCATATTTTTAATGAAAATCTGCATTATCAATTTTATTTATTTCTAGGGATCACATATTCAGATTTCCGTTTACTTCAAGCATGCCTGTATCTAGGGGAGTACAGAATCAAATACAGATGGATATCGCTGATTTTATATTTTTTAATCTTCAGCTTCAGATTAGTTACATACTCTAGTTCACCGTTAACAAGAACAAATAACATCATGCACCATGATATCACCGTTGGTCATGTTTTTGCCTTCTCCATTTTAGACTCAGTAGTGAAGAAGTACGTGTTAGATGCAAGTGGAGAATCAAAAGCGTCGAAGAATAAGAAAGAACTGACCAGCCAGACAACCGAGAAAGGAGAAAAAAGAAAGAGTAAAAAAATAAAAAGAAAGGAGATCCAGCCTAATTGACTTTCTTCCTTTTTCATTATTTTCAAGACAAAAAAGTGTTTGGCGGGTATGGATAGAAAACGAAGTGAAAAAAATAAAAGACTAAAGATGGGAACATTTTTCTTCTGTCTTTTTAGACCCTTTCTAATCCTTTCCAACCCCTTTCAACCGTGCAGTGGAGCCAATGTGAAGGGTGCAAAAGTTTTTATTGTGTGAAAAATGATATTAGAAAAGCTCGCTCTTTTATAGTGTATAGACTCATGGTGAGAAAATATCGTCTCGCATAGGGGACACATTTTAGACACATTTCCTTTTCTCCTAGTCTCATTTGTTAGTTTCCTTTTATTATGAGGTGTAGGAACGTCACATTAGATATGTTTTTAAACATGTTTTTTGATTTAATGAGATGCAAAATAAATAAATAACAAATTATATATATACACACACACATTTATGTTTGTTTACTTTGCTCGCAATTCATGACAAATAAATCTCTACAGTTATAGCTTGGGTCCACTATATATAGACATGTTTGGTAATTGGTATACCTGAAACTAACAGCCAAAGAATAATGTCTTTTTTATTTTTAAGCTTCATCTAGCCGCACTTGTCCCCACCACCTCTGTTTCACTATTTGCACTAAACTGCATCAGAAACTCGGTTAGGCCCGTTTGTCTTTGTCGCACCATTCACCTATTTAAACAACTTTTCATCGAAGTGCTTCTCCCCACTGTGTGGCTAACAGGGTCTATATACACTCTGTAGTTTTTCTATTTTCCTATCAATTAACATGGTAAGTTGGAATATAGGTAGTGTGGTGGTTTTTATAATCAATGGTGTTCGGCGGAGAACTTTGTTCTTTTTGAAATTAGTCTATTTTCTAGTTGTGTTTTACTCTTTGATTTGATTTGATACAACCAATATTTCTAAAACCACTCAGTGAACGTGATGTCTTGTTTTAACACTCTTTTGTTAAGATAATAGTTTTAGGGTTTGTTTGGATCCGCCTGTAGATTTTCATTATCTAGCTAACTGGTAGTAGCAAATATTATCTAGATAATGGTTACCTAGGTGGATAATAGATGCTAGTGTTTGAATCCACAGCTAATAGATTAGATAATAGGTGGAGCAAGGAAGAAAAAAAAAATCTAATTATCTCCCATTAGCCGATATTATTTAGCATTGAGTAGATAATGAGGTAATGAGAATCTAAGGTCTAACTAATCATTATTTTTTCCATTATCTAGACATGTTTGGATCCAAAGTGTTGAAGTTAGTATATTCTCATTATCTGCATAGATCCAAACATGCCCTTAGTCTATAATCTGTTACACAATTACATTTTTTTTGAACTCAACCGTAAGCAACTCATCACTGTCAAAAAGATTATGTTGGTGACAAACCAACGTATAGATGCCAAGGAAGCAAAATTTTACTACTCGGAGACACATACAAACAAAATCTTAATATAAAAATCGAGCCGTAGCCAAAAAAAAGTCAGCAGTGTTTGCACACCAATAACACAATCGACAACAGTATTAAGCTATATTGTCAACCGCACATGTATAAAACCGGATCCGTGCCATTGGGAAGCATGGTGATCTCAGATATACACATACACTGATAGCTGCAGTAAAGTAAATTATAAATTTTCTTGCCACTGTGTTTAACATATATATAAAGGACGGCCGTACCATGGAGGACACAACGGTTAAATACTTTGGTAAAGGCTAGATTCTGATTGGGACAAGGTTCTCACAGTAGGCGGTGATCATGACTCTTGTGAGAAAAAGACGAAATGCATAATTTATATTTATTTGAAATGCGAACTTTTCATGGTAAAAAAGTATTGTGTTCTTCAGGTTCCCGTTATCATCAGCAGGCATACTCGTTTTTCGAATTCCATCAATATAGATTTGTTTGTGTCAAATAATAATGCATGAAGCCAGATGTAAAATGACAAATTTCCCTTAATATTTAATTCTTATTTTGTGTGTGTGTGTTGGAGGGGTGGATGCCAAATTTTGGATGCAAATTAATGAAGAGTAGGGCGTTCCTTGGAGATTTATGTACAAGTAACTTCCTGGGTTTGATCCTACAACCAGGACTTTGAGGTTTGAGTTAGGGAAAAATATTTGGAAATAACTAGTACCTAGGGAAAAATATTTGAAAAATATGTATGGTGCTGCCAATTGACAATTTTGTTTCTACAAATTGTAGTAATAAATAAAACCGTACCCCAATTAAGCAGCTGGATCGAAAACAGTATGTTGATTCACTGCTAGCTCAAGACGTTCAAATACTTGATCGCCATCACACATACAACATACTTATGTCCAGTAAAAAAATCCTGCATAATTGGAGTTGGTCCATCCGAAGCTTCTTTCAGCGCAAGTGCCTGTCATTTGTGAAAGCGCGCAGAAACATTCTTCACCACTTGCATGCGGTGAAAAAAAAAAAGGAAAATTGGAGCTTTTCAGACGGACCAGAGACGAGCAAGAGAGCCTTTGCCAATAGTCGCTGCAGAATGCCAGCCGAGAAGACTCTTTCCGCGCGAGAGGAAACGCATAAAGTTGCTGCGGCGTCCCTCCTGTCGTGTTCTGACCGTTTCGGAGAAGATGCCGTCGGAAATGTCGCAAAGCTCGCGCATAGTGGAGCCGGCCATTAGCGACTTTGGACGCACACCATGCATGCGCCCTGGACCCTGGCCCTGCTCCTTCAGAGATATCACAGCGATCCATGCGGGTTCTCAGTTCCTCACACACGCCCCCAACCGTCGTACTCGTCTGCTGTACGGATCGACTGGGTTTCATTGTTAGTCTGTTCTTGTTCCAACATGGTCAGTACAGAAATAATTTTTTTCGAAAGCACAGCAAGAGAATTGACCAGGCTCAAATATTATTAGAACGAGAGAAAACACGGGAAACAAAACAACAACATTACAAGGGCCACAAAAGTACAGTAAGTGTTATGTACGAGCTTTTCTACATGGTGGATAGTTGGTGATCGACTGACTGACGGTATTTGTATGAAATTAAGGGGTGCGCGGTTATTAGTTAATTTCTTAAGAGTAATATGTACAAAATCAACGCACGATCGAATCCTGGAAAATGACCGCTCAGTTATAATTCCTTGTTAGCAGTACTAGAAGTCTAGAACCGTACAGTCTGACTCTCAGACGGATCCGTGCTATATACTTTTCATAAAAGGAAGGTTTAGTATCGAACACACATCAAATGATCAACTCCATGTCCTATTCGGAGGAGCTTCGTTCTACCCTTTGCTTTTTCCAACGGATCGGAGGCGCAAAAGCTATGTGAAACTTGTTGCTTCTGAAATCTGAATCTACCTCCGGTGAAGCAAAAATCACTCGACGACGGTCAGAAGCCAACAGCCAACAGGCACGTACGACGACCTCACTGCATGCTACTTCCAAGAAAAGCTGCTTTATTTGGACAAGGAAAAATACGCAGAATCCAAAAAAATCCAAGGCAGCCACTCAGTATACTCTGGCAACGACGACTTGGCTCTACTCCTCTACATGCATAGTGCAGCCGACGTGCAGCATACTCCGGCGGCGGGGCGGCCATGTGAGAGAGTGACAATTCTTTCAGGTTGCTCCACCTAGAGAATGAGGAGACCCAACAAGATCACTATCACTTTCTTCAAACAAGACGACCAACCTATCTAGCTGGGGATGCTGATCTGTATACCGTGACAAACCTGTCACCCAGAGTGCTGTAAATCTGTAAACGCTGTCATCCGTAGACAACTTTGCTTTCAGTTCTATGACAATCAAATTCAAGTCAACATGGGCGAATGTAGCTCTATCTCCTATCTCCTCAGTATGGTCTGGTCACCCAACATATGATCCCTAACTAGCTTTTACTCAATTTTTGCTTTTATTCCTAAATTACCACAGGATACAAAAAAGAGGAGAGACTCAAGATGGTGCTGATGATTGGAACCTCCTCCTCGTCGTCGGCGTACAAATTGCAAGTGGATGGAGCTTCACACCAATTTACTCGACCAACCCAGGAAGAGGACCCCCCCCCCCGGGTGAGAACACCCTGCAGCTCCGGGCTCTTTCCTGGATACCATGGCCATCCAGCCGGCACAAAAGAGGCTCGCATTGACCTGGTTTGTCCTGGAAATGTATAAACGGGAGGAAAAGACAGGCAGATATGCTTTTTTTCCTGGAAAGGCAGGATCATTGCCATCTTTTTTCCAAAAAAGAATAATGTGACACCGGGACGATGATCGAAGCGATCAAAGTGGTGGTGGACTTGGTTAAATCCTAGCGGCCAAAGTGGTGTTTTCTGGGCCTTTTCTCCTTGTCTTCGCCTGCCCTAGCGTTTGGATTCAGGAATAATCCCATGGGGGCGCTGATCGATGGTGGTTCTTGCAAACAGTGACCACATCGGCCATCAGCATGCATGGTGTCATGCGTAATCTTGTCAATAATGGCAGCAGAGAAGTATTGTCATCGGGCTGTTAGGATAAGCTTGAATTGATCTAATCTATCCTCCTTTCTTTTTTCGGCGTCGTGGTTTCTTATCTTAAATCTGAAGGCACTAGCTGCCTGCTTGCCTGCCCTGAACCATGTAGAGACTACACCTGTTGACCTAGCCCCATGGATGATTCCATTTCATACTGTCATGTCATCACCTCTTAGACTCTTATTACTGGTCCAAGCAGTAGTTGAAAATTAGCAAGTCAAAAGATTAGCCAAGATTGGTAGCACGGGTAAGTCAAAAGCTCTTGTTTTTACTGTATATCTCCTTCGGAAAACTTGTGGTGCACAAGGGGCGGGTGAAATCGATCGTCTTCAGAGCCTGGTAGAAATGGCAAATATATTGGTCTCTCAGTCTCTGTCGCTGATAAGTGCGCTATATGTAATATGTGTAGCAGCTACCTGTTATTCATAACATGTACAATAACAAATAAAAGGAAAGCGACCAAGTGAGCAACTTAGTGCTTCTTTTACTGTGCAATTTAACAGCATGATGTACTCCTGGACCTGTGTGTTAAATATCCATGTTGCCCACTTGAACTGCGATATTCTAGTCTATCGATCGATAGAAGTAGCTCCTCGCTTATTTTTTATCTCACTGATCTCATCATGACGATCATTTAGGAGGTTAACTACGCAGTTTCACTCATCAGGATGTGACAAACGAGGTTAAACGAACTGAACTTGATGATGTTCCTTTTGTCCTACTACGCACGAAATCAACTTGACGTACGTTTGTATTGGAAAAAAAGGTAAACCAATGATACCGGTAAATTCTCAAGCATATTCGAAGCGTGCAACTTTTCTACTGCAAGCATTCAATGATTTTCGCTATACTATAGACCAGTTACTGTCTGAATTGTTAAACCATATCATTATTGCACCGGCCATCATTTGTTAATCTCTCCTAAATCGTCGTCAGCGGAAAATGGTTCTTCTTTGTCACTTTATGCAAGTGGAAACACTGAGATAGACCTTAGAAACTTGTGATTATAAAATCTATATCGATGACCATGAAAATAGAAATTGGACAGCGATCAGACGACTGTGCAAAGATTTTGAAATCCCTGCTGGTGGGTTGGTGGCCTAAATATGATACTAGGGCTAGTCCTTTTCAGAACCAAGCTGCACTGGAAAGATGAAATGTGTCAAGTTTACTTTTATAATAAATGTAGGGAGAAATTTGATTCATGTTCTCCAATTAACAAAACAAAGTCAAACATGCATGGTACATTGGTACGGTTGATGGTTGCATGAGGAGACCTTTTCATGCCTCTATATAGGCTTCTAGTGTGTGCTATAGACAAAAACAAGGACACAATCAATCAGTGTGGTCATGTGAAAGTACATACTAATCAGTCCATCAATGATGGGAGGAACAAGGACCTACAATCGCCCAAAGAGATGGTCTCCTATGGCCAGGGGTAATTTGATAATTTGCTACTTGGAAGGGCTGACTCACGGGACCTTGCCACAATTATTTCTGCTAGCAAAATATTCCTTAAAATTAGAAGGATTTTTTTCTTTTAAATATTCATGATGTTTGGTCAGCCATACCTTAGGTCCTGTATGTTAGAAATCGCTGATATTATCAATGATAGGTCATACAAGATGACTACGCCGACGACACCATATGCCATGATGCCTTGTTCAATTCGGTTTGTTGCATTTCGCGAAGGTGAATCGACAAATTGACTTGCGTTCCATGCAATTCCGATGCTGGATTAGATAAACAGATCGATCTGATCTCTAGATTATCTTCTCCATGCCTATCTATAAGTTCCCAATTCACATCGAGAAACGTTGCTGCCAACCCAGTCATCACGAGCTAAATATAAAACAAGTGCAGCGACTGGCGGCAGAGGTAATCGAGACAGACTAATAAACACAGGTAATGCCATCTTAGTAAGTATGCAATCACACTCTAATGGTCAATAATAATGCATAACCAATAACAAAGGAGTTCACACTTTGAAATGATGTTAGTCCACCGTCACATCGAATTAATTGGGCAAGAATGCCGACATGGACATTCATCCAACACGATCCCTGTATATAAAATTCCTAATTCCGCTTGAACGTTTTTAGTACAGGCCGGTTCAATCCAATCTACACTACTCCTCTCTTGTTGAAGGAGCCATTCCTGCTGAAGGGCTGTCTGCGAAGTACTCCGGGTGTCTCAAGTTTACACCATGCTGCAAGAGAAGTTTTGTGAGTAATGGGGATAATGATAATGTGGTGAAAAGTGCTCCGGCAAACATTGCCGGTAATTACTATGGAAACGAATGGACTAGGGCTTAAGCCTAAAATGACCATGTTCACTGTGTGCTACATTCATCTTCAAATTGCACGATGTCAATGTACGAAGGATATAGTGCTGTTTGTACACTAAGGGATCTGCTGAGTTCCTAAGCCCTAAAAGGATAAAGGTTTTAAGAACTAAATTACAGTTAGCAGCTACTCTATCGTTCCAGCAATGTTTGTTCAGGAATGAGGAAAGCATGTCTTGCAAAAAATCAGGATTTCTATCAATCCAATTTCTAGAAGCATGTCTGGATGGTGGGCACTGAAGAACCTCTCTATCAACCATTCTGAACTTTCTATGATAGAACACGCAAAGGATGCCCTTTGTGAAAGGTTTGGATAGAAGATAGATTTATTCCGAAACCTAAGAAAAACAAAACCAACACCATCATGCTTAATAGCAATGGCATGGTACTAAATATAGGTCAACAGAAAAAAAAAACTTAGCTGTGCACTGAAGGCTCACCACAGTTTTAACATAGCCTTACACGTAGTGCTAATCGCACTGCTGGATTAAGGCCACACTGGGAAAGTTCCATGTTCCTGTGGCCACTAGGGCGGGGACTGTACTATCCAGTGAAATTCCTACACTCTAGATTGTGGAGCGCTTGCTTCTATGAATATAATGGTCTTCTTCTCAATGGTTTTGCACAAACCATTAAACCGTACATTCTTGACAATAAGGGTAAAAGGGTATTGTCACTAAGAAGGTCAGAGTATGCAATATGGATTGACAATTTGAAGTTTGATTGACTGCTCCACTGTTTTACTGATTGCACTATCCACTATTATAAATTTAAATGGGAGATGAACTGAGATTTCAAATGCTTACACATCCCACTTCTCATCCTTACAATGACAGTTAGTTTGACAGTTCTGGTTTAATCAGTACAGGAAAACAAACCACAGTATTCTGATCTCCATATAGGCTTGTGCGTTTAGGTGTGTGATGTATCTAACTATCAATAACAGAAGATGGTGTGTACATGCAGGGATTGATCATATGTAGTCTAACATGCTTGGATGGAAAACTAAAGGAACTCAATCATCATCAAAATTCAAAGTGTGCAGCCCAAAGTACATGCTCAAATACCTATTTCCTGTATCATTTAAGTCTTTGTTCATGTACTCCTCTTAACAGCCGCTAGTTATTGTTTTTTCTTTATGGATTTTGGTAATTTGTGAGGATCATAGTCTCATAGAAAATATCAAACTGAATCTACATAACTCGTTAAGTCTAAGAAAACAGTATGGAGATTCAACTTTCAAGTCCCCGACAAAACTACTTCTGTAGCCTCTAACTCTCTGCGCTCCTGACTGAATTTTCTCTCAAGAATACACAAGATATGCCCAACTGGATTCAGCCATCAGAAAAAGGTAGTAAATGGTAAGCTGCTCCCAACAACAAGCAAACATGCCGAAATGCAGAACTAAATGGAAGCTTGGTTACCTCACGCAAGGCTTTTGAAAGATCATCCATGGTTAATACAAGGCGCCTATCCTGCAAAAATTATATATAAATTTGATCAGTTTACGCCAAGGATACTAAACAAGATTTAATGCAAATATGAAAAGTTCAACTGGAGAGTAAATACACCTTAGGCTGTTTGCTCTTATTGTCTTTGATGGGTGCTGCTACCCTGGCCTTGCAGTGCCTAGTTGAAGGGAAAGAATAACGTATAATAATCAAATTATCGCATGTGGAACGCTGTGTTTAGCACAGATTATGGCACTCCTGCCTCTCCGAATTGTACCTTGAGAAGTATACTATCATAATGATTGATCAGGCATCCTTTAGTTAATTAGGTATGCTTTTAGTTGTTAGCTCATGATGATGGTACCAAGAAAAATCTAATCGATCCATTTTCCAATTTCAGGTATGCTATGCCTATACTCCATCCTAAAATATAAGGCATTGAAACATTCAAAATTTTCCCTCAAACACAAGGTATTATAGATACATTATGGCACAACTCACGTAATTTTCCATGAGCTTTCCCCATTTGGCACTGTTATTCATGTTTAGTAATTGCTTGGAGGAGTAAATTGTGCCAATCAAATCTAAAGTCGCCTTTAAAGTGCTCTGTAACTTCAACAGCCGCCTAGTAATCTAAGCAATCACACAACTACAATGGACATAATGAGGGGCATGTTAGTCACTTAGTCCTTTTCCACATAGTATGTCCTGAAATAGTTAGGATCCCTTATATTTCAGGACACAGGTAGTAATTATTTAGTTGCATCAGTTGATTAGCCCAGCCAGATGAAGAAAGAGTTCAACTAGCAAATTATTATGGAATCTTCACATCATGTATGTTTTCTAATTTTATTAAAGAAGACAATAGTGTGTTACACTATTTTCCCCTTACCCCCTTCGGACTTCCACTAAAGAAACCAAGCCTCAGCTGGTAAAATAATACACATTATCTGTTTATAAAAGTAACACAGCTATGCAAAGATAGGGGCAACTTATAATATCTATGATTTTTGGCCATTCTATGTTATATCACAAAACTCTACGGGGGATCCAACGATACTAAATGACAGGCAACCCCAACCATTCCACCTGAAAAAACTGGCTTCCCTGCCTCAAAACTACTTATCTATATGTTTTTACAATTAAATACTAATCTTGGGAGCATGCCAAAGCACATTACCAAGGAAGCACACAATGGGAACTTAACTATAAATGAGGATAGCCCTCACAAGTCAAGTATGTATTAGAATCTCATCCTTTAACAAAAAGAAGTCCTTTAGTGACCAATAACCCTGAGAGGGCGTTAGTGGAGGCATAGGGATCCATAAAATTCTTGGATATTTTAGAAAATATTTTTAGACTTTAAAAAAGAGGTTATTTTCTACCTAGAAAAACCATCGCTATGGTGGCATGGTAAGTTTGGTTGAGCAGCAGAGAAGAATAATTTTTCAGCAATTGGCAGGGCAATGGAGCAACAACTATCATAAATGCAAGTAAATGATAACCATGAGCATACCATGAAATGATGTAAAAAGAGGAAAACCTTTGTCTATCAATAGCAACATTACATTAATTGTGAATGAATAATTTCGTAAGAATATTACATGGATTCAGGTAAGGAACTCGCAGAAATAAACAAAAACATGGACATGCACAGAAGATTTGCATTGACGTGTAAGAAAAGAATTAGAGTGTTTTTATTCTCGAATATGCAGAAGAGATGCATATCATTGACATTAAGAAGGGAATCCGTTTATTAATGTAATAACGAGGGTGTAGATTTACTCACTGAAGAGAATCGCTAGCGACGTCCGAAAGGAATTTCTGGGTGGCTACAGCAACCAGTCTCGTTCTGTAAAACACGAAATCAGATGACGTGTGCGAGAAATCAAGCAAATTCGTGCAATTAACTCTAATGATTCCAGGGCACCCATCAAATCTCAGATTATTACTATCCATGAAGTCTATAGGCCGGGGAGAAATAAGCCTTCCAGGTAGGGAGGGGGATTGGAAAGAGAACGAGCGCTCACAGGCGGAGGTCGGGGCAGTTGAATCCGCTGCGGCCGAGGTAGTGCTCCACCAGCTCGTCGGGAATCTTCCCGCGCCACCAAACCAAAAGCATCAGGGCTAAGCCGCCGATAGAAGAGCAGAGGAGTCGAGACGGGAGCGGCGGCACCGTACCGTGGGGGTGTAGTCCATGAGGGAGGAGAGGAACTCGGTGAGCGCGGCCTCGTCGTCGTGCCGCCCGTCTCCGCCTCCACCCACGGGCCCACCCATGCCCGGACCCATGCCCCCGCCAGGGCCTCCACCTCCGCCGCCGCCGTTCCCGCTCATCATCCCGAACCTCACGTCCCGCCGCCTCGCTTACGAGCAGCTAGTAAGATCCGGTAGCTAAAGAATCGCACAGATCGATCGATGAGATGATGAAAGGCGACGGGCAGCGCTCACCGTCAGAACGCCCGCCGCCGGCGCCCTGGTAGCGGCGACAGGTGCGAACCCGATTAACGGGCCTTAATTGGGCCGCACAAAGCCGGATATACTCATCATTAGGCCCAGAGTACTCGCGCAATCACAGCCCAACGAGCCTACGGTCGGTGCGGCCCCCTCCCTTCTATCCACTCACGCGGCACGCCGGCCGCGAGAGATACGCAGTGGTCGGCCTCCGGCAGTGGCAGCGGCGAGAAGAAGAGGAGATGATGCTGATAAGGCCGCCGCGGTTCGTCTCCCCCTCGCCTGCGCCTGCGCCTGCGTCCCGCGCCCGGGACGCGCGAGCCTCGGCTCCGCCTGGCCTCTCGATGCGTCCAGAATCTTCTCCTCGCCTCGTCCTCCAGGCCGCCGTTCTCGCCAGCGCGCCCGGCCGGCCTCCTCGTCCTCGTCCACTGACCTCCGCCGCCTCACCTGCCCGCATCGTCGACCTCACCCGCCGCAGGCAGCTCGCCCAGGTTCGCCTCGCGTGTCCTTCCCCTACGTCTGTATCCTCCGGCCGTCGGTTGTTTTTTTTTTTTAATTTCTGCGGGTGCTGAGTGCTGACCCGGGGTGCGCGGCGCAGATCATGGAGGAGGTGGAGGAAGCGCGGCGTCGTGTGCGCGGGGGCGGGGCGCTCAACACCATCGTCATGAACGCGGTTCTGGAGGCCTGCGTGCACTGCGGCGACGTCGAACGCGCGCTCCGGCTCTTCGAAGAAATGCGCGGGCCCAGGGGATGTGGCGTCGACGGTGTCTCCTACGGCATACTGCTCAAGGTGTGTGGTTTTTGTTCACGCGCGCAGCCTCAACGCTTGCATAAATATGCATAAGGTCACTTTTGATCTAACTGGGTGTAAGTAGTGGTGGAATTGCGGAGGCGAATGAATTGAGGAAGAGTAGATTGAGTCGAAAAGCATAACCTATCCTGAAAATGTATGATAAGAATACTCATCCAGTTAGTCCCGTTTAGCATTAATGTAAGGGAAATGGAACTTTTACTCATCGTTTACTAATTGTTTGCTTTGAACCACATGAACTGCTGTCAATTTGTTCGAATGAAGGAGCGCTACTTTACTATTAGTTGATACCCTGTGTGTTGATGTGGGATTTTTAGGATTTAAATGTTCATACAAACTCTACATAGGAAATAGCACATTGCTCCTGCCGTTCTACAATTTTTGCCTATAGCCTTGGAAAAATCCGTTCCACAATGTTTGTCCATTGGGTATATCAAGATTTTAGTTCCCGCTATGTTTCCACTCTCTACCCCTAGTTAAATGCTTTGAAAGAACCGTGTCAGTGCTGTGGGAACAGGGGTTCCCTAGGCACCTCCCGACATCTTCTGGAGCAGGCAGGCCTGGGCCCTATCCACCTCCGCAAACAGCAAGACGAATAATTAGGGATGTAAGCGGGCCGGCTAGAAGGACTAGCGGCAAGTCATTTTCTAGCGGACGTCCGCTAGAAAATGACTTTCCACTAGTCCTGGCCCGCTTACATCCCTAAATACGATGAAGACCATGTGGCTGTGGGCCCCTTTGGCGAGGCTCGACCACAGGATGTTTCCCATTCCCATCGAGTGTCCCATACTCCCATGCCACAGCGACCTGCCTGACTAGGGTGCTGCTGCAACCTACAAGCAGGGTGGGCTCACTGCCGTCAGGCGCATTGGCACTGCCCAATCAGAGCATTAAATGCAGAATGTATTGGCACAAGTGGCGTGCCGTTGCCACCTGACCTGCTCCTATCCATCAGGTGAATGGCCCATCAAGTTCGGCGTAGCCCAAGGCTTAGGTTGTGCACGCCATCATCACCCTGTTGGCCCCTGCCTGCAGAGGCGTGGGGTCACCATAGGTTTAGACTTTGCATCCAGATATCCAGCTGGGGCATTGCCGGTGCCGGGTATATAAGGTGACCCATTGACTTTGTAGAGAAGGATTCTTGCTTTCATCCACCAGGCCGCGCTTCCTCCACCTCCTCCATGAGCGTGTATTGCTGGCCTATCCTGCATGTATCCGTATCTGATATAGGATACAAGGTGCCCCTACATATTCGATACGTATCCACTCACCTTGTGGCCCATTAGGCCTTGTTCGGTTAGAGGGGGACTGAGGGGGTTTAAATCTCTCCCTATTTAGATTTGACTAGAAAGGGATTTAATTCTCTCCAATCACCCTCCAACCGAACAAGGCCTAATGGAGGATTAGGGGATGGACAACTGCAAATGGGAACCTTTTTGGCTAGACGACAGTATGCGTGCAGGACTTAGGAGTAAATAAGGGAAAGAGGAGTGGATTGAAGGGGTGTAGGAGACAAACAACAACTGGCATATCTAAAGAGAAGGTTGTGATATAATATAACAGAGATTGAAAAAGAGGCTGCATGGATCAACGTCGTTGCAGAGAAATATGAGTTAATGATGCTTAGTAGGTTGCACTTAGATAAGATATATAGTTTTTTTATATTAGCATGCTATGCAGATATTCCTTTTCCTTTCTGAAGAAACAGTTATGCTAACCAAGGAACAACCACCTTTCTGAAATGCTGGTAGATATCCCAAGCTACTCAAGGAAACTTGTGTCTGTTTCCAGTGGTGATACATTCTGATCTCCTATGCTTGCTTTGTCAGCCCCCCTATGAACATCCCATGATCAACAAAGAAGTCCATTGCATTTTTATAACCAGAAGAAGTTCGGTCATGATAACATCAAGGCATTTTACAAGGCCTGTTAGAGCTATCTAGCCAGTAGCAGTTACGGACTTACAGTTGCGGGACATCTGTTTCTTGCTGAGACTTAGGTTCTTGATGCTTTTCTGAGCTTTTGTGCGATGTTAATCTAAATTCACCAATATTCTGTCAGCAAAAGTTTTGAACGACCTATTTGTCAGAAAAGGACACAATATCATTATGTTTCCTTTTTTTTGTTTAAGGGGGTGCTTTACTGCGTTTCCAAATCGTGCTGAGTTGTCCAATCTTTTACACCCCTGCCCGCCCCCGTGAAACTCTTACCAAACTCAGTTTCCTCAAGAAGCAAAACTTTTGTAACTTACATCTTCGATTATCTGATTGCAATGTGTTACATGTAACTGTTAATCATCCAACTGCCTTCTTATTGTTCTGTTCTGCATTTATCCTCCAAAAATAAATTATGTTCGTGCATCATTTGAGGAACAGAATGATATTGAAGGGTATTTTTTAATGTGTTTGTTTGCATGATGTATGACCAAAATTTTTTCTCAATTATATGCTTTCTGCTACTTGCTTCAATTAGGAGCCGAGGGAATCTCTACTGTGCAAACATTTATTTGTTACATTGCTTTTCATTGAAGGGCCTGGGTATAGCGAGAAGGATTGATGAAGCTTTCGAAATACTGGAATCAATTGAGAAAGATTCTTCTATTGGGAGCCCCAGGCTCTCTCCTCGTCTTATCTGTGGTTTTCTAAATGCCCTTATTGAAGCAGGTTGGTACAAGACAATATTGATCTTTTAATCTTCCACAGTGCTAGAGTTTTTTTTGCATTCCTTCCATCAAAATCATTCGCCTCTATCTTGAACAGTTTTATTCTTGATTAAACAGGTAATTCACAAACCCCAACTTAGCATGCAAAATTCAGTCCAGAAATCAAGATTTAGTGGCCATATTGATGGGAAAACACTAGACCTTGTGTCTAAATCTGAATCATACATGATCCACAGTGTGATGCCCATGAAATACAGAGTGGTGTTTAGATTCTACTTAGTGTCACATGCAGATACTAACTAGTATAGCTGAAACACAAAACTTGAAATGAGTATACCAAGATGAGTAATCAATATAGTATTAACTCTCTTATGACCTGGATATAGTTGTTTTCATTGCTTCCAGTTCCCAAAAGTATAGCTGAGGCTAAGCTTGAACAGGCAATGGTTAATTATGCTCATCTGTATATTACTACATTTTGGTCACAAATTACTGTCCTGTAGCTTCAATATACTACAGATACTCTTGGTTCATGTACGCTAGCTGGCCATCTACTGATTGAATTAAACTTCAACTTATCCAGGAGATATGAGGCGTGCCAATGCTCTTGTCGCCCGTTTCCGCAAAGTTCTTTATGAGGGTCACTCTGTCTTATTATACAACTTACTGATGAAGGTACATTGCAATTTTGTTTCTGTTTGCTGTTAATATTGTTATTTTCGTTTTCAGGAAGTCAACACTGTAATTACATAAATTTCTCAACTGAACATACTCCAGGGGTACATTAAGAGCAACTTTCCTCTTGGAGCTTTGACTGTTAAAGATGAGATATTGCGTCAAGGGTTGAAGCCTGACAGACTGACCTACAATACCATCATTTATGCATGTGTAAAATCAGCAGAGATTGATAAAGCTATCCAATTTCTTGAAGATATGAAGGTGTCACACAAGTGTTGGAAAGGCCAGTTTTAGCCACAAATTTGCTTCGGTATACAAGTACTTGTGTTGTGTAGTGAAAATGAGTTGATGCTATTACAATGCAGGAAGAAGCTAATAGGGAAAATAACCCTGAACTCCTACCGGATGTTTTTACCTACACAACATTACTTAAGGTGTGTTGCCTACTACTGCACAATGGTTGGTGCCATGTTTGATGATAACAAATACAGGATTATGGCTATACTCTACTTTCATTTTACATTATTAGACAGTATTATGTAGTGGCTTTACAATCATATTCTAGTGGTTGTTACATTATTTCTTTTTTTTTTGTACTTTTGAGAATGCTTCATCACTGGATAAAAAGAAGACATTGTTTCTTTAAAAAATGAGTTACAGCCTTAAAATTGAGAAATATGATCGAGTTTATGAAGGATTCCTCTGACCTTTGACCTTATTAAAAGCCGTTTAATCACTCTTGTGTTTGCTTTTTATTTTTTATTACCTCTTAATTTTGCAAGCTGTTGAAGCATCCTGCAGGGTTTAGGAAATAGCCAGGACCTTTGTTCAGTTTTGAAGATTGTTGTGGAGATGAAATCTTCATTGTTTTCGATCGATAGGACTGCATACACTGCTATGATAGATGCCTTGCTAGCTTGTGGGTCCATTGATGGTAAGCTCTATAGCATCTTTTTTGTGGCACAATTTCCGCGTTAACATTGCAATGAATTTGCAACTTGGAAAATAACATTGATGTCTCGCCAGGAACCAACTAAGAACTAGCAAGAGACCAATTGACATCTTTGCAGTGTTATGAGCGAACCTTCTGCTTTTTACCCTTTTATATCCCAGTTGCCCAAATAGCATATCCAATCTAAAATGTCCAAAATGTTGATGCTTATCTTGGTCTGTGGTTAGCATAAATATTTATAATTACTTCACTAATGTGTCTAACTTAGCTGTACATTTTACATCACCATATACAGGGCTTAAAACTTACACCAAAATCATTTGTGAATTTTAGATAATTTGATTTTAGTATAGTTGATTTCTACATTACTATCGTGCAGAAGCAAATTACTCGACAATACTTGATGCCTTTGGATACTAAATGCTACTATTGTCAATTGATTGGATTAGGATCTGACCTGGTTTTTCAGGTCCATGCCTTAAATGCTATGGTCCATTAAGCTCCATGCTGGAGAAAATATCAATATTAGCATGTTTTTTGTATCGTGGCACTCTCAATTCTACCTAAACTCCACCGCTGGGTCTATCCTAACGTTTTGAATTTTGATAACTTATTAATACATTATGTTCACATGCCTTGATTGCTCTCTAACAATTCAGCATTTTCCATATTTCTTAATTCCTAGGTGGTCCTGAGATGACAGTGTTATATAAAGTACTCCTGAATTTAGTTTTTTTAAGTCCATTTATTCAAAATATCCACATATAATTCACACATATACTTCAGTTTCATATATGTGCAGCTTCAAATATTTATGAAAAAAATGTGTTCATATTTGGACTGTGAAAAAGAAGGGAAAAAGAGATATAACTATACAATATACATCTATTAACATGAAGGATATTGGAAATGTGGCATGCCACAGGTAGCCTGCTCAGTTTTTGTATCTCGTTTTTCTTTGTAACTTTTTGTTTGTCTATCTATTTGAGGCTTCCCCTTCTGTATTTTGCCTAAAAAACATTAAGTGAATGTATGAATTTATTGAGTTTTTTTTGGAGTGTACAAATGTACAGATACAGACTTAGGTGTACAGTGTACTACAGTTGAGTGTCGAAGCTAAATATAAATGCGGATGAGGCAAACAAAGTTACCTTGTTGAGAGAAAGGCAATACTATTTCATTTGTTTTCTTTAGATGATGGATCATAGGAGAGAGATCTGTTGTTGAGACAAAGACTCTCTTGCTTGTGATAGGTTTACTACGTTTGTACTAATATGCTTTGGACCTTTTTGGTGGTTATTGTAGGGGCCCTTTGCGTTTTTGGTGATATGATAAAGCAGGCTGGCAGCAACAAAGATTTGAGACCTAAACCCCATCTTTATCTTTCAATTATGAGATCTTTTGCTACCAGAGGTGATGTTGATATGGTCATGAGATTGTACAAGCGCATGTGGCCAGATTCAGTTGGATCCATTAGCCGTGCAGCAAAAGAAGAGGCTCGTGAGCTATTAATGGAAGCTGCTATAAATAATAATCAGGTAGAAATGAATCCTATGGTGAAATTCTCCTGTCTACCAATGTGGTTTGAATTCGTTATATATGCAATGCCTTGGCTCATTGGGTATTAGTTTTGCTAAATTTAACTAGGATAAGCAAAACACCAGTGCCTTTGGAATTAGACGCATACTAGGTAACAGGACACCAGGGTCTTTTGTGCTGTGTGCTTGCTATTGAAACACCTGCTAGGGATGTACGGGAATATTTACCTTTAGAATTTATCTGCCAAATTAATGTGAAATTGTGGTCGATCAACTCATTGATTCACAAAGCCAGCTATGGGAAACACAACTGATTGTTCAAACCTTCAATGCACAAGATGCTGAGACTCTGAAATTCCTTTGTAAAAAAATCCTACAAAGGGCCAAGGAGCATGCAATTTGAAACTAGTGAGCTTTTGTAAGGAGTCTATCGCCATTTGGTGCAGCTGACAGCTCTGGTGCAAATGGAAGGACAGAATAAGTTGGATATGTTGATGCTGGAGAAGAGGATCTTCCGTTATATATGAAGAGTTCTCTTGCAATGATGAAATTATTGGCTCCGATCGGTTCAGCTTAGCAGTGCTTTCTGTCTGAGGGAACTGTGCTGCAGCCAGCCATCGTACAGCTGTGCAGAAATAACTTCCGATCGGAGCCATTTCTAAGCCCTTCCAACAAAGTGTATTGTCTTGTGGTATGAATCAGTAAATTATTTACTCTCTAGCTTGTATGAAGAAATGGGAATGTATAAATTCCTTTGTTGAAGTTTTTTGGCTAGGTCAGCCACCCAAAAGGTTTCAGTGTGCTGCTACAAGTATATCTTTTCCCATTTGTTTTATGGCAATTGATGGATGTGATTCAATATACAGTTGTCATTTCTGGATTGTATGGTCTTATGAAAAAATTTATATTATATGATTAAAAAATCTTGGGGGTCTAGGGGTGGTAGGACAGGGTTGTTTCTGCGATGAGTTAAACTGCCTTATATGTTGTCAGATTTTGCCACATCAGATTCAACGTATCACACTGTGTGCATGATTATGTTTATCTATGCATATTATTGTAATCCTGAATGTTTAACTTTGCTCAGTCTTAACGTTTTCAAATTTTCAATAGGTCATGTCCTTATGTACTTACTGCTCCCTGATTAAATCTTTTCAGATAGACTTGGCTAGAGGGCTTCTAAGAAGAATAGTGAATGAGAAGGAAAGTTTCTCTTGGACAAGTAGAGTAGGTCTGGTATGTTCATCTCCTTGGATTTAGTCTCTTAAATACTATCTGGTTCATTCCTGGAGCAGAGCTAGGGTCTCTTCCCTTCTCATGATTTTGTTAACAGTGTAGATTCTTTCTCACATGTTTTGTCAACTTAAATCTATCTCAGATTCCTCTGACCCTCCTTTATCTGACGCTTAAGCCAAATATGGTACATACATGAAAGATCTGTAAAAGTTTCTTTAATATTATTATATATTGGTTTAGTCTTAGGCTTTAGAATTAGTAGGACTAAGACTGAATATATGATATGTGACTTTGGTACTACTGGAGAGGAGGACGGAGAAGTGAGTTTGGAAGGCCATATAGTACCTAAGAAGGATTCCTTTCGATACTTAGGATCGATGTTACAAAGAGATAGAGATATTGACGAAGATGTTAACCATAGGATTAAAGCGGGATAGATGAAGTGGCGTCAAGCATCTGTAATTCTTTGTGACAAGAGGGTCCCACAAAAGCTCAAAGTCAAGTTCTACAGGATGGCAATTAGACCTGCAATATTATATGGAGCGGGGTGTTGGCCTACCAAAAGGCGACATGTTCAACAGTCAAGTGTAGCAGAGATGCGTATGTTACGCTGGATCTGTGGGCATACAAGGTTGGACCGAGTGAGGAATAATGAGATACGTGATCGGCTGGGAGTAGCCTCAATTGAAGAAAAACTTATCCAACATCGGTTGAGATGGTTTGAACATGTCCAAAGGAGACCTTCAGAAGCACCAGTGTATAGAGGCATTGTAAGACGGGACCATAATGTGAAGAGAGGTAGGGGCGACCAAATTTGACAGTGGGATGAGGCAGTCAAAAGGGACCTGAAAGAATAGGGCATCCCGAAGGATTTGTGTTTGGATAGTAGTGCGTGGAATCTTGGTGACTCTTGTTTGGTTTCAACACTAGCCTACCCTAACTTTCTTGGGACTAAAAGGCTTTGTTGTTGTTTGTTAGTCTTTGGCACTGAACTTATATAATGTTGGCACATTCCTTATGGCTAGTTGATTTTAAAATGCACCCATATGAAATCTGTTTCCTTTTTGAAACAAGCACATGAAATCTGTTTCAGCTTCTGTGCTATTGTTACTTTTGACTTTATGCCTCTAGCATGCAACAAATCTAGTGTTCTATTTATATATCAGTACAGTATATAATTCTACATATTGGACCACATTAACTGAAGTAAGAGGCTGTTGTCCCTGCTTTAGTATTAAATTGAGAAAAACTCTGGCCAGTTAGCAGATTTCTTCCGACTCTAAATTTCTAAATACACTATTTGCTAAGTTGTTGTGGATTGAAATAACACTTTCCTAGAATCTTTATGTATTGAAGCTAACTTTCTAACTTTAATGTAGCATAGTACTTCATATTAACCCAGAGTATCAAGCTGCCACCACCCGTAATTATACTTCTATTATGAGTGGTGCTTGATAAAGTCTGTCTATTGTTGGCTTGGATAATGGATATTCTTCCCATCTCATTACTTCATATTTATGGTGTGTGAAACATCATGTCCTAGTTTATTGTTTATTTTTCCCCTGAACGCGCTATATAACTATGCATTATTATATTAAGAATAAGGGACAAGAAACCCCTATAAACACACACCCACGTACACCATAAATTCCAGCAAAACAAAAACATCATGCCTAGTTTATTATGTGGGAAAAACAAAATTTCGATCTTATTATAGCCTAGGTTAAATGAAACTTCTCACTCAGTTTCTGAGGATAAAAATCTGACAGGTTGTTATACACCATGTAACAGATGGAGGCCTGTAAACTGTACCTGGCTGGTCATTTTGTTTTCTTTCTTATGCAATGCCAGTCTGGTTTCTGAAATAGAGGACCAACGTGTAGTTAGCAATAGCTACTGTATATTGGTTTCTGTAAGTTCAATTGTATGGAAGACCTGTTGAAAATTAAATTGTTGCATTTAGTTATGTATCAGAACGCAATAAACTAGAATTTTAATTTGTTATTGGGACTAATGCCTGGATATAGGAGCATCTATCACATAAATATTTATCTTGTGCCAGTTTTAAAAGCTTAAATTTACAAAAGAAAGCAGACATTTTTAAGTTAGTTTCTTTGCTTTTGCAAACAGGTTGCAGTTAAAGTTGAAAGTTTATCTGGATTCACCAACTCTCTTCTAAGGCCCCATGTATTTCCACAGGTAGTTTGTTTATTGCATTCTTATCTTGTATCCCTTTCTTTCTTTTTTTGAACGTAATGGCAGTAGCTCTGTCTTTCAATTAAGAAGAAGAGAATTGACCCTTGTTTTAAGGAAACCGGGCCAGAAACCTACACAGAGCGCACGGATGAACCGGCGAAAGGCCACCCTAAAACACCCCGACCAACGGCAGCCCCCAATAGTGCCCACTGTGTGTCATCGTTGCCGAGCTCATCACAAGAGACTGAGCAGCTCCGACTTCCCACAATGGGCAACAGACAGGGCCAAAGCCACCCGACGTCGCCTACACACAAAGCACCGGCACAAAGGAGAAAGAACAAGGTGCGCCATCGTTGCCGAGCCTCGACGCACCCTACGCAAAGCAGCTCCGACTCTTCACCACCGAGCTTGGACCAACAGCACCGAGCACCAGGAGCAAACGGACGCCAGGAGCAGCTCCGACCTTCCACCAATGAACCAAGGGGAGTGACGAAAAGCTCCCACGTTGGCCAGTGACACAAACAGGAAGCTGGAGGTCTCCTAGGACGGACACCTTGAAGAAGGAGAACGACACCGAAGTACTGCCGCCGCCACCGCCCACCTAGTAGAATCTAGGTAGAGTTTCCTTCGAAGAATCCAGCTGAGACCTGAGCAGTGGTGGCCACTGGCACCATGGACGAAGGGCTGCAGAGGCAGCCACCGCAGCCGCCATCCCAAGGCCTAGTCGCCACACGTTGTCGCCTCCTACCGTCCACCGACGCTCCAACCCTGTAGGCCCACGCATACGACCCGCCACTGCAGCCGCCGCACCGTGACGACACGCCTCCGCCCGCGGCAACCCCGCCGATGCTGACCATCGGGGCTCCGCCGCCGGCCAACAAGCCAGCGCGAACCCCAAGATGGCCAAGGCGAGGAGGAGAGGAGAGGAGCTCCCATAACAACGCCTCCAGGGAGGTGGAACGGCGCCCTCAGGCAGTCGCCGTTGATGGCTTTCGCCGGGGAATCTCCTCGCCCCAACGGACCGCGCCGGCCGCCACCACCGAGCCGCGAGGGCGAGCGAGCGCCACCGAGCCGTGGTGGCTGCGCTCCCCCACCGTGCGCCGCCACCCCGCGAGCTGCGCCGCGCCGCAGAAGCAGCCGGGAGGCGGCGCCCACCGCCAGCCCCAGAGGTGAGATCCGGACCAGGCCCAGCCGGATCCGACCAAGGGGTCGCCGAATCTGGCCTCCGACGAGGCGCCGGCGAAGAAGACCCGTTGGCCCCGCCGGGAGGAAGCCCCGCCGCGGAGAGGAGAGAGATGGCCCCACCGCCGCCGTCCTTGCCCCTGCGCGGGCTTCCCGGCTGCGAGCTCGGGCGGCGGCAAGTTCCGCCCGTGTCGCCTGACGCGGGGGCAACACACTTGGTTTCTTGTATCCCTTTCTTCGCTTTACTCTGCCTGTTCAAATCTGAAGTTTTGTCCATTGAAATTGTAGGTTATCTTGAATGATCGAGTTGAGAAGTACATGGTTCCATTTCAAGAATCTCGGCCATTACCTGCTGACTTAGCTTTGCGGAAAGTAGTGTTGCGGTTCATGAAAGATCGTGCAGTTCCTCTTGTGGATGATTGGGGAGGTTGTGTTGGCATTGTTCACCGCGACGATTGTACCAAGGTATGTTGTGCTGTCTCTTTCAATCCGCGTCAGCAAGATATTGTCGATCCTTGTACGCAAGCTAATGAAACAGTTGGCACTGGTTTTAGGGGCAGGGACCATTATTTGACAAATCAGAGAGTTTAGAGATTCCCTTTTTTGTCACGTCAGTTTCTTAGTTACTTGTAATGATGTTGTCCAAGTTACCAATTTCCATGAAAAAAAACAACATTAAACCCTTTTATCTAGTGTCCTTTAACTGGAAACATGATGCTTCATTGAGTATGATCAATCGTACAGTGATGCCAATATCTGTGTCCCTAAAGAGGACAAATACATCTCTAAAAAAACTACCTCCGGTAGTCTATACTTGACATTTGGTCAGCTTAAATCGTACTATTGCTAGCTCTTTGATCTGGTCTGAAACGTCTACTCTTGACCAGAGGTAGTAGAAATGTACAATAAATGACTTGAAATACTTTTCACCACTGTAAAACTAATGCCAGGCTAGAATAGAACGCCATAATAATTGATTCTCCTGTGGCTTGGGATTTTTTTTTCAGCTGGATGCGCCTCTTCTTTCGATGTCGAGAGGACCACTGTGCGTGCCTGCTTCAACAACTGTGGAGCACGTAATAGATCTGCTGCTGAGAGAGAAGTCCTGAGATGGTGGTCGTGGTGAAGAGTGGTAACATGTACGAAGGCAGCTACACATCCAGCTCAAGGCCCTTGGGCATTTTCTCCCTCACCATACTATGGAGCTTTACCAGCGACTACTCGTTAGGGCCAGAAGATGATATCGTCCTCGATGCGGATGTCTCCCAAGCAACTGCCGTAACAACACTCAAGCAGGACGCCGAGGCCTGCAACTGCAACTGATTTTGCAGCAAGTCTGTTGTGTTTTTCTCTTTCTCCTTGCAGCGATTCCACATCGTCGAGCTGAGTAAACCAGCAGTGTAATGGTCCTGTCTTCTCTAAGGTGCTGTTTGGTTGAAAAATTGTAACGTAAAGGGAAAACACCGGCAATGTTACAAAAGTAACAGGTCACGGACTTTGTTTGGTTTCGACACTGTAAACGCAAATGAAATGCCAGCTCTCATGCGCCGCTGCCGTACTGAGCTCCACAACAGCGCACCTACAGGCCTGGTCCTCGGGGTGAACACGAGCAGGAGAGCGTTGCCGCCGGCGTTGTTGAAGGAGAGCTGCGGCGTGGTTGCAGCTGTGTGGGTTTGTTTAATTAGCAGATCAGCAGGGCCGTTGTCAGGGGAGCCGCGTGAGCTGCCACAGGTGCGATGATGGCCACAGGCTGCCGGGTCGTCGCCACCTGCCGCCGCCGCGACTCATCCCGCGGCAACCACCACCATCTATCCATCTCTGCCCACCCCCCCCCCCCCCCTCCTTGTCCACAACCGCAACGGAGGAGAGTGGTGGGTACCAGCGGAGAAGACGATGACGAGCGGTAACGATTCAGCCTTGAGTACCTAGCGGTAACGGACTTGTATAGGGCGTTATCCGATTACAGGAGGGATCTGATTACACTTGTTGTGAAACAAACAGTAGGAAGCGTTATCTGTTTCCGCTGTAATCGATTGACGTTACAAATATGCCTAACCAAACAGCACCTAAGGGTTTAGTTGGACGAGGGGAGCGAAAAGCTTTTGTCAAAGGAAGCCGCTGGGCTGATCCTGACATGTGGCTGTGCATGATGTTTCTGGTGCACAGATCAAAAGTGACGGGGGGCCTGAGATTCTCGCCCAGCCTTCGGTTGAGGCGCTGGATGGTCCTGGACGGTCCGGTGGCATCCCCACTCTCACCAGGCTGAGGAGGGGAGGACCTTTGCATGATTGCATCTGCCCTTGTCCAGGCCTTTGATCCTCACGGAGCGGCTGGCGACCGATAAAAGGTGGAGCCGTGGGGTAATTGGCCATTAAACATGTTCAGTGGTCGATCAGCAATACAGTACTGTGTGCTGCTGCTGCTGCTGGGATCCTCGTGCACAATTGCTTTACCATCTCTAACCATCAAATGGACTGGGGACATGTGTTGATTAATGGCCCGCGATCAATCGGTCAGGTCGTTGGGATGCTGCGTGCCATGGCTAGCATTTTGTGTCTCCTGTAGGTTACATGTGCCCTCGAAGCACCCTAGCTGATTGCATTTGCGCATGCATTGTTGTCACTCCCATGTTCTCAGCCTTGACCCACTGATTCGGTGCTTTTGAGAAGGTGGTTTAACATTGCAGCTCTTGATCCCTTCCATGTGGATGCGGGTGTGCGATATCTGGGTGTGGGTTGTGGGTGGGCCAAGGCGCTTCTGCCCATTTGGTCCAGTATTATGTTTTGGTCCGGTCCATATCCACTGCATGCATGCTATAGGTAGGCAAGGTAGCAGACATGGTACCACGAGTGTCACAGAAGCGGTAATTAAATATGCCCAGCGCTGTAGTGACAAGCAGTTTCAGCTTTGCTCGCGATCGCGCCAAAGGATTGGTCCGCCGTGGCAGTTGCATGTGCATCGTCTGTTGTGTTCAGGTCCTGTTTGATACAATTTATTTGCTGTTTATGGTCAAAATAAGTTGGAATTGGCAGTCAAACAGAGCGTTTTTTTTTCAATTTTTTCTAGCTGCACTTCTTTTCATAAGCACATCATTTGTACTAAAAACAGAAACGAGACTAAATCCGCTTATTTTGACCGCCGCTTTTCGTTTATTTGTATAGCTGTAGAAAAAAGCGCGATCAGAGACAACTGTACCAAACATAGCCTTAATTGGTGTCACTACCGTACTTTGCTCAGCTGCGGTGACCGGGCTTCGTACAAGCATGAGGCCCTTTTGAATAGAGGAAAATGTACTCGTTCTTTTGTCATTCTTTTGTTTTCCTGCGTTCAAAGCAGCGCTGAGACACCGGCCGGCGCTCGCGATCGTATTCGTCCCTGCCCGCGAGATGCATGCATGCATGGCTGTCTCCGCACGCACCAATCGTCAGTCTGGAATCTGGATCGTACGTGGTCCTTGCAATGCGTGCTCCAATCGGAGCTCTCTGAGTATGCATCAGTGTGTGCATATGCCTTTTTCGGCCCCGTGACTTATCAGTTACTGGGGTAACTCGAAGCATGGAGTAGAGTAGGATGGTTCAATCCTGTGATGCATGCCTTACTTGTGGGAGGTGCTGTGGAAATTAAAGATATGCCCAAGCGGTGCCTATACTACTTCCCAATGTGGCAATGTGGTGTCTACTACCTACACGGCCCAAACGGTTGGAGAACGTACACACGCAGCAGATACATAGATATCCACTGTATTCCACTTCTATGAAAAAAGCAGCCATACCCGGCCACCTGCCTGCAGTCACTGTGGTCCGGCACAGAGAGCTAGCGCGCCACAAAAGCTGATTTCTGAGACTATCATGCACGTACGTATTGCTAGATAGCTTTCTCTGCATGCCAGATGAATGAGTAGATGATCGGTGCCCGCGCCTGGGACGTATTTATTAGGAGTACTACCATATAAATTGTCCATGCATGGCTTTCTCTGCACCAGTGATGAGCTTAGGAGCCGGTCCGTGCGCGGGCTATTGGACAGCAAGGGCGTCCAAAAATGATGGTACCAAATTGTCTGCTGACATGGAGTTAAGAGATGAATAAAAATACTAATTTATTTAACCTCTAGTATTTGGTATCACACGGAATACATCCAATTTCTTCAAATGTGTGAAATATCATGTCCATTTTCTCAGCCTCTAGCTACTTTCTATTTCCTCACTTTTTTTTGTCCATGTAGCAGAGAGGGTGAATCTAACTAGTAAAATTGCTAGTCATTTGAGATGCCCTAAGTACGTGCCAGATGTATTCCTTGTGTTCTAAACTATAAGACCTATTTTGTCTAGCCAATAAATACTATATCAATACATTATATTTTGTGTGATATAAAATTGGATATTATGAGATTTGTATTAAGAAGTAGTTACTTATTACTACTATATACTCCCTCCATCTCATAAAACAAGGCATGCATGTATTTAGCTATGGTCTTTAAAGTAAAAGTTTGACCATTTATTTATTTCAAAATATATATGACATCAATAAATACCAAACTGTCATCATCTTAACGTACTTTTGAATACGAATTCAAATATATAACATGGATATACTAAAAATTTAAATTTTTTTACTAAATTGTTAGTCAAAGATTTTAAAGTTTGACTTTTCCAATTACATGCACGCCTTCTTTTATGAGATAGAGGGAGTATAGTTTTGTGTAAGGTATTTTTTGAAACAAATTATGTATAAAGTAACTTAGTTTGTTATGTTAATTGTGGTGTACCATACTTCTCAACTGGGCACGTGCATTAGTATTTTTCTAAATTTATTTGAGAATTTGCCGGTATGATTTTGTTTCGCAAATGGCGCTGTACTTAGTGACGGACATCGGTATCTGTCCGGCTTGCCTTTTAAATGTGTTTAAATAAATATTACATGTGTTTCGATAAAATAGAAAACTAATTTATAAGGTTATGTTTGATACACCTAACTGAAATTTTTATCCCACACTTTAGCTATATTAATATTAGCTGCACCTAATTGGTGGGGCCTATCTATTTGGAATATAATATTAAGGTTTATTTCTTATCAGGAGGCTGTTTTTTTGTGTGCGTCAATCGAATTTCTGGACCGTGTGACGGAGATTTGACAGAGTGTGTTAAATGGTGTGTTTTCAGTTAGTGTTGAATGCATAAGTTTCCGTTAATCACATCTTTCAGCCATTGAATGGTAATCGTATGATTGAAAAAAATGATTGATGGAATTTATATTTCAATCACCTGAGGAGAAAACATAATATTCAATCAGGGTATCCAAACATGTCTATCTAGGTATTTTTTAAGTTAGCTAGGTACGTATTTTAGTTTGGGTAAGCAAACATAGCCTAAATAAAGTAGCTTTTTGTAAAGTTAAATGGTCAAAGTCAGAGATGACCGCTGGCTACAACAGCCCTGTTTAGTAGCCAAACAGTGTGCTCTTTTGCAACTTTTTTTGTCATGTTTTTTCCGACGGTCTCCATTTATATTAAAACAAAAGCTGGACAAAACCAGTTTATTTCAGCAGTACTTTTGGCTTATTTGTATAACTTGTTTTTTCACCGCGGTACCAAACAGGCCATATTGATAATCAGCCTGCCAGTTCTCACCGTCCCAAGCACACGGCGGCGCGGAGAGGATCGAAAAGTCATGCATTTATGCGGATCGCTGGCGGCAGGCGGGCAGGACAACGTAACGTCAGCCGATTAGCGTGCCCACTGGCCAGAGGTTGACACTGGCCGTGCCGGTTGCCGTTTCAGCATTCGCGCGCGGCTACGTCCAGCCAGAGAGGCTTGTCTTTCCCGCCCCGTAGCGGGTCACCGGTCAGGATTCTGCAGGCTAGCCCTTATGATCTGACACGTCTGCTTCGTGTCGTGTACAGCTGCGCCCAACATCGTCGGATGTATGATTATATTAACTGATCCAAAGTATGTTCTTGCACGGATTAAAATTTTAGATGATATAAATTTAATCAGTAATAATATTAAACCTGGTTGTCTTAATTCAAATTTTGTAATATTATTGTGGGTAATGTAAATGCAAATATAGAAATTATTTTAATTTATATTTTATGATGGCATATTGGGTAATTTATATACAGATTTAGGGCTTATTTTAATTCATCTTCTATAATGGCATGTTGAGTAATTTATACAGCAAATTTAAAGGGTTACTTTAATTCACATTTCATGATGGCATGGTGAGTAATTTTATGCAAATTTAAGGGGTTATTTTAATTTATATTTCATAACGGCATGATGGGCAATTTTTATACAAATTTAGGAGATTATTTTACTTCATCTTTTATAATTTTATGGTGGGTAACTTTTTAGAAACTATAATAGATCTAATGACTATTATTATTAGAGCTATATGATGGATGACAGGATGTTTCTGATTTTTGTGAGAATTCTTACGATTTATTTTTCCCTAGAAAACAAATCTATATTAGAGCTACATGATGGATGGCGAGATTTTTATTACATAGAAACATGTCTAATGGCTATTAAGATTTCAATCTGCAATTGATATTAGGATGTTTCTGATTATTGTGAAATTTTTTATGATTTTATTTTTTATTTAGCGCATCTTTTAGGATTAATAAGGAGGCTCCAAAAAAGTCTCCAATTACTAATAGCAAGATTAGGCACAAAATATATGTTTAATAGAAATGTTTCTAGCTATCTTTATGAAAAAAAAAGTTACGGGATCATTTAGTAGTGTAAATTTGTAAATGGGAAAAATTTGACAAATAAACTGAGAGTAGATTTGAAAATAGAAAAAATCTACCAAAAAAAGAAGAAATTTGCTTTCGTTGATAGTTGAACTCAAAATCTTTCATAATGACAGAGGTGGAAAAGAAGAAATTTATTTTCGTTGAGAGTTAAACTCAAAACCTTTCATAATAGGCAGAGGTGGGTAATTACTTAGAAAGCAAATATAATGGCTATTAATATTCCAATTTGCCAATTGATGGTTGGATGTTTCTGATTTTTATGAGAATTTATAGGATTTATCTTTTTTCTGGTGCGTTTCGTGAGGATTAACGTGGATGCTCCAAAAAAAATCTCTAATTAGTAATATTAAGATACTTGCCTGTACAGTATTTTCTTATAAACGGCAGTAAACGGTGAAAATGCCGGAGAAACAGGAAATTCCTTATCTAAAACCACGTGCCCTTAATGCTACTAAAGCTTTTTTCATGTCCTATCTGCCATCCACTTGAACCAGAGACAATGGCAGATAGAGCATGGAAAAAAATCTTTGGTGGCACAAAGGGCATTTGGTTTTCTTTCTATGGCAGACAAGCATTTTTTCCCTTATCTTAACTACTTACTATTTATAAATAATAGATGTTGTACTAATGTATAACAAGATAAAGTTAATAATAACTTACACGCCATGTAAACCAACTAAGCAGAGGTGTAGGCAACCAGTCTCATGCGGTCTACAATGTGGACTAGGTCTGCTCTGGAAAAAATATTCTATTCCACTCTATTAAAAAGGCTTAAGGAGAAAATATTGAGTTTAATTATGGGAAAAATGTTCCGAGAATTAACCACAAATTAACAAAGCGAATTTGAGTAGTTGGATAAAAAAACTATGGTCTAAGAAATATGATTCAGATAAGCAAAATTTCAATCTCCTAATAAGAAAACATGTTGGAATTAATCTAGGACCTCCAACATCCTTGACCGAATCCTAGGGGGCCTTACCTTGGGCCCACCACTCCTAACAGATGCACCATGATCGGAGAGTGCAGACCGTTTCCAACCTCTTGGCTCGGTCCCAACCAATGCCATGCTATAAGTACTGGACCCCGGTGGCTTAAGATAATTAGCGAAGATTAATCTCGTCATTAGAACACCGGTCCTCTAACCTACCTACCGATCAAGGGAGCAAGGCAATTGGCTTGAAGACAAGTGCTAGCCGCCGTCTTCCTGACGGCGATCTCCAGTCACGTGTGCAGAGGTGAGCCGAGGCCATCACCCATTACAGAGATCAAGATCAAGGTCAGTATTTAATTAATTGAGGATTAGTGTGTTCATATCGTTATGCTAGTAGATCCTGTGGAATAATTCCCGTTTATGTTTTAACATTTGGCACCAGAGCAGGTCTAGCCTATGCTTGAACCCTAATCCAAGTTTATTACCTTAATTACTCTCGGTTTAGATCTAATTAGCCCTAATTGATCTCTGTTAATGATGTTCATGCATGATCAGGGCCTACTATCATATCGCAGTCCATGTATTAGACCTAAATGGACTAGATTAGATCTAATTATGTGAGAGTAAGTCATGTTTTAGGCCTAATTGTTCAATGTTATCCCTAATTACCGTCGGATTAATCTTGTTCATGCCTAATCACTCACCGTTAAACCCTACTTGCCTCGGTTCATGTTTAATTAGTCACTGTTAGGCCTAATTTAGCATAATTACTCATGTTTTATGTTAATTCCCGCACGAATTAGGGCTAAGACTCTTGGATTAGCACGTAGAAGGAGGGGATTCCGCTAAATTTTGGTTGAAATCAAGTTTTCCCTAAAAAAATCACCTTCTACTCGAAACCCTAGGTCCAAAATCCCCAAAATTTTCCCCAAATTTCGAAACCCTAACGTCTAATTCACCCCAAATAAAACCCAAGTCATGCAATTTTGCGATAAGAATCACTGACCTCATTGTCTCCTGTTGATTGCCGTTGCCTAACTCCACGGTGGCGGCGCCACCATGAGCTCAGGAAGGAGCGGCACGCCAGCATCAACACGCCGGCCTCGCGCAATCCGCCCCTCCATGCGGCGCACCAGCATCGGCACGCCGGCTTCGCACCGCCGGAGCCAGTGCGCTGGCCTCCGTCTCGTCGCCGGCCCTTTCAGTGGCTGCCGAGTCTCCGCTTGACGGAGTCGCGCTCATAAGCACGCGCGGGCGGGCTCCGGCGAGGGGAACCACGACGGCGCTCATCTTCACCGGCGGCGGCGCACTCAGGCGAACGACGGCATTCTCCCTCTCGCGTGCGAACGTCGCGGTGTGAAAAGCGGACGAGGGAGGCGCAAATGGGGCTAGGGTTTCGCCCCCGCCCGACTGGTTGGCCGTTTTGCTTGGGGCCGAGCGAACCCTAGCCGTCCGATCTGATCGGACGGACGAAGGGGAGGCGGGGTGCCACAGCGCATGTAGGCTAGGCCGCTTTGGCGGCCCAGGCCTTGGCTGCGGCCCGCTCAGGGGGCGGGCGTAGATTTGGGCCGTTTTCGGCCATTTGGGCTGCGCCATTTTTGCACAGTGTGAGTTTTTTCTTTTTTTTTCTGTGCATTACGGTTTATCTAATTTATTTACCGTTTGAGTATTAAATCCAGTACTTTAAATTTGCTCAATGTTTTATGGACCACATTATTGTATTATGATAATTTATTATGTCCATTTAGATACGGACATTTATGTTGTCTTCCTAAATTAAAGAATATTATGTTATGAGGCTTTAACTTTGGATGCATTATTAATCTTTGCATTAAGGTTATGATGCCCTTTTATCAGAACTTGCTTCTGTTTTAAGCATATTTATGTAACGGGCAATGAAGTAATATGTCGGTGCAATTAATCTCATAATGTTTTCTTTGCACCATTCCACATAATTCTATGCACATATCTAATGCCTTATTATATGTCCTTTTATTAGGGCAAAGCTATTTTTTATATAGTGCTTTGTTTCATGTGACAATGAGAA
Source organism: Paspalum vaginatum (assembly GCA_030272315.1). Classification (NCBI taxonomy): domain Eukaryota; kingdom Viridiplantae; phylum Streptophyta; class Magnoliopsida; order Poales; family Poaceae; genus Paspalum; species Paspalum vaginatum. The sequence continues at coordinate 14,457,380 of CM059013.1, read as the reverse complement.
ATTTTTAACTGTGCAATTATGAATCTTTTAATGCACATGACCATATATTTCAGTATATTTATTTTGGTCTTTACGATTATCCTGAATCAGAATGGAACCAATGGGAAATTCTAGGTTTGGGACTTGAGTTATAACGGGCACTAACTTAATGATGGTTCATGGTAATATTCTAACCAACGTTGTTTATCATCATGAGTCGCTAAATTAATTGTATGTATACTGTTTTCTTCTTGAGCTATGTAGAGCCTATTTTGGGCATAAGTTTTAAGTAGGCTTTTGGATAACATTCAATAAGGCCATAATGATGTTAAAATCATTTCACTGATAAGACTAAGATATGATCATTTATTTTGTCGATCATTTTCTCTAGGTCAATTGATTGATCTAGGACTTAATCATGATATCTCTAAGTCTTTACAAAACCTTTTTGGTTCCTTTAGATTGGTAATTATTTTATTTCTTTACCTTTAATATGTTTCATGTTGTTTTATGTTATTGATCCTGACGCTTCCGCTAATATGTAACTAATGATGTTTTGGCTCTAGTGATCGCGAGATTATTTTTCTCTGGCAATTTATTCTTGTTTTGGGACTTGATATGGCTCTATTACGATGAGCTTAAACTTATGCTCTGGCTATTAGTCAACCATTGTTGCTCATGGTCATTTGTCATTTGATAAGCTCTTAAACTAACTAGAATATTGGGATCACTAAGTCCTGAGCATTGCTTTGCCATGATCATATAAGTTATTTGAGCCAAACTTAGCTAAGTAATCTCTAATCGAAATGGAACCAACGAGAAGTTTTGGTTGGAGATGTCCTAAATTGGGCTATGACACATGTACTCATTCGACCGACGTTGATCTTACTATTGTGTCATTCTTATGTTATCCCATATACATTTAAGTAGTCTCGAACAAATACGGAACTAACGAAAAATGCCTAGTTGGAGACATGATGTTATTTAATGATAACTTATGGTGCATTGATGTTTTTGACCAATGTTGATTATGTTCATGTATCTCTAATGTTGATTGCATCACTCATTGCCCCTAAGTATCCCAAGTGATTAAGTCGTCTCTGGCTGAGATGGAACCAACGAGAAGTCTTGGTTAGGGATTTAGCGTCATTGTGAGAATTAGTCGGGCATATAGATATTTTTTGGCCAACACTAATTATATTTATGTGTCTCTAAGAATTACATTGTTCCTTTAGAAACTATATGTTTGATGGAATGTCATCGCTTACCATGCTGACTAACGAATCCACCTTCCTCCTGTTCAGTCTTCTGTAGAATGACATAATATTTGGAGGGTTGTTTTCTCTTTGGCAGTGATGCAATACAGGGCAATTATTTTTGTTGTCATTATCATTAGTATTTTCATCATCATTGTTGTTGTTGATTTTATTCTGATGACATGTTATTGATAGTATTGATTTTATGATATACAATTATCTGCCCTGAACTTATTAACATTATCATTACCTTTTGATATTAATAATGTCAATCGTATATATATTCCTTGTACTATTATTATGAAGTCAACCTTAAGTTTTATTGGTTGTTTACCTTTATACCCTATGAGAAATAGAGTAGAGTTATTAGTTATCCATGAGGTTTATGAATTATGGTTATGCACAACTTGGTTATTAGCTCCCAATTGAAAAGTTTTATTTTGACATTAGGACATTTTATGTGTCAATATCTTATGGGATTAAAACTAAGAAAATGTCTCTTATTATCATGCCGCTTCGGTTCTGGGGGAGCGATCCCCTGTTTTATTATTATTATTATTATTATTATTATTATTATTATTATTATTATTATTATCATCATCATCATCATCATCATCATCAACTGGCATCGAAAGCTCATTAGTCATGCTTTATGGGCTAAGACATAAAAGACATATCGAAGTCTATTATATTGGGTGAAATTGAGATCTCAAGTGTTGATTTTGGAAACATTGTTTTGTTCTCACTCTTATAATAAGTGTACACATAATTGTAAATGAAAACAAAATTGCACGATAGGACCATAAGTAAACGGGCCATCTCCCATCATGAATAAGTGACTGTCCAATCAAAATGGATTGGTATATTGTAGGTACTATGTGATCACCTGTAAATCTTTTACCTCGTATGCTCTATCTTATGAGAAAGGAGTTATATTGTTAGCCCGTCGATTAAGGGGGAGAATGTTGGAATTAATCTAGGACCTCCAACGTCCTTGACCGAATCCTAGGGGGCCTTACCTTGGGCCCACCACTCCTAACAGATGCACCATGATCGGAGAGTGCAGACCGTTTCCAACCTCTTGGCTCGGTCCCAACCAATGCCATGCTATAAGTACTGGACCCCGGTGGCTTAAGATAATTAGCGAAGATTAATCTCGTCATTAGAACACCAGTCCTCTAACTTACCTACCGATCAAGGGAGCAAGGCAATTGGCTTGAAGACCAAGTGCCAGCCGCCGTCTTCCTGACGGCGATCTGCAGTCACGTGTGCAGAGGTGAGCCGAGGCCATCACCCATTACAGAGATCAAGATCAAGGTCAGTATTTAATTAATTGAGGATTAGTGTGTTCATGTCGTTAGGCTAGTAGATCCTGTGGAATAATTCACGTTTATGTTTTAACAAAACAGACCCTTTATCTTATATAGAGCAAGTCATATATTATGGATTGTATTCGTCATATGAATTTAGCAGTGCCAATCTCGTGCTCTCGATCAATATAAAATTTTATATATTCATAATCAGATGATAAAAATGTTTGGCTTATAACAAATTTATACTCCCTCCATCTTATATTCCAGGAAAGAGTATTTCCGATCAGAAGAAGTGTACGTGTGGTCATCAAGGGCACAAACTAGGGAATAGCTAAGGTATTAGTTGTCCATTTGTTAAGAGTAATATGCTTTCATTGTTGAGAGAGTGCTCGCAGCATGTGTGTGGTGTGTGTGTCTCTGTTGCCAGCTTCATCAACCTAGATGCACATGCCCTGGGGCACATGACCCGGTCGATCCATGCATGGTTTTAGATGACAGCAAAATCAGTGATGTAGAGCGAGAGGTAACTCATGAATTAGTTGGTACCTCCACGCTCCAAAGGACTTCACTGATTTGCCTTAAGAGCTAAATCAAGGGTTCTTAATTTGGCTCCAAACCATGCAGAGTAGGTTCCAAAGGACTATATAGGTTTAGGGAGTAGGGACAGTAGGTTCCTTTGGCTTTGGCTCAGTAGCGGGAGACAATGGAACATCTGTTTCTTGGTTGTGTATAGTAGGAAGACTTAGTTTATATGTGCCTCCTGGTTCTTGGTTCTTTGTAGCCTTTCTTTTTCTTCTTATTATTCCTGGGTCGTTTCCTTTATGTCTCTTTTCTTGTGGGTGGTTTTATTGGGTCCCGGTCCTTATATTGGTTTAATTCTCTTTTCTTCTTAACGAAAAAGGTGCTCTACACGTTAAAAAAAGGGTGCCTTCAACTTCAACAATTAATTATACTCATATAATAATGGAGATCGTGGCGTATATAATTCAGCAAGACGCCAAACGAACGAAATGATTTGAACTTGGAGCTGCATTGGTAGCTACTAGTTAGATTGTGGCAGAGGAGAGAGAGGGGAGGTGTCAATGCATGACCGGCAATTCCTCTCTCCATCTGGACCATCTCGATGTCCACTGCTTTACCAAAAAACTGTCCCTTTTTTAATGGGCGAAATCGTTGGGCCGTCGATTCGATTCAGACCCCATTGATTACTATATGCTACTACTATGCGGTCTAGTACGGACTGTCACATGTCGCGCATCACGACAAGCTCTGCGGCTACCATCACGCGCGTAATTGTGCGCTGCCTGATGATCACCGTCCCACCTCTGCGAGTTTGATCGACGATATATGATCCAGGCACTTACTGACCTATCACCGGGGCTGTTCACTGACTGAAGTCGAGCTTGACCATGTCTTTGATTAGAAGCATGTTGATTGTTGACCTTTCACAGTTCGTTCTATAAGTTACTGAACACTTACCAGATATACACGTGGCGTTTTCTTAGAGTGCTCCATTATCTAGACTAGGTACGAAACCGTATCGGATACAGATAAATATACAAGAATACTGACGGATATACCTCGTATGCATGATAATATTTAACTTTTTAGTTTTCGGATACCGATACGGATCGGATATTAACCGTTCGGATTCAAAGTCTCTGAACCTCTTCGTGACGGATTATCTGGAGGATAATATCCATCCCGCTTTCATTCCTAATCTAGACGCTCTAGAGGTTGGGACTATGTGTATTCTCGTCAGTCCCTCACTGCTCACTGATTCCGTTTCTGAGTCCTGAAGCAGATCATCGAGCGCTCTACACGGGGAATAAAACTGTATCAGCCACCAATGATCTGGCAACTCAAACTAATTAACCACATAAGTCATTACAGGAGCAATATTTTTTCTAGGCCTAAAACCGAAAAAAAATAAAAACCAACGAAAATAAATTGTTTTCCTTGGCATGCTGACGAAAAAACTAACGAAATAAATCTCGATGAAATCTTGTAAATATTTTCGTCAGCCCCGATGAAAATATGCTATTTTCATCGCTTTTGTATAGGCCGATGAAATAAATTCCACAGTAGCCAGATAATTTTGTCCGCCACGTTGACAGATGAATTTCTTGACTGCCATGTCATCTATTTTCGTCGATCACGTAGGCCGACGAATTTAAAACTTTTACTAAAAGAAATCATAAAATCACATAAAAATGCTATGTGACTGTATGCATCTCACACACCATACATTCAAGCATATACAGAAATGTTGTTTGTATATAATTACAACTTTTTGAATCACGGAAAATAAAAAAAACTAGAAAACTTGTACACCATTATACAGTCACACACATTCCTCCAAATCAGCATCTAAATTGTTCCATCTTATCTACACTATAAAAGAGTGAGCTTTCACAGTACCATTTTTCACACAACGAAAACTATCTGTATCCCTCACATTGACCCACTGGACATGTTGGAAAAATTGAAAAGGGTGGAAAAAAGCATAAGGAAAATGGTTCCACCCTTTGGTACTGTATTTTTTCACATCATTTTGTACTCACACATATAGTTTTCGTGTCTTGGAATTAATGGAAAAAAAAAGGTATCAATCAAGCCCGTCTCTTTTTTCTTTATTTTTCTCCTTCCTTAATTATTGCTTGGCAAGTTTTTTCTTTCATTCGACACTTTAGACTCATCACATACATGCTGCGCATACCCCTACACTATCTATACAAGTAGCAGATACCGCTTGTCTTCTCAGGTTATCTGATTAGGGCGCCTCCAATGGTGCTGTCGATTTCGACAGCTGACATAGCCTGCTCAAATTTGTTTGAGTAATTTAATCTCTTTACTTCTTTCCAGAGCTCTCTTCCGATTGGCATCCAAAGCAGAATTGCAGCATGCAGCCATTCACATTCCAGCGTGCACATGTCCCCATACTTCGAGCTAGCGACGAATTAATCACCAGAAACTTGCTTTTTCTTCTTTTTCTCCCCTCCACATCGTACCTGAGCCTAGTCAGCTGGCTATTCGACAGTCCATTAGAGGCGCCCTTACGCCCGCGCATAGCCGCGCCCCTCCCCCTCCGCGCGGCTCTTTTTTTCTTTGCGACGTCACGCGCATCGACTAGCGCCGGCAGCAGCATGCGCCATAGGACTCTAGGTCCTAGGCCACCATAAACTTGTGACTCTACCCTAGCTTCCTGCCGCCGTCTCGCTGGTGAGGAACGAAAATGGAAAACAACGCTAGCTTCGGCAATCAAACAAAAAGCGTCAATCAATACACTGTAACTGATAGCATCCACCTCCACTCCCATAACCGTTGCCGTTCCCAGTAGACTGGTCAGCGAGACTCCTGTATCACGCTTTGTGGCTTTGACCATTGATGTTTTGGTTTTCTCTCGTACCTTTTAAATCCTCTTTTTAAGTGTTTTTTCTACAAGTCTATTTCTTTACATCGAAATTTTAATAAATATACTTGCACACACATTAGTCCTCAAATAGCACACGTTGTCATCTTAATCACCAAAATAATATAGGGAACTAAGCACTAGGTTTAGGATCGATTTTCCTTACAAATATCTTGTGTGTATTTAACTTTCCCAGTTAGCTGATTATGTTTGGCTACAGATTGCCAACCTTTTGTGTAAATAGAGGATCTTATTAGATAAACCATAGAATTAACTAGCATAGGTAAGAACGAGAAATTGAATATTTTCAACCTAGATTTTGTCAAACAATTAGCTACCCAAATTCACCTACTCCCTTTTTTGTTAGACCCCCTACATCAGTGTTGCCCCTTGAGACCACCCGCGCCCTATCAACCTAAGGAGGAAGATGGGTAAGCTCGTGACCGATGCATCTAGGGTGCAGTTGTGATATGATCCTGCCTCCCAACCCACATCCCTAGATTTAGGCATGAATCGGCTGCCTCCTCCTGGCCACTTACCCTAGATCTAGTTGGACCAAGGGAGAAGGAGCTCGACTCCAATGGGACACCTCTAGAAGCGATAGGAGAGTGTATAGGGCCCTAGAGAGCTAGATCCGGCCATAGGGAGGAGGATCCAGTGGAAGGAAGCAGAAGTGATTTTAGCTGATGCCCTTGCTCTCACGAAAATGGTCCCTAAGTATTGCACGAGCCCTAGGGATAGTATTGCACTGCCTCAATAAAGTAAGTTGTCTAGTGCGGCCTACACTACCATCTGGCACTAGAAATAGTGTCTCCAGAGCAGGACAATAGGAAGGCTCAGTTCTAGAAATTCTTTTCCAGTGTCCGTTGCGTGCCTAGCACTAGATATATATAGCTATTTCCAAATATCACTACTGGAGAAATGGCTTTCCGTAAATCCCGAAACAAGTTGCAACCAGCACAGATGAAAGATTGAGTATCGATTAGAAATATTATATCCTCCGGAGACCTTTTAGTACTCGTTAGTGTCACCGGTACTTATAAAAAATTTAGTACGATATGAGTGCGGTGTTAGCTCAGGACCCGCTCTACATATAACCGCTGACCGTTGTACTAATACTTTCCGTAGTAGTGCTGGCTAGGGAACACGAGCGACAGGGAGAAACGCAACCAGGGTGAGGAGGGCGAGGGTATAGACAGGAAGAGATCAGAAGGTAGAGGGCACTGCAGCCATCCTTGTCTCCTACCAGCCCCAGCCGCATCTTCCGTGACACGCATAATTTTGCGTTGCCAAACCTTGCGCGCTGCCTGATGACCACCGTCCACGTCTAGCTAGCTCTGCGGGTTTGATCGATATATGATCCAGGCACTGACCGATCGTCGGCACTGTTCCTGATACTGTCTTTGAGAAGCAATGAAGTATTTTAATTGATTATTGTTGATCTTTCCTATTCGTTATATAAGTTACTGAAAGCAGAAACAACACTTACCAGATATACACATGTGCCGTTTTTCTGGAGTGTTCCATGATCTAGAGGTTGGGAATGATGTGTACTCTCATCAGTTCCTCACTGCTCACAGATTCCGTTTCTAAGGCCTCAAGCAGATCGAGTGCTCGAGCACGTGAATAAAACTGTATAAGCCAACAACGATCTGGCAACTCAAACTAATCCACAGGCTTTTCACGAATGCACATGTCAACGAATCAACGATGAAATCAGCAAAAGTCCATCCGGAAGTATTTCAGTCTCTCCTAGTTGCTTTACTTGCATGTGGATCGGATGTGCTAAAGCTAAACGTCTCCCCCCCGCTAGCCACTTGCTGAAGGTGCACCGCGTCCTTTTAGCCTCTTCGACCTCCCCTTTTTTGCAAGATTTACCGGCTAGTTTTACAAGCTACGAGCTAACAAGATCTGTCTTACCATTACTAATGAGAGAAAAACACACCATAAAAACATATCTATAAGAATTTTCATAAAAATCAAAGACATTAAACCAGTAAATAGGTAAACAATTCACACTGTTATTATAAAAAGATAATACAAAAATCTCCTAAATTTAGATCAAAATTATCTACATGTGCCGGAAATAATAGTTGACGGAAATAGGATCCTACACATCTTATATCGGGGGATTGCAGCCTAAAGGGCTAGTTGTAATAATAATCTCCATCGTGGCGGAGGAAATGAGCCCCCCCTACACACATGCTAAGGGGGAGGGCTTGGATTCACACAAAAAAACACTCTATTTTCTCTCTAGCTAGATTTCTCACCCAAACAATGGGTGTTTTTTTTTTGATAAAAAGCTTCATTAATCCCAGTTAATTATATAAAAAATGATACAATTCAACTAAGATTACCTCTGGTCTCTACTCAGTTAAGGTGTACACAGCCTAAGAAAAAATAGAATGGAAAATTGCATGGTAATTATCATATCGATCGAAGTGAGCTAAAACACAAGATCTTCATCCTGAGCTAAAAAAGCTCAACATGTAGACCATGATAAAGACTCTTATAGAGAAAATGCCAACATCTAAGGACCTAAGGACTTCTCCCCAAGATAGGAATGGTGCTGAACAATACCACATCAGAAATCCTCATTGTTGTAACCATGCCTTCTTCTTGTGGTCGAAACTGAATGCTCCAACATTGGCGTCATCCATGGCAATTGCTAAGGGAGAGAGAGGGAGGTTGTGGAATACCCCCTCCCCAGGCCCCTTCCCAAGTTGTTCGTGGAAGCCCTCCTCCCTCAGAAGAAGCAAGTAATCTTATCACGACACATGCATCACAACATCCCCATAAGCATATCATGTGCATAACCATCCCATATGTGCAAACATATACTTGGCATGGACACGAAAAACCATTCACGGTGAATGGAATTTTGAGAGGTAAGGCTTGAGTGCTAAAGCACGGGGGGGGGGGGGGGGGGGGTAAATAGCTCATGTACTAAAGAACCCAGATAAGTAGGCCACTTTTCAGCTAGGAATTCTTTTTTCAGTGGTAGTTCAGGAATTGTGTAATACTGTTTGTTAATGCAACTTTATTTTGGACTTCAAAGTTAGTTAGCTAAGTACTATTTAGTTGTTTCCACTAAGTGTATGAGTTAACTAAGGATTGGGATCACGTAAACATGAAATAGGGGAAATGTTTCAATATATAACAGACTAAGCCATGCCAAATATTGAACCTTTTTTTTTGCACGATAAAATGCTCATGCTTTTGCATGGATGTGGTGAAATAACCTTATATACTAGATAATACCTCGCATGTTGCAGCGGTTAGTATCAAATACAAACATGATTTATAAAGTGAAATGTAGTAAATAAAAAACAAAAATATTAGAGAAATATGTGTGTATTTTTCTTCTTCTCCTAAGCCTACATGCATAAGTGATGTTAGCCAAAAAATTGATGGAAGAAATTATGAGTGGTGTAGTGTATGGTGGATCTTGTGACAACGTGAATATATAGGTTGCATGTCGAGAGAAATATAATTAATGATTATTAGTGGGATCCACTTAATTATAATCTCACTTATATAGATTATGCGCCTTATTTATCGGCTGCGGTTACAATTTCCAAAAAGGGTCATGCCCCAGTGAGCGGATGCCGGATGATGAGTATACCTTAGATGTTAAGAGTGTCATTTTTTAGGGATGGAGACTGCAGAGTTGTATATCTTGAGCTCCATATACGGCAGAAGGTGCCCAGCAGGCTGTTTTTTTAAGAGATAATACTCAGCTACCGGCGGGCTATGTCTTGAGCATATCCTTATGTCTTGATATTTGTGTTCACGCGCAAGAGGGATCTCCGTACATTCTCCTTATCCACAGCACCATATGGCTCATGGCACGTACTGTAGTTCCAAAATTGGACTGATCTTATCACGTTCACACGAGTATGCAGACATTTCATACTTTCATTAATGCTGAATCTAGAGAATGGAGTAAATATATACGGTTAATGACGCATTGATATTATTTTGACATGGTAATGAGAGAAATTGATCATGGAGAACAAGATTAGACCATTATTGTTCCTGCACTTTTTTCCAAGTTAACAAGCTTTTTCTTTCTCTTTTTTTAATCTAAACATCTACTAGTTTGAGTCCATCTATTTAATCTTTGATTATATAGCAAATACTGCATATATATAGTTGTTACTGGTAGTATTGTTTTAATACAAATTTTACCATGGTTGAAAAAATAGGAGCCATTCATCAGAGAAGATCTAACGATTTAGAAATATGCGGTACCACGGTACCCAGACGGTACTAAATAGGAGGGTCCGGTACCAAAAATGATGGGACTGATACCCATATTTTTTATTTTTTTAATTCTACAAGGGGCATAAAAGCTTTTAAAAGTTAAAAAAAATAGTGATACCGTGTGGTACTGATTAGTACATTTTCAACCACCGTAAAATCTCTCTTGTTTTAAATAGCGGCTAATGGGTTTAACCTCACATTTATCAAAAGTGAAAATAGCAGGCTATATTAAGATATAGCCGGCTATAGCGGGCTAAATGAGTCTATGACGTATAATTTTTACCCGTTAAAACAGCTATAGACAACTATACAGAAGCTAACCGGCTATTTGAAACCTGGATTATTAATGAAGTAAAGCGAAAAGTGATGTTCCAGACATACCTGAAAGAAAGGATCTGAAATGTATCCTACCCTTAATTTGGTAGTACAAATCATGATCGACATTTACAAGTGAACACAATATAGAATCTACATACATATATATATTCACATAAATGAAAATCCTTTCCATTCTTCCATTTCTACTTCTTGACAACCAATGTCCTAGTCACTTATTTGCTGGAGTGCATAAGTCTATTTTGTGTACTCTTTCTTATTTAGATCCATTTCCAATTTTATATGATCTGAATCTTATACAAGTAATAATAAGAGGCCGGTATTTGGATCTTGTAGGTATATGGTATATAGTTCAATGTGGTGGGTTGTTTCCTTTTTTGACCTGAGTGAGTACTTTTCTAAGCCACATGAATGGGCAGAGACGATTCTTGTACATTCGTAACTTTCTCGATACAATGAATGTCACCCAAGTTTTTCTAGATTCTCGTTTTCGGGAACCATTGTTTTTTGTGTCTTGCATTCTTGTAGTTTCTTGATCTACTTTATTTCTTTTACGCTTGTCAAATTCTAGCAAATATGCTGTTATTCAACAAGTTCCTATGCAACCAAGTCCAGCTAGTTGGCTTCGATTTTGTGGCCAAACCATATGCAAACATATTATACTAGACATTACGTTTCAAGTGAGACCATTTACACTTGCCTATAAGGAAAAGAAATGACTTGGACACCTTCTGTTATGCTTGCTGTTTTAGAGATAGAGCAAGTAACAAAGGAGTATGTATATGAAACGGATCAAACAAATTTACATGCAACATTCAGATTGATGAACTGAATTTCACAGGATCACAAGTTCCCATATTTAGTAATAGAGTATTGGAGCGTATAGCATGAATGCTCAAATGATTGGAAAGAATTCAAATTTTCATACGATGCGTCTGTGGGGATCAGAGTATGAGGTAAAAACATAAGGGGTATGGTATATGTTTATCATGTACCATGGGTTTGTTCAAAAAAAAAAAACATGTACCATGGGATCTTATAAGGTTTCAGCAGTTTTTTTTGGCAGATTATGACGTGATGTGCTCCTGTCGTTCACACGAAAGCAGTATGGAAATGCATTCCTATAGAATTTAATTGATGGCACCCAAAAAATCAACTCATGAGGAAAAAAGGAAACTTAACCATAGGAACCATAGTACCATCCCAATGAGATTAATTCAAGAATTCAATGAGGATCCTGAATAGTTCTCCGTTAGAACTAAATACGCTGTAATGTCTACATGTACTAGTGCACGGCCCATCATTCTAGTTCAGGAAGAAAAAAGATCCTGCTGGAATCAGAATAATCTGGGGGATTGGGAGATAAATCAACCACCAGCAATAGTCGTCAGATGAGTTGCATTTAATTGATCAAAGTTTCACATGTCATTATGCCCAATTTAGAATCACTTAAAGAAGTCCCCAACAAACCGTTTCTTCAGTTAAAGAAGGCTCCTAGAATCGACAGCTAATCAAGAACAAAGATGACACAAGACACAACCGAAGTGCACACCAAATACCACGCCCTTTGGATAGCAGGATATGGAGTGGACCGACAATAGCTCTTGCCGATAAATTCCATCAGAGAACACAATGACACAACTACATGACGAATCCAGCAACGACAGAGACTTGCACTCATGGTGCAAATAGAATTATCTAAGCAAACGGGCCGGGCCAGTTAGAGGTACGGTGGAGGAGGAAGACTGGAAGAGGAACCAATCAAAGCCTGAGGGAGAGATCAAGCTCGTCGCCGTAGCTGTACTCCGAAGACCTCTTCCTACTGCTCGGCGGCTGGGCAGGCACCGGGGCGGCAACTGCAGCAGCAGCCTGCTCCTGCTGCTCCTCCTCCTCCATCCTCGCCTTCTTATCTTGTGCCACGACGACGACTCCGGCGCCGGTGCCTGCGGGCCTGACTGTCACATCGCGAGCGCCGCCCGTAGTAGCGGCGGCGGCCGCCCCGTGGGCTCGCAGCGCGGCGGCGATCTCCCTCCGGCGCTTGGCCAGGCTCCGTTCGTACTTGTGCGCGTTCTGGTGGCCGCCAAGCGCCTGCGAGCTGAAGAACTTGCGGTCGCAGTACATGCAGATGAAGTAGCCAGGCGGCTCCGGCGAGACGGAGGGGTGGAAGAGGGTGAGCTCAAGGCTGAGCTCCTGCTCCATTACTCGTACGGTAGCTAGCAGTCGATGTGATGGGTGTGAGAAGAGAGGGCCGGGAGAGCTAACTAGGGAGCGCGCTAGCTTAATTTGCTACAGAAATCATGGTACTAAGCGAGGGTTAAATACAGCACCAAAAAGGTGCTGCATGCAGTGTTGAGTGAGATCAGGTTAGATAGGTTACTGGAGAGTAGTACAGCGCCCCACCTTGTGGTCTGTGGATGCGCACGTTTCCGTTTGGTAGGTCTGTGGCAAGGAACCGAAGAATCAGGCAAACTTGATTGGGGCTGGTAGTGGCCCGGATTACACCGGTTCTGTCTGACAAAACCTTTAGGAAACTCGAATATCATTTTTCATGAGATACATATATATTGTTTGTTATACCAAAATCAACCCCCTAATAGCTCTTTCAATATTTCAAATAATAAGCTACGTAACTAAATTTTATATGTTTAATTATCAAAAATATGTCCACATGTTGCTACGGGTATAATCTAGTCATAGTGTGTGGTGTAATGCCTCGAACTGAGCTTCCCAACTTGTCAGTACGTTTTCGATTTTGATGTATAATGACGATTGTGGCTTTTTTTTTTTAGGGAACAGGAGGGGCTTGTGCCCCTACTGGAATTTATTATCAAAACAAAGGTTCAAGAATAATTTACAGAAAGGAAACAAAAGGGAAACAAAATGCAGAAAAGAAGGTACAAATTAAAAGATAAGTTGGGACCAGGTCTCTAGCAGGGGGTAGTATTTAACTTTTGCTCTATGCATCCAAAGCTTGATTCCTTGAGAGAAGATGTGCTTGCATCTTTGCGCATCTGGCCTGATGTCTCTGAAAATCTTGTCATTCCTGATAGTCCAGATGGACCAGGACATAATGATAATAACTTCCATGAAGAATGGCACTGATAATTGTAGTCTGAATTTTTCTAGGTTCTGATAGAGACCGTGCCTCGGGCTGGTTTGGATGTTGATGATTGCCCAGCATTCCTGAGAAAAGGGACAGTGAACAAGGAGATGTGCTAGAGTTTCTTCCACACTATTACTGCAAAGAACACAATTGTATGATGCAAGATTCATTTGCTTTCTTCTGAGTAATTCCTTTGTGCTCAGTCTATCCTGTAGAACTAACCAGAAAAAGACCTTGTGCTTTATGTTGACATGATGAGTTCCATACCCAAGAGAATGCTAGGTGTGTGCTTCTGTGTCCTATGAGCTGTCTGTAAACTTTGGAAGATGAGAAAGATCCATTCCCCCAGATGTAGGTCCATGTATCTTCATCATCTGTGGGATTGAAGTTCTGCAGTTTCGCTAGCAATTGTTGCAGCTGTGCATGAGCCTCAACTGATAAAGGGAGGTGGAAGAAAGTTGAGATGTCATCACTTATTTGGGCTTGTTGCAAAGTTAGTTTGCTATTTTTGGCAAAGGAGAATAGTTCAGGAAACTCTAACTGAGGAATTCCACCATTCCAGAGATCAGTCCATAAGTAGCAGCTTCTTCCATTATTAGGACTAACTCTTGCTATGCTTTTGTATTTGATCAACAATTTGAGATTGTCATTCCACCAGAAAGAACCTTTCTTTATATGTGTTGGCAGTTGATTTCCTGGATAATAGTGTTTCCATACTAATTGCACCCATGGGATGTCCATTCTGTTAAAAAATTTATGCATGTTCTTCATAAGTAGAGCTTCATTTTGTGTTCTAAGATCTAGGACTCCCAGTCCCCCTTCTGCCTTTGGCTTGGCAACTAAGGTCCAAGCTGCTTTTGGTGGTTGCTTTGCGTTAATGTCTGAGCCTCTCCATAGGCAATGCTTTCTCAATTTGTCTATATGTTCCAGGATGGTGCTGTGCATGTTGAAAGTACACATATGGAAGGTTGGCAAGGCTGAGAGAATTGAATTGGTAAGTTGTAGTCTTCCGGCCTGAGACAAGAATAGAGAGGAGCTCACCAGTCTTCTCTCGCATTTGGTTACAAGAGGGAGGAATTCTTCCACCTTGGGCTTGGTCAATCCTAGAGGTAGGCCCAGATAAGTGAAGGGGAATGATCCTTTGTCACAAGCAAAGGTTCTTGCCAACAAGTCTAAGTCTTTCTTCTGAGATGTTGATGGGGACCATCATGGATTTGTTATAATTGACTTTGAGTCCTGTGGATTCAGCAAAACTGTTAAGCAAGCTCTTTAAAAACAGTAATTGCTTGGGACATCCCTCCATAATCACCAGAGTGTCATCTGCATACTGCAAGATTGGGAAATCTTCAGTGGATCTCAGGGGTATTGGCAATTTAAGAAGCCCTCTGTCTTTTGCTTTGTTCAATAGTGATTGCAAGAGGTCCGCTACCAAGACAAATAGGAGGGGTGAGAGGGGGTCTCCTTGTCTCACTCCCCTTTTGCAATAGGAAGACCTTGCCTGGGATCCCATTCAGAAGAACTGATGATGTTCCAGAGCTTAATATCATTTGTACCCAGTTGATCCAGATGTTACTGAACCCCTTATATTGCAATATCTGGTCAGATCATATCCAAAAGGAAGTCATGTCGGACAATGATAAAGTTAGGGCATACATGACATGGGGTGACATGCCAAACATTTGGTAAAAAAATCATTTGTCCCCTATAATGTCATTTTGTTTTGATGACTCCTACGAACTCAGAGCTAACTTTAGGGTGGCGTCGGTTGGGTTAAAAAGTTTATTTCATTAGGTTTTTGTCTATAGATAGAATGTTTGAAACAAAGAGAGTATGCAACTAGGGCATAGCTATCGTGTGGCGCTGATTATTCATGTCATATTGTTTGGATAATTCCAATAGGCTCTGAGCGTATTTTGGGGTGCTATCAGTTGGGTTAGAAAAATTATCTTTTTAGGCCGCCCTCGATATATATATAATGTCAAAACAGAGTATGTACACGACCTGGATGTCTGTTTTCATATGGCATGCTCTTACAGTCCGAATCAGACTCGCGAATCAATTTGAATTCCATGCAAAATCAGATTAGGCTTATTTGATCACATTATAAGGATAGGTGGACGGATTCTTTTGGTAGAGAAAAAACCCACCTCTTATTATTATTAGATACTAGAAAAATGTCCATGCGTTGCAACGGATAAAATTCTTAATGTGTTATTTAAATGTGAAGTTGCACTCGCGTTTTTCGTGTGTGTCCTCTATCACAGACGGTGATAGATTATTGATTCTACCTTATTCTGTAGATTCCTATCGACTATGAAAGAATTTTCGGACGATTTTAGTTGGATTATATTTTTAGCTTTCTATTGATATATAGAACATTGAAAATAGAGTCCGTATGCGATCTAAGCATCCGTTTTCGTGTCATGATCTTATTATGTATATTCCGCGGATTTCGAAATTTTTTGGGATGATTTAAATCGAATTAGAAAGATTATATTTTTAGCTTTCCATCAATAAAAAATGGAGTCCGTATGGGTCCTAGGCATCTGTTTTCATGCGGTGTGCTACTGCAATCCGAACCGGATCCGGGCATAAATTTAAATTCCATTTGGAATCGGACTAAATTTTTGTGATCAATTTAAGAGACGGTGAATGGAATCTTTTGGCAGAAAAAACCCTCATCTCTTTAATATTAGGGGTATAGATACAGACTAGATGTGTATATAGGTATAGACTAGCAAAAGTAAAAGTGCCTGTGCATTGCAGCGGGAGAATACAATACATCATTATATTATGTTTACATTTAGTTATAAATATGACAAAGGAATCTGAACTCATATTCGACGCGGTGTATATGCATGAATGTTACTATCAGTAATAGTTGTGTTTTCAATTAATGAGAATAAATTAGACATTCTACAATTGCTAAATCACTAAGCCAATGGCTTCTATAGAGTTTGCTCCATCCCCGGTGAGTATAAAGCACCAATAGAAAAAAGAAATGAAAAAAATATAAAGGCACACACACTACCGGCTCCTACCTGGAAGGCCTCAATTATCCAAGGTGGTCTGCTCACACCTACATGTTATATTCTCACCTGGGTGCGTGGTGGTAGATGATCTCCTTTAATTCTTTGCAAATCCGTCCCCATATGGTGAACCTGGAAGGCCTAAATTCCTACTATCTATACCCACAAATAACGCTCTGGCGAGTGGGCCCAAGAACCCCAAAAAAAAAACAAAAGCTTCTGCTGCCCTCTTTTGCCCCACGCCTCTCTCCTCTCTCTCAGTCTCTCTCTGGCGCACCGCCCCTTTTTCCCAACGCCGCCGCCTCCTATCGGTACCTCACGCTCTCCTCTCAGCGCCGCCCCTGTCGTAGAAGCTCGTCGCCCCGACTGAAGCGCACCGCCTCCACCAGATCCGCCCGGTGCGGCCTCCCCTCATCAAGCTCCTGCACTTATCTCCTCACTGGCAACCCCCTCGCTGCCAGGAAGCCACCAAGCACCACCGTACTGACGGCCGTGGGCGCCCTCTCCTCCACCGGCGGCCGCCCTTCTCCAGACGCCACCTCCACAACTGCCCTTCTCCTCTCCCCCGCCTCCTCTCCGTCGTGGAGGATCCGCCAGCGACGAGGACGCGCCAGTGGCCCCCTCTCGTCCGGCAGCGGCGGCACCCGCAGCGATGGTGTTGACGGCGCGGCGCCCGTCCAGGTCTTCTCCTCCTTGCCCCCGTTCTGCATAGGATCTTGTCCGGTGTGAACGCACAACCATTGCTGCGGACGCCGATCTGAATGTTTGCGTTCGTTTGCCTCATTGCTTTGGTTCACTCTTGTAGTTCTCTGCTTGTCACACTATGTTACAATTATGAACATGTATAAACAAAGTTTCTGAAGCGAGGTGGGATTATTGTTTTTCTTTTTGTTCATGGCGGACAGACAAGAATCCCTTTTATCAAATCACTTTTGATTTTGCCTCTTGTTCTGGGCTTTTTTCTTTTATCGTGATGGGCCATCGGGTCCAGAGCGAACACGGGTCGATGAAGCCGAGGAGCTCGGACTGCTTGACGGACGAAGGAAACCTTGTTCGCTAGAGTTTTGTTCCGATTCTGAATCGAGGTGCCTGTGCGGGGCGAGTGAAGCGAAGGCTAGACACGGAGGGACTGGGCGACTGCCAGGTGGGGTCCGCCTGTCAGGACGGAAGGAGAATCCTTATTCTCTTTAATATTAGGCAGAGATATGAATAATACATACAAGTATATAGATTTAGAGTTTAGTTTGCCTTGGGTTTCAGAGACATATCTTGCGCCATAGAGTAATTTGAACTTTGAAGGAGGGTAAATATATAGCTTGGTATATTGTATATATGTGTAAAATTAAGTTTTACTAATATATCAAACGGGACCTCAATGTGTTGGCATCGCAGATCATGATCTCGGTCTGCTGCCTGTACATTACTACACCTGCTATACGTCAGTAGCTGGCTGCTGCCCTGGCAACTTTATTTGACGCGCGCACGCAACGCAGCTGCAGCTGCCTCCTGCACGGCCGGTCCGTACGTCGCACACATCGGTCCACGTACACCTAGCTAGCCCGGCAGTAGTACTCTACGCCGTCCTGTATTTCTCGTAACGATGCCAATTGATCAAATAAAGGCTCACAGGGGAATCAAACCTGTCGACAAATGTCAAGCCTTGGAATGGCTACAGCGACCATGCTAGGTTTGTACATAGAGTATCGTACTGCCTAGCTACGACTACGAGCAACAAATCCATCTACTGTATGTTATATGTTCCTTCGCACCTCGTCGTTATTAGCTACTGGATCTATGCAGCTGTCCTATCAAGAATGCCCTCCAAAATCAGAATGGACCACCAGCCACGTGAATGGATGGTAGTCACTGGTTACTGCAGATGATTGCGCCTGGGACAGAGCGCTAGGCATTAATTGGCCCACTTACGTCGTGTTTCCTTGGATCCTCCTTCGTGAATGTATAGGCTTTTGGGAGTTACATATGTCTCCCACCTCTATCATTCACGAGTCATTTCTAACTATAACATAGATATATAAAATATTATATTTATGTAGATTTTTTAAAATTCGTTATATAATGATAGTGCTACATAGATACTCACGAATGCATGTTTGTAGGACCCAAAATCTACATATGTACGTAAACTGCTTCATATTCTAGCTAGTAGTAGAGGAAGAGATAGAACTTAGGGATCAATCTATATGCATGACCTAATTAATTATCTACCAACTATGTACGAATCGATCGAGATGCTCTTGTGCATCACCCACTGCAACGGCATGCTCCTGTTTCACCACTATTAGAACCATATGTAGCAATTAGCAAGGGTACGTGTCTCTCTCCAATTCGCCATACACTTCGATTGCCCTGGTTGGGGTGGTGGGACTTGGGAGAACACTGGCTGGCAAGCAGCATCAGGTAAATTAATCTCCAAGCAACATTATAGGACACAAGTTCAACAATTCAAATGGATCGAAAGCTGAAGCACATCTAATTAACCTTATTGGCACGGATGGACTCCCTTTCTTGGGCAGCTTGGCTCAAGAAGAGTGTTACTGTGCTTAACATATTGTCCATTAATCTTTAAGTCTAGTTTGGATAATCTCGGACTGAAGGGGAATGGAATAGATTAGAAGGAATTGAGGGGATTTTGATCTATTGTGGATTTAAACACACTCCTAATTTCTTCCTAATTCACTCCAATCCCCTTCAATCAGAGATTAACCATACTAGGCCTTAAGGTGCTATTTAGGAAAACACATTGGCACTGGATGCGGGCTCTGCTGTCTACACTATTCCAACTGCTCCTCTCTCTGCCTACAGTAACGTTACAGTGTCGATTTGTATTGTAGACTGCTCACTTTACTCCTTCCGGTGGGCATAGCCTAACACACTCAAGGACAAAAGGGTTGTGTTATTAAAAGATGTGCCGGCCTTGAAACCGATGTCCCTTTATTATTTTTTTGGGTCAAAATAAATAGTACTGTGTAGCCAAGTTCCTATGGGATAAGATAATGGTTTGTTCGATTAGAATGTGGGTAAAAATTTTGAATCAGTGGCTAGTCTGTGGATTAGCAACAAAAAGAACCTGGTTAAGACTATGGTTTGTGCAGCTATAATGTGGTGCATTTGGAAAACCCGTAATGGGGCACATGGATTGGCGTTCGTCAAAGTGATAACCAACGTGGCATGCATGCTGAGACGTTGGATGCCTCTCTTCGGTCAAAAAGCTGCAAGGTGGACCTAGAACAATACATTGGAGCTTTGGAGGAGGCAAGGGAGCCAATGCGTCTTGGATGGAGGCAAAATTCAAGTTTGGAAGTTTTGGTGGGAGTAAATGTCTAGGGTTACAATGGTGCGAGGGTTCGAGGGCAAGAGCGGAGCAATAGGAGTATGAGTAAAGTTCATATAAATGCAGGGATTAATGGTATCCAGTTTATTTCCTAGTTTTTGGTGGGCCGCCTAGAATAAGCTTAATTAGTCGCAGACTGTCTTGAATATTGAACGCTTTGTTATCTTTAATAAAGCGGGGTAACCTTTCCTCTAAAAAATGTTTAAGCTGAAGGTGTGTTTGCAACAGCATCGATCTCTCTTCTTTAAATATATTTCCTTAACCTCCAAGAAACATTATAGTGCAAAGTGCCGCTACTGGTAGAATGGTAAAATATTAATCCGCTGGTGATGTAACACGTTTGTCCTCTGTCTAAATATATAGTAGATTTCTCGGAAGTTTCAGGCACATCAACATATTGAAGAAAATACACCATTGCCATCAGTTAATAATGTACACCCTTTTCAACAATGGAAATTTAACCATGGTGTATATTGGTATGCCCGAGCTGATAAGAACAAAGAGGGCAACCATTGGTCATTCAAACATCTTGTTTAAGTAGGAAGTACAATACGGCACTGCATGTACAATATTCAAACAGTGTACATTTTATGGATTTCTCTAAAAGATTCTCTCCTCTTCTATATCTAATTATTTTCTAACAATGTCATTTATATCCCATTCTCTATATATCAAAAACCCATAGTAAAGGTGTAATTTCGACTATTTTTTAATGCACTTATTTGTCATAACACAAATGCCATCTACAATCTACCTGCATGTTTATTTTTGCTTTATTCATTACATAAAACATATAAAATAAATAGAGATCGAACCTCCATATACACAAAGGACAAATTCCTTTGAATTCACTCATGTATCCATCAATTCCAGGAAGGAACGTATATATAGCGTTCCCATTGGACGGGTCAACACAGCCATACTCATAATCTGAGTACAATCTTTGTTGCTTGGTCAGCATTGTTTTTCTGTGTTGAGAAGCTGCGACAAAAGTTGTCAGAAACAAGGACTATGTAAACGGGATTTTTAGAACCATAGGCCAAAAGTCTGGTCTCCATTAACGGTATTATTCCCTCCAGTTTCTGATACTAGTCACTATTCCGACCGCCAAAGTAAACTTCTCCATAGTTTAAAATCTGGACCAACCTAGGGTTGTATATATTGAACTTTTGTATATATCATATTAATGTAGGGTGTGTGGTCCGAGAAATATGAAATGAATATGTTTGCACTCAGAATTGCGAAGCTTTGACCAACGTGAAAGCATGCGAGTTGCTACTCCTCCCTTCCAAAATAAAATAAAATTTTCATCATGTGAGGCTCAAAAAAATAGTAGACACAGTTCAAAGTTATTTCACGTCACGTGCGTAGGTTTTATTTTTTTGTCGAATACATAGGAGAGCTGCTACATCTTTGTATTAAGATACAAGAAAACAAACACAAGATGGTTCACACACTACGCGATGTGCCACGGCATATGCCAAACTTGGCCGACATAAAAAACCTCACATCTAGACAACGTCAGGCTAGACCCTAACCTATATTACTCAACAAATGAACAACCAAAGGCAGGCTAAGCCAATTAGGCGATCACAGCTGCAGTGCCTCAAGTCCTACGCTAGTCGCGTCGAGCTTGGCGGAGGAGCAAGCTCGCCGGGGGGCTGAAGGTGCTCAGGTAGAAGGTTTCTTTGGTAGATGCGATTGTAGTCTTCCAAAACGCCTAGAGCCGGCAACTTGTTGTCATCAGCTAGGCTAAGCCACTGCATGACAAGAATCTCACTACACTTGGTGACAAGAACCCGATCTAGCTAATTCTGTGTGGCAATCCTCTTGCTTCATAAGGGTAGACCACCTCGTCCACTATCATGTGCGCTCACGATGGCGCAAGGACCAGGGGTGTCGAGAAGTGTAGGCATCGGGGCCAATATAGAGTTGAGGAAGTCATCAACATGCATAGGTTTTATATATAGCTGTGTAAATGGTATATTCTGTTAAATCAAAAATCAAACGTCACGATGGTTCCTATTTTTTTTCAACCACTTTAAACTTGTGTATATATATGTGTGTGTGAAAAGAGAGATGTAATATATAACTAGAGTAAAAAAACTGATACCCAAAACATTCACTGAGCGCCGATCAATTTTGGAAAGTAGCATGGCATATGAGAAAAACATTTGATAACTAAATATTCGTCCCATTAGGTTTGTCAGTTTGCGTATGTATACATCTCAAGTCAAAGAAATGTATGTATATATACATAATATTCCTTGCTGCTGTGTGCCTTAGCTTAAGCAGCAGTTTTTTTTATTCCGGCTTCGTACAAGTGCTATCCCTGTCCTGTCCCGTTGGTCAGCTTCCCTGTCGCTTTGCTGACAGAAAGGTGCCCCCTGGTCCCTAGGAGACGTCGCTATCCCAATGTGTTGTCGGAACCACAGCGTTTGGTGGCTGCGATTTTTGTTTTCGTTATTATTTCTAGTTTTCGCTGGCTGTCGTCGACTCAGAGCACTGCGCATCACACGTCTGACAAAAATACTCGTGAGATTCGACAAAGAAATGTGTTCGCACGTTCCCGAAAGGGTAATGAAAAGATAACGAGGGATCTATTCAATTACTGACAGCTTAAATTAGGCATGGTAAATTTTTCATTTCCTAATACATACATACTGCGCGCTTCGGGTAGAAGGTAACCCCCCTGCATCGTCCCAGTAGTAGAATCCCATCATCATGAGTAGTATATTCCTTCATTAGAACAAAATTTTGATCAGCCATCATTAATTTGTGTGATACAAAAGGAAGGACGGTCGTAAGAATGTTTCTTTATATACCAATCTATTCACATCATCTTGTGTCACAAATGTTATGTAGTACTAATACTGATCAATAGAGTAATTGTTGGTTAGGATTGATCTCAATGAAATATGCCCTAAGATTTCAAGCCGAGAGTCTTTATTTTTTCCCTGTACAAGCATGTGATGTACAGACCATCAATCCATGCTGTCGGTTCAAGAAGAAGTGGATGTCGATTTATTAGATAAATAGAAAGGTAGCATAAAGTCATAAACCGAGATTCCCCAAGGACGCATGCATTTGCGCCCCTAGGCTCATCCACGCACGAACAAATTCTCTGTCATGGATTTTTTTTTCTTTTCCGATGGAACCGTTGATATTTCTGAGCAAGCATGTGATCGGGTGGTATATCCAGAAGTAGCACACGTGTGAAACGTGGTGTAGGTCAGTCGCTACCTGTCAATGTGCATCTATCCACCATCAATGACAGGTGATAGGATTGATATGCTCCAGATGTGGTAGGGAAGCAATGCAAAAGAATGGTGACGAGCAGATCGTCCTTATCGCTTCAGGGGACGATTAATAGTGCCAAATATGTTGTACTTTCTCCGTTTTTTTATTTGATGTGATTCATTTTTCTAAATCTTTGATATTTCATTTCATTCAAAAAATCATTATTTATAATTAATTTTGTTGTTGCTTGTTTTATCATCAGAGGTAGTTCGAGTATGACTTGCAGTTTCATTTATTTGCATAGTTTTTGAATCAAATGAATTATTAAAGTTTTGTAAAAATTAAATGAATTATTAAAGTTTTGTAAAAATTTAACCCGTCAAATAAAAAGAAGATGGAGTACCAAATAAAAATGAGACACTGAAAAGCAAATAATATATGTGAATGTGCTTCTCGTGTACAATTTCATACTAGCTCCTTCATTTTTGTCAGAAGATGTATTCTATTTATTACATTTAATTAATATTTGACTTATGTGGCAAAATTATAATAATAAGTTAGAAGTTTTAATATGGTCCTAATGATATTAATTTTTCCACAAAATTATGTATTACTAGACTAAATGTTGGCTAGCGAAACATTATCCAGCATTATCCTAGAGAAATGAAATAAGATTTGTAACCTCTCCGGAAGAAATGAAATAACCTTTTTTGAGACAACATGCCCTATATCTTTAGGACAAGCATGTATACATGAGGTGCCAAATTTTATATGTGTGATGTGGTTGATTATGCCAACTAGATATTTTGTCATGCTTTATGAACACGTTCAGTTCTCACTTTTCAAAGCAGGAGCGAATCCAGCATGGGGCATGGGGGTGCTCCCGGGGATGGAGGTGCTCCAACACCCTTATCTCCGCACGGACAATGGGAGCCCCCTAATCCTTCAACAATATATATGCATAAATAAATAATTAAAATAAAAATTGTGAAAAATTATAAGAGAAAGAGAGGGAGAGAAATATAGGAGAAAGAAAAAAAACGAGCACCGCTATATCTGAATCCTCGATCCACCATGCATGCCTCAAACGGTTAACATACTAAACCCTCTTGCCGTTTCAGTCGAATCACATATCTCCTATGCATGTGAACGATTTGCGGCTCCAAAAGTATAGCCAGGCTAGCTGTTAATAACGATCTAGGGGAGGCAAAAGTCAGAATAGGGGATTGTTCAGCCAAGCATGTGTCAGGACTAGGTGAATCATCATGGAGAGGAATGGGAGAATGCATCGTACATGTGCTCCGAGCCTCCGAGGCAATAGGTGATTTTGTGCCCTCGTAAAAGGAAAAAACAATGAGGCCATGTTTGGATTGCGGGAATTTTTTCTGTTTTTTTATTTTTTTTATAAAATTGAACTATTTTTTGTGAAATTCTTGCATCATGCGTGTGAAATTTCTGTGTTCTAAACAGACCCTAAAATTTGTTTCTATTTGATTATGCAACCTCGAATATTCATTAACATAGACCATTACATCACCTTACATCACCTACCAATATTTTGGTAATTTTTAACTAAAATGGAATTTTTAGGACTTAGATGAAAAGGGGCCAAAAAAAAAAATAGGCCAGAAAAAACCTACAGGAAAACAACTCAGCTAAGACGTACCGACACTCAAGTCAGAAATGAAACAAGCTAAAAAGAAGGAAACCAGACGAGAAAGACCAAAACCAGACCACTGAAGAAAAAAACTAAAAAAAAAACAACCGAAAGCAACTCTGGAAGAGACCAAGCCATCCTGAAGTTTGCCATCGATTCTTGGATCTTACAAGCAATTTGCTCAGTGCTACTTGCGCTTCTCTAAAACGTTCATTGTCTGCGTTCTGTCCAAATGTTCCACCAAAAGTAAACCAAGAGACCATCAAAATATCTTCTTTGAGATTTGTCACACATCTTGTTTTCAATTGAAGCCACAGGAGTAAACCAATCCATTATTGGGAGCACCGGATACACTCTCAGAGAAATAGACCTGAAAGGGACCTCTTCTTCACCTCAATCCACTTAGAGGGTGTTTGGTTCACATATTATCCCATTATATAAGGATGTTTATTTAGATGCATGTCAACAATTCATAAATGGTTTCCCAAAAATATCCCGCCGCACCACGGAATGCCTCGATTGATTGTTATTTTTTTATTTTTTATTTGTTGTCTCAAGGATGACGTACTTTTTCTGTATCTCATTTTCATCGGGATTGGTATAAATTAGATTTTTAAAATCTAAAAAAGTTAATAAATTATATATATAGTACAAATATAACATTATTTTAGTAGTTGTGATGGGGGCCTAAAGTATAATTTGGCACAAGGCTGGCCTATATTTTTTGCACAGCCCTGTTCAAGCGCATAGTACAATTATAGTTTTTTTCTTAGAGCATTCCACCAAGTGTTTCTCAATCAATAATGAAGAATGAAATAACATAGATTTAGGCACAGACTAAGCATAAACTGATAATAAAGGGGCACTAATCTAGAAATAATCTGCTCCATCCATTGGCAAATATATGACGCAATTGATTTTTTTTCACAATTTTAATTATTTGTTTTATTAAAGATATTAAAATAAGCAAAAATATAAATCATACTCAAACTACCTTTAGTGATAAAATAAATCACATAGAGTAAAGATATGATTTTTTGAACAAGACCAATGATCAAAAAATTGTGAAAAATGGCAACCACGTCATACTTTTATAAACGGTGGGAATATTAACAACTTAGGTCTTATCCAAGGCCAAAAGATAGATAAAATACAATTAGAAAATAACACAACTTCTAATTATTAAATAAATAAATAAATGACAATTTGGCACTAATGTGTTTGCTAGTGTACTTGTCTAATTCCTAGGGATGCATGATATGGACTTGGAGAAAAACACCACATAACACAATAGAAGATCACCATGATCACCTCGAAGACTCAAGTCATCAAGCGAAGCAAGGCCCGGAGGGCTACATAGCAATGATCGTCCATATGTCCGGTAAATGGAAGAAGCTTGAAGTTCAAAAGTCATATTAGTTGTAGATAGTCTTTTCGTCCCTCCAATTGAATGGACCACACAGTCACTGTACCAGAATCCAAGTCAGCACAAGAGTTAAATCTATTGCACTGTCTGAATCAAGGTCATGCCCTAAGGACTTCACAGTCTAGGGATAGCCATACTAGAGAGGGTTGCAGTTATGAAGAAAGTCCCATGCACTAACTGGACTGTCTGATATATGGACCGAATTGTCATTGGACATCTTACCAGAGAGGGCTGAAGCTGAGTCCTAGTCACATGAACTGACCACACAGTCAGGCGAATAGCTCACAAGAGAAGGCTAAAGCTGGGTCCTAGTTAGATGAATTGCGAAAGAGGTGAAATTTTGTCTTAGGTGAAGTCCATTATTCAACCTCCAACTTGTTAGGGCCATTCAATTTGTAGACTCCAAACTGTGAAAACCATCATCACATATCTATAGACTAATAAAACTAGACAAATTTTTTCCAGACAATATAAAAAACCTGATTTAACCTTAAAAATCATAAGCATATCATTTTAAATAGGAACTTATGGAACTAGTGTCATCCATTTTTTCTAAAAATTCCAACTATTTGTTAGTGCTTTTGATTTTGGTATTATCTGATCATGTTATTGTTGTTTTATTGCTTTTAAGTGTAAAATAACTTCAAATATATTACCGATAGATATATTACATTTTTACAAGAATTAGTGATGGTTTCATTTTTTATTTAAAATAAATTAGCTATGAATTTTCATACTAAACCATATTTTTATTCCAAAAAAGAAAATCGTCTTTGAAATGTTCTATAGGACCACATTTATCCAATTTGATTAGTTAATGGATGTGGGCTTTCTAGTTTCACAATTCAATATCCAAAATGAGATAATTTGACAAAATCAACTTTTGTAAAAAAGGACTTTACATCATTTTTATTTAAAGGAGCTACTATATATTAAACCTAAAACTATCAAAAAAACAAACAATAATATTAGCCCAATCAAAGGTCTATGTCACCCACCCTTATTATCTTCCATACACTTCTATGCTTAACAAAAGAGACTCTTGAATAATATTGAGAAAAAGGGTTTAGTAATTTTTTGAAATTTGGGTCAAATACATGATAGAATACGATGATCCTAATATTTTGATGAATCTGGAAAAAATATTCTTGCCTACATTGATCAATTAACAACTACAATAAAAGGGTCTATTCATGTCACCAAAGCTAGAAGGAAATAAAGCCTTAGTGTTATCACATAATTATTTGATAAAACAAGATAAACACATAGGGTTAGCATGCTCATATATCCTACAAGTTTGGACTCCGATAATTGAAGAAGAAAACATCCCCCTATAAATTTCAGCCGCTAATTTGAGTGTTCTTCCCTCTTCTATCTTACAACATCCCAAAGAGGAAGAAGGCCCATATAGTATACCTACAGTCTACAAGTTTGGATTTTTTTTTTCCTATCATTGTTTTCTTGATGTTATTTTAATCTATAACTCCTATAAAGAAAATCCCACTAAAATTCTATCTCTAAATTCAAAAAAATCAACATCACCAAATCCAACAAGCAGTCCCGTTAATGCAAGCTATCCACATATGCAAGCATTCCATAAGTATGCATTGTATATCTTTATGCAAGAAAATGCACTAACCGATACATTAGTGTAATAAATCAGCTTGACAATTCTATAGAACAAAAGAGTACATTACTATTGAATGTAAAGCAAAGCATAACTACATCACAAAGCAATTGCCAGCTGACCGTCATGTTATAACTATTGGCTACGTAAAAAGGGAGAAGCACATGTGCACAAATTTTTAATAAAGATGGTTCTAACAAAAAAATCATGAAAACAAATACCTCCTTTATTTAATAATCTCTATATTAACTCAATTATTTAGTTCTTATTCATATAGACATAGTTTTTAAGTACTATTGTACTAAGTGCCTCCATCCAATAACATTTATTATGTTAAAATACAAGTTTACAACATTCTGCATTCATCCAACAATTATCTACAATCAGTCCTCTTGAATTTCCATGGCAATATGTGGGGAGTTCTCCTTGTTCTTGGTATATTTGACTTACATAAATTATCATAATTTCACATGGGATCAAAATTTGGAGATCATAACTCAACATTACAAATAAAAGCATTGTTTTAGTAATTATTCGAAGAAAAAGGCTGAAGGTTCCAGATAAGTAATGGATCTTAAAGCGCTATTTCTTCATCCCTATTCCAAAGCCTCCCACGTTATGAAATTGTTTGTTGAATATTTATCAAAAGCTCAATTGACGATTATATTTCTCCTCTAGATAGAGACATTTTGGTCCATGAGATACAATATTAGTCAATTAGCTAGCATCAAGACGACAACAACTATAGTTATTTCATTTTCCTCTCAATGTAATTTTTTATAGCTATGGTTTTTTATCAACTCAAAAACAGGGCCTCAATTAAAACAATCTTACTATTACTAATTCGAGTCTCCTTTTGGAATGTCCGCGTTAATCCTCACTAGACACACTAGAAAAAGATAAATCCTAAAAATTATATCCAACCGTCAATCAGGTATATCTAATAATAATAGCCATTATATTTTCTAAAAATTACCCAGCGTGCCATTACGAAAGATGGATTAAAATAACCACCTAAATTTGCATTTAAATTACCCACCATGGCATTATGGCATTATGAAAGATGAATTAAAATAACCCCTAAATTTGCATATAAATTACCCACCATGCTATTATGAAATATGAATTAAACAACCTCTTAAATTTGTATATAATTACACATTATCCTATTATGAAGTATGAATTAAATAACCCCCTAAAATTGCATACAAATTACCCACCATGCCACTAGAAAATAAATAAAATATTAATTTAAATTTGCATATAATTTACCTATCGTGCCATTATGAAAGATAAATTAAAATAATCAGATAAATTAAAATAATCACCTCTACTATGACCAAAGGTAAGATAAAATAACATCTAAACTCTAAACTACACATATATGTAGTTGTAATAAAAATAAATAACAAAATAGACTTATATATATTTCTAAATTGTCAATTGTTGCGACTGTTAAAAACCATCTATCATTTTCTAATACATATACCTTCTAAAACTCTAACCCGTGAGAAAGCACGGGTTTTCGCATGGGTTGATAAAATACTAAAGCTCAATTCCAATTGAAACAGAAAGTCCAAATGGAACTTATTTAGGAAACAATTAATCATCATATATAAATTTACTGCAAAGTTTCTGATATTCTACTTATAGGGAAGGGCACATATATAAAGGATATAATCTGGCCTTGTGTATTTTCTAGTAAACAAGAAAAATAAAAAGGGGTCACTATCACCTATTGCCGGAAATCAAAGAGCAGTCCCTAACACCCCCCATACACACACAATAACTGTCTGGCTCCAATATATCCAAGAAGAAAAGAAAAGGAAGGGTGATAGAGCCATTGCAGAAACACTGTTGTCGACAGGTAGCAACATGTGACTCTTTGAGAGCACCAAAAGAGATATTACATTTTTTATCATGAAAAGGGCAGTTGTGACACTGAAGTCTACTATATATTAATATAATTTAATATGAATCATCATACAACAGTTCATTAGTTTGCTGTTTCAAAGCGAGGGCCACCGATTCACACACGAAAATAACGTCCAAAAGGGATCTTTTTTAGTCAATGGCTTAATTAATTATGAGTAAAATACATCTCCGGTCTCTAAAGTTGTCGAGGTGGTTCATCTCGATCCCTAAACTCTGAGACTGCACGTCTAGGATCCTAAACTTGTCAAGGTGTTCAGTAACGCTCCCTAAACTGTATATTTTCCACCACGCAGCCTCAGTATGTCTGTACCCCGGAAGCACCAGCACAACCACCTGTCGCTGCGGCCGAGTCCCGTCAAATTATTACGTTATGGTTATTTGGTTGATATCACTATTCGGACAACGAAAAGGGAGGTAATAAGTCACGTGCTTTTATGCGCAAAGCACTGGGCAGCGACAGAGATGAGTCTAGAGAGCTAGCTAAGGACCGCACACCTACACATCCATCCATCCACGCTCCACACAGAATCTGCTTGGATATAATAATATATATAAATAAGAATTACTCCATTATATTGATGAGGATTGTACTGTGTACAACTGTGCCAATCTATACTGCTGTGCCTAGTGCATCAT
Source organism: Paspalum vaginatum (assembly GCA_030272315.1). Taxonomy (NCBI): domain Eukaryota; kingdom Viridiplantae; phylum Streptophyta; class Magnoliopsida; order Poales; family Poaceae; genus Paspalum; species Paspalum vaginatum. Next base: position 14,426,813 of record CM059013.1, on the reverse strand, counting down.
AATATAGTGTGTGCCTACCTTGTAAGCGCCAAGCGGTAACAATTTCCTGCGCACTGCACAGTACACTTGAAGCTGGCCTCGACCCTCACCTCTCCATCTCCATGTTTCCATTTGTAGGCTTCACCACTATATGACAAGTAACAGTGCGTAGGTAAATACTAGTCGTATCATATCCCAGTAGAATGTTAAAATAAATAAGAGGAAAACCGAGAAGAGCTATGAAGGGGAAGGGGAATTATTGGTGGAAGATGGGATCAAGGAAAATCATGTGGAGCAGGAGCCTGCTTTCAGTTGATGCGCGCATGAGGAATCAAGATTCAAGAGAGACCTAACCAGCACCCACACACACACACACAAAAAGCCGGCCCGCGCAAACAAAAAAATATGGAGTAACAAGCAGAGCTCAAGGAGGGATCAAGCTTCAAGGAATGGTCGGATCGACCGTATGTTCCCACGTCGACGACAAGCACCTCAATTACGATGAGCAGCCGCAGCCAATCATAGCTTCAAGGAGAGATCGATGTCGTCGGTGAGATCCCTGTTTGCCGCCTCCGGCGACTCCCCGATCTGGTGCGACGACGAGCTTGCCGCCGAGCTCCGCGCTGCAATGCCCAGTTCCTTTCCTCTCCTCGCCTCCTCTTCGGCCGCGCTGCCGCTGGCGCGCTCGCCGCCCTGGCCAGCTGCGGGCCGGCGCGCGGCAGCCAGCTCGCGGGCACGCTTGGCAACGCTGCGCTCGAACTTGTGGGCGTTCTGATGGCCGCCGAGCGCCTGCGAGGAGTAGAATTTCTTGTAGCAGTAGGTGCAGGAGAAGTAGCCCGGCGGCTCCGGCTCAGGCGCCAAGGTCGGCTGCAGGGAGAGGTTGAGATCCAGGTCGCCCTCGCTGCCGCCGGCGCCGCCGCCGATGGGATCCATGGCGGACGGCACGGCAGGACAAAGGTGGAGGCGCCCCAACGGTGGTGAGCGAACTGAATGAGTATATACTTGCCTGTTGTTTGGGATAACAGTTAATGTACTGTGCGGCACCATTGCACCAAACCCAAATGTTCAAAGTACGTACGTGTATACCATACATATACACAACCCTAACGAATGTACAGAGACAGGGAAGGAGGGCCGGCAAACTATGTATTTCTACGTATAGTGGTCCAGACTCCAGAGTAACACGTGTGAACACAAGACAGGCTCCGACTGGAGAGAAAAGAGAGAGAGAATCAGAACAAAGACAAAAGATTTCCGCCGTCGACAACAGGTCCAGCGCGGGAGAGATGGGGTTGCTACCTGAGCAATCGCCAATCGGCCAATCCAGTCGCGAAGCTGTCCTATAGGAGTATACGAGAGCGGCTACGAATTGCATTGCCTACTTGGATCTTCTTGGACCTAAGCCGCATACATCCATCAATCCATGTTTGCTGGACCCGTAAGCTAAAAAACTGTGGCTGGACAGGCCGTGAGGCCCGTGATAACGTATGTGCATTGTACAGCTGCCTAGCTATAGGAGCTTTGTGGACCTGTTTTGGTGGGGCTGGCTACATAATGATTGTTTATTAAAAAGAAGGAAAAAAAAAGGTTGCTTCTTTGCTGGTCTACCCATCGAGCTACTCCAAAATCAGAGAGTATCTCCTTGTAATCAATTATTAGATACAGCAAACTATGTGTCTCCATATTCATCGTGTGGCTGCAGGTACATAACAAAAACGGATCGAATATGGTCTGATATATACATATAGACCAATACAAGATTTGTTTCTTATATTTGGGTTCAGGCACAGAGATTCTATAAAATGTGTTAGACTATGTGTATAGATGCAAACATATATGTTTGGTCAAATGGGTACTAATTATCGAATATGAAATGATACCCTGGAAGCATCAAAGATTGCCAATGAGATGCATCGAGCTATTCTGAAATATCAAGCACTAGATCCCAGTGCTACATCATAAAAAGCAATCAAAGAGATTATCGAAGAAAATGAAACCTGACCCATTGCATTATATATGAAGTCAAAATTATCATAAAACTCATAACTTTGCAGATTTCTCCCGAATTTAAAAGAAAAATTGAATTATAAGTATCATCTATATTTTTACTATTTTATTAAGAACAATTACAATGTTTTCATGGTATAAAATTCTAAATATGATATATTATATCTAGTTTAAATTTAATAGAATATCTTAGTGATGTTAATATTTTATATTTGGTATTCTAGATTTATATTATATTTTTGAATATTTTAGAGGACTTCAAATTATGCCTTTGATTCCTAGGATATCATTTTAGTTTTATGTATATCTTGGTTAACTTAATTTTCTGATTTTATTTTTACATTTATTTTGGGTTTACATATTTTTAAGTAAAACTTTAGCCTTGCTTTTAAATATATTAGGGCATTATTAAAATTGTTAATCAAGAACACCTAAAAATATATTATTAATCCTTCCTTCCCAATGTATAGGTCATTTGACTTTTTGACACCAAGTTTGACGAACTCTTCTTATTCAAAATATTTGTGAAAATGTAGAACTTGATGAGCAAGTCAAACTTAGTGTCAAAACAGGCAAACGGCTTATAAATTGAAACAGAAGGAGTGTGAAATTTAGAATATTTTAGTGAAGCTAAATTTTAGATTTAATTTATTTCAAATTTATTAAAATTTATGCTTATTATACAATCTTAACTTTGTCTTTTTTTTTATGGTTTTATACTTCTTAGAATTAGGCCAGAAGAAACAACTATTCAAAATTGATATGGGCCCAGTTATACTGGTATTATCTCCGAAATTTTTGGATATGTATACAATATCTATATTAGATATCTGACTTTGGGTATTTGGATTCAAAGCTAGTATTAGACATTCAATATTAAGATTTGGATATAGACAGATCTAAACCTCTTCGCATATCCTAGACTTACTATACAAACAATCTGAACCCCTTCAAATGGTTGGACGGTGAGAGATTTCTATTCCGTCTTCATCACAAGTTACAAGCATCTTCAAAAGCATCATCTTGATGTTGTCTTCTGCTTGATGCCTCTATCATTGTCCATTTCTTGGCTTCCCCTCTAAAGAAGGATGCGAGGCTTTGGTGCTGCTAATGTGCCAATTGACCTCTAGCAACCATGAAAAGGATGATAATGATGATATATTGATATATGAAGTTGTTAAATAGAATATAACTGTAGCTATATGTAAGAACATAAATAATTATATGAATCACAGTTAATGGTTGTGCAATAGTATATTAATATGATTGTGTATGAAGTTGTTAGATAGTACAACTCTAATTGCGTTTATACCTTAGGGAAATAAGATAAGAGCTCTGTGTAGTAATTACATGATGAAAATATAGTATATGCAACGTTAAGATGGTCTACAATGAAACTACAATACACAAGTAGTGTTTATGTGTGAGGTTAAAGTGGGATATTAAAAAATCATACTAAGGCGGATTACGAAAATTTTAGTCCTCAGCGAGATTTATAACTTTTTAACTGAGTCGTTTTTATTTAGATTCAGAATGTTTATGCAATATTCAGCCAAGAAAGGTCAGAATGAAAGGAATGAAAGGTTCCATTATTATCAGCTGTGAAGGATAGGTAGGGTGCATATGGTAAGGAGAGATTGTATGAGGCTGTAGTTTTTCTCTTCTTTTGCTACTTTTCCGATGCGCAGATACGGAATTTTGGAAAAGTGTGCACTCGTGCCATAACCGACAACGATTAGGTCATTCTCAGTGGATAATTTCAGATTTATGTTTTCAAAGTGCCACATAAGATAGAGGAGATTGAAATTATGATTGAAACAACCACCGAGAATGTATGGTTTCATTTGGTGTAGTTTCATAGGCTACATATAAGACACAATATGTTAGGTAACAGCGTAGACATGGTTTCATCTAAATGAAACTCATTTAATCTCTCACTACGTTAACTTACTTTCATATCATCAGAATTATTATTGACATGGTGTCTCGTTTAATGAGAATAAAATTCCCACCAGAATGGCCTTAGGGATTTTTTTTACCATGGCTAATTGTCGGTTAGACCATCCCCAATGGGGTTGGCTAAAAGTTTGCATATACACTATTTTTCCACTATTCCAACTACCTTTTTCTTTGTCTACAATAACGCTACAGTGTCGATTTGTATTGTATCCAATACTTTAGCCAATCCATTAGGGATAGCCTTACAGAAACAGCGGACCTCCGTTCTGGCAACATGAATTAAGAGGTACCAGCAGCAAACGTGGCAGAAAGATTTAAAAGTCCGTGGGTGCCCTGACCTAGCTACTAGTAGCAGTAAACTGCTAAACGGCAGAAGTCTGAATAGCGTGTGCGCTAATCATCCGGTGTCAAACTAGCTTTTCCAAGATGTGCTGGGGGGAAAGGATCGGAAGTTATATAAAACACGGCGTGCAATACTAGTACTGTACTTTGTAGTAGTGTACTAAATTTGGAGCTGCATGCCGGCCGGAGCACCAACTAAATTAAACCCACCGCGCTTTCTTGCAAGTCAGGTTGGTTAAATCTGCAGCGACAATTTTGTTTTGGGCAACGATTTGCAGAGATTGTTTTCGAACAATTTGCAGGGAACTTGGGAGGATGTCCAAACTATGTACAGTACATCTATAGTAATTGTAAACCAATGCAATAGGTCTCTTAAAAAATAATAACAATAAAAGCACCGCATATAATCCCTCAGTCTCAATATTGGCGTTTGATTTTTTTTACATCAGATTTCACCAACTCATCTTATTTGAAATATTACGAAAACATGAAAAAAATTAAATCATAGTTAAAATATATTATACATTAAACTAAACGCAACATAAATACATATGATTTTTGGAATAAAACGAGTCAACAAATTATAAATTCGGGTGGAGAGAGCATGTATGGTAGCAAGCTCCAGTACAGACTGAGACTACCAGAAGCCAGCTAGCATCATCGGCTGCATCTGCATGCGCACATCGATCTCTCCACCGCGGGTGCCCAACTCAGTTTCGCCATTGCCAGTTGCCACCGTGCTGCTCGCGATCGCCCATGCACACACCAGCGATCGATGTCGGGATGGATCGATCGCTGATCTCTTCTGGTCGATGGCGGATCACACCATGCACCACCCTTGGCTAGCTAGTGGTCCTCCTTGCTCGATGCAGGGATAGGAGGAACCGTGGGTGGGTGGTGCAAGTGTAACCTGTAACGGCGATGCCTGTACTGTAGTGGTTGACCTGACCGCCTGACGTGCGTGTCCAGAGAGAGAGAGATGCAGTGTGGCTGATCCGGCCAGCCTCTCGAAGTCTCGGCTGTGTCCCGACAAATTAAACCATGACTGCATTTGGTAACAGGAGCGATGCCGCAAAGGGAGTTAAAAGCCGGTGCCTGCAGCCTCTGCTTACCACTGTCGTCTGTCAGTCAGATCTTATCCAAACGGCATGTGCGGAATTGGGCTCAAAAAGTCGGGCGCCAGTGTGCCCCTTTACAAGCTCTAGGGGCCAGCAGGGCCAGCGCAAACACAAACGAGTGAGAACAAACTAACGATAGGATGAGATAAGGCGTGATGAGTCGCGCTCTACAGGAGTACAGCCCCGTCCGTCCACCGCTAAAACTTTTGCCGGTGTGAAGTCCCTATCCAATCAGCTCCACCTACGTACCCTCCACTTAGCTTCTGAGTCCATACCAATCTCCTTCAATCCAATACGAAAGACGATAGTAAGGAAAAAGAGCAGTTTTCGTCCACCAAAACCCTATTCCTCTCACAAGGCGATCATGTAATGGCTAGAGTTGTGTGATTGTATTTATATAATTTTAATTTTGTGCTAGGTCTAAATATATCCTGCTCTATATACTATTTTTTATTTGTCGTATTTTAGTTAAAAATAAATTAGTGGACGACAACGCTTTTTTAGTTATAGTTAGTAGATAGGTCAAAATTATCCGACCTCTGTTCGGTGTGATCGGCTGCCTTTTTTCGCTGTAGGTACAGATGTTACACACAGTACTTTGTGAGAAAAAAATTAAAGCTGCGGCATAACCCAAATTGGCTGCAAAAGATCAGGATAGCCGATCAAGCTCGTTATACAAATATAATTAAAGAAAGTGTACTACTTATAAAAAACAAAAAAGTAAAGGAGAGAGAAACTAAAGTATAAACACTTGAGGCCACATATCCAAAATAAAGAGTTAAATGCACCAATGGTCTATCAACTTATGTTGAGGTATCAATCTGGTCCACTAATTTAGAAAGTATATTTTTGGGTCCGCAAACTTTCTAAAAGGGCTCAAATTGATCCATACTCCTTCATTTTACGTTTTATTTTCTATTTAGCCCCCTCGAACTCTTTTCACTCTCTCACATGTGTCCTTCCTCTCCTGCCTTCTTCTACACACCCGCACGAGCGTCGGGCACACGCCCAGGCCACACGCCTGCTCGATGGGTTGGCCGCGGCTCATCCGCAGCCGCACGTAGCTAACCTTGCCTCCAGCCGCGCACCTCCCTCCGCCGCCCGCACAGACGCTACTCGTCCAGGGCGCGCACCCCCTCCTTGCTGAGCCCACGCCTCGCCTAGGACGCACGCCCTTGCGCCTGTCGTGCGCCTCCTCTTCCTCCACCGCTCCTGTGCTGCGTCGCCTGTCCTCTTCCTCTACCACCACTCCTGCGCTGTGCCGCCTGTCTGCCGGTCCCCCCGCGCCATGCCACCTGTCTACCTATCTCGGCTCATAGCTCAGTCGATGCGCAGCGACGCGGACCCATTGCTGAAGGAGACGCCGCCGCACCAGGCGCTGCCATCCAGGACTAGGAGTGGCTCGACCGCAGCAATGCCACCGCCTCCATGGCGCACACCTGCCCCGTCGCCGCCTAGCGCGACCAGTCGCCACCTCCTGCATGAGGAGGACGACGACGGATGCTGCGGCGAAAACCATGGACGCCTCGAGCGCAAGCACGTTGCGGAAGAGTGCGAGGCTCCGCAGCACCCGGCATGCCACGCACACCAGCTCGCCGCCGTGGTCCGCATACGCGTTGAGCAGCGCCACGACGCCTCCGTGGTGCACAACACCCCACGCGCCGATGGGTCGCCGGCGCTCACGTCGAGGACGTAGACTAAGGGCGCGATGATGCCACCGCCGACCATGCCCCTGTGCGCGTTGGAGCTAGCTGTCACCGAGGCCACATCCAGGGCCTCCTTATGCGTGTGTAGGGGCCCTCGCTGCCCGCGGTGTCGAGCGATGCTTGGGCAGTGACAATGGCGAGGGCGTGCTGGAAAGGCCAGTGCTCGCGCTCGAGGGAGGCGGGCGGCGGAGGGAAGCGTCCTGCGGCGGAAAAGATGGGCAGAGGCAAGCGGTGGAGGAGGGAGGTGGGTGGCGGGAGGTGGGTAGCTGCTGGGCGGGTGTGTGGCCTGGGCAGCCCCCAGATGCTCGTGTGGGTGTGCAGAAGAAGGCAGGAGAGGAAGAAGGGCACATGTGAGAAGGTGAAAAGAGCTCAGGGGCTAAATATAAAATAAAACATAAAACGAAAGGGTATGGACCAATTTGAGTCCTTTTAGAAAGTTTGCAGATCTGAAAATACACTTTTTTGGACCAAACTGATACCTCCATGTAAGTTGATGGACCATTGGTGCATTTAACTCTAAAATAAATATTACGATGCGTATATCTTGTTCGAGAAAGTTACACATACGCACTCTGCGCGCACACACTGAAAATTACACATACGCATATTATATTTAGTGTGATGATGTGTGATCAGCGAGATCTTTTTTGTCAGTACTGTAGCAATACTGGTACCTTTGCTCCTCTGTGCTGTAGCAGCCGTGCAACTGATTGCTCAGCGGCGGTCAGCTGGACCCATGCATGTTTCGATTATTGCATTGCACTATATTGTATGGTGCCAACGGTACGGCTTTCGGTCCTGGTCGTCAAACAGTGTGACCTGATGCTACTGTCCGATGTATGCGATCCATACGTTCGACTCAAATGTGTGTGGCAGCGATGTGTGATACGTACACTGCGAACCCCAAAAACGTGTTTGACAATCCAGGGCCACGTTTTTCTTTCTCCCTGGATTATATATAGTCTGCCCTATATAATCTTGTAAATAATAAAATAACCAACATCCCAGCTTATTGTATAGTTTATAATATCTAGACATATGATTGGTGGATCCAGCGTAGGGGCTAGGGTGATCCAGCGCTCTCTACACTACAGACAAGCTCTAAACTTCGACAACAATATATATATGCATGAATAAGAATAGAAAAAGAAAATGCGAAGAATTAGAAGAAAAAGATAGGAAAAAAGAGGAAGAAGAAAATGAGCACTCTGATTTTAAATCCTACATCTGCCACTGTAAACTCTGATCAATGAGTGTTTATTTCAGCTTGTGTTGTTGGTCGGTTATCATTGTATCCATAGCGCTTTGTGGTATTTATCTATTGACGTTTAGCTTATATATAAGCTGGCTTATATAATTTAGCATAAATAAGTTAGATTATATAATTAGGCTTGCCTCTGGAAATTGCACCGTTTCTAAATACGGGCCGCCATCGTATGAATTAATTTTGGTGGTGTTGATCTCCAAAGGAAATATATATTTCTGGCGTGGTAAAAAGGTCCGCCCAAGAAAACGTCATCTGATCCCACCTGTGAGCCGAACAGGCTAGAGCCTAGAGCGTGTTGCTTGGCATTCCTCTGGTCCAACCTGTGTAAGCCAAACAAGGTTCCTATTATAAATTGCAGATCCCAGACGCTAGTCGAAAACAGATTTTTCCATTTAAATATTTTTTCTTTAAGACACATCTTATCTTACTATTACTAACTAGAGATTTCTTTTGAAGCATCCACTTTAATTCTCATGAAACGCACCAGAAAAAAGATTCTGACAAAAATTAGAAACATCCAACCATCAATTGGTAAATTAGAATATTAATATCCATTAGATCTATTTTCTAAGTAATTACCACCTCAATCATTATAAAAGGTTTTGAGTTCAACTCTCAACGAAAACAAATTTCTTCTTTTTTGACAGATTTTTCTATTTTAATTTATTTTCAAAATAATTACTCACATCTACCATTATAAAAGGTTTTGAGTTCGACTCTCATCGAAAATAATTTTTTTTCTTTTTTGGCACATTTTTTCCATTTTCAAATTTACTCTCAGATTTTTGTAAAAAAAATTTCTCATTTACAAATTTACACTACTAAATGATCCCTCAACTTTTTTTCATAAAGATGCTAGAAAATTTTCTATGAAACAGATATTTTGTACCTAATCTTTCTATTACTAATTGGAGACTCATTTTGAGCCTCTTATTAATCCTCACAGGATGCACTAAATAAAAGATAAAATCATAGAAACTCTCACAATAATCGGAAACATCATATCATCGATTACAGATTGAAATCTTAATAGCCATTAGATCTATTTTCTATGTAATTAACATCCCGTTGTCCATTATGTAGCTTTAATAATAGATCTATTCTCTAGAAAAAAGACAAATCCTAAAAATTCTCATCAAAATCAGAAACATCATGTAATCCATCGTGTAGCTCTAATAATAACTAGTAATAAGATCTATTATAGTTTTTAAAAATTACCCATCATGATATTATAAAAGATGAAATAAAATAATCCCCTAAATTTGAATAAAAATTGCCCATCATGTCATTATGAAATATGAATTAAATAATCTCTTAAATTTGCATAAATTTACCCACCAATGCCATTATGAAATACAAATTAAACTAACCCCCTAAATTTGCATATAAATTACTCAACATGCCATTATAAAAGATGAATTAAAATAAGACCTAAATCTGCATATAAATTACCCAATCTGCCATCATAAAATATAAATTAAAATAATTTCTAAATTTGCATATACATCACTCACAACGACATTACAAAAGATGAACTAAAACAATCAGCTCTAATATTATTACGGATTAACTCGTGCGAGAGCACGGGTTGATACACTGGTGCATATAAATATGCATGTCAAAGAAGTTTAAACATATTATGTTCTAAACAGCGCCTACGTCACGTGTAGTGAAAAGATGGGATACATCATAAAAAAATTACCTGTACAAGCTACACATCGTATAATACGCAACAGGTTTTCCGATTGGCTAACATAACATGCACCGAATTTACTGTTTCCATTAAAACCATACCCTATCAAAATAATAACTATACTAATATAATTACAGTTTGTGTGTAATACCACAAACAATTGAATGGAACTGTTATGTGGCTACTACCTTTGCAAGTACCTTCGGGTATGTAAACAGGAAGTATAGAACGAAGCCGAAAGACGCAAGTCAATACAGGAGTACACACTCGTCTCATAACACTCCTAATTAACAATGCTTGTTCTATTCTTTCCTGATATCCCTAAGAAGAACTCACAGAGCAAGAGCTGATGATGTTGTTGCAAATTTGTCGGTTCATAAATCAGCGTGAGGTTGTTAAAGTCAGAAGTTTCTATCTGCAGGGGAGGCAGGTTAGAACTAGGGGAGGTGATAAAACCCGATTTTGGGAAGATGATTGGTAGAAGCAAAGACCCATTGAAGGATCTTTACCCTTTGTTATATGCTATTTGCAATGACAAAAATATAACTGTCAAGGCTGCATGTGAAAACCAGTTAAACCTAAGTTTCAGAAGGTGGTTGTATCCAGAATTGAATTCACAATGGGTGGATATCCGCAGCTGGGTATCCCAATATCATTTTCAACCTGGGGCTGATGAAGTTGTCTGGAAATAGGGAAAAACTAAGAAATTCTCAGTAAAAACCATGTAAAAGGCCCTGCTGCCTGAGATGCCTGGTCTCCTTCAAGCACATTTGGTAAGGGAAAATCCCTCCCAAAATCAAGATCTTCTTGTTTTTTCTAGAGAAGGGAGTAACCTTAACAAAAGATAATTTGATCAAGAAAAAATGGAAGGGTAGTCCCACATGTTATGTCTGTAATGAGCATGAAACAATTAACCACTTGTTCTTTGAGTGCCCCATTACCAAAGTGGTTTGGGGGATTATTTCGACTTGTTTTGGGATAAGCTTTGTTCCTAGGAATATTCATCAATGCTGGGCGTGGGTGGATACATGTATCCCTAATCATAGCAGATACAATGCGTCGGGGTAGCGGCAGTCTGTTGGGCAATCTGGAAAGCGCGAAATGCTGCTTGCTTCGAGAATAAGCTTGTTAAATCCCCAATCGAAATTTTATGCCATGCTTGTGCTTTAATGAACTGTCGGGCTGGTTTAAGTAAAGCGGAGCTTCAGGAATGGATCAAGGAGGAGGCCAGATGCTGGTACAAAGCTGCTGCTGGTATACCTCACATCGGCGCGGGAGGCGACCAGATTCGAAGGCTGGCATACCAGGATGATGCCGAGGGTGAGGCCTGACTTGGGGGAGACGGTATGCAGGTCTCTCCATCTGTATGTGGTAAACATGAATCTGGTCGCTGCTGCAGCACAGAGGGTTTAGGGAGCTGGTACTGGAGCCGGTTGTAGGTTAAAGCTTAATTCCTCTTTCAGTCTGTCCTCTTTTTCCATAAACACTTGTATTTCTGCTGCTTCCAGTAATAGAAATGAGTGACCTCGTCTCAAAAAAAAAAAAAATTCAGCGTGAGGTAGCCCACCCGTTGGAGCACTATTATCACAGTGAATCAGCAACAACTAGCACATCAACCCTGTGCAAAGTACAGATCCACAATTAATTGAAACGAGGTGGATTCTCCGCGCATTGCTGCAAAAATGTATAAATGATTTTAAGGAAAGTAAAAAAATAGCTCTTAATCCAACCAATTGTTTCCCACAATATCTTGAGAACCATTAACATAAATTGAAGGGAGAAGTAAAGACGCCACATGACCACACGCACTCATGTCACTCACCAGAAATCATGTGTGAAGTTTTAGAAGGGAGGCTCTTGGATGCGCCACAAACCATGTGTGCAGTTTTGAGGGGACGCTCCCGCAAATGAATCTGTATCTATGCTTCATTCATGCAAAAGCCAACATCGATCCGTTCTACTTTTACATTGCTACTTTTTATGTCATAATTGCTTTGCTGCTAATTAGTACTAAATAAAAACAGCTTGCTAAAACAAAAAGAACTGTACAAATAACATAGAAATAAGGTTGGGAGTGGAGTTGATGGCTCCAGCGATCTTCATCCGCTTGTGCGGCGTCGTGGACTTTGGGATGTTAAAATGCTGCATGCTGCTGCTGAGCCGGATGTTCAAATGTTGCCTTGCTTCCGGTCTGCTGCTCGGCGTGGAGTGTTGATAGATGCTCGATGGCACCAACGATAAACATGGCTCCTGCAGGCCGAACTCGTCTTTCTACGCAACAACAGCTAGAAGAAAAGGGGAAAAATAAGAGAGAAAGAAGAAAAAAGAAAAGGGAGCCAACCAGCCCAGCCCAACCCATCCATATTACATCTTATAGGCAGCCCGCAACCCAAACTAACACGCTACCAACCAGCCCAGCCCAACCCATCCATATTACATCTTATAGGCAGCCCGCAACCCAAACTAACACGCTATTTTCTTTCTTTTTGAGAAAAGCTATACATCAACTGAGTGATTTATGTAGATCTATCACCTGAAATTTTCAACCAATCCAAAAAAGCAACATCACCCTTCTTCCCTAACTCCAGTTGGCAAGGTTAGGGTTCGGTGTGCGGGTTAGGGTTCGAGGTCCGAGGTGGGGGCTACCTGTGTCACCTCTGGACTTAGAAGGGGTGCTGGGGAGGCCGGGCGGACCAGCAATGGTGGTGGATCGAGGCAGTAGGCCCACGAGACAGGTGGGGCGTTGCCGGTTGCGGGTGGCATAGGACAGCGATCTGAGGGTGGAGGAGGTAGTGGCCTCGACGCGACCTCGGTTAGCATCGACTAAGGTGGAGGGCGGCGGTGGAGGCGACACCGCCGAAACCCGGAAGGTGGCGGTAGCGGGGAAGCTGGGAACTCTAGGTGGCAACAGACCCGGCTGCGGATCTGGCAGACGGGACAACTGCGGGATAAAGGCGGCGGCGAGGAAGCACATCGGACGGCGGCGGCGTCGAAGAGGCAAGCTAGAGAGGAGGGGTGTAGGGTAAGGTTAGAGGGAGTGGACAGTGAATCCTGGCCGTCAATTTGAAGATCCAACGGTGTAAAAATCGGGTGTTGGAATGGGCCTCCAACATTCGAATGGGCCATAAACAGACTTCTTTTTCATCTCTCCACGGCAACTCTTGTCGTAGGGTCGCTAGCTCCGTCCCCGTTGTATCTCTCCGCCGACCACCATCCTCACGCACGTCCTGAGCTGGCTAGCTAACATCAACGATCCCTAATGCCGCTCGGCGCTCTTGACTGCCGCCACCGCAAGCCCCTCCACGGTCACATTAGCCGCTGCCGTTGCAGCTCTGCTTCTAGATCAGCCATCGATAGAGCCAGTTAGGCCATTTCTGCTAGATCTCTCATTCTTGTTTTGCTCTCCCTAGCTCCGTCCCCGCACGAACATGCGTCTAGAGAATTGTCACGGCTTACGAACCATGTCAAAGAAAAAACAAAGAGAGAAGCCTCCCAGCGCACCAATGGCCACCCAACTAACCAAATCCACCGCAGGCATAAAGCGAGAAAGAAATAGGGCTACCCGCTTAACAAGCTAGACAAAAGGAGAGTAAGGATGGTGCCTTCAACAAGGAAAATGACGCCAACGACGCCGTCGCCATCAGCCTAGTGGGCTAAACTTTTGCTGGACGAGGGGTGAAAATGATAGCGCTCTCAACAGGGTTACTACGCCAAAGACTAAGCCGCTATCTGAACCGTAAGAAGTCAGCAACACAACTTTCACTCGAACACCCCTCAAACCAACTCCAATAGCCTAGCGACAAAGCGAGTAGACCTCGGTGAAACCAAGAAGCACACACAGACTGCATCGAGAACTCCACCTCAGCAACACACCCAAATGACGGATGCACCAACAACGAAGGGGGAGCAAAGCCTCTCCAAACTCCCCGAAGGTCATGGCAGTGGAGGAGGGGACCTCACACACAAACCACAAAGGCGTCGATGACAATTGGGAGCAAAGCTCAACCCAAGATCGAGAATCAAAGCTTTGACTCAAGGGAGTAACATGGCATTGACATCCCACCCGGACAACGGCCACCTTGACCGGGTGCAAGGAGATTGGAGTAGACAATCGGCTAGTGGGGCACTAGCTATGGCGATGAAGGCAGACGGCAGCCCACAAGAGCCGACAGAGGGGTGGCATCACTACCGCCTGCCTCTAGCGATGAGCTAGAGCCCACAGGAGGCACAGGCACACTGCTACCCCATGAAGACGACCCACATCGGCCGAGCAAGCTGTGCTAAGTGAAGTGCCAACCTAGCACGGTGGCAGTGTGCAAGCTTGGTGGGCTGCGCGGTATGATCAGCACGTGGAGTGGCAAGATGAGGCCAGTGTATGAGAAGCGATCAGCCCTCGGCGGCATGACACGGGGGTTGCGGGTGTGGACTACTCCCAACAATGTGGAGCAGCAATGACATGTGTGAATGGAGTGTGGCCGTCGTGCAGAGGTGCGATGCGGTGGCGGCAGGCGTGGGCGCAGCCAGTGCGTGCAGGCCATGCCATCACCGTTGTCTTCGTCTTTGACGCCGTCACTTGGGAGCCCAATGGTCGGCGTCGGCGTCTTCCACGTGGATCTACCCGTGCAAGGCCAAGGACCATGATTGGCCTCAATGCTGCCATCTTGGCAATCTGCCTAGGCTACCCGACGATCGGTTCTAGCGGCCAGCCCAACAAGCCAAAGAAGAGGACTATGGCGAAGCGGCAGCAGCCCCAACACTAGATGTGATATGGAAGACGATGCATCCTAATCCAAGGGACAACAGATCTGACCAAGAGCCCCCCAGATCTCTAGTGGCGGTGGACTGACAGAGCTCACCGGCAGCAAAAAAACAACGTGGAGCAATGCGAGGAAGGAAGGGCGGAGACAGGGGAGAAAACGCAATGGCACCGGTTTCTAGGCTATCACTAGCCACCACCATCAATGGCCTACAGCAATGACGGCGGCCGACAGGTTGGGCTAGAAGGAATGCGGGCGGCGGTGGCAGGTTGTCCCCAAGTCGCCCTAGGGAGAGACGACATGGCGGTCACGGAGCATGGGTGCGCCTTTTTAATGCCGATGAAATGATCAGGAGTCAAGGGCTTCGTTCGTTTCAGAGGAGTGGGAAGGGGGGTATTCCCACGATTTTGCTGGACCGGCTGATACCATCACCTGTCCACGAGCCCTGTGCCTGCCTGTTTGCCGGCCCCATCACCATCTCGTTCGTCTCCTCCCCCAACCCTGGCCCCGGCAACCACCACTGCCCATGGGCTCCCCTCTGGCCACTGCATCTCACTCCACACTCCGTCTCCATGAACCCTAATCGTCGATCATGGCACTGCGCAATAGCCTCCATCTATATCCTGGAACCTGTGATGCCTCGGCATCTCAAAGTCACAAACACATAATTTGATTCATGCTAAAGATGATTTGTAACTTAATCTTGTTTAGAAAGGGATGAGAATTCAGTAGAGGAATCGCTAAGCCAGCCATACTTAGAAAATTCTAAAATCTGGATTTTCAGCCTTTTTCCCCGAATTTTATTCTGAAATTACTTTTGATTTTACAATAACACTTAAAAATCTACCTGAATATGAAATTAAATTAAACTTGTCACCTTTTCAATGCACCTGACCTTGAAGATATTGGACCCCATTTGGTCACTCAAAAGTTTGAAACAATAAAGACTATACATAAATTAAAACTGCAGTTTTACCAAATCTCTGAATACATTTGTGCTTGTAGTTCAAAATATAATGGGATTTAGACCAAACTCTCTATACCAAACTTGTATATAATTTCATGTTGAACAACTTTGATATAGTGTGTTGTGATATGCATAAAGGTTTGAATAGGGTTTTGGGTCATTTTCTATCAATATGCGAAATCTGTCAAACGTAGACCTGAATGATAATTTCAAATTTTTGTGAAACAAAAACCATTTTATTACAAACCTTTATATATAAAACTTGTAGATCATGAAAAACCTGAACAACATTGTTATAATACACTTCTCTAGAAAATGCCCATAAATAGGCTTTACAGAATTTGTAAACCTATTAGCTCAACTTGGTCAAACCTAGCCTTTTACTTAAATTCAAGTTTAAGCCAACTTTTACTACAGAATATAGTATAGAAGTTTATAAAAAAGTTGTAGGTTATAAAATTTAGCATTGTTCTTGTATTTAAACTTTGTCCAAAATCGGTCAAATAGGTGCTCATTCGATCGCATTTCAGAAGCCTGTTTCCTTGGTCAAAGTCTCTTTTTCTTTTTCGATTTTCATTTTTCTTCTTTAGTCTCTATGACGCGCAGGCCCCACCCTGCAGCTCAACTTCGGATTCCATCACAGGGGAACGCCAGGGGACCCACCACCGCCCGCTTCCCCTCTCTCTCGCACACGCGGAGCGCGGCTCCTGTGCCATGCCCGCCAAGGCACCGACCGGCCATGGGTGGAGCAGCAGCCCCACTTCCCTCCTTCTTCCATGAGCTGAGCGAAGCCCCGGCCTTCACTCAAACCCTCGCCTCACTCGCTCTTTGCCTCTGCCTCTCGTTGCCCAAGCGCGAGTGCGCGTCCGCCATGGATGGCCCGAGCTGGAGCTCGGGAGCTCTTGCCCCGCGGCCGCGCGCATCTCCCCTCTAATCCAGCGCAAGCACCACGACCACCGCAGCTTCCTCGACCAAATCCGCACATCCATGAAGCCGCCGAAGCCTCCTCCGCCTCCCTCCATGAGCGGCAGCTGAGACGCACCCCCAGCGACCCGACCTCACCGCAGAGGCCCGCCGTCGAGCCGTTCCTGCGCCCCACTCCCCCACCGCTGAGTTCGCACACCATCGCGCAGCCGAGACGCTCATCCTCGGTCCCCTCCTCAGCCTGAGCAGCCGGATCAAGAAGCCGGGCCGCCGCGTCCACACCTCCGGTGCGCCTCCAGTTCACGCGCGTTCCCCATGGATTCCAACCACACCGCGCGACAAGATCTTGGGGAGACGAATCCCCGCCGCCGGGAACATCTTCCTGGACCAGCCTCGGGTGATCTCCCCGTCCCCACGCATGGGCGCACGTGCGAGAACGCACGGGCCGTCGCGTGCCTCCGCCCTGTCTAGAGGAAGGAGAAAGAAGGTGGTTTTGCAGAAATCCGCTTGTTGCTTTCAATTTTTATTCGCTTGGTATCAATCACTACACACTGAGTCTTGAGTATTTTATGTGCAGGCCCCGAGAGTCTAGGTTTAATCAGAGTTAGGTCCCTGGCAGTATGGTTTTATTCATTTAGTATTTCAAATCGAGTTTAAACTTTGAAATGCCCTAACAAATCACAGGAAAATGCTAAAAATATGAATCTTCTTTTGTTGGATTGCTTATAAGTAGATCTACACAGTGAACTATGAATGGATGTGTGAAATGACTCTTTTGCCTTTTATTTCTTGCATGCATGATAAAATGAGATAAATACCAAAAGTAATGTAAATGAGCTCCAAAAATTGTAAAATTTGGCCAGTGAGTATGTTTCAGAATACGTGTTCATATGTATTTCTGTTGCCCCTAGCACTTGCTGCAAATGACAGATCTACCCCTATATATGTTTGTAGTGCATTTTATTCTTATGTAAATGGATGCTACATAAAACTTGTCCAGAAAAATCCATAGAAATTATATTTTACTCATTTGGTCCAGTGTAGCCTAGAAATAAAGTTTCATGTGTGTTGCTTGCTGTTTGGTAGGTGATTTGAAGTAGGAAAAAGGATTGCATGGTAAATTCAATAATAGGAGGAATTTGTAACCTTTTGATGCTGTTCATATACTCCTTCCATGCAATGCCTTGTATGTAGCTGATTGTAGAAATGCCAACTTGCTAGCGCGTGAACGTACTTCTTGTTAAAGTAGGTTATCAATTACCTTTTGTCTTTGTCTGTCTATGGAACGATTGTTTATGTGTATGCTCCTCATGCACCTCATGAGTCACATTATGCATGACATTCATATAGCAACGCTTATTGTAGATACGTGATCAAAAAGCAAGTGCGTGGAGCTACGTCAATCTACGTCAAGCAACGGCGGTCCAAAAGACCAACTAAGCCCCAAGCATGACCTGGAAGGCCCATCAGTCATGTTTGGACGGAAGAGTTGTCCAAGTGATCAAGGGATTGCCTGGGGCAAAGCCCCACAACCCGGCAAACTAACTTTAATTTAGTTTGTTAAAGTTATCAATAACAAAGGTAGGCCCCTTAAGCATATACACCTACTTAGGGAGTCTCACCACCTTTTAATTGATTGTGCATTTACGTTCAGGAGTTGTTTAAAACCCCACCTGCATAAATACCTGATATCCTACGTAGAATGGATAGATCAAAGTCTATGCTTAGCCATGCTTAGACGGTAGAAGATGAGTGAATATATTCACTCGCGAGATGATAGGACTCAAAAATATTTTACAAAAGTTTAAATTTTGAAAGCAATATGATATGATGTGATGAAAAGATGAGACCGGACGGAGATATGGGTATATTATGATGAAAAATGATGTGAATGATTTGGTGGGCTCCACCCGAGTCATTTAAGGCCCGTCCGTTGTTCACCTGTTGGTCGGCGTAATATTGCTAGAGTGCTTAACCGAGATATGTGACTGGTGAAAGTCTTACTTGAACCATCTAAAGAACAGAGACTTGGTCCTACCATGGGGCCTAGGGGCGCTTGACTCATGGGATGGCTGACCCGGGATGCTGTGGTATCGCTCCATGGAGGCTAAACCTGGGGAATGGCGGGTTGGAATCGAACTTGGAATGGAACAAGTGGAGATGGAGGCTATACGTAGGAACGCGAAGGACATATACTCCTGGCACGATAGTTATTTTCGGAAATTAAAATCGATTCGAATCGCTGATGCCCACCAAGTGTGGGAATGCGAATGCCACTGTCGTTCTAACGTAGTAATAACTTTAATATCTTATTCATTTAACCATGCTTCTTACATTACATGTTTGTACTTGTATATTTACATTTCAGCAAGCTACTTTATGATGACATATATATTGAGATGATGAGATATATGAATTATGGATCATGGTGATAATTATAATGAATCAAATGAGACTTATGCTTTAAAAATGGATGACACTTGAAGGTAAGTAAGGACTCACTTTTAGTAAGCTTGCGCGGGGTAGAGTCAAGTCCACAAAAAGCCTATCATACTCTCAAATGTGTCGGGTTGAAACCGCACATGGGTAAGTCCTACGAGTACCTCACGTACTCACCACTACGTTGTTGATATTTTTATTTTAGGAACTTCTTGATCGAGAATGACAATGGTGGGCTCAATGTCATAGCTCGGTGTTTTATTTTCCGCTGCAAGAGTATATCGGTATTACATTACGATTTCCGCTGCGAGATTATTTTGGAACTCTATTTTAGTACGATTGTACCTCGTTTTGAACAATTATTTTGTAACAAATCAATCTATGTTTGTATGAAATGATGGGTTGTTGTAATTGTTGTGGCTCTTTCGGGGGATTAACGTGTGTGATGTTGGCATCACTGGGTGATGGTTACATTGAGTGCCCTTTGTGGGTAGCTCGACGGACGACCGGGTTAGTTCGGTCCAAGTACACTGCGAGCCAAAGGTGGCAGGTGTGCTTAGTTCGGATTAAATCGGCGGTTCCGCCACAGAACCCTAGGTCCGCCACCTGACCATGGGCGCCGCCGCCGTTCTCCACCAAGCAGTGCAGCCATGCTTCTTCTTCTCAGTCACTCCTCCTTGTTAGCAAGGGACATCCAAGCTCCCAGGATCTGCGGTGATGACTGTGCATCGCAAAGCTTCCTAGTCGCTGATCCAGTGGCCATCCATCGCCTTTCTTCTATCGTGTTGGTGCGCCAAGCGCCGCAGGTGCCCCTTCCTTGTCCTCGGTCGCCCCTCTCCATCGTGACGCCACAGCAAAGCGTGTGGTTGCGGCCCCTTGCTATTGTTCTTCTTTCCATCTGCACTCCGTTTCTTGCGGGTACTAGTTGTTCACACAACTAGGGAAGGCAACAGGTATGTACCCACCGGGTAGTTTTATTCTAGACCCTACCTGTGCCCACCAAAAATATTTATACCCATTGAAAACCTATACCAGCAAAGGGGTATATAATTGTTTCCATACCCACACCCAACTGGTAACCCATACCCAATAGCACACCCACTATTAACATGTTTATAAATACTAAATAATGAGTATATTACATAATTAAAATCACAAAACATAAAATATAAGTGAATAAAATAAATATAATAATGATAATAAATGATAAGTAAGTAGACTCTTATACACTGTCGGAGCGGACGTGCTCCTAGTCAGGTGGCGGAGTGCACCCGGCCGAGATCCTAAGTACTGAGAGTAGTTAGGGGGAGCAATCGTTGTTAGCTAAGTTGGTGGTGGCACGATGGTGGCGAGAGGATTTAGAGTGGTTCGGGCCGTCGGAGCGTAATACCCTACGTCCACTGTGGGTGTGTTCTTGTATTTCGTGGGCCTTCAGAGGAGTCTCTGAGCCTGTCTGGGTCTGTCCTTCTGTGTTGCGTATGCCTCCCCTTTTATAGCCCAAGGGGGGCACGTACATGGTGGCCGGGCCCGGCAGGTGGTCCCGGCCCATTTCCTCTATGCTACAATTCTATCCTGTGCCTGATGTCCAACGCTTTCATGCTTGGCGCCTGTACCGCCGTCGTGGCCTGGAGATCCGCCATATCGTCCTTCCTTACGCCGCCCTGTCCCATCGGCTGCTAAACCCGCTGATGGGTTTCAGAGGCCGAGGGGCAGGCGATGCGCACGCGTGACAGGACGGGACGCTCGTAGTAGCGTTGCGGCGCCGCTACCTAGTATTAGGCTGAGCGCGGCCGCCGCACGTGGCGCGGCTCATGACGTGTACAGCGTACTTGTTTACTCAATATCGACCCCAGTGTAGCTGGGGAAATCAACTGTAGTGCCCTGTTATCGCCGCCGCGCCTTGGTAAGGCGCGCCCCTTTGCCTCGCCGCCGCCGCCTGCCAGCGGCGGTGCCAGCGGCGATGGGGGCACGCCCGTCTGACAGCGGCGGCGTCGGCGGGCAATGGGGGCACGCCCGTCTGACACTCGTGGTGTCAGCAGCATCGGGGCGTGCCAGCCTGACAGCGGTGGTGTCAGCGGCATCGGGCACGCCCGCCTGCCCGCAATAAATGCGGCAGGTGGGCGAGGCGCCCGGTTGAAGGCCCCGCCACGCGCCCTGTGGGCACGTGGCAACGCGAGACCTTCCCGTGCCCTGTGGTCACGTGGTGGCCCCGGACCACCGAAGGTGCTGGCTCCGGACCTCCACGTGCTCTGCGGGCACGTGGCGCCCCCGGACCACCGAGGGCGCCGGCTCCGGACCTTCCCGTGCTCTGTGGGCACGAGGCGGCCCCGGACCACCGAAGGTACGGGCTCCGGCCTGAGAGGTCCGAACCTCTCCTCGCGTGGCTGGGGGAGGCTCGGTCCTCGAAGGAGGTCCGGGGCCTCCCCTGTGGGCCGGGTGCGTGGCCCTAGCTTTCCCAAGGAGTGGGCTGGGCCCATCTGTATGCGGCCTTAGGCCCTCCTTGTACTGCAGTAGTTACCTCCCTTAGTGATCTTCGTCTAGTGTAAGCGGGTACCCGGTTAGCTGGGTACCGACAGTGGCCCCTGGGCTCACTTTTGGTGAGTTTTCGAACCTGAGGTGAGCCCACCGTCGCTTACTACACAAGCCGCCGGGAGCCATGGGCGGTTACCGGCGTTTAGCCGTTAAGCTCATACTTGGGCAGGGCCAACCACTTGATTTCTTGGTCGAGGCCTCGACTCGCCTATCTCTGGAGGGGGCTTAGTCCACCCGACCCCGCGGGGTGGCCCCGTGGGCTCCCACGATCTGGGGGCGCGCGATCGTGGGAATCTCTCGGGGAACGTGGGGGCAGGCCCGCGTCGGAAACCGCGCAGCGGTTCACCTACTTCTTCTCCTGCCTTTAAGGCGGGGCAGACGGCTACGTGGGCAGCCGTGCGTAAAGCGGAAAAGGCAGGGGCCCCGCGCGTCGCGCCGAGACGCGCGTCCGCGAGCGGCCGTCGGTTCGCCTTCCTGCCTTGCTTGCTCTTCTACCCGCCTGTCATGACTGCCTCCTCGGGCCCCTGCTGTCATAGACCTGGTGGCCCGTGGGTGCGTCCGTGCGCGCGTACACTTGACGTCCGCGGCTTGCCGAGGATTGGGGGCAACCGTCAAATAGGGCTCTTGGCCATCGGCCGAGCACGTCCTTCTGCCATTTGCCTCTGCACCCCTCGCATCCGCCGCGGCGCTTCATCTTCCTCGCAGCAGAGCTCTCGCTTCTTGTCTGCTACGTGCTCCTTGTCTTCTCCACCGCCAGATTCCTCAGCGATGGGTCCGAGCCACCAATCCCCCCGGGAGACTGAGGAGAACCTCACCCGCGTCCGCCGCCTGCTCGGCTGGACGGACGCGGAGCGTCGCGATAATGTTCGCACGGGCTCCCTCCCCCACCGCAACTTGCAGCTGGGGGAGTTCGTCCTCTTCGTCCCCTACCTCTACTGTGGTCTGGGGATTCCGATCTCTTCTTTCTTCATGCTGGTGCTGGAGGCGTTTGGGCTGCAGCTCCAGCATCTCACCCCCCACTCCATCCTTCATGCGGCAATCTTTGCCCACTTCTGCGAGATGTTCGTGGGGGTTCCTCCCTGCGTGACGCTCTTCCGCCACTTCTTCTCGGTGAGGTGTTCCGGGAGGAGCTCGACGGAGATCGGCCGCTACTACTTCCTGCTGAAGGGGTCCGGGGGAAGATCAACCTATCTCCCCACCTTCGCCAGCGCCAAGTGGGAGCACTGGCGCAACGACTGGGTGATCGTCAGGGCGGAGCCGAACGACCGGTTGGCTCTCCCGGATAGCAGTCCCGACGCACCCCTCCTGGAGGGTGCCTCGACGGATCTGCCACCCGAGTTCTTCCCCGTGCTGGGCAGGATCGCCGAGCTCGTCAGCGGCGGGCTGACCTCACTGCACGTCCTCGCGGACTTCCTCAGGCGGAGGCTCGCCCCCTGCAGATGCAGCCAAGGCTGGCGTGGAACTACACCGGCTCCAACGACTGCAGCAGGGTGGTACGTGGCGAAGACCACGACCTGACGCCGCTCCTGCTGGAGGAATGGGTGCGGTGCGTCACGGACGTGAGTTTCCCTCCGGAGCAGCTGCGCCTGCCGTCCGCTATCGTGCCGCTCTGCCGCGACCAGGCCTTGCGGACGGCGGTGCTCCGGGAGATGCCCACGCTCGACGACGGCGGCCTCGCGGTGCGGCAGCTTGGAGGCGACCCCAACCGGGGGGTCCACATTGCTGACGCCCCGGTTGGGGGTTCTGATGCTAGGGGCACCGCTCCTGCTGACAAGGGCAAGGGACCAGTGGCAGCGTCCCCCGTCGTTCCGCCGGCGGGTGGTGAGGAGACGCGGCGAAGGCTGGTCCACGGCGACGGGACCTTTGTCTCGGAGCCCGACCCGAAGCGTCAGCGGACCTCAGGGGAAGGAAGCTCCTCTGCGCAAGGGGAGCGAGTGCCACCGCCGCCTCCGGGCCAGCGGCACCCTCAGCGCCGGGCACCTCCTCCGACGCCGAACCAGCAGCGGCGGCCCTCTCCGGCACCGCCGGCCTCGGGCCCACGGCAACAGCAGCCACCGGCAGTGCCGACCGCAGATCAGCAGCCGCGGCGAGGCTCTGGCCTTCGTGGCCGCTGGTCGGCGCCTACTTTAAGGTAAGCCCTTTAGATTAGCTTCGCATACTTCACGGTACCACGGCTAGCTTTTTTCAGGTTTCTCAGCCTTTCGCCGTGCGTTTTTGTTTAGGCCGACACGCCCGGGCGGCGTTCCTCCCCCTAGCGGCTCTGGTGGCCGGGCGACCATGGCGGAGAAGTGCGCCCCTGGTGGTCCGACGGCGGAAGACGCCACACGGGCCCCGGCTACGACCGAGGGGCCTGCACCGGAGGCCACCCCGTCTGTCCGGCCCCAGGCCCCAGGTGGACCGACGCCGGGGGGCGCCTCGAGGGTCGAGACCGCACCCAGAGTGCCTGCTGAGGGGGCAGCTCCGGGCGCGTAGCCCCAGGCACCAGGCAGCCTGGTGCCGGAGGGCGTCGCGACCCAAGGGCCTGCGCCGGGGGCGGCTCCTGACTCCCGGACCTCGGAGCCTTCGTCGCCCGCCGCCTAGACGACCAGCCCCGGATCTCCGCCTCCTGCCGAGGGGGAACTGGAGGAGGTTCTGGGTAGGCCGCTCCTGCCCCTGCCCCAGCCGGGTGGAGCCCCTCTCCCTCGCGTGCTACGTCGGGCGCGCCAGGCCTTGGACGACGCCCAGGGGGTGCTCCAGCTGGAGTGGGCCCGGCTGCAACAGGAGCGCGAGGGCCTGGACGGCTGGCGGGCTCGTCTGGGGGAGCAGATCGAAGCCGCCACCGCCCAGCACACACGGACCCGTGCGGAGCTTTCCACTGCCCGCACCGAGCTCGACGCCGACCGCGCGGCCTTCCATGAGGACCTACAGAGGCTCGCTGGCCGGGAGCGCGCGGTTGGGCTCCGCGAGAAGCAGGCCGAGGTGGGCGAGGCGCGGCTGAAGCTCGAGCAGGCGAAGCTGGAGTCCGCGTGGAAAGGCGTGGAGCAGCGCCGGCAAGAGCTGGTGGAGGTGTCTGAGCGGCAGGCTGCTGTCAACGCTGAGCTCGACAAGATGAAGCTGAGGCTTGTCGAGCGCGAGGCAGCAGTTGCGGCGCGCGAGGACTCCGTCGCTCAGCGGGAGGCGTCGGCCAAGGCTCTGAGGGACTCTGCTGCTCGCTAGGCTGCCACGCTCAAGGTCCGCGAGGACTGGGTGAAGTCCCGGGAAGCGGAGCTGGCGGACTAGGAGAGGCAGCTGCTGGCTGAGCGGGCCGCTCTGGAGCAGCTGAAGCAGGGTGCTGCTCAGCAGGTGGCGGTGGAGGACCGGGAGCAGATGCGCACCGGCCTTCAACGCATCGCCGACTGGGCCGGGGAGGCGAGTTCGGCTCTGGTACCGCTCGGACTGAGTCCGATCCGGGTGACAGAGCCGCCGTCCACTATTGCGGATGCCTTCCCTGTCCTTGACTCGGCGGTGGAGCGACTCCGGCGCCTGGACTCCACGCTCGGGGAGCGCCTTGAAGCCGAGGGCCACGAGCTGTGCCGCCTCGTGGTGGAGCACCTCCTGGTCTGCTTCCGGAGCCACGACCCTGCCATTTCCTTGGACCCGGTTATCGCAGGTCCGGTGGAGGAAGCGGAGGCCGCCGCTCGGGATAGCGTGCAGGAGGCGGTGGAGGTCATTGCCGCCCAGTTCCAGCGGACCCCTGTAGACGAGGAGCCGGATGTACCGGGGACAGGAGCCTCCCCAGCGCCGTAGGGCAACTGCTTTTGCTGTTTTTTTTTACATGTAAAACATTAGTATGCCAAGTAATATAAGAATGGTAGTTGAGACTTATCTTCATTTACTCCTTGCTGCATGCTGGTGTGTTGTCACCTGACGCCCCGGCCCCCTGGTAGGTAGGCTCTAAGTTTTGAGGCTGGCTACTACCAAGTCAGAGGCCAGACCTGCATGCAACTCACGGCAAACGTCAGTGTCGCACCTACGGGACCCGCTCTGAGTTGACCTTTTCCGCTATTCGAGGTCCGGAGCGTTTTCTGTCCGGGCCAGGGGCCAGGATGTTTGTTCGTGGGATAGCAGGGTGTGTGAGTTAAGGGTGCGGAACCAGGCAAAACTGCGACACAGCCCTGGACTATCCTAGTCCAAAACACCTTAGCTCTGGTCCGGTCCTGCAGTCGTTCGGACCTCTCCTAGCGAAATAAAAGGTAACCGCGCTGCCTTGAAGTCCTCGGAGTCGCAACCGGACCTCGCTGCTGAGGTTAGGGGGTGTGCCATTAGCTTAGGGGGTGGTCCAGAGCACTAAACGCACTGTTCCTGATACTGGGGGAACTCACGGCGTGGTAGGGAGTGTTCAGTGCTTAGGGTATGAGACCAGGCTAAGCAGCTGACAGCTCCGTGCTACCAAGGCGAGCCCCTTTTCTCTGGACCTGGCACCCAGTATTCCGGACCTCCTTCCCAGCCTCTGTGCTAACCACTTCACACTCAAGCTGCTAAGTCCTGCTGGTTCCAAGGAGATTTTTGGCATGAGTAGGATTCCACGCAGGGGTTAGGAAAAATTGAAACAGATGGCAGCTGAGCAAGCAGTAGGGTAATAGCGGAGACAAGAATTTCAGGGCTAAACTCTTTCTTTAATCAAGCGGTACAGGGTGTCATGTGATGTCAGCCAGAGGTCGGGATTACAAGGGCGGACCTTCACCGCTCTGGTCCACATGGTGGTCCTATTTAGCTTACAAAAAGAAAAAGGAGTTGCCCTGAATTTCTTGCCTATGGATAAAACTTACGGAGGTGCTCTATATTCCAAGGGTTCGGCAGCGGAACTCCTTCCTCCATGGCAAGGCGAACGCAACCGGGGCGACTAACTTCTGTCACCTTGAAGGGGCCTTCCCAGCTGGGGGAGAGCTTGTTGCGCCCTTCTCGGCTCAAGATGCGCCTCAGGACCAGGTCTCCAGGTTGGAGCACCCTGCCTCGCACGGTTCGCTCATGATAGCGTTTGAGCGATTGGTTGTACCGTGCGTTCCGGATTGCAGCTTGCCATCTTTGCTCCTCGACGAGGTCGACGTCGTCGCACCTTGCTTGTTCCTGCAAAGATTCATCAAAAGCTTGGACCCGTGGGGAGCCCAAGAGTATTTCTGGTGGGAGGCATGCCTCGGCCCCGTATACCAGGAAGAATGGGGTTTCCCCGATTGCTCTGCTGGGTGTGGTCCGGATCCCCCATAGCACGCAGGGGAGCTCATCAACCCACTTCGCACCGTGCTTTTCCAAGCAGTTGAAGGTGCGGGTTCTGAGCCCCTTGAGGATTTCTGCGTTAGCTCTCTTGACCTGTCCATTGCTCCTAGGATGTGCTACAGAGGCGAAGCATAACTGGATGCCAACGCCGTCGCAATAGTCCTGGAAGACCTGGCTCGTGAACTGGGTCCCATTGTCCGTTATAATACGGCTAGGGACGCCGAACCGGCACACAATGGACTTAAGGAAAGCTGTTGCAGTTCCTTGGGTGATGCTTACTACTGGGGTTACCTCAGGCCATTTTGTGAATTTGTCAATGGCGACGTAGAGGTACCGGTACCCACCGACAGCTCTAGGGAAAGGTCCCAGGATGTCCACCCCCCATACCGCGAAGGGCCAAGAGGGTGGAATCCTCTGCAGAGACTAAGCCGGTGTGTGTATCTGCTTTGCGTGGAACTGACATGCCTTGCAGGACCTTACTAGCTCAGCTGCATCCTGGAGCGCTGTCGGCTAGTAAAAGCCATGCCGAAAGGCTTTACCGACCAGCGTACGGGACCTTGAATGATTCCCGCACTCGCCTCCATGGATCTCCGCGAGTAAATCGCGGCCCTTCTCCCGGGTTATGCATCACATGAGGATGCCATTGGCGCCACGCCTGTAGAGATCCCCTTCTACTAGCGTGTAGCGTTTAGCCAACCGCACTATGCGCTCAGCAGACACACGTTCTTCGGGAAGGATTTTGTCCTTCAGGTAGTCCCGGATCTCTGAGATCCATGCATCGGGACTGCCCTGAGCCATTGGATGTGTCCCTGATGACATGCCGGGGTCATCAGTCCACATGATCCTTGGTGGGCTCCAGAGATGGAGGACCACCGGGACTGCTAGCTTCGAGGTGCTAGTTCTGCCCCCTTCGCCCAGTTCGGCTGGCTGGGCGGTTGGTCTCAGCAGCTGTCTTTTGAAGACGCCCTCGGGTACTGGGCCCTGAGTCGATGCCCTCGCGGAGAGGTCATCTGCCACTGAGTTGAGGTTCCTGGGAACGTGCTGCAGTTCCAGGACCTCGAAGTCTTTCTCGAGCTCCCTGACTCGCATGAGGTATGCTGCGAGCTGGGGGTTATTGCAGCAGCACTCTCCCCGGACCTGTCTGATCACCAACTGGGAATCCCCCTTAACCAGGATCTGCTTGATCCCCAGTGACTGAGCGATCATGAGCCCAAAGATCAAGCCTTCGTATTCCGCCATGTTGTTAGTGGCTTTGAATTCGAAGCATACTATGTACTTTACTTGATCCCCGTTTGGGTCCACGAGGGCCACTCCTGCTCCGGACCCTTTTTCGCGGGCGGACCCGTCGAAGAAGAGAGTCCAGTGCGGCTCGGTGAAAACCCGGACGGTCCTGTCCGGCTGGGAAGGTTCCGCCTCGGTTTGCGGACCTCCAGATTCCGAGGCGGTGGGGGTCCACTCTGCGATGAAGTCGGCCAAGACTTGGCTCTTGGCAGCACTTCGGGGCTGGAAGTCGAGTTGGAACTCTGCCAGCTCCGCAGCCCATTTGGCGATATTCCCAGTAGCGTTAAAATTGCGCAGGATTGCTCTTAATGGGTAAGAGGTTACCACGACAACCTTATGCGCCTGGAAATAGTGGCGCAACTTTCTGGAAGCAATAAGTAATGCGTAGGCGAACTTGTAAGCTTCCAGATACCTGGCCTTCGCCCCGTGGAGGACTTCACTGACGTAATATACTGGCTTCTGGGTGGTCCGGACCTTAGTGGCAGGTCCGAGGCCATCTCCCCCTGCCAGGCTGGCCCCCTGAGCGGCTTGGCCTCTAGCTTCTGGTGGCTTTCCGCCTTGGTAGGGCAGCGTGCCAACCGGACCTCCGGTATCAGGGCCGGCTGCAGCTCCTGTGGTGGGCGGACCACCACCTTCCACTTGGGGGACCCCGGTGTCTCCCTCGTGGGAATGGGCTGGTCGCTCGGCGACCAAGACCATGCTTACTACCTCGGGTGTCGCCGCGAGGTAGTGAAACAGGGTCTCACCAGACTCTGGCGCCACTAAAACGGGCAGAGTAGTGAGATGCTGCTTCAACTCCTGGAAGGCTTGTTCGGCCTCTTCGGTCCATATGAATGGTCCGGACTTCCTCAAAAGCTTGAAGAAGGGTAGGGCTCTCTCGGCTAGCCTTGAGATAAACCGGCTGAGGGCTGCCAAGGACCCAGTGAGTTTCTGGAGGTCCTTGATGCAGGCCGGCGGCCGCATAGCCTCGATTGCCCTGATCTTGGTTGGGTTTGCCTCAATGCCGCGATGTGACACTAGGAAACCTAATAGCTTACCAGCCGAGACGCCAAAGACGCATTTCTCGGGGTTCAGCTTCGTGCGCGTTGTGCGCAATCTGTCGAAAACAAGGGCCAGGTCTTCTATCAAGGTCGACCCTACCCTGGTCTTGACGACAATGTCATCGACATAGACCTCTACTATGTTTCTGATCAGGTCACGGAACGTGAAATTCATGGCACGCAGAAACGTAGGTAAAGCATTCCTCAGACCATATGGCATTACAACGTAACAATACAACCCATCTACTGTTACGAAGGCTGTATGCCTCTTATCCTCCTCATCCATCTGGATCTGATGATGGCGTTGAACGGCAGGTTGACTTCCGCGACATCGAACTGGACGTTCTCTGTGCGGAACTTCTCCGGGGTCCCGAAGGTGACCGGCAGGTCGATCTTTCCTTTCGGGTAGATCGGCACTGGACCCACGCCGGAGAATGGGCGCGTCGGAGCCAGGCGCGACTCCGGAATCTGCAGCTGTTTGAAGGCTGCGTGGCTGATGATATTGAGGGTGGCTCCGCCGTCGATCAACACGTGGTGGAGCCGTATGTTGGCGACCACCGGCGATGTGATGATCGGCAGTACGCCAGCCCCAACCATGTTCTCTGGGCAGTCGGCCGGCCCGAAGGAAATGGTGGTGTCTTTCCACTTGTGGTGTGGAGCCACCCCAGGGACGCTCGGCCTGACCGAGAGGACTTCTCGGCGCAGGGCCTTCACGTCCCGCCGGGAAGAGACCACCCAGCTTCCGCCGTACATGACGTACAGCCTCTTGCGACGTTCGTTGTCGCTGGATTCAGAGCTGGAGTGGCCTAGAGCGTAGACGCTCTTGAGCTCCCACTCTGGGGGCTGGTAGCCCATCTCCTTGCCCCTAGCGGTGGGCCCACCGTCGCTGGTAGCCTTCCCCTTGCCAAGGCGCTGGCGTGGGGGCGAGTCGTCCTTGGCCGGACGCTCTCGGCGCTCACTGAGACGCCGCTGCACGAGCTTTTGTATCTCGCGGCAGTCGGCGGCGCTGTGACCGCTGTTGGGATGAACAGGACATGAGCCGCCACTGTTCCGCGCCTGTTGCCTCGGGCGCTTGCCGCCGGTGTCGCGGCCTCCAGGTGCTGCCGCAGCGACAGGGGCCCCTTCCAGGAACCTCTCAGGGCGTCGGCCCTTCTTCTTTTTCTTGCCGCTCTCTCGGGCGGCACCGGCAGAGGCGCCTGGCTGGGCAGTCCTGTCCTGTTGTGGGGAGTGCCACACACGCCCCTCTGCGGCCCTAGCGCACTTGTCCGCCAGCGCGTACAAGGTGGCGACGTCCTGTACTTGGCGGGTCGCCAGTTTCTCTAGCATCTTCTCATCACGGACGCCTTGCCGGAAGGCTGTGATGATGGACGCGTCGGAGATGCGAGGGATTGTCCCCCACACCTTGGCGAAACAAGCGATGAACGCTCGGAGGGATTCGCCAGGCTCCTGGCGTACTGCATGGAGGTGGGCCTCCACGCCGTACTGCTGGCACGCACTCGCGAAATTCGCCTGGAACAGAGTGCAGAGCTCCTCCCAGGACCGGATTGACCCGGGGGAGAGGTTCATGAGCCAAGTCCGGGCCGGCCCAGACAAGGCGACATGGAAGTATGACGCCATAACGGCGTCGTCTCCGCCAGCCGCTGTGATAGCGGTGACGTACACCTGCAGGAATTCCGACGGGTTGGTATTCCCGTCGTACTTTTCTGGCAGGTACGGCCGGAACTTCTGCGGCCAGCGCGCGGAGCGGAGACTGTCCGCGAGTGCGGCGCAGCCAACTCCAGCCGATACGACCCCTGGTGGCGTTTGCACGCCAACCGGGGGTGGCGCGTAAGCCGGGGGCTTAGGAGCTGCAGCGGCGAACGCCGCGTCAAGGTTCTTGCCCTTGGCGGCGCTTGGCTGCATCCGTGGTTGCTCCACGGTGGTGGGGGTGCCTGCTCGCCAGCGGTTGAGCTCGGCTCGCAGGTCTTCCGTCTGCGCGCTCCTTACTGAGGGGGAGCGCGCGGATGTTGCCGCATCGTGCTGCCTGCGGCGGTTCGACCTTCCCCCGCTGCTGGGAGGGAGTCGTGACCCAGTCCTAGCCGGGCCAGGGGTGACCTCGGCTAGGTGGATCAGGCGATCTACATCGCTTCGCCACTGCGCCAGGGCGCTAGGTGAGGCTGTCGGCCCCGGGGGGTTAGGAAGCAACTCCCTGGCTGCGGCGAGCGGGCCGCTAGCAGCAGCGGGGTTCGCTGTGGCAGCGTTTGCCGCTACAGCACTTGTTACTGCAGTGTTTGCAGCAGCGGCGCCCCCCGCGGGGCGTCGAGGGAGCCGCAGCGTCCGCGCCGTGCCCTCAGAACGGTGGGGGGAGGCATGCAACCCAGTCGAGGCCACCTCCTCTGATGCGGCTGCTTCCTCATGGAAATCGCGGATGCGCACCATCATGCGGTGAGGGATGAAGCTAACTGATGGGCTCCCCCTACCTGGCGCGCCAAATGTCGGAGCGGACGTGCTCCTGGTTAGGTGGCGGAGTGCACCCGGCCGAGATCCTAAGTACTGAGAGTAGTTAGGGGGAGCAATCGTTGTTAGCTAAGTTGGTGGTGGCACGATGGTGGCGAGAGGATTTAGAGTGGTTCGGGCCGTCGGAGCGTAATACCCTACGTCCACTGTGGGTGTGTTCTTGTATTTCGTGGGCCTTCAGAGGAGTCTCTGAGCCTGTCTGGGTCTGTCCTTCTGTGTTGCGTATGCCTCCCCTTTTATAGCCCAAGGGGGGCACGTACATGGTGGCCGGGCCCGGCAGGTGGTCCCGGCCCATTTCCTCTATGCTACAATTCTATCCTGTGCCTGATGTCCAACGCTTTCATGCTTGGCGCCTGTACCGCCGTCGTGGCCTGGAGATCCGCCATATCGTCCTTCCTTACGCCGCCCTGTCCCATCGGCTGCTAAACCCGCTGATGGGTTTCAGAGGCCGAGGGGCAGGCGATGCGCACGCGTGACAGGACGGGACGCTCGTAGTAGCGTTGCGGCGCCGCTACCTAGTATTAGGCTGAGCGCGGCCGCCGCGCATGGCGCGGCTCATGATGTGTACAGCGTACTTGTTTACTCAATATCGACCCCAGTGTAGCTGGGGAAATCAACTGTAGTGCCCTGTTATCGCCGCCGTGCCTTGGTAAGGCGCGCCCCTTTGCCTCGCCGCCGCCGCCTACCAGCGGCGGTGCCAGCGGCGATGGGGGCACGCCCGTCTGACAGCGGCGGCGTCGGCGGGCAACGGGGGCACGCCCGTCTGACACTCGTGGTGTCAGCAGCATCGGGGCGTGCCAGCCTGACAGCGGCGGTGTCAGCGGCATCGGGCACGCCCGCCTGCCCGCAATAAATGCGGCAAGTGGGCGAGGCGCCCGGTTGAAGGCCCCGCCACGCGCCCTGTGGGCACGTGGCAACGCGAGACCTTCCCGTGCCCTATGGTCATGTGGCGGCCCCGGACCACCGAAGGTGCTGGCTCCGGACCTCCACGTGCTCTGCGGGCACGTGGGGCCCCCGGACCACCGAGGGCGCCGGCTCCGGACCTCCCCGTGCTCTGTGGGCACGAGGCGGCCCCGGACCACCGAAGGTACGGGCTTCGGCCCGAGAGGTCCGGACCTCTCCTCGCGTGGCTGGGGGAGGCTCGGTCCTCGAAGGAGGTCCGGGGCCTCCCCTGTGGGCCGGGTGCGTGGCCCTAGCTTTCCCAAGGAGTGGGCCGGGCCCATCTGTATGCGGCCTTAGGCCCTCCTTTTACTGCAGTAGTTACCTCCCTTAGTGATCTTCGTCTAGTGTAAGCGGGTACCCGGTTAGCTGGGTACCGACATACACTTATTTGTGTTTAATTAAGTAGTTTTTTAGGTATGGATTATGCGGGTAAAAATTACCCGCAGGTACGTGGGTACCTGTGATGCCCCCGGCATCTCAAAAACCTTAACACATAGTTAGAGACAAGCTAACGATAAAATAGGACTTAATCGTGCTTAGAGAGTAATGAGGACTAGGTGGAGAAATCGCTAAGTCAAAAAAGTTTCTATTCAAATACAAGACCGCACGTTGTTGCGTTGAGTAAGTCAACACTCATAAGCTTTTATGCAAAACATCAAATTCAAAGTTCTAATTCATGAAACCTTCATCTACTTAATTAATGTGACCATCTTTTAAATCAAATTTTAAGAGGTTCAAAAGTTCAGAATAAATCTGGACAATGCTTCTTTTAAAAAGGTGGCAAAGGTGGTTTTGACCGAATTTGGGCTCTAATAAAACTTTCAAATTCGTTAGGCACTTGGGCTCACCTTCATTATCAAGGCCGTTGTACATGCTATGGACTACACTTTTGTTACACTAAACCTAGTACAAAGCTATAGATTAGTTATTGTAAATTGGATCTATAAGTCTCTTGAAATCAGCCCAAGTGGGTCCACACTTAGAAATTTCCGAAGTATGAGTTTTCAGCTTTTCCCCAAACTTCGTTCTGAAATTACTTTTCATTTCACTATAACACTTCAAAGTCTTCCTTTCTATGAAATGAAATTAAACATATAAGCTTTCAAATGCATCAGACCTTGAAGTGATTGGACTTTATTTGGTACTCCAAAAGTGGGAAACAAGAAAGGATCTACATAAAGTAAACCTGCTGTTTTACAAAACCTCTGAATATGTTTGTGCTTGTAATTCAAACTCTGTCATGATTCAAGCTAATCTTTTTATACCAAACCTGTAGAGGATTCCATGGTAAACAACTTTGATAATTGGTGCATTGACATGCAGCAAGGTTTGACTAGAGTTTTAGGGCTTTTACTGTCAGCCTGCAAAAAATTGTCAAAACCTGAACTGTTTAGAAATCTCACTTTTTCTTTGACCTACAGTCATTTTCATGCAAAACCTTAATTGAAGAAGTTGTTGACCTTAAAGTTCGGAGAAACTTGTTATAAAACATCATTGTTGAAGATCACCCTAAATAGAACTTTCGGAATTTTTATTGCAGAGAGCTGTGTGGGTCAAACCTGAAGCTTTGAGTTACATTCAAACTTAAATCCTATTTCTACATAGAATCTGGTGTTAACCTTTTGAAAAAGTTGTAGATCTTGAAGAGTACGACATTTCATACAATTGGGTCTTTTCCAAATTTGGCCTCTAAAATGATCAAATTCATGATTTTCAGAGGCAAACAAAACCAGTCAAAGTGTGTCTTTACCTTTTTTCCATTTCCCCCTTCTCTCTCTCTCTCACTGACACGCGGGCCCATGATAAGCGGGCGCAGCCGCTGCTGAGCCGGCGCGCGCCGCGTGGGTGCTGGCGTACCGTCAGCGCCGGTCGGCCACGGATCGACCATCCCGACCAGGCCTTTGGAAGCGGACGGCGCCCTCCCTCACTCCCTTCCGTCTCCGCTCACTCTTGCCCTCTCTCGGTCACTCTCTCTGCCTCGCCAGCACGTGGCCGCCATTGGCGACCTGAGCCCGAGCTTGCGCCGTCGCCTCACCGCCTCCCCGTGACCGAGATCACCACCAACGCACTCTCCTCGCTCCCACGCACCCGTAGCGGGTGACCTCATCACCGTGCCCCTCTCCATTCGCGGATCAACCTTCGCCTCGCCGCCGGTTCACGCCGTCGTCGCCCTTGGTCCGCCTCGGTTCACCGCCTCCACCACCTCGTCCACGTCACCTCCACCGACGAGAGCCACCCGAGGTAGTGCGACGTTCCACGGGACAACTTCCCCGCCCCGCGTCGCGGCCGCGGCGAGCCTCAGCTCGCCGGCGCACACGCGCGTTCCTACGCGGCCGCGGCCGGCGCGAGGTTGAAGACGGGGGCTGGATCTTTTTAGATCTAGCCCCTGTATTTTTTGATTTTACGTTTAAGTCCTAGGCGTTGTGCACTGTGTGTTGTGATTCTTGCAAGCTAGCCCTTAGGGTCTAGTGTTAATTATGTTTAGGTCCCCGGATCTATACATTTTCCATTTATTTCTTTATTTTCAGCTGAGAAATTTGAAAAATCATAACAAATCAAAGAAAAATCCTAAAATGGTAAACTCAGTTGCATTGTGATCCTTGTGAATATATCTACAGGATAGGTATGACATGGATCTGTGAAATGACTATTTTGCCCTTGTACTTGTGCATGCATGTTTAAATGAGTAAATGGAAAAATGTGGTTCATATGAGCTCTAAAAATTGTGAAACTCAGAAAATAGCATGGTACCTAGACATACCAAGATTTTTGGTAGCCCTAGCAATGGCTGGATGTTTACTGTTTTCACCTCAAGCATGTGTTTTGTATATTTTAATAACATGAAAATAGTGGCTACATCAAATGTGCTCTAAATGCCTCCATGGAATTTATATGTGCTCACCTTAGTATAGTTAGCTCATTGATAAAATGTGGGACTGTGCATGTCAAGTTTGGATGGTGATTTAAAAATGACAAAGTAATGCTTGTTAAAATTAAATAATAGGAATAATGACCCTATGAAGTAAAATAGATTCTGAGGAAAATCGTGGGAGCATTTTGGTAATAAGTAGGTTCCAGAAAGTATTTTTGGAGAATTTAAACTTGCTGTTTACTATGGGATTGGAAAATGGTAAATTCTATGCTAATATAAACAATAAATTAGAAAAAGTGGTATTTAGCGTGTTCCAAAAGCATCACCTTGCATGATGTATTTGACTTGCTCGACGGAAATAAATACCACACCTCATACATGCTTTCTTTAAGACAAATAGCTTGTTAAGTGCATATGTGATTGTATGATTGCATGTGTGCTCGATATTCGGGCATCCCCTTTCACTGCATCATACATATCATTCATACAGCGACGCTTAATGCAGCTATGTGATCAAGAAACAAGTGTAGGGAACTAATTCAAGCAACGGAGCCCAAAAGACCAACTAAGACCCAAATACCACCTGGAGGCCCCTGAAGTGGTATTTGGAAGGAGTTGTCCAAGAGATCAAGGGGTTGCCTCGGGCAAAGCCCCACAATACGGCAAACTAACATTAACTTAGTTTGTTGATTTGGTTGAAAATAAGCAAAGGTAGGCAGGACCATGATACTCCCAGCTAATATAAACTTGATTGATTGATGATTATGCATCTGCATTAGGAGTTGGTTGAAAATCATTGCATTAGACTCCCTAGCCGCCCTAGCCTTAGCACCTATACATACCTAGAGTTCGTAGGACGAGTTGCCTAGAATTCCTAGATGCAAGTAGACATGAGTGAAAAAAGTCACTCGTCGCGTAGGTGGTTTCAAAAATCATAGAAACTTTTACTATTGAGAAAGTAGTATTATGCTCATGATTTAAATGGAGACCGGGCAGAGAATAATTTTATTTTGGGGTGTGTGTTGTTGTACTATTTGGCTCCGCCCGAGTCGTTTAAAGCTCGTTCGCTGTTCGTCAACTGATCGGCATAACATTACTAGAATGCTTAACCGGGATATGGAACAGGTAAAAGTCTTACATAGGCTCGTCCGAAGTTTTCGAGGTGCCGCCCATCCACTTGCAGGAGGCCAATGAGCTCGAGGCACTTGTACTCGAGGGAGGGCTGACCCAGTGCGCTGTGGTAACGCTCCTGAGAGGGCACAATCCGGGGGTTAGATGGGGGCGCTTTGAATCTTGGTACAAGGCAGGTGGAGATGGGGGCTATATGTGGGAACGCGATGCTAGTAAGCATATACCGCTGGCATGATAGTTATTCCTGGGAATTAAAATCGATTCGAATCGTTGATGTGGCGGAACCGCCGATTTAATCCGGACTAAGCACATCTGCCACCTCTGGCTCGCAGTGTGATTAGGCCAAACTAAACCCGGTCGTCCGTCGAGAGTCATTTGACCCTCGATATTACCATTTCCCAGAGGAACCGACATCATACGCATCTGACCCACGATGGAGCCACAACAGATACATCATCACAGGCAGTCGAACAGTATAATAATAGACTTAGTTACAAACCGGTTTTAAATAAAACACGAGTCCAACATAGTGTTATAAGTAGCAAGTTCGAAAGTTTCTCGCAGCGGAATTATAAGTTCAGAGGTCACCATGATATCATCAAAAGATTTGCATTAGAGGTAACAACATCGAGCCCACCGATGTTGCCCTTGTGCCACTCATGTCGTTTCATCCTAAGTGAGGGCATGCGCCACCCCCAACACAAGTGCAGACCATGAACTCCATACCTGCGCTCAAAATATGGGGACAAACCCTGAGTACTAATTACTCAGTAGGTCTTAATGGATTTGGCTTACGGCTGACGCGAAGCTGCTTACTAGTAAGTGGATCCTTAGCCTTTGGTTTTAAACAGTAACATGTATAACATAAGTAGCAAGTTTTCATCATTTGTATAACCTTCAACATAATAGTAACTTGCAGTAAGGTAAACAGTTCAATTCAATCATGTGGTATTTCAAAAACCATGAATATTAAATCCAGGGTGTTCAAGTAGTTACTACGTTGAACGTCAAAGGTATTGGCATTCCCACACCTGGTGGGCATCAGCGATTCGAATCGATTTTAATTTCCGGGATTAACTATCATGCCAGGGGTATATGCTTACTAGCCACCGCGTTCCCACATATAGCCCCAATCTCCACATGTCTTGTCCCAAGATTCAAAGCGCCCCCACCTAACCCCTGGGTTGTGCCCCCTCAGGAGCGATACCACAGTTCTCTGGGTCAACCCTCCCTCGAGTACAAGCGCCCCCGGGCCCATCGGCCTCCAGCAAGTGGATGGGCGGAGCCTCGAAAACTTCGGACAAACCCAGGTAAGACTTTACCGGTCCCATTCCCCAGATAAGCACTCTAGCAATGTTATGCCGACCAATAGGCGAACAGTAGACGGGCCTTATGCGACTCGGGCGGAGTCCAAAGTGCAACCTTATGAAAAGAATATACTAAAATAAATCTCCGCCCGGTCTCCATTTACTTCATGAGCAACAGTAATAAATGTTGTAACAGTAAGCTTTTGTAAGTTTGAAAGCACCTACGCGACGAGTCCACACACTCGTGTCTACTCGTACCTAGCAATTTCTAGGCATACTCGTCCTACGAACTCTATGTATAGGTGCTAGGGCCAGGACGGCCAGGGAATCTAATGCAATTGTTTCCAAGCAACTCCTAATGCATATGCGTAATCATCAAGTATAATTTGTTTGCTGGGTTGAGTATGGTCCTGCCTACCTTCCTCGTTAGGGTCAGTATCCTCGTCCGGAGCGTAGTCGTGTCCCTGCTGCTGGTCCTCCGGTTCCTGGTGCAGCTCCTCTTCTGGCTCCTCTACGACTGGTTGGTTCGGCGGTTGTCCTTCGCTCGCGGAATCTATATGCATGACATGGTGCAATTGGAGCATGTATTAGTGCAATGCTTGCTTCATGATGCGAGTGCAATGCAAGAAATCAGGGTTTATGGAATAACATTATGCATTTTCGTGATGAAACTTGTTTAGCGTTAAGAAATCGTACAAGCCATCACCTATGATAATTTAGCTTGTCACATATAATTACGTGGGGGTGTGTGACTGAATAGCATCGATTTATGCGAAAAGACCGATGCTTACTTAAACATCTATTTTCACCTAGCTAGCTTAGCATTCCTAGCGTGCATTTCTCAACAGTAGTGAAGACCTACGTTGCATTCCAACTTAGTGGTTAAGTTTCTAAATGTGATTTATGGTGGCATTTATTGATATACTAGTCCCACATTTCCTATTCTTTGCTTAAATAGGCACTATATCTACCATTTTCAAAATAGGGTCAAACTTTACATACATGGCCTCACGTTTTCAGTGATGAGCTACTTACATCATCTAGAACTTAAATGAATACTACAAAACCCCCCTATAGCTTACTTTTATCTAGAACCCTTTTCCTTTGCTAATATATGCTTAATTACTAGGCAAGGGTAAAATAGTAAATAAACAATAAGTATTTAGGCTATCAAATTCTTATACTAAGCTTAGGCATGCTAGCAAAGCTGCTGCCCACAATCAGAATTTTTGAACTTCATTTAAACCACATTTTCTATCTATTAGTTTAAATATGCATGAACTCATTAATTTCAAAACACTAACCATACTTGACATGCATAGCACCCAATTTCAACAGTGAGCTACCTATACCACAGGGAGCACAAATAAAATGGGTAAAACCACTTAGAGCATAATTTTTATATGGTTTTCATTTCCTCATTTATTCTTATGCTAAAAACACATGTAGGGGCAAAATGGTAATTAAACAGTGAACATTTGAGCCACCAAAAATCATAGTGAGCCTATATACCCTAACAACACTGCTGTCCAAATTTGGCAATTTTTGGACACCATTTAGTCCACATTTCCTAATTTCCTTGGTTTATCAAGCATGCACAATAACAGGGGCAAAATGGTCTTTTCATACCCAACCATCATATCCATTCTGTAGATCTACTTAATAGGAGTACACTGCAATAAAGTTTGTATTTTTCTGATTTTTATTGGATTTACTACGAATTTCCAAAGTTTCAGCAGTTTTAAATGTATTTTAAATCGAAAATCTACAGATCCAGAACCTATACACAATTATCCGTAGCTTCTGAGGGCTAACATGCAAGATCTACAAGACTCAGGGCACAGCGCGGTGGACTGATTTGTAAATATGAAAAAAGCAGGGGCCGGATCTAAAGTTTCCCCGGCCCCCTTCTTCTTCCTCGCGACCCCCGCGGCCGCGGGGGAAGAAGCGCGCGCACCGGCGAGCCGGAGCTCGTTGCGGCCGCGATGCGGGTCGGGGACAGTGTTCCCCGTGCGGGGCTTCTACCTCGAGGTGGCGGTGACGGCGGAGACGGCGTGGGCGAGGCGAACGGCGGAGGTGAACCGAGGGTGAACCGGCGCGGCGCGACGTCGAGGCGAGGTCGGATCTTGGCGTCCGGGCAGGGAATGGCGACGGGGACTCGAGCGCGAGGTGCGCGGGGTCGAGGCAAACGCAGCGGTGGAGGTGGGGAGGTTTGGGGAGCGGCAGAGGGAGGGGCGCGAGCTCGAGCTCGGAGCTCGGCCGTCAATGGCGGCGTGAACTGGCGAGAGCGGGGAGAAGCAGAGAGGGCCAAGCGGAGGGAGCTCAGGGGTGGGTGCGTGAAGGAAGGCTCGGGGAAGGAGGCCGGGGCCTCGCCCCCGCCTTGAAGGCGAGCCGGGCGCGCTGGCGGCGACCGGACGCGGCGCGTGGCCATGGCGGTCGGGGAAGTCGGCGCGTGGCCACGGCGCCAGGGAGACCGGCGCCGCGTGGGCGCGGTCAGGCGGGAAAGGAGGAGAGAGGCGCGCGGGTGGGATGAGTCCATGGACCGGGTGAGGCTGGCAGGTGGGGCCGGGGCTGAGAAGGAAGATAAAGGTGCGTGGACCGGGTGCGTGGAGCGAGAGAGCCGGTGGGGCCCGCAGCCGCTGGAGTCGGGCGGGAACCCGCAGCCCTGCCAGGTGGGACCCACTTGTCATAGGCTCATGAGAAAAAGAAAATCCCGAAAAATGAAAAATGGGGTTTGACCAACTAACTTGGTTTCTGAATTTTGCCAATTTGACCAACATAGGAGCCGAAAGGACCCAATTGAATGAAATGTTGTACCTTTTGAGATCTACAACTTTGTCAAAAGGACTTATACCAGATTCCAAGTATAAATATGATTTAAATTGAATTTAACCTGCTGACTCCAGTTTGACCATTTGAAACCCTCAGCTTGGAAATTATTAAAGTCTATTTTAGGTGCATTTTCATGAAGAGTGAGTTATACCAATGTTGCATAGAATCTCATGAACTACAACTTTGGTATTCAAGTTATGGTAGGATTTTGAATTTTGTTTCACAAAATTTTGAATTTACTAATCAGGTCTGAGTTTGGCAAAATTCACAGGTTCACTTGAAATGGCCCAAAACTATGTTCAAACCTTCATGCATGTCATGACAAAAAATACCAAAGTTATTCAATGAAATTGTCTACAAGTTTGGTATGTAAAGTTTTGTAAAATTCACAACAGTATTAAAGTTACAACAACAATGCAAACACAGTTTTTCCGCAAACCGAGTTTATTTGCTTTAAATGGCCTAAGCTATGCATGCTCTCAAGATAAAATGCCCTTGAAATGATGTCATTAAGCTAATGATATTAGTGTAATATACTTGAGATGCCAGGGGCATCACAGTTGATGCCTACCAAGTGTGGGAATGACAGTATCACTGTCGGGCAACGTAGTAACTACTTAAATATAATATATCTATTACTCATGTTTTCGAATACTACATGCTTGTACTATTGTATTGCTTATATTTCTGCAATTTATTATTATGTAGTTATATGCAATGATAAAACTTGTTACTTTATAATATTATATCTCTGCTTAAAAATCAATGGCTAAGGATCCACATGTTAGTAAGCAAGCTTTGCGTCGGTCGTAAGCCAATCCATTAAGTCCTATTGAGTAATTAGTACTCAGGGTTTGCCCCCACCTTTTGAGTGCAGATACCGAAGACATCTGGATAATTTCTTGGAGAAGGGTAGTACCGATGGGCACGGTGCTGCTAGTCACATTTATCATTGCATGAAGACTACTAATGTATTTTGATTTCGCTGCGAGATGTTTTGAACTTACCTTTCGTATGGCACTATGTTGGTATTTATATTTTTTATTTCGAACTGGTTTGTAAAATAAGTTTACTTGTGCTATATTTAACTGACTATGATGATGTAACTGTTGTGACTCCATCGAGGGCTGGATGTGTATGATATCGGTTCTTTTGGAAAAGGGTAATATCGAGAGCCGAATGACTCTCGACGGACGACCGGGTTTAATTCGGTCTAATTACACTGCGAGCCAGAAGTGCCAGGTGTGCTTAGCCCGGATTAAATCAGCGGTTCCGCCACAGTACCCGCACCCATCTACCCGATGGTTATATTTTACCCAAGAATACATGCACCCACGGGTGATGACGTCATTCCATACCCACCTTCATATCGGATAAAACCCGTCGGACATTTGGGTCTTGAATAGCCATTGGACATTGCCATCTCTGCACAAGTACTCCTACTGTTTTTCCACTACAAGCTAGCTCAAGGTTACTTACCGAATCAACACGATTACTGCCATAGAACTCCATATGTTGCTGAAACCTTCTTATGTGCTCACACCGTTGTTGAGGTTTGTTTCTACATGTACTTCCTCTAATTTTCCCTGTTCTAGTACTCTGGATGTCTACAAAAAAAATATGCATGCTTACTCTTATGCAAATTATGGAATTGTCAACAACACGGTATGATACATCAACATTTTGGAAATAAAGTTCCTGAGCCTTCCAAGAAATAAAGTAGTTGTCCCTCCTTCAGCTTCAGTCATCATTGCCATACTGAGATAGATTTGACCAAAGCTGATCTTGTCCAGAGTCTAATGAAGAATATAACAGAACCATAAGTCACAACGAGAAAGGCAAATTAATAAACAACAGCCTAATTAGGCTCCATTAAAATTATATCAAATCAGAAAGGTTGCAAGGCCCAAAAGAAACGCTATTCATCCATTTGTGTTGGCCACATTACATAATGTTGTATACTTTTCCTCTTGCCGAATATTTTCACAAACAGATTAGAATGGGATGATATATTTCTAGGAATTGCAGATGATTAAAATGACCCATTGAACGTCATTCTAATCATATGGGGTTTAGCATAATATATTCAATATTACTACTTGATTTGATATGTGCTGACCATTAGCTTCTACTTCAGCGTTCGTTATCTTATACAAGCTCCTTTGCAAGGCGAGGGCTTCTCACAACCCTCCCAGCTATACTCCACAGAAATTGAGGTGCTTGTTACTAGCAGCTCCGGCTACGTACTGGCGGCAGCCATCATCCGGGCCACCAAAGGTCAGGCGACATATCTTCTAGCTCAGGTAGCTGCAGCGAGGGTACAAGCTCGATCTCTCCATTCTAAAGCATTGCATATTCCCACCACACCAACACCATCTACAACCAGTTGACCAGCTTCCTCACCAAGACTCACGCTAACCACAAGTGTTTAAAAATCGTTCAATTGATCACAATTTATCAATGATTAATCGACAAATCACTACCGATCAGGTGCTTCGATTCGATTAGTTCGCCTAGCCAAGCGACTAGTCATCTAGTCGTTGATTAATCACGACTAGTCGGCAGTGTCTAATCGCTCGACTACCTAGGGGGCAACACATTGGGCCTTCAGCCCAGCAACACACAAAGCCCAGCCCAGTCTAGGACCATCTATATACTGGTTCCCAGTCATTTGACCTAGAATACTCCAGTCATTTTTCCCCTTGCCAATTTCAAGCAGACAAAGACACAAAACACTATTACTTTCAGTCTCCAAACCAAGCAAGTGACACACTCTTGAACTTCATGTTAATTTGTTTTACTTCTGCTCTATTTTTGTGTCCTCAACCTTATTAGAATAGCCAATTGATAAGGCTTAGTACTGTAATATATTGCCTAGGTCGATTTGTCCACTTGTTCGACTAGCCCCAAACTAATCGTGACTAGTTGATGCCTAGTCACGATTAATCACCTAGTTGGTGCCCAGGCAACCAGAATCCTAGTCACGATTTTTAAACACTGCTGACCACCCTACCTTGTACTCAAGTCACCCGTCAAGTATGTTGTATTGCTCGTTTTGTCCTCTCGGATCCCACTAATTCCATTATATCTGCAATGTCACCACTCTCAATGTTCTAGTTATTCGACATGCCGAAAACTAATTGGCCACCCGACTTGACCGACTTCTTCATTACTGCATTAGTTGATAACTGTCGTGTGAGCAATAGGCCACATAAAACCTTAAACTGGCTTGGTAAACAAAATGTTCTCCATCGTTTGAGAGATTACACCAGTCCAGATTGGACAAGGGAACCTTGCAAGACTAAGTGGCATGAGTAGAAGAAGAGATGGAACTGCTGGAAGCAGTATCTCCATACATTTAGTGGTCTTGGATTTCATCCCCATACCAGTGTCACCGACATGCCTAAAAAATGGTGGCAAGACCGAATAAAAGTATGTCATCAATTCCATACTTGCACTAGACCTGATAAATTTAGATAAATATCTTACTAATTGTTTCTTCCATCTTTGTGCAGGAAAATAAAGTTGCAAGTGTGTTCCAGCACGTTCGTCTTCAACGTGAAGAGGATCTCAATTTAATATTTGCCAAGAGGGAACATGTAAATGTTGGCCCCAGTGAAGATGGCGGACATGAGAGAGGGCAAAGCCTGAGTCCTGACACACTACTTGGACCATGACGACTCAAATAACTCTGAAGCTGATCTCCAGATGCATAATTCCAATCCACCCCCTCCACAGCCTACACGTTCAACATCGAGGACAAGTGCATCTTGCGGTAAAAGATAAGCCTCTAATCCCATGTTCTAGAGCGTCTTTCTTGGGAGGGTTCAAAACTTTCTACCATGATGTCTCTGATTGG
Source organism: Paspalum vaginatum (assembly GCA_030272315.1). Taxonomy (NCBI): domain Eukaryota; kingdom Viridiplantae; phylum Streptophyta; class Magnoliopsida; order Poales; family Poaceae; genus Paspalum; species Paspalum vaginatum. Next base: position 14,382,131 of record CM059013.1, on the reverse strand, counting down.
AAGAAACAAATGCAAACATCCAGTGCTTCCAAGAAGGCGCGGCTGAGGATGCTGAGTATGAGGCATTCATGAAAGAGATGCGAGATGGAGGGGTCAACCCCGAGTCTCATGAGTACTCCATGGCCTCTAAAGTGCTTGTAGACAGTACTCGTTAGGGTGCTTATCGTCTCGTGTCTACTATTGAAGCAAAGCTTGTTTGGATCTTATGAAGATAGGAAAGCCTCCTATGTAGCTGTACTTGGTCTCACATTAATTTGCCTTCCCTGTACCCTTCTTTTCTGCACATGTTCATCAATGTATCTGATAGTTCAAACATCATCCTTTTGTTAGGTTGTTACGTGTTCATGTTTACCATGTGTCCACTTTAATATTTCTCAATTTTTAACTTGGCTACTTACTTGCTCACACACTTATGCCTACCTTGTACCATCATTTTCTTACTTTTATAACAGTCCCTTGTGAGTGTTGTAACATCTATGTGCTATACATATTTTTATTATGGTTTATTGGTGCATGTTATGAGTGTAACAATTTGAAGAATTTTTTATTTTTAGCATGGCTTTTTTTTTGCTACATTGCCATTTGTACATATATTCTGTCATTGTTGTGCTGACCAATCAGTTTGCAGGGTGGATTCTTGGAGTCTTTCACACTATGATGACGAGGAAGACGAAGACAACATGGACAAACTAGATCTGCTTGCCCTTATGTATTATTATTACTACCCACCATGTATCCCTTCGTCCTCAATGCCAACCGCACGGGCAACAGCTATACTCTTGGAATACATTGGAGGCAAGCTTCGATCCAAGCAGGAAACTATGCTGAGGGTATTGAACCGGACCTTCCAGACTTGATGGAGGAGGTAGGAAATGAGGCAGACCAAGTAGATATGGATGGATTGAGGGACAGGTAATATACGCATATGAATACTAAATAATCAGTCCAGTTACCCAAATAAGAATATGGAATTCGTCCACAGAGCATGTATTAAACAATATCTACAAATGCAAATTCAATAATTGTACATAAAAGTTCAATATAATTGGATACCCAAGCTCCTACTGATACTTTAATATCGAAATGCATAAATGATTACTAACTAAAGCTCCAAATAAATAGCTAGAGATATGTTTTGACTGACAGAAACTGATGGAAATACTGACTAAAGAAGGAAATAGTTATAGTATGGTTGAACATAGCTGTACTTATTAATTTATTTATGGCATTCAGATTAACATATGCATACATCTTTGTGATTGACGCATATTTCGGATGCTAATTAGCTGGCATACCACATCCCATTACAAACTGAGTAATCATATAAAATGATCCTGAAACTGTATGATAGCATACCTGAGAGCTGACATGTATCAGCCATAGCCCATAGCTGAAACCTCTGGCATCATTTTGCTCTGCAGTCAGTTCAAGCACACATTAGCAAAGTGAATTTGATTACAATTATTTGTGAAGAAAAATTGCATATGAGATTTAACAGAAAATATATGACGGGGAATTTGACAAAACCCTTGAAGAATGGTAGCCAATGCAACAGGAGATGCCAACCTGCTAAGGGTGTATTGAGAGATAAGATCTGTATAGGTTGCAAGTTCCTCATCACTGCAGAACCTGTTCGTATGGGTCGGTAAGCATCTGACAGTACCATCAGAGCAAGCAGTTATGATATCTCCATTCCCCAAGAATTTAACGTCCCATATGCATCCAGGGCGTTCAATGCTTTGAACACAGACTCCATCTGCATTGTTTGAGAACATAGGTAAATGGAGAACTTAACATTCAGTTAGCCACAATTACCTATCCTGCGACGCAGAAAGAAAGAATCCCTAGACCTGGCATTGGTGCTAAACATCTAACTGTATCTGCATGTGACAAAATTACCTCACTGTCTGATGTTTGATGTGCTCCAGCTGCGACACCTCTAAAGGGGAGGGGGATTTTCTCTGGGAGAGCAGCGCAAAGAAGTGGTTCGCCGGGTCAGTCGAGCAGCGCCGTGGCGAGGAGGCGGCGCGCGGCGGAGATGAGCGGGGCAAAGGCGCGCTGGGTGGCCTTCCCCTGGGATGATCCGGCCCTAGAAGGACAGGGTGAGCGCCGGCGCCCATGGCATGGTAGGCGGACCTAGGGTTCCAGGAGATGATGGAGGCTGTGGGATTCCGCGGTGCAGGGCCCGACGACTAGGGGTTCATGGAGACTGAGTGAGTGTGATGCAGCGGCCGGAGGGGAGCCCATGGGCGGGCGGCGGCGGATGCCGGGTTAGCGGTAGGGATGGCAAATGGTGGGCACCCGGCGGGTATAGGCAAACACACACCCGTATTGACATCCATTACATCAAGACACGCCCGCACCCGTAATGCTTAACGGGTGTATTTTCACACCCGCACCCGTTGGGCACCCTACTGGGTGTTGGGCACCCATTGGGTGACCGACATTTGCAAACATTGCAAGCTTACAAAGGTAGCACTACACATCACACCACAAATAACATGTAAAAAATATACATAGAATATATAGATAGTCAATTTATCAACACATATCATCTAACCTATTGACAATTCACATGATGATATTGTTTTAAATTCAATTTAGCCACGTAATAGTATTATAGGAGGCTTAATGATATGCCAAATCAAACTTCTTCATGTGTCAGATTAGCAATGATGAGCATCAGAATAAAAAGAAATAAAGTTCAAACACATAGGATTCTAAACTCCTAGTAAGCTGGGACAAATTCAATCCCTCAAAAATTAAGATTTAGGGCAATATATTATTATTTATGGTGGCCCATTGGGCACCCACGGGTGGAAATCCACACCCGCACCCGACCCATGGGACTAATTTGACACCCGGACCCGAACCCATGGATCTAATTTGACACCCACACCCGCACCCAATGGGTGTGAAACCTGTGGGCACCAACATCCGTGGGAGGAGACGGACGGGGATGGGGCGGGCCGCAAGCAGACGGGCAGGCAGGGGGCTTGTCGACTCCTGGTCGTGGACGGGTGACGCGGATTTGTGTTGTGCGTGTATTGTAGTAATCATGGCACCTTTCGTATCCTCTGTACTGTAGCAACCCTACCACTAATCCCTTCACAGCAGTCAGTTGGACCTAGGCGGCTAGGCCTTGGGAAAAAGAAGAACCGAACCAAAGAACTTGAAGCGAAACTGAAAAAGTCAGAACAACCGTTGTTGAGTTCGGTTCTAACGCTCAAATAACCGCAAGAACCGAGGTATTTTCAATTCTAGGTTCTAAAGAACCGAAGGTACCAAAGAACCGATATTATAAGGCCCAACAAAAGATGTGGCCTGGCCCAATGGGTACAGAAACCCTAAGACCCAATGGACCCTCGCTCTTCCCTCCCTATTTGTGCTGCACCCTGCCTGCCTCCCTCTTCCCTCTCCCCGGACCTGGCTCCCCAAGGCCCAGTCCTCTCTCTCCTGCGCGGCGACAGCGCCCCTTCCCTCACCCCCGCGCACGCGGCGACGGACACTCACCGCCTCCCTCTACCGTGCAGGTGGTGGCACCTCCTCCTTTGTCACATGGTGGGCAGTGCTCAGCCCTACGGCGGCGGCGCTCAGGCCCCTCCCTCTACCTCACTATAGCGATGGCGCTTGCCCCCTCCCTTTCCCGTGCACGGCGGCTTGCCCCATCGTGACCCTGTCCGATGCCGACTACATTGGCCCCGCCACGACCCTGCTTGGCACTCACTCCTTCAGCCTGCCGTCTGCAGGTCTGCTCCCACGCCGAACAAGATAGTCGGTTCCAGTTTCTCCCGCATGCTATTTCGGTTCATATTTTTAAATAACTGAAATTCTAAAATAACCGGGGAATAGAACAGAACCGAAGAACCGAAAGCCCACCCTAGCTGCACCCATGCATGTTTCGACTATTGCATTTGCATTCTATGCTGCTGTTACCAAAGGTGTCCTGATCGTCCAACAGTGTGATCTGAATCTGATGCCACTGTCCGATGTATACGATCCATTCGTTCGAGAGCGAGTCGAATGTGTGTGGCAGAGATATGTGATGCGTACGAGCGCCAAAAGACGTGTGGACGATGATTGTAGGTCCATTCCTCTCGCCTAATTATATTGTTTATTATTTATATGCTAGCTAACAGTGAGAGCGTTCTTTCCGTGGGTGGTGTCGGCGGTGGGCAAAAGCTGGTAGCCCACAGATGCTTCTAGGCCTTTGATTTTTTGATCACAAGGTGATGCTTAAGCCACGTTATGTGTTGCGCTATCGGCTGTAATCTACCGCCCATATGCCTTTAGAAAAGAACGGTGCCAGTGCAAGATTAATTTCTGGCTGGGCGCCAACGCGCAGATACAAGCCTGAGCCACATCGACCCAGTCAGCAAGTTGGGCCTCCGGGTCGGTTGGATTGGATGGCTGTGACCTGCAAGCTGAAGAAACGGACGGCCCAGGGTTTCAATTTCTGCTGTCCGTTGAAGCCCATGCACAATCTCTTCCCGCTATCCTCACCAGCTGTCCAACCTTATAAGCGCATTTTTTTTTATTTTAAAAACTATACTCTATCTACAATATAACTACAATACAATATACCTATAGTATTTTGTAGGCTTTTTTGCACGTTGCTGGTGATGATAGCCTAATATTTCAGGAGCACAAGTTTATTGTGCGCTTCTCGCTCTGGGGAAATGGAAGCTTCTCGTCTGCCAAGTTCCACAAATTCTTGATGACCACTGGACACATGACTGTGTTCATAAAGTTTCTCTGCTCGGGAAATCATCATGCCACGTTAAGCATAAGATATTTTTTAATTTGGCTCGCACAGAAAGGTAGCTGGTAGGACAATAGTAAATTCTACACAGAAAGGACCGCAGAACACAATGTAAGATGCTTAGACATAGGTGTTTATAGCAGCATTACTCTAAACATTTGTATAGAAGCTAATTCTATAATGCAAACAGGTGTTTAGATAGGCTTAACCACATCATAAGTACTCATTAAGCATCGATGCTAACTTAAGCACTTTGCGCACTTTTTAAGCACCAAGTGCTAATAGCATGGTGAAAATAAAATCGATTTTTTAGTATAAGCATCTTCTCTAAGCACTACATTATACATGCCATAAGAAATTCCGTACGAAACATTTTAATTTTATAGAAAAATATAGAAAGATAATTTGTTTTCTCCATGGTCCAAACATGCCCTAGGTATCGTGCAGCATGTATAAGACTCAACGTCAGGCTAAATTACAAATATTGCACAAACTAACAAAAATAACCACGTATTACATACCAAATCTAATAGTACATGACTCAAGATAACTAAACAATTCAAATTTACAAATATGATTATTGATTCACCATTCCAATATGTTCACATTAGATAGTAAAGTAAACAAAATCTAGGCTAAAGGGAAGTAGTAGAAGTGCGTACTGATGGATGATGATTGATGGCCTTGTGTTGCATATAGACTGCTTGGACTAAACTGCTAAAAACGGTATAATATCAACGGTAATTACTGTAAAAATACGGTAAAACTCGAAAATGATCGGAAAGAAAAAAATCGTTTTCGTTTCCGAAATTTTTTACCGTTATCGTTTCCGTTTTTTCGGTTACCATTATCGATTCTATTTCACCTAAAATCACGGTAAAACCTCGAAAACTGAGCCCGATAAACAAAATTTTTGATTACAGCTTCCATCCTAAAAAAACTGATTATAAGCTGCAGCAAACAGCAGCGGGCCACTAAAGTACCTAGGTGTCCGATACCCTGCCTTGGATAAAACACTGGATACTATAAAAGTGCTACGATCAGGTCCAACGTCCAAGGGCAATCTTCCTTCTCTTCAAAAGTACAACGCTCAGGGTCTGTTTAATATCGAAGTATTATTTGAGTTTTTAGCTAATATCATAGTATGTTGTAATATCATGGTATTTCAGTTAAAGAGGTGTTTGATGGGCAACTGTAAATTATGATTTCAAATACTATGGTTTAAGTTAAAAATCATAGGTATTTTTGGAGTTTTGGATACTGAGGTCTAAAGTGGAGTTGTCTTTTGTGCGGACATCTATCGCACTCATGCGTCCCTTCCCCCCTGCACACGCTCCCCTCCACCGGTTAAACGTCCCCCGCGTCGCTCCTCCCCGTTGACCGCACCACCGCTCGGGCTCCTCGGCGCCGTCGCTTGGCCTTCTTCGTCGCTCTGGATCCCCCGCGGTCGCTGGCCCCCGCAGCTCAGCCTCCACTGTCCCCGCGCTGCTCTGCCTCCCGCGGCGTCTGACGGCGCCCTTCCAACCCCCCTCCCCGTTGTGCCGTCTCCCCCAGTGCTTCCCCCCCACCCCCGCGATGCCACCTCTTGCCTGTCGCCGGCCCGCATCCTTGCCCCACAGCCGCTCCGCCACCTCGCGGCGCCAGTCCTGCCTCCTACGCTGCTGGCGCCACCTCCCGCTACACCACTGCCCCACACCCTCGACGTCCACGAAGAGTAGGAGACCGCGGCTCGCCTCCCTCGGATTGCCTCGCGGCGTCGCTGACGCCAACCCCTCCTTGTACGGCCACGCCCCTCGCTGCCAGGTCCGCCTCCCGCAGCCAGCCGCGCTCCGCGCCGCCGGGCTCACCACCCGTGGACGGCCTCGCGTCCGTCGTCGATGGCGGCCCCTCCTCCTGTGGCTGCGCCCTGCGCCGCCCGTCCATCTTGTTGCCGCGTGCTGGTCGTCGGCTGTCGTCGCCTTCATCGGTTGTGGGTGGATCTTGGTGAACCTGTTGCTTCGGTACTCATCTTGTTCAACTGAATACTACGCGATCAAACGCACTACAGTTTCAGAAATACTATAGTAAAACCATGGTTTAGCAATACTATGATATTTATGCAACATACAATCTGAAAACCATAGTATTGCAAAATCATGATATTAAAAACTTTGATATCAAATAGGGTCTCAGCTGCGAATCAAAGTCGGAGTCCTTTCCCTGCAAACCAATAGCGGATTTTATCGAGCATATGGCTACTAGGGACGTGACCCTCTTGGCGTGGACCAAAGAAATAGGGCACCCCAATAAATCTTCGCAAAATATGTATGTTACGTCCTTGAGCTGTCGCAAGAGTCCAGGGTTTGAAGTGGTTTTCATCCCCATCTTTTTTTTAGTTTAAAATATAAGGTAATTACTATAAAAGGTTTTTTAACCAATAGATAACTTCAAGCTTTAAGATTTTCTGAGAAAAATCCTAGAGATAGATCGGGACACAACAAATCTAAATAAAATATTTGGAGCTCATAAAAAGTATGTCTAGAAGAGCTTCTAGAAACTGGATTAGCTTTATAAAAAAATGACAAGTGCCCAAAAATAAACAGGATAGAAAACTCCTAAAACATTCCAGACAATATATAAACTCACTTTGAAAACTTTCCACAACAAACAACAAGATGTAACCAACACGAGCGCAACAAGCATGAACACATTTAGCATTAGTACTATGTGTTTGCATTCATGTTTTATAAAGTTTTCAAAATGTCGTTAGAGATGAGTATATTATTTTGGGATTTCTTTAGATTTCCTAGATTTTTTTTCCAATTTACCTAGAGCTAAATTCAATCCTTGGAAGCTTTTAGAGATATTTTCACAGGCTCAAACTATTTTATTTTGGTTTTCATATACTAATATATCTATAGATTTTTTTTAATAATTTTTGGAATCTTTAAGATAGTTTTGGTATTTTAAAAACTTATATGGTGCTTACTAAATTTGTTTTATGTAAAACTAATAAAAAGGATTATGTAGCTCAAAGCCACCTTGGGAACCATGTTTACTCCGGGGAAGGAGGTATTTCAAATAGGTTTGAGGATTGATAGAGGCCGAGCCAAACCGACAGCCAACTAGATAGCTCACGCCCACCGGACCCAAGGAATCCCCCACAATCCTCCCTCCCATAATCCATCCAACTCCACAGGCCGTGCGCCCGTGCGTCGTCCACGCCGCGAGACCGTTTCCACCACGGCCCGCGAACACGAGAGGACGAGGCCCGAAGCGCAGACAAGTGACATGGCGACGGACGGATGGCATCAGTCACTGAACGGTCGTGGGGCCTCCGCCGTCGCCTGGCGACCCAAAGTGCTGCAGTGCATTGCAGTCCTACAAGTGCTCCGAAACCGACGTGGAAACAAAGGCAGACGGCAGCGAGCCAGCCTTCACCAATAACCAGTGGCCTCCCCAGTCTGCAACGCAAAGGCTATGGAGTATGGAGGACAGACAGCCATGGCCTGGCCATGAGCATGACCGATCGCACCCGTACGTAAAAAAGGATCACGGCTCTCGATCGGCAGTGCTCCCACCTGCCCGGTGGCGGCGGCGGCCGGCAGGCGACAAGAACGGGGTATGCATGTTCGGTGCGCGATCCCAGTGCACATGGAACGGCGGCCTCTCCAGGCAGGAAAAGCCGCTCGCGCGCCCGGTCGACGGCGCAGTCCGCGTGCCCCGCCACCGACCCGACGACCGTTCTGCGTTCCGGCGAAACACCAGGCGGGAGGCGGGAGCAAGCAAATCCACGGCGGCAGCCCGCGGTGAGTGGCGCGGCTCTTGGATTCTGATTTCCAGGATCCCAAGCGCAGAGCAGAGAGGCCACATGATCTCTCATCACGCTTAAAATATGAGGGAATGTTTGCAGGAGAAACACGCGTCGTCGTAGATTGATTCCCGTCCCCAGACTAGCACTTTCAGACCGGTCGCTGCCGCCATCATCCATGCATCTGACTGGCTCCCAATGGCGATCCTGCCTCGATCTCTGCATATCCAGTCGTCCGTCCTTCGCCACTGCTACAGTACAGTATAGGCCTCCCTGCCTCCTCGTAGCTTTGTTGTTTGGCTCACTACAGTGGCTTTGCCACGAGACGAGAGAGAAGAAACCACAAAGCAAGCAACAGACAGACAGAGCATGGTGGCGCGCACGGACGGGCGCCAACGAAACAGTCCTTATCATCTCCGATCGCCGCCTCGTTTACAATAACAGATACCGTGGGGTGGGGAGGCCGAAGAATGAATGAATGATACGATACGGGCTCGGTTGCACGGAATCGGACAGTTCGTCCCCGCCAAGAGTTGCCGGCCGGCGTCGAGCTGGAAAGAGCGCTCGGGGCGGCCCTGCCCTGGATGCGACAGGGGATCCAAGGAACAGAGCAAGCTGCCGAGCAGGCAGCACCCACTACCCAAATCCACGCAAGAAACGCGGCCGGAAAGGCCTCCCTCCTACTCTCCTAGTGTAAAGATGACCCACAGCTGCGCACGCAGCACAATCCAGATCTCTTCGGCGAAAAGGGTAGTGCCCCACCCACCTCCCTTCGTTCCTTTCACTCATTCAGAAGCTGCCTCTGACTTTGAAAAACTCGACGGCCACAAAATGGTGGGCGTCTAGGACAAGAATTTTGTCGTGCGAGGGGGGTTTTAGGGTTTGAGCTTGCACAAGTGTCGTGTGAGTGATTGGTGATTGTCCAAGCAAGAGGCTGAGGGTGGTCGTGAGCAAGATCATAACAAAAATGAAAAGGCGCGATGCGGACAAAGATTTTTTTTTTCTTTTTACTACTGTACTACGTAGACGTAGCTCATATGACCTGATCCCACTACTGAATTTAATTGCTTTTCTTATTGCAATAGGCGATAAATTAACTGCTACTGCTAGTGACTACTAGGTAGAGAAGACGGAGAGAAAAAGGAGCAAAGACATGGACGACAACGACAGGCATCAAAAGCGGAGGGCGGAAATAAACAAAGAATAATCAGACGGAAACAGAAAAAAGAAAGGGGAAGAAGATGCTCTCCACAAGTTCCTCTCCTGCATTGATGTCCCCGGTGAAGATCGGCAAGGAAAGTGGCATCCAATCCAACAGCGAAGTTTTTGAACCCTTCGCTTTCCCTCTTCGTTCGCTCGCTCCGCCCAGCCTCGGCAGACCTGCTCTGCTGTCTCTCGTTGTCTGCTCCCCGCGCGCGGCCGGCCGGCAGGCAGGCCTCACGCCTGTTTCTTGGCCTCCTCCGCCTCCGCCTCGTCCTGTCCGTCCCCGCGGCTGTCCACGCCGGCCTGCTCCTTGCCGTCCTTGGGGCTCTCCAGCGCGCGCTTCTCCTCCTCCTCCTCCTCTTCCTCATCCTCCTTCCGCCCGCCGCCGCCCTCCTTCCCGGCCGCCGCGGCCGCCCCGCCGCGCCGCTTCTCGGCGCGGGCCTTGAGGACTCCCAGCAGCTCCCGCATTGCCTCCGCCGTGCCGCTCCGGCGGTTCTTGATCAGCACCTCGCTCACGTCCGCCGGCGTGATCTCCGCGGCGTCCACCCACTCCTCCAGCCCGCGCAGGACCGCCGCCGCCTCCTCCTCCTCGTCGTCGTCGTCGTCTCCCTGGGGCTCGTAAGCCGAGGTAGTTCTTGAGGAGGATCTTGAGCGCCGGGAACGAGCAGTAGGACATGAAGATGTGCATGTCCATGCGGCCCGACCGGAGCAGAGCCGGGTCCAGCTTCTCGACGTGGTTGGTGGTGAACACGAAGATGCGCTCCGGCGCCGCAGCACGACCAGAGCCCGTCCGTGAAGTTGAGCAGGCCGGAGAGCGTGATCGTGGACCGCGCGGCCCCGGCGCCGCAGTCCTGGTGGTCGATCGCGCCGTCGATGGCCGGGCGCAGCCGCGGCAGCCGGCGCCACCGCCGCCGGCGCCGGCGCGCGGTTGGTGAGGTCCACGGAGCAGTCGATGTCCTCGATCACGATGATGGACTTGGACGTGGTCTTCATCAGCAGCTTGCGCAGCTCCGCGTTGCTGCCCACCTCCGTGAGCTCGAGGTCGTACACGTCGTAGCCCAGGAAGTTGGCCATGGCCGCGATCATGCTGGACTTGCCCGTCCCGGGAGGGCCGTACAGCAGGTACCCGCGCTTCCAGGCGCGGCCCGTGCGCTCGTAGAAGGCGCTGCCGTCGGCGAAGTCGCGGAGGTCCGCCTTGATGGCGGCCTTCCGCGCCGGGTCCATGGCCAGCGTGTCGAACGTGCTGGGGTGCTTGAAGGGCACGGGGTCCCACGGCAGGCCGCGCGAGTCCATGGCCCCGCCGCGCGAGTTGGTGTAGAGCAGCCGGTCCTGGACTCCGCCGCTTGATGTCCGCCGCCGCCGCCAGGATGTGGTCCAGGTACGCCGGGAGCAGCTTGTCCCGGTCCCCGCGGCGGATGCGGAGCGTGAACCGGCGCTTCTCCTCGGGGAGCGGCCGCCACGAGAAGCCCTGCCCCTGGCGCGGCGCCACCACGTGCTCCCACGTGACGGCCGCGCCCGCGAAGGTGTCCACCACGCGGTCGCTGGCGGCCAGCCCGAAGGTGAAGGAGGAGGCGTTGAGCGGGCGCGACAGGCTGAGCCGCGCGCCCGACGCCGGCGCCGCCGTGCTGCTGAGGTACAGCTGCACGGCGTCGTAGATCTCGTTGGTGCTCATACCGTCCATCTCCGTCACGTCGAAGTAGCAGTAGGGGGAGAAGGCCCGCGTCAGCCGCCCCAGCAGACGCGCCACCGCCGCTCGGAGCTCCGCCGGGAACACCGTGTGCAGCACGCCCTGCAGGAACGCGAACGCGCCCATCAGCGACGCCAGCGCCGTCCAGTACTCCTTCATCTTCCCTCTCTATCTCTCTCGGTTCTTGGTTTCTTGGGACGCTCCGCTCGCCGGGGGCCTGGAATTGGAAGGAAGCAAGGCTGGACCTTGGAGGCTTTCTACAAGCGGAGGCGACGCATTTATAGGAGAAGCGGCAAGATTTGAAGAGAGCGGCTGGCCGGCCGGCGGGATCAATGAAGGGGAGCGAAATGACAGCGAGAGACTACTAGGCCAGAAAACCTGCAGGCAAGGTCACTGTCGATGGAGCTCCATCGGACATCGGAGGGAGAGAATTGGAGCGGAGCAGCCAGCCTAGGACTGGAGGATGCAGTGCAGGGATAGAGCGATCAGTGATGCGCTCGCGCAGACGGCGCAGTCGGGCTGCATGTGTGTACACTAGCACTACACATACCAAGAGGGATCCTCCGCGAGGGAGATTTTGCAACTGTGCAGTGTCATCATGGATAGAACGCTGCGGCCAAACAGCCGTTCTGCCAATCGTTCTGGCTGATAGGTACTTGACTTGGGCTCTGGTTGGAGGCTGACAGAATGGCCTTTGGACCTTGTGCTCCATGAGTTGGAGGCGTTTTGGGTCAGGATCAACAGTGCTTGCTTGCCGCCTGCCTGATTGGGTGTGGATGTGGATGGAGCCATCAGCCATGGAGATCTCCAAGGATCCAAGGCACTCTATAACGTCTGCTAATTTTTTTTCAATCAAGATAAGCTCGGCGGATGCAAAAAGTAAACAACTTTTCATACCAAAGTACGTACTCGTACTAAACAACAAATCCAGCAGGGGATTGCCCCTCCTCTTCCTCTTCCGTCCATTAAAAAAAGGGGTAAACAACAAATTTGTCAATGAAATGCGAGTTGAAATTAGCAGTGGCTTTGGAAATTTCTGTGGAATAACGTGATCGGTAGGTCTCCTGTCTAGCTTCTGGTTGGTCATAAAAGGTCACCCTCCCCACTGGGTTATCTTTTCTTTTCTAATTGTTTTTAAATAACCTTTTATTGCATACCAAGAAGCCTATTCACATGCTGCCTTATATTTTTGTCATTATAAGTCGTATTTTCAAGTTTTAAATAGTTGGATTGAAATGTGCCTCGCATACACCAGCTCAATGAGAAGGTTCTTCTTTTTTTTAAAAAAAAAAAGGAGGGGACAGGGGCTATGCAGTTATTAACCAAAAACATGCTACTTTATGAATATCAAAAACCTTCTTAAATATAAGTTAATGTGACCATAAATAGTGCATACTCACATCTTTTAAAACCGTCACATTTTAGGGATTTTTGGGGGAAAAAACAAGGGAAAACAGAGAAAATAGGGATTGAATTCATATTGAAAATTCTTAGATGTCCCTTTGGAACAAGGATTAACTTTCTACTAATAATCATATTAAATTCCTATGGGATGTCTTAGTTTTGGAGGAAATCTCGCCTGAACTCCAGCATGTCCATACTTTCCTATCTATCCATCTCTCTCTTTTAATTATTGTGTTTTCTATGATGGATCCAAACACTCCATTGAAAACTTTCTAGCGTTTTCAATTCATGTATAATACCAAGGATTACAAATTACATGCAACATCATATGTTTTATCTAATTCCTATAATTTAGAAATTGTGCATTCCAAAGAGACCCTAAGTGAAAATTGAAATGTCTTTTAGCAACTATGGAAAAACTAAAAACGCCTTTGATCATCGATCAATTATACCCAAAGCCCAAAGATGTACAATTTCATATGTGTGCTTCTACACATCTCACTATTACCACAAGAGAAATGCTAAAAAACTATTGAAATTCTAAAAAGTGAACAAAAAATATCTAGACATCAAGTCAATAGATTCTAATCATCATTAACAACAATAGTATTAAATATAATGTGTTTTCTAAAAAAATACAACCTTTTGCTATCATGAAAACACTCCTAATCCTACATCTAAATTATCTGACACTGCTATTATAAAAGATAACATAAACAGCTCGTAAAATTATAAGTAAATTACCCACACCTGATACTGTTAGAATTAATCTAAAAACCCTCAAATCGCATTGACTTATAATATTACAAAAATTTAAAGAACTACAATGTGGGCGTGACCTGTGCAAGAGCATGGATTGGTAGAATTAAGTATAATATGAAAATATATTTCATGGTAGTTCTGATTGTACTTATTTGATATGTAATACTAATTATTTTTATACGATCTTATGACTTTGTTGGCGCCACGGGGGACCGTACCCCCGACGCGTCCACTAAACGCCTTCTCGTCATGAAAAAATACTAGCAATAATATATATATATATATATATCCGCCCTCGCAAGGAGGGCCCACAAGACCCCTGCTCAAAGTGGTCTTGACCCTGGTGCTATAAGGGAATAGCTCTTGAGGTTGGCAGACGCCTCATAGGCCTGGACGCTAGGCACGCAAGCCCTGGAGGAGTTCCCTTCCGAGGAAAGGAATCCGCCACCTACTGCATTAAATGCGGCAAGTGGGTAGGTCAAAAAGGAACCCGCACACGTCGAGCGAGACGTGCAAGGTCCCATCACCGTCCAGCAAGGTGGACAAGACAGGGCGAGACCACCCCTTCCGTTCCATGGACGCACTCCACATCCACAGACCGGCTATGAGCCCGTCACGTGTCTCGTACACAGGCGCAGAGATGTAACCGTGTGTGGAGCGCGCACGTCGTGGACAGCCGTTAGCGCCCTTCAACGGGTCAAGAATGTTGTGCAGGGAGGCGGTGAACGTGGCAGGCCATATCTGTTCGTACAAAGATCATACCGTAATATATAGTTTATTGAAACCAACCAAATCTATACTGTGACCCTCCTTGGTCTATAAAAGAGAGGGGTAATGCTCCTGAGCAAAGGATCAACCAAACCAAGAAGAAGCCTTACATTCTATACTTGGCTGAGCTCCTTAGTCTCAGGGAGCTCGGTTGGTAATCCACCTTCCAACATTGAGCGAACATTCCTACAAAAAACGTAGAGTGTTACGCCATACTGGTGGCTTGAACCTCTCTAAATTTTATTTTGTCTCGCGAGCTCCATCGTACACGGTAAAAACGCCAACGTCCGTGCGCAACTCTTTACTCTTGATGTGCTCGTACGGTTCCCGCGGTGTCGATTCCTGTCGACAGACTTCTATAGTGGTATGCCTTAGAGCAAAAGTCAGAAGTACATTCTTTTTATGTATGGAAGTATTCAATTTATCGCTAATCGTAACACGTGTTGTTTTGGTTGTTCGATATCAATAATTCTGTTCCAACCGCCCTTTCCGACAAAACAAACAGCAAGACTTTTTGACGCTTTGGGTATTTAGTTCGATGGTTCCTTGGTTGTTAAACAAAAGAACATGGAGGCAAACATTTCCCCGACATGGACAAATTTGACACGCATTGGACGCTGCGCGTTAGATTGTACGCACGGTCGAGTAGTACTATTGGAAGGAAAAACAACAATGGCATCGGCACCAAAATGATGTCGCGATCCGATCACTGCGTCGTGTCTGTAGCCAAGTTGCTGGACGACGAAAGGACGATTTGGACAAAGATCTCAGCTCCGCGGGTCACTGTTGGTGGGCATGGAAGGTTCTTCTCGCACTTTTCCATGGATACATATAGGCTATCCATTCCCTTGGCGTATAGTACGTTGCAGCCCATGCCCATTCCATGCTACACCAAAAGCTAATGACATAGTATACATCAAGATAACCGAGCCGCATAATGTATAGTTTGGGTAAATGGTTCATGCTTTTTTTTTCATGTTTCGAAACATAATTGGAGGGCTTGAAAAGCTAGGGGACTATTTGGATTTAAGGATTTCCAAAGGAATTCTAAAGGAATCAAATTTCAATAAGCTTAGCTATTGTAGCAGCGTTTGGAATGGAGGATATATTCGTTGATTCCTTTTCAAAGGAAACTTTCATGTATGGTCGTGTTTTGGAGGAAAAAAAAAAGAATCCACTCATAGCTCATGGTTTTTTTTCCTTTCTCAAGTCCTAGAAGGCACATGCAAATTCTAGTGCTATCCAAATTCCTGTGTTCCAAATACCCAATGTTAAATTTTTTTTGTAGTTTTCATTCCTTTATTTTACACCTATATTCCTTTTCCTATTCCTGTGTTTTCTCTGATTTCAAACAGGCCCTATAGAAAATGCACCGCGTGTTGGTTGTTCAAAAAATTTTTTAACGCTATACTTATAAAGACTATTAATTTATATGCACGAATGTTATCAATAGTAGAAAACAATGAAAGACACCCGTAGAGGGCTCTGACCGTGGTGGCATGGCTTTTCCCTTGGTGTCGATAGTCACGCGGACACAATCCAGCAAAACGCAGAATCTCCTCGCTTTTTTTGCGTCCGTGAACTAAGATTGCGTGCATGACTGCAAAGACTTCCGAGCTTCAGCCCTTTATAATGCTACATTTCTGGCGTCTTCTATATGGCTACCCGACTTTTTAAAAACGCGAAAGTCGGATTCGCGCTTGTATACTTCTGGCATGATCGCATTTGGATCGGACGGAGTGTGTGGGACACAGACACGCGACACCCACAAAAGTAAGTACACTGTCCAGTACAAATCATGCGTGGAAAAGCTACGAGTGCAAGGATCTACATGGTCCCAAATTGGTTTGTACACTGGTTGCCACGTCCGACTATTACCTTTGTGCTCTTTTCGGGCAAGTGGGCAACATATTTCTACAGAGAAAAGTTTAAATGCATGCGGAGTTTCATTTCGACAAGCTAGAACACTCCCTAAACCTGTAGAACACACTAGTATTTAAAAGTGACGAGAGGTGTCTCTTTCTCTCAGATTTTTACCTGTCTTCACTGTGAGTATATGCGATAGTTCAATCTTCCTAATGAGCATTGTGCCGATATGCAGCCATCTATCCATACACGTCGTCCTTAAGTTAAGTATACGACGGCTTATTAGGATATTGTGAAGGCCCCCATTCATATAAGTTTGTATAAATATATGGACCACGTCGAAACTTAGATTCTAGAATTAAAACATTGTGTTCACGCCTAGAAATTCTAATGAAAATGAGTAGAATTTATTGGAGATGACTCGGTGGGATAGGAAAAAGCTACTTCATGCAAATTAGTGCTACCGGGTCAACATGTCGGGGCCATGTCAAAAGATAGACTCTGTGAAGTTAAGACGACAATGTGTTTACACTTTAATTTTTTTAACAAAATCGGTGAAGTTAGTTGGAGATAGTTAAGTGGGACATAGAGCTACTTTATACAAGGAGATGAATACTTAGTCTTGATGCTAGGGCCCCAGAATCAAAACGCCTTGAAGCTTCAGCAAAACTGACTAAACTTTACTTAAATGATTTAGTGGAACCGAAGCTACTTTGATGCCAATTAGCACGGCTAGATGAACAGCTAGCCCCCACATAAAAGCCAGACCACCACAGAACTAAAAACCCATGTTTACACCTTATAACTATAGTGAATTTGAAAAAAAAAATCTTAGAGATGCAGTTAGGCTCCACATCAAAAGCTAGACCATAAAACTAAAAACTCATATTTACACCTTGCAACTTTGTGAAATTGGCAGAAATTTATCAGATATGGATACATGGAATTAGGAATATGGGTGGGTGGGCCTATTCGCCGACCTAGCAGCAGGTACTAGTGTAAACCAATGCAACTAACCTAATGCCTGCTAGTACACCTAACACAATTTAATTGGTCAGACATGCATGTAGACAAACGATATCTAGCAAATCCGGATGGATCCAAAGAGGAACCAATAGGTTCAACCCATACGCAGCTCACAAAAGAACCTTATCTAACCTGATTTTTATTTAATTATCCTAACCCAATCCATTAGCATGTCCGGACAGATGGAGGCTTTATTTGCCCGTGCAGTAGAGAGACAAAGGGGCAGGGAAAAAACAGCTGATGGGGGCATTCACATCCGTACGTGCATGAATATCAGAATATCAACACCACGCCCTAGATCGTTGGATCGGAGTCAACGAGGGATTGGACGAGCGCATGGAGAACAAGACGCCTGAAACAGAGGTTAATTAAAGCATCCATCCCGATGATACCATTTGCGTTGTTCCTCTGTCTCATCAGGGGCGTACCATGTCTGTTCTTAGCGGCGGGGAGGATTTGTCAACCAGCCATTAGACATCGTACTACGTACTAAACACCGACTAATACGCCTGTAAACCTATCGTCTCGGCGCTCGATGCAGCGATCCAGGGTTAGTTGGAAGGGATTGAGGCGTAGAGTGCGAACTACAGCACCGCGATTACTGCCAACGATGCACCTCGTCCTCGTTATTATGATTAGATTAGTTTAAAGAAGGGCCTCGAGCACAGGAATTTGAAGCAGTATATTATCTTATATCACTATTCTAACTATCTATTTTTTTGTTTATGGTGCAAAACAACATTTAATTTTAGGGTCACCGTACGGGACACGGTTTTAGCTTTAGACCATGTGTCACCAGATGATGCATTTGTATCGTGTACAGTGCGCAATCATTGTTTTTTCATTCTGTGTACAGTACGTAAACAGTATTTTCCACGTCTATTTTCACTCGATCCTGACCGGGGTATGCACGCAGTCGAGCGAGCTTTCAGCACCAAGTTGGAGAACGACAGTCGTACATCTGCCAGCCAAATCTTGCATTGCACACTGACCGTACGTGCTGCCAGTTAGCTAGCGATGCAGCGACAGGTCACAGAAACGCAGCAGCGGGGCGGCATCGCATGATCGCTTCCGCTCAACCGCTCAAGCTACAGCCCTACATGATCGCTTCCGCTCAACCGCTCAAGCTACAGCCCTACATGTTGCCAATAGCGCGGGCGCGGGCGGCCGCGTGCTGCGTGGTGGACTGGCGGTGCATCATGGCCATGGCTGCAAGCTCTGATCTGCAGCACCAGCATACAGCCATAGAGCGAGATGAGATGCCACAGACGCTCGGGGCAGGCAACAGCCGTCAGTCAAAGATGTCATGAGCAGTGCGGCCATCATCACCCCTCGATCGGATCTCCTGGCCGGTGATCCTCAACCATCAGAGGAGAGCACTGTGACACGGGACGGGACGGGTGAGGCGTTCACGGCGGAGGCGGAGAACAGGGAAGAGAAAGGGACACGGCGGCAGCGCGCAGCCAGCGCAGAGAGCCACCGCCAGCCAGGGCGCGCAAAGCCGCAGGCGGCAGGCGCGCGGGTCCGAGCTCAGCTACCACTGCGCCGGCCACAGGAGAGCGTAGGGAGCGCACGGCGTCAGGACATCGGATCCCTTTACGCATTGATGGCCAGGCCACTGTGCCTGGCTGTGTGGGCACGGGGCGCAGGCTCGTCCTGCCGTCCAGGAATCGGCAGGCGGCAGCGGCTTTCCCGGCCGCGACCGCCCGCCAGCCTCCTCGACCTCGTCCCCCTGGACGGCGCTGGCCGCGAGGCCGGCATGCCGCGGCCCCCGCACCGCTCTCTGATCTCCTGCGCGCGCCGTGCACGCTAGCTAGCGCCGACTGCCGAGCCGCCCAGTCGACCTTGACGCTTGCGCCCGGGTCTTGTCAAACCTCAGGCTGGTGGACGCGTCGCGGGACCGCTTGCCATGTGTGTGTTTCCTTCTCTCCTCGTCTGTTGAACGGGACCAGCATGCCTGGCGTACTTGCCACTCGGGAGTTGGGACGACGACCGTTCCCCCGTCCGAGATGCGGGGCGCCATGGTCCCGCCCCGCCCGCCCGAGATCGCAGCGGCGATCATGCCGCCAGCTAGAGCAGCCTAGGCCTGAGACCTCGAGGCCGGCCGTCCATCGTGCAGATCTTTGAATCATCCCCTTTCCGCTGGATTCATGGACCGAGCCCCATCAGGTTGTTTTCAGGCAATCGCACCTCGCACGGACTCACACAATGATTGACGCTGCGCGGCCGCCTGCCGCTTTTGTTTCGTTCGCACCTGCGCAGCAGAATCCCGGAAAAGCTCTGCCTCGTGCACCGCTGCCCCGCCGCCGAGTCCGTCTTGTCCATGGCCACCACGGCCCGTCCCCGTCCAGGGGGCGGGCAATCGATTCGCGCTGCTGGCTGCTGCCAAGCCAAGGCCAAGCCGTCGCCACCGCTTCGAGGCGGGCAGGCAGGCGGACGGGCCGTGAATAATTAGCGCGATGATTGCCCTGCCTCTGCCGCTGCCGCCGCGCTCGGAGAGAGACAGCTCTGCTCCGCGAGATTGTGCGCCTGTGGTGCTGGCCTGCTGTGCGGCCGCCGCTGAGCTGCAAGCCTGCAACCTGCAACTGAAATGATTCGCGCGTTCATCAGGGGCGCGGCAGGGCAGAGAGCGCTACGGTAAAAAAAGCGCCGGCCGGGGCGGGCGCCAAGGCTTTGCGATTTCCCCGGCCACCAAAAGCTGTGCGCTGTGCAGGTGCAGCCAGCCCAGCAATGCGGCTTCCTGCTGCGTCTCGTGCGGGGTATATTCTTGCGTCTTTTGATGCCCCCTGTACTGTATGTACGTCAGTCTTGTACCCGGCCCGGCTGGCCGCTGGACCGCTCGACGTCGCCGCCGGCTCCGGAGACGAAGGCGGAGAATGGGGAAGCAAGGCGGAATGGTGCTTCCCCCGTTCCCATTTCTCGCGGGTCGGGTACGTACGCGGCTGAGCTGACAGTGGCCCAACCCATTGGGTAGATATCGGTCACCCAATTGGGCTTGAGAAATCACAAGTGGGTGGCCCACTAACGGCTACTTCTTTCTTTTTTTGCGAGGGCAAAGGACGGACCTGTCTTGGTTGGTCGGAGGCCGACAGGCTCTTCTACATTTTCCTACAAATTCTGCCAACGTAGCCTTTTTCGGCCTACGCAAGCCGCAAATCTGATTTCACCCATATAAATGATCAGCGGACGTTGCTTTTGTGCGCACCGAACGTTTCTTTGTACTGTGAAAACATTTTTTTTTAAAAGCTGAAGCACTAAAGATGCAGCTCAGCTTCCTACTAGTTTGATAATTTTCCTATCTCACCTACATGATTATTTTCTCGATCGTTTTTTTTTTCACGTGGAACATTAAGTGAAACATCATAAATGTAATCCAATTTCTGCTAGATGTCTAACCAATCCCTCTATCATTTTTCTTCCCGATGCACGCAGATTTTCTAAAGCATTCTGGTACACGGGGTTGGGGGGAAATTACTTTGTACTACTAATCAGGAGATGTTCAGAGATTGCCATCATTTGGACACTTGGGGTTGGGGACAATTCCAATCAGTTGGAGCTCCAATATAATCCTTAGGACTTTTTCGGTTTGACGGGAATTAAGAAGAATTAAAACCCCTCCTAGTTAGGGAGGAATTTAATCCTTACTCAATTCCCCTTCTAACATAAGAAGCCCTTGCTTGGGTGGTTAGGACTGTTGACCTCCCATGCTCGCCCTTGTTCGCACTCACCTAGTTCCCCTCCCCGCATTGCCTCCCCGAGGTTTGTGCCCCTTCATAGCTTCGCTACTTGCATTTCTAAGCTTCTGTTTCTCGACACCTCCGTGAGCTTTGGTTTGGTTTTGTGATCTTATTTAGTTTTTTTAATACTTTACCCTTAAAATAGTATTGTAATATTCAACTTTGATCACCTTTCATTAAATTTTATTTTGGTAGATATACTGTATTTGCGATCTTTTGTCAAAAGTCTTCTACGGTGGCACCGTTCTGCGATTGCAGCGGGTGCGCATTTGTATTTTCCGATAACCATACAAAACGGAGAAGGGATAAAGTTTCCTGTCAGTATGAGCACACCGTATTCTACTACTTTGGAGAGTCTGGAGCAAATTGCTGGAGCAACGGCATTCTGATCGTTGACTATGCCCAATCAGAGAATTGAGAAGTTTTTTTTAATAAAATAAATCCTAAGTATATAAAAGAATGTTGATTACGTGCGCCAGCTTGGCACGATCACTCAACGTCATCTCAAGGAACAAGCTAGACCCCAACAAAAATAAAAAGAAGAAGATGGTCACGGCAGATGGTACAGGTTGGAGGTCTTGATCCCATCGGTGACGTTGAAGTACTTGAATGTGGCCGCCCACCGGCGGTTGTCCTTGAGCATGTGCACGGCGATGGTGTCCGGCTGGAAGTTGTCCATGAACCAATTGAGGTCGTACATCCTGGGCTTGAGGCTGTACCGGTTCTTGCCCTTGCCGCCGATGTTGAGCCACTTGCCGACGAGCAGGTCCTCGGGGCCGTGCGTGTCGTTGTGGCGCAGGATGTCCTGGTTGTTGGAGACCCATCGCGCGACGTCCCAGGACACGACGTAGCCCATGCCGTGCATGAAGGGCATGGGCTCGTCGCCGACGGCGAAGCCGTGGCCGAGGTAGACGTCGTCGCGCGGCTTGGTCCGGAGCTCCTCCACGAGCGCCGCGACGCGCAGGTACGTGTCGTCGTCGGTCTTCATGACGTAATCGTAGGGCGCGGCCGCGAAGAGGCGCGGCACGGCGGAGAGGTACTCGTGCGTCTTGCCGTCGTTCATGTTCTCCGTGCAGTTGAGCACCAGGATGTCGCCGTGCCGCGCCGCCTCCACGGCCACCAGCGCGGCGTCCACGGGGTCGGACACGCCGCAGAAGACGAAGCGCACGTCCACGCGCGCCACGCCCGCCGGCGCCGGCGCCGGCTGCAGCGCGTAGGCCATCCGCACGATGTCGCGCCGCTCGCGCCGGCTCGGCATGGTCAGCACGCCCACCAGCAGGCTGAGCTCCGGCGCCGAGGCGGCCGGCGCGGCGGTGTAGTTGGCGTCGGCGTCCGCGCCGCGGCAGAGCACGCCGAGGCCGTCGGAGCGGGCGCGGGAGGAGCCGAGGCTCGGGAGCACGAGCAGCACGGCGAGGAGGCCGAGCGGCACGAGGAGGAGGTACGGGGTGCAGAGCGACGCGGAGTGGAGCCCGTGCGAGGAAGTGGTCTTCATGGTGATGGATGGAGCGAGCGAGCGAGCGTACGTGTCCCGGTCCCGGTCCCGGCCTCGCGCGTCGGCTCTCGGCTTATATAGTAAAGCGCGCGCGCACGGCCACACGCCGAGCCGGCGAGTTTGCCGACGTGCGGTGCGACTAGTCGTGCTGGGTTGAAACGTTCGTGCATCAGCATGAGAGGAGAACGAAACGGGGAAAGCGCATATCATTCAGCCACGCGACGGCGTCCAGAGTATGGTGTTTGCCAGCACTTTTTGGTTTCCGTGAACGCGTGGTAGGAGATGTTTCAACGTCCGAGAACATGCCTGGATGCCTTCGAATGAACTTCTAACAATATTTAATTCGATCTCGGTTCGATACAGAATGCTCTCGTGGCCTGGGATTGACAGCTCGGGATCGATCAATCACAATAAAGAAACGGCCAACGGATCCTGGGCAATCATGTAGTATTAAATCATACAGATTGATTACGAGCATGGCGTATTGGCATGGCATGGAAAGGGCGTTGTTTAGTTGGTTTCAGCCTGCCTGTTTGTGCGATGGCGACAGCGGCAGGGGGCAACACGGAACTCGCCGCCCGGGGACAGGATATCCTCTGTCGGTTACTGTGCGTGCTTGATGAAGCACAACAGCACAACCCCTTGGTGGCGTCCATGGCTTTGCCTGCTCGATCGTATTCATTCATATGATCGAAGCTGAGATCTCACCAACCTTGCGATATAACACGGCACGCTTGGTCATCGACAGCGCCATCCACATTGTTTTCGTGCCACGACAGGGCATCTCATTGCAGAGAGAGAGAGAGAGAGAGAGAAAGGGAGGTTCACTTTGTGGCTTGCTATCTTCTCTTCGTATAAAATTGCTCTTACCTTTTATTCTCTGATCCCTTTAGAACAAGCTAAAATTTAGGGTTTGCCATTAGCACAAGAACTGTCAGCAACTATGTAGGTAGGATGTGGACATGGTCGTCTGATGTCCTCTACCTTCCCCTACAATTTGCCAACTCCCACCAACATCTACATCGCCAATGCCTCCTTGCAGGCTACAACGAAGGTCACATCGAGAAGGGGTCTACAACATCCCTCTACAAAGGCTCTAATGTGATTGTTATCTCAAAGGGTAGTTCGATGGTGCAATGAAGAGTGTTTTGCACATAGTTCGTGGGTTGGGGAGTTCATGATAAAATTTTTGGTACGAGTATAGTTCGCTTCGATGTTGAAACTTTGACGCCCTTCGTCACTAGACACCTCGTTAGAGCTGTTGCCTTGGGAGACCTTAAGCTGAAAACATTGTTTTAAGTTCGATAGGATGGGGGTGACCGAGATGTATTCAATATTACATCCTTCTTGTAGGCATCACTCATGGAG
Source organism: Paspalum vaginatum (assembly GCA_030272315.1). NCBI lineage: Eukaryota > Viridiplantae > Streptophyta > Magnoliopsida > Poales > Poaceae > Paspalum > Paspalum vaginatum. Next base: position 14,358,266 of record CM059013.1, on the reverse strand, counting down.
GCCTAATCACTCTGGGTCATTGTTGTGTTGTTGCAACCGTCGATCAATGCCACGGGGTTTGGCACGAAAGGAGTGGATTGAGAATGTGTGCTTTGGACATGCGGTGCCTTGGGGATCACTCCAATGCAGAGCCTTAGCTAGCATATATGAAGGTTTAGCAATGGATTATGGTATAAGCTTTAGACATCAATTGTTGAGCATTTTGTTCTTTTGAGCGATCTACCACTAAAGCATCTGACATCATGAAAGATTTTGTATCCCATCTATAAAGCAAATATAAGGCTATCTCTAGCAACTTTCTTATCCCTCATTCCTTGTTTCAAACTCCACCCTTCAAAACAGTGTCAAAATCCTCAAAATGAGTGTATCGTTGTATTCAGCCTAACTAAATAAGGTACTTTTTTTTTTATGGAAACCTCAGTAACATCTATCATATATTGTCAAACACTTAAGTCTTGTTTGAAAGCCTTGTTTGAAAGACCAGAAAAACAATCGAATTGTCAGTTTTGTAGCTGAAAGTTCTAAAGCCCGATCGCTATTGGTTTCAACGTATGTCGCCAATTTAAACTTTTAGTTTTTCTAGTGAAACAATTGATTTTACATTTTAGAGACTTTGGTAGCTCCTTGCCTGCCAAATATCCCTAAATAAAACCAGGAAATAACCAGCGCACGGGAACAGTATTGGTGTGCCCGCTGCTTGTGGAAGGCACAAATAACAAAACACTCCGCTTTCATGCATACTCCGCTTCCCGCAAGGGATTATTGATAGTCATGGTGTATACCACAAGGGCTCTCTAACCTTATTTGGTTTAGATCCGTAGATGGATCAAAGAATGGGGAGCGAGGGTGTCCGTCATGTCACGAGGCCGTCCGGGTAGGTCGTCGTCCAAGTGAATGAAACTACACCGAAAACGACCCCCAGACGATTCGACTTGCACGGCGGTTTGGATCGCGTCAACCGAAGGAACCATCGTCTCACATGACACTTCTGCTCCATCCCCCCACTGGCCACCACTACCGTTCCACGATCCACTCGTGCCCCGCACAACCGACGCACGCAGGCATGAACACTCATCAAAGAATTAACAACCATATCATCGTCACGGCCGGCCTGGTTTACCTGCAAACGGCGATGGATTAACGCAACACCCCAAAATTCCAAAAAGAACAATTAAGCAACGACGAAGCGTTGCTGGCCGATCATCGATCACGGCAGCATGTGTGATGATGACAGGTTGATCCCGGCGGTGACGTTGAAGTATCTGAAGGTGGCCGCCCATCGCTGGTTGGTCTTGAGCATGTGCACGGCGATGGTGTCCGGGCGGAAGTTGTCCATGAACCAGTTGAGGTCGTACATCCGCGGCTTGAGGTCGTAGCGGTTCGTCCCCCTGCCGGCGAGGTTGAGCCACTTGCCGACCATGAGGTCCTCGGGCCCGAGCGTGTCGTTCCTCGCCAGGATCTCCTCTGCGCCCACCCCGGCCACCCACGCCGCGACGTCCCACGACACGACGTAGCCCATGCCGTGCATGAACGGCATGGGCTGCCCACCCATGGCGTAGCCGTAGCCCAGGTACACGTCGTCGCGCGGCTTGCCCCGGAGCTCGTCCGCCAGCGCCGCCACGCGCAGGTACGTGTCGTCGTCCGTCTTCATCACGTAGTCGTAGGGGTCGGCCGCGAAGAGGCGCGGCACGGAGGAGAGGTACGCGTACGTCTTGCCGTCGTTCATGTTCTCCGCGCAGCCCAGCACCAGGACGTCGCCGTGCCTCCGCGCCTCCACGCCCACCAGCGCCGCGTCCACCGGGTCCGTCACGTTGCAGAGCACGAAGCGCACGTCCACGCGCGCGCCCCGCGCAGCCGGCTGCAGCGCGTACGCCGCGCGCACGATGTCGCGCCGCTCGCGCCGGCTCGGCACCGTCAGCACCCCCACCAGCAGGCTGAACTCCGGCTTGGGCGGCTCCGAGGTTGTGTCTGGTGCCGCGGCTGCGACGGCGGCGGCGGCGGCGGCGGCGGCGTCGACGGAGCCGGCGCAGAGGGCGCCGAGGCCGTCGGAGCCGGCGCGGGGGTGGAGCGACGGGAGCAGGAAGACGAGGAGGAGGACCGCGAGCGGCGCGAGGAGGAGGCAGGAGGTGGGCGTGGACGTGGGGGGCTTCATCATGGTGGCTGGTGGTGCGACTGTGTCTGTGCGAGATGCCGCGGCTTTTGATCACCTCACCTCAAATACATGCAAGTTGTCATCTTGATTCTTGTCCCGGAGCTCGAAGAAGAACCGGCCGATGGAGACTCGCGACCTGCAAGAAGGTGTTTGTTTTTTTTTTCTGAAAAAAAAAACAACTTGACGTAATGAATGAATTCCGCACAATGTTAAAGAATACTTGCGCTACATACGGAGAGCCCACCCCACAGCGCGTCATGCAGGCGTGCATGGGGCGGGAATCTTGGCACGGCACGGCGCATGGTGTTTCTCAGTCGATCTCTGAAGATTCCATGGATTCGTCGCGATGGCTTAATTAGCAATACATACACCCGAGACGGGGCCGAGGCAGTCGAATCGGCGGTGTCTACCACTGTAACTGTAACGGTAACATTACTTGCAGCTGCAGGCACCCCAGAATCATCCGCAGAACGGCTGAAGTATGAACACTCTGTCGCCTGTTGACCATTAATTAAAGTCCGGCCCAGTATGTACAGTAAGCTGGAACTCGCAGCGACGTTTCTGATCCTCGTGCAAGCCTGATGTGAGTCAGCTGGAAGGGAACTCTGCACTGTGTCATTCAAGTCGACGTTTCAGCTGGAGACAGTCTCTGATCAGCGAGCGGCGTGCCGTGCTCGCCTCGCCCGCGCTTTGCTTTGCTGACCCTGGGATGTGGGATGGAAGCCTTTGAAAGGCACGCGTCACCAAACTGACCCCGATCGATCCCCGGCTGACCGCTGACGCTAGCTGCGGCGACCTTTTCATGCTGCAACCAGAAAAGGGGTACGTGCTGGAATTGCTGCGGATCAACGGCCAACGCCGTGCTGGAATTAATCTATCTGTACTAGCAATACATGTGCAGACACACGAGTCCATCCAAGGATGGAAAGCTGAAGGAACGTACAGCAAGTAAGACCTTTTCTACGAGCACGAGCACGACGCGGCGTCGCGTGGGAGCAAACTGAGCCCGGCAGGCCGCAGGCGTCGTTGGAAATTCGGGGTTTGAGGGAGAACGAGACGAGAACGAGGTAAAACCAACACGGCAACACCCGACCGAATCACCGGTGGGATGGGGAGGGGAGGTCACAGGTTGTCTGAACCCGAAACAACTGGTCCAACAAAGTAGGGCTCGTCGGTTCCTAGACGAGGGGACAGTTTCTCTGTGCCTTCTTGGGGTCGTCGGGCCCAGACCACGTCCAGATCGGAACTGAAGTCGGAACCCATCGTCCCCGGCCGAACGCCGGGCCCCAAGCCAAACCCCGGCGACAGTCGTCGGTAGCCGACGACGCCTACCGGCCGCGTCTTTCACTCTTTCGTGTACCGGCGACCCCGGCGGCCAAAGTCGTGCTCTGGTCCTTCGTGTCTTCTTTTTCTTCAGGTGTACTGCACTGAGCTGCCGGCTCGTGCGCTGCTGCTGCTACAATCGTTGCTCTATCTCAACCTGCCACTCAGCATGGGGACTCTGCCTTCGAGTCCAAGGAAACTGAAGGCGCAAGCGGGCGGGGAGGGATCCTTCGTATCGGACGTGCTACGAAAGTGGAAACACATCAGTACGCTACAATCGGTGATGGTACCGCCGCCCCTGACCGTAGCTGCTGCTACCGTCCAGCACTTCAGCTTATGGAATGGGGACCGTGCGGCTCACACTACTCGCGAGCACCGGCTGGGCTGAGTGGCTCGGCTTCTCACAAACTCGGGCCTTCTTCTTGGCCCAGGTCAACAAGAGAACGCTGCCAGCTGTTGTGGGCCTCCCCTAAAAAAAGCAATATGTTGTGGGCTCGAGACCGCAAACTCATAGGCCCATCAACACTCGCAGCCCACCACGCGGCGCGCGCAGCACCGCCGAAAAGCCACGGAACCCCTCGATCCGCCACCCCGCTCCTCCGCCAATAGGAGACGAGCGCTCCGCATCCAACGGCTCGCGCGACCCCTCACGCGGATCGCGCCCCATCCGACGCCTCATAGCTCTTCCCCCACCTCTATATCATCCTCTCCACCCCTCCCCATCCGCTGCATCCAGTCCACAGCGAAAATTCCCCAACTCCTCCCTCCGCCGCTAGAGTCTGAGCCGGGAGCGCGTGCGGGGCGGCGGCGGCGATGTCGGGGCGCGGCAAGGGCGGCAAGGGGCTGGGCAAGGGCGGCGCCAAGCGCCACCGGAAGGTGCTGCGCGACAACATCCAGGGCATCACCAAGCCGGCGATCCGGAGGCTGGCCAGGAGGGGCGGCGTGAAGCGCATCTCGGGGCTCATCTACGAGGAGACCCGCGGCGTGCTCAAGATCTTCCTCGAGAACGTCATCCGCGACGCCGTCACCTACACGGAGCACGCGCGCCGCAAGACCGTCACCGCCATGGACGTCGTCTACGCGCTCAAGCGGCAGGGCCGCACCCTCTACGGCTTCGGCGGCTAGGCGAGTCTGCATGTGTCGTTTGTGCCTCTAGTGCCGCTGCAGTTCTTGCGTCTCTGGCTGTAATGTAGTATGTTTCTGCAGCTTTGAAATGTTAGTAGGCATGTGTTGTTCTGGCCTGTGTGAGTCTTGTCATGAAGAGATACGATGAGTAAACATGCTTTTTGGGCGAATTATATGAACTCTTGAACCTGCTGCCGTTTCCAGTTTAGTCCTGCTTTATACGTATCCCAGTTCTTCTTTCAGAGAACTTTCACCTGCAAGTGCTGCTGTTCGACTTTTCCTTCTTTTAGATAATATTTTGCGGTATGATCTCTTATTCTAAGAATATTAGAACCTTTATATGCTCTGATAAATAGTAGCAGTCCTTGCGTTGTAGTTGTGGTGTCTGTGGATGTAATCCTATGTTTCAGGTGTGGAGAAATGCCAGTGATCAAGCTGCATTATGATGTGTCTGCCATGGGTGAATCTTGTGGGGAAGAAATGCTAATGGTGCCTGGTTCATGAATCAACATGCTTTCTGAAGTATTGTCTTGCCGTTTGAAATTGCTCCCATTTCCTTTGCAATTTCTTGCACATAGCTTGCAGCCGTTGCTGTGTTTGTTGCCTGCTTTTGGCTGTGCGTATTTCAGTTCTGCTTTCTGCAACCTCAAATGAAAAATCCAACCAAATTGCACGGTGCAGCACCTCAGGCTTAGTTTGGCAACAGATGAATTGGGAGAGATTGGAGTGGATTAAGAAAAATCGAGGGAAATTCTAGTCCATTGTACATTTAAACCCGCTCGTCTTTCCAAATCACATCAATCTAAAATGCCAATACTAGTATGTCTTAAGGGAAGAGGAATCCTGAATTTTAGGTCTTCTAGCGAGCAACAGAGGCTTGTCCCAAACTGCAAATCTCATGTCCTGCGTCCTGCGCTGCAGACAGGCTGTTTACTCACTATGGCGATAGGTACTGGTACCTGATACTTACCTGATAATGGTATATGTGGATGGCTAAATTCGTGGCTAAAATACGATCATGGTCAATATAGTTAATTTTTGAATTACATTCACCATAGGCTTTAGTCTATAATTTTAATCACGAATCAAACAAAACCTAAAGGTCTGAATGCAAGATTTTTTATGCCTGATTGATACAGCTAGCTATGGTTCTGTTCTGTGACTTTCCTTCCTGACTTCAGGAAATCCCCTGACATCAAGAAGCAGAGTCACACAACATTGTTCCCGTGAGTTTCGGTTGGACGTGAGCTGTCCGATTTGAGATAAACGAACCAGAGTTATTGATACAATGTTCCGCTACAGTAGCAAACAGTAAATTTGCGAACAATGTTTGCTGCGGTGTGAACAGTTAGGAACCACTGCTGCGGCCCAAGACACATAACACTGCTGCGGCCCAAGACACATAACACTACTGCGGCCAGTGACTTCCCTGTTCCCTCTACGCGTTTGGGAATTCGAGCCCTTGGCGGTGCTGCTACGGCCATTGCTTCCACAATAGTTACTGAGACATGGCTAACTGATCAGCGCAACCAAAGATGCTCTACATCGGCTTTTCAGCTCATCTGATCAAGGCCTTTGTAAAAGTTGTGTACAAATCTTATAGAAAACATTTTAATTCACATTAATAACACAAATATATACTCCCTCCGTATTTAAACATACGTCATGTTGTCTTTTTTCCATAACTTAAATTGTTTGTCTTATTCAAAAATTTTGTGCAAACATATAATAAAACAAATCACACTCAAAATCTCCACAATGGTAAAACAAATCACAAAAATATGAATTGTATTTTTTAAATAAGATGCATTATTAAAGTTTTAGAAAAAAATTAAATACACCGTACATTTAAAAACGGAGGGAATACAAATTTTCCTTCACTTCTAAATGGGCGTTAATGCTCGAGGGGGGAGCCACGTTAATCCATTGCACTGGAAGCACCATGGCCTAATATTCAATCCTTGCCCTCAAATCCAGGTGCTCCTCTACCTCGGTTGCAAAATGTCTAGCTCAACAACTATGCATACATCAGATACACTATCGTTTGCAACGATTCCATTTTTTCAGAAGAGATTGGTGTATAATCTATTAATAAATGAAGCCAACTCATCATCATTAATTTATCTATTTTATCATTTATGGTAGATGTATATGGATGCTGTTTTTATACATGTGGAGAACCCTTGGATAAGTTTAGTATGGGTCCATATAACTCTAATTAGGGTTGGTACTCCTATTTAATAACAATTCCCCTTTGGGTGAATATTGTGACCAAATCATGCCCCATTAAAAATGCTAAAAACCTAGTGGAAAAATTTGACGAAAGAGCATATAGTGCCACAAAAAGAATTTGAGCATTGTTGCCTCCTTAAAACCCTTATGAAAAAGCGTCAACAAAATTCACCATGGAAAAAGGTACTATGGTTGTCCTCAAGACAAATTGTGCTCTTATAGGTCTTATTGTATCGGAAAAAATCGATACAACTCCTTGAAGTATATAGGGTGGAATATATCACCCCCTGAACTATGAAAACGGATATTTTGCAAGTATCAAAAGTCGGTCAAATAACCCCCAAAGTAGTTTTGGGGATGATTTTGATGATATGGGATGCTGATGTATTCAAATCGCTCCTCCAACTATTTCAGTTGGTACATTATACCCCTTGATAAATTTGTATTTTTCATTTCTCCATAAGCAAATTGAGTTTTAAAGTTTAAATTTTGTAAGGCTAAGGAAGACAATATAACTCATGCTAGAAATATTTATAGTGATTTTATCAAAAAGATTTATTAGCTAGACATTTGATAACAAATTAATTTTGCTAATACAAAATTATAAAGAAAATAATCAAAAAAATCACCATTTATTTTTTTAATACAAGTTATGACCCCAACTGTCACCCTACCAATTTAAACTTCAAATTCAATTTGTAGATGAAGAAACAAAAGATACCAACTGAAATAGTTGGAGGGGTGATCTGACCAAAACCACTTAGGGGGAGGGGTATTTGACCGGTTTTTGATACTTTATTGTGCAAAACATTCGGTTTCGTAGTTTATGGGGTGATGTATTCCACCCTATATACTTCAGGGTGACCAAAACCACTTAGGGGGAGGGGTATTTGACCGGTTTTTGATACTTTATTGTGCAAAACATTCAGTTTCGTAGTTTAGGGGGTGATGTATTCCACCCTATATACTTCAGGGGGTTATATAGATTTTTTTATATTATATTCAATCATCTACAAAGGCTAATTTTAGTAGTGTCCTCTGTTGGGGACACAATCCCTAAAGCCCCGCGAAGCCCCTGGGGCGGAGGTTCGCTTGACCGATTAACCAAAGTTCGGTGATGACTTTCAGTTCAAGTCTAAAAAAACGGGCATCCTGTAACTAAAAACGGGATCGAATATCTGAGTAAAGTAGCTTTTAGAGCAGTCATTAGAGTTCTTTTTGAGCCTTTTGTTTGTACTATCTTTTTCACCTTCGTTTACTCTCCGGGCTTAGGTTTACCGAAGCCCAACATCCTCCACTGATTCTTGCAAAACTATCTCAATATGTTAGGATTGCTTGTGCTACGTATTTGATCAATATTTCCAATCCAGTAGAACAAAAATAGCGTGCTTAATGCATTTCTTATCTTTTGATTTTTTGAGTTGGTTTTCTTATCTTTTGATGCAAACTATGGTTAGAGATTCCCTTCCCTTTCTTCAAATGCTGACCAACAATCTGTGTATGGAAATGCCGTACTATGGCAGAACTGTACAGATTAATCCGGATTTAGTGCTTACTCACCAGATCCGGACTAACTTCGGTAGTCCTTCAGGATTTAGGTACCCTGACTTAGCCTTCCCATCCGGATCGAGCTTGGTTTTTGGGGCGAACTCTCGAAGGAGTCCACAGGTTATAACATACACAACCACCTTTATTACATAGAGTTGAAATATTACACATAGAGTTCGGTACTTATTACATCTAGGCCAAAAAATTCATCACCCCTTTTTTACCAAAAGTTATTATAGATCACAAGTTTCTCCAAAATACCCGTTATACCGCCCAAGGCGTAGTGAAGCTTGCTTCAGAAGAAGGGAGGAGTGAGGTAAGGATCCCATTCGAATAAAGTATACTCTGCTCCTGTAAAAAGAGTAGGCAAGAAGCCTGAGTACTAATTACTCAGCGAGACTTATCCGATCACTGGGTCTAAACCCAACTTTCTAACCTATAGCCGGGGTGGTTAGGTCAACTCACACTGCGGCAGGCCTAATAGTGAATCCTTAACTTTTAAAATTTAGTTACTTTTTAGTTATTACCTGTCCAGACTAAGTTATACTTATTCTACTAGCAAACAAAAGCAAACACTTTGCCAAATCCTTCTTTATCAACAGGATCAACTTTCTTACTACGACGTTGGTCGCGATCAGACAGCTTACAACCGGCAAACCACAGATGATTCGAATCGATTTTTCCACCTCTCGAGAGGGATACTCAGACACCCGTCATATGCGTGTACACTGACCCCATATACGACAACCCAACATCCAATGCCTCCTAGCCGGAACCATCCTTACCGAACCCGGGTATCAGTCCTTCGACACCCGCCCAACCTCCTCCTTCCAGTTGGTCTCGTCTGTTTCCGCGCTTAGGTACAACAGGACGAGAGGTTTACCGAAGCCCGTTAAGGACGGCAAGTGAATGAGGCGCGTTCGGCCCAACCAGGCCACACATCGGACGGCCTTATGCGACACAGGCAGGATCAGGGTCCATGGCAAAAATCATAACATGCAATATACGAAAGCGAAACGGGTCCCGCCGCATGCCTGTCAAATTATTAACATCCTTCTCATTCTTAACCAATTAATTTTAGTAAAAGAATTCCGTTCTAGGCCTATGCCACCTAAGCCACCTATTGCGTATAGGATCTTCATGCAGGACATTGGGTAACCATGTTTTAGGGTTTCAATTAACTCCTGACTCTAATGCACAAGCATAACCCATTCTTATTTAAAAGTTTTAAAGAAAATAGGTAATGCACCGGGGCTTGCCTTGGGCCAAGGGATCGGTGTCGGCGGTCGGCTCGAAGGCTGTTTCTTCCGGGGCGGTGAATGGTTCGGATGCGCCGGCTTCGGAGGCTTCTGCTGCAGTGGAAGACTCTTCAACTATAGCCACTGGGAGAAGCGTACCCAGGATGATGACATGCAGGAGTTGAAAGATGAGGATGACCAACCTGTTGAAAAGTAAAGTGTATAATTTTCTAAAGAAAAAGGGTGGTCGGGGTTAAACATCTGGATCTTCAGGGCGTAACTGACTGTCCTAGGGCTCGAACGAATTTTCTATTATTTTTAAATATTTTTAAAAACTTAAATGAATTTTCTAGAAATTTTTGAATAATTCATATGTGTTTTAGAATTAATTCTATATTTTTAATACACTTCTATGAATTTTTTTTCTGTGTTTTAAAAAAAATCTAACTTTTGAAAATTATATATACTTTAATTTAATTCCTTTTTAGAAATACCAAATATTTATATGAATTAATAAATAAATCAATCAATTAATATAAACAGATTAAATTAAACCAAAGATTAAATAACCAAACGGAATTAAGAAAATATAAAACAGAAATCAAAATGGATTTCGGCCCAACCCATGAAAAAAGACGAAGCAAAAGTCCTGATTTCCCCCCTCTCTTTCGGCTCGGCCCACCGGCCGAGCGGGCTGGCGGCCCACCGGGCGGTCGGCCCAGCGGGGCTGACCAGCCTCGCTCGGTTGGCTCTGCGCGGGGCTGCGCCCGCGCGCGACGCACGCAACGCGGCGGCGTGCGCGCTCACCGGCGCGGCTTCGCCGGCAGGGTCCCGACCGACGGCGACCCATCGCAGCGGTGATGCGGATGCGCTCCCCCCCTCCTTTCCCCCTCTCCCTCTCTTCCCTTCTCTTCCCCCGTTCTTGCGCACGCCGCCCACTGCGGCATGGAGCCCGCCGGCGCAACGCGCCGGCGAGGTGGCCTTGTGGCGGCGGCAATGCCCGCAGGGGTCAACCCCCTCCCGCGCATCCGCCGGAACCCTAGGGGTTCACGCGCGGGGGGAACGCGACGGCGGCGGCCAGCGCGGCCTCGGCGGCATGGCTTGGCTCCGAGTTCTTGCGAGTTCGGGCCGGCCATAAGCTTTGCGCGAAGGAAACGAGGAAGCGGGGAGGGCGCAGCTCACCGGCGCGGGCGCGGGGACACGGGCGGGGAGCGGTGAGCGGAAGTGGTCCCCCTGCTCGGGCGGGCGGAGAAGAACCCCGCCCCCGCGGGTCCTACCTGTCAGCGCCGCCTGACAGGGGGCTCGGGGGCGAGGGGGCTGGCCGCCACGCGGGCCGCCGCCCCCGGCTGGGCCTCGCCCAGCGGGCGCGTGGCCGTGGGCTGCCACCCGGCTCGCGGGGATTTACCCATTTTTCTTTTTTTTTCTTTTTTTTAAACTTTGCTCTTTTGCAGGTTTAACTCTAGATTTTTACCGTTTTCCCCAGGGGTCCAAATACAAAAGTGAAAGGGCTTAATTCAAGCTATCTTTTTGTATTTTTACCCTTGGTGAAACCAAAATATTTGAGGAGTTTAAATTGGAATTTGAATTTGCATTTAAATTTTTTTTAAATCTTTGTAAATAAAAGTCAACTGTGAGTATCACACGTACATTTTTACGCCGCAACCCAACGAAAATGACTAAGCATATCCGGCGTAAAAATAAAACGTAGCCCAAACCTTAGCAGGCTAAAACCTATCCAGGCCTAACGTAATATTTATGTCCACAGCACGAAGCCTAAAATTTATTTGCGTAAACGAAGGATAAATAACAGGAATTTTTTTTATTTTTATATTTATTTAAATCGTTTTTTGCAAAAATAAATGGACGATCCAAAAAATTGCAAATCTATACCAATACCGCCGGACCATCCGGCGGTATTTAAAAAACGCCGCCCTATCCGGCGGTTTTATGACGTGGCATCCTAACAACCACCGAAATTCGGCGTTTTTTAAATACCGCCGGCCCACCCGGCGATATTTAAAAAAAGCCGAATGGGCCGGCGATTTTTATTTCCCGTGGCGGTATTTAGGTCCTGTTGGCGTTTTTTAAAAAATGGCTGGCGGTATTTAATCCTTTTGGCGATTTTTAAATAAAGCCGGCCCATCCGGCGATTTTTGCTCCATGTGCATTTTTAAAAAACAAGAGCATGGTAATTTGTTAAATAACCAATATGAGTATACGTACAGGCAAAATGGCAATTAAAAAACTATTTGAATGTGTGCATGGAAACTATTGTAATTAGTACCGGTAAATTTGTATTTCTTTAATTTATGACGTAAAATATTTGTTTTCTTTTTCTTAGTATGGAGGACAGACAAAAACAAATTATGAGAGTACACGTTAAATTAAATTGAAATCACAGCGTTACATTGAGTACGACATGAACAATTGATGCAGAAGTTAAAACGCAACATAGATTGAACTCGGATACATAATTCTCAATGTTGACAGCGTAGATTAACGACATAAATAAAGTTGAACACATTTGCGATGCCTTGTCGTTGTAGCGCGTAACTCGCGCTACACAATTGACTTGGCTTAGGTAATTTGAAATGCTAGAAACGTAAAAATAGTAGGAAGTTCGTCTAAGCGAATTGGTTCGGATAGTGCTGCGACGGGCCTCGGAGATCATAGTAGCCGTAACCTCCGGATGGTGGAGACTTGGGGGGCATACGCTGCCGCGGGTGGTACGGGCATTTGCAGAAGGGGTCAGGACACAGGGGATCATCTTCGAGTCCAACCACTATCGCGTTAGCGTCAGCCTCGTTTTCCAGAGAGTTGACGCGACACTCAAGGTCGTGGATCTTGTTCTTCAGGTGGTTGATATAGTCTTCGACGTAGGCATGGTGTGGAGGATCTACCCACTTGGTGAAGCGGCATGCCGTGTCAGTGGAATCCTGCAATCATATATATCTCTTTTTAGAAACAATTTGAGTTATGTCAGAACAAAGTGTAGAGAGCGAGTTTGAGCACACACATAGCCAAAAGGGCATCTGTAGAAGCGACGACCTCCATCGATGAACTCATCGAACACCTGCACGACACAATACTCACCACAACGGCACGTAGGCCACACCTCCGTGCGATCATCGTAAGGCCTAAGCCTGCGTTCGCCAATAAAGGCGTCTGGTCCCTCTAGCGGGAAGTCCTCCAGTGGATGTGGAAACACATCTGGGCCTTGAGGACCTCCCCAGAGGAAGTGGTGGCTACGACGTCCTCCACCCCTCCCTCCTCGGCCTCGGCCGCGGCCACGCCCCCTTCCTCCCGGCTCGGCCATTCCTCCCTCGCTCTGGTAGTGTGTTGTGTGTGTTCTTTGAATGTGTGCCGTTTTTTGTAGTCGAGATGGGGGTTGAGTTGTCTTCTGAAAACGAAAAAGTTGTTAGGTCAAACTGGAAATGGTACTGAAAAGGCCACGCAGGTGTTGTCACGTCGAACGGAAACGGCTACATAGGTGTTGTCACGTCGAACTGAAAAGGCTACATATGTGTTGTCACGTCGAACTGAAAAGGCTACATATGTGTTGTCACGTCGAACTAAAAAGGCTACATATGTGTTGTCACGTCGAACTGAAAAGGCTATGAATGTACCTGTAACTGAAAAGGCTACGTCTTGCGCTGTCACGTAAAACTGAAAATGCTACATAGGTATTGTCACGTCGAACTGAAAAGGCTACGCATGTACCTGTAACTGAAAAGGCTACGTGATGCGCTGTCACGTCGAGCAGAAAAGGCTACGGAGGCATATGTATCTGAAACGATTGCCTACGTGTTGTCACGGCCTACTGCAAAGGTGAAAGTGATAAAATACATGATGACGAATGTACACCTAACTAATGCAAGTCAACTCTGGAACTATGATCTAGCTACGACCCCTCTTGCTCCTGCGTGCAGCTCTCTGGGCAGCCCAAGTGTGGCGTGACCCGTGACTAAAGGGGTCGGGTGCCTGTCGAGTACGTCGGCCAGGGACTGCATCGGGCGCTGGCGGCTCCTGTGACTGCTGAGTTTCGTGGGGTGGCGCCTCCTGTAGCTGTGAGTAACCAATCTCATCATGTCGCGGCGGCGACGCGAACAAGGACTGCGCCATCTGTTCTGCTGCACCTGGTGGACTGTCAGGAGCGTGGCCGGCTCCGTAGCTGTCGTCAGGGGTCGTGCCAGCTTCATATCCTGCAAATTAATCGTATGGATTAAAAATGTAAAGTAACACTGTAAAAGGCATGACGAGTCTGCTGCATGTATGTGAATGCCACTTACCCCACTCAACGTCACGAGTCCGTGATGTCCCTGCAGCGAAGACGTCGTGGTGGTAGGTAGGGTGACGAGACGATGACCCAACATGGGTCCCGTACTGTGTACCTGTTGCACGGAACATCCATAAATAATTGACGAACTCGTGTTTAATAAAATTGACCTGTACAAGAAATACCTGGCGGCGGGTAGGTCATCGGCGGAGTCTGCGCAAAGAGTGGTACCGGAGGTCGTACCGGAGGGGGTCGTGGCGCGGTCGGGTTAGGGGGAACAAACATCGGCTGCGGTGGTGGATGGGCAACATCGTCGCCACGGCAAGACAACGACCTAGTCACTCTTCTGCACAGGTCCGCTACCTTGTCGTACGCCGCCTTGTGATCTTGTGGGGCCATGGTGAGGGCATTACGGCTGTACGTCGTGACGTCTGCATGGATTTGCCGGAGCACGTCATGCTGTTTCAAAAAGATTGCATTAGTTTGCCATGAAGTATGAACTTAGATGTCTTCTAATGGGGAATCGACAATCAGGAAAGAAACTTACAGCTATATACGCCCCATGGTCTCGCTGTGTAGGGTAACTGTCCGTGACGGACGGTGTGCGGCGGGGCAACTCCTGTGGCGTCGACAAGACACGCAGTCGTGTCCGTGGGAGGTACCAACGGAGGTAGTGACCCCAGGCTGCATCGTCATGTGGTCTACCCTCCATGACGAGGTCATCCAAGGCCGTGGACCACTTCGCCACGAACTCGGCAAGACGTGGTGCCCAGATTTGGCCAACGTTCTGGCCCTGTCTCGTAAACCTGAAAATAAAAATAGTTTTGTCGGTGGACTCAGCATGTGAATTATGTGAAATATATAACTTTACGGTAATGTACAAGGTCGGCACGAACCGGTGCACGTGTGGCGGCAGTAAGCTCTGAGGGACGACCACCTCCTGCCGCAAGCCTAGCTGACGGAGCACGCGGTGGACTGCGTGCTCCTCGACGTAGATGTCGAAGACAAGTGGGCTGCGCGTTCTCCAGTAGTCGGCGTCGCGTACGCACAACGACGACAGTCCGTCAGGTGCACGACTCTCCACTGCCTCGTCAGAGTAGGGCGTCCAACGAACGTCGTCGTCACGCAGGACGTCGAACTGGCCTACGAAGTCAGGGTAAGACTTCCTAGTCTGCACGTGAGCGTACGCGAACTGCGAAAGCATTCAATTACATCGTTAGTACAGAAAATTAAATACACACCCAAATAAGTAAACGAAGAAGAATCCACGTACTCGTCGGTCGCACCACAGAGAGCCCATCGTCGGGCCGTCTACGTCGTCGCGTATATACGCGTCGTACGGGCTGTGCACGACCGCGGGCCGACCAATCTGAAACCTCTCGTGGGCCCAAACCTGCAGAAGTAGCGGGCATCCCCCGAAGATGGGCTCCGCTGACGAACTCTTCAAACAACTCGTGCACAGTCCGCGGTACGTCGCAGCTAGGACAGCGGACCCCCAGCTGAACTGCGGGATCGACTCCAGTGGGCTGTCGGCGACATAACGCGCGAAAGGCAGTAGGTTCTTGGGCACAAAGTCCAGGTGAAAGTCCCCGCAATGGCGAAACCATATATCTCAGAAGTCCAGGTGTGGTAGATTGCATCCTTCAGGTAATAGGGGGACACAAACATACGAGCGTTCAAACCTCCAACTTCCTGACATGCAGCTATGACATGTGTACACGGCCTGTGGTATAACCTCGGCTTGTGGCAGGTACAAACACAATGGTTATTGTACAGGACACATTCTTGCACGTGCCTCTCATGATTGCCTCCTCTTCGGCCTTTGTCCCGACAAATGATCTCAAATCGATGCTCAGCGACACCCATGTTCCTGACACGATGTCCTGCAGCTTTTTTGTTTGCTTTGGCCATATACTCAAAGAATTTCTGCCCATATACGAGGCGGTGGTCTAGAAACACATTCTTTGCTGCTGGATGACGTTCCCGAAAGTATTGTGTTGTACGGTATACGTAAAATTCCACAATCCCGACAAGTGGCATGCTTCTGCTTCCACGTAACACCCAATTATACACCTCGGCAAGGTTCGTAGTCATAATACCATAACGTGCACCTCCTTCATCATGCAACAAAGACCACTTCTCCTTTGGCTCATGCTCAATCCACTCCGAGAATGACTTAATCGAACGACCAGGCCTCCGTCGCACATTAGGACCATCGAGCCCCACATTTTCCATTGCAATTGGCTCATCATCTTCTAAATTCGCACCTCTAGTACTTACTTCCGTAGCCTTCTTCTTTGTGACTTCATCAAGTTTTTTCCACAAAACTTTGAATTTCCTTTCTTGACTCTGACTACACAACCTCTTAAAAAGTTTTGTTAGTTTCTTGTTCTTGAACTGCTTCTGAAAGTTAGCTCCCATGTGTCTCATGCACCACCGACTCTTCAGATCGACCCACTTTGCTATTCTTTGACGTTGTACACATCCTTCCTGTAAATCTTGCACCGCTTGCATAATGCCTCCATGGCGATCATGAATCACACACACATCTCGCCGATCCTCAACAATACATGCTTTGATCCGCTCTAAAAACCAATACCAACTGTCCCCATTCTCACTCTCAACAAATGCAAAAGCCAGTGGGAGCACCTGATTGTTTCCATCTGCCGCAATTGCAGTCAGAATTGTGCCCTTGTACCTCCCTGTTAGGAAGGTCCCGTCGATGCATATCACTGGGCGACAATACTGGAATGCATTGATACATGCCCCCAAAGCAAAGAAAGCACGCTGAAGAACACGCTTTGTCCGGTCCTGAGGCAAATTATAGTGCTTAATCTCAAAGTAACTACCCGGATTCCGGTCACATAGTGTGTTCAGCACACGTGGCAGGTTGTGGTACGATGCTTCATACGTACCCCATCTCATTTCCAAAGCCTTCTGTTTTGCCCTATAAGCTTTGCTGTAACTTATTTTGTACTGAAAGTCATCCTCTATGCTATTGATTATTGCCTTCGGCTCATATGCAGGATTATTTACTATCTTTGAGTACATATGTTGAGCCACGAAATCAGCTGTCAAGTTACGGTGATGACTCTCAAGCTCTTCAAGGACGCATGTATGATGTTCAATTCTTGAAACGGTCCAGAAAATATCATACTTTCCCAAAAAAGCATGGACCCTAAAAGGACAATCATCTCGTATGCACTTCACATCATAGACTTGTGGACTGCTCTTTTGAACTCTGAACTCTTTCTTCAGGCACTTAGCCGACCATCTTTGCACGGCATCTTTTAGCTCTATCTTGCTATGGTAAATAGCTCCCACAGATACTTCATTTTCACTATATTCCCATGGAACCATTTCACCTTCATTTACTAGCAGTTCTGAGTGATCAAAGTTGGTCCATTGACTTGGAACCTGGTTCAATATTTCATCTTCACTGTCTGAATCTTCATCAACAAGGACATTGGCCTCGGCATCCTCCCGCTGCATCTGTTCAACCAAACCTACAATTTCTTCACCCTCATCTACCTCACCCCTTGGTTCCCGTACTGTTTCATTAGCTTCACCTTGCTCACCTATATCAACGCCCACCTCGTTAACCTGATTCACATTATTTTCCACCACTTCTTCAATTGTTGTTGCCTCATCACAGCCCTGTGAGCTTTCTTGTTCAGCATTCACCTTCTCGTATGCTTGCACAAAAAGAACCAGGGGTAACCCATGACGCAAGCTAACGTCAACAAACCTCCTCCATACGGCAGTGCTTTCTATTTGCACTAATTCATAATAAACAGGAGATGAACTCCTAGTTGTTACTGCTGAGACGCTCAGTTGACATTCATTATAATCCAACTTAAAACACTTCATGAACCAGTTATACACTGAACGAAATGGCCTCTCAATTGCTTTGTCCAGCCCTTTTGTCACTGACCGAAACCCACTCAAATCTACCCCGAACTGACCGTAACGTATCTCTCCTTCACCAAAATATATCTGAAAATATGTTTTCTGTGACATGCCTGACCACAAATGCGACAAACAAGACAGTACTTAGCACATATGTAACCACATTTCTATATAACACTCAATTTTTCTTATATTATAATGATTGAATATTCTATCTAAATCTAAAACTGGTAAATGTGCTAATGTCAACTAAAATAGTATGAATATTACATAAAACGAGACTACATCCGCTAATGGTAATTCAAACTAGTGCTAATATTATATAAAATACTACTACTGTTACCTAATCTATTAATATTGTATCTAAACTACTACTAATATCAAAGAATACTACTAATGATATTTAAAATGCTAAAAAAAATACATGATTCAAAGAAAATTTACCTGCAACCTTGGGCTCCTCTACTCTCCCCTATCTGCTCAGGCGCGCGGCGGCGCGGCGGCGCGGGCGGCGCGGCGGCGCGGCGGCGCGGGCGTACGGGCGGCGACTGGAGAGCGGCGAGGAAGAAGAAGAAGAAAAGAAAAGAAAGGAGGCGGCGCGGGTATATGGGCTAAAAATCGCCGTCCCCGCCGGCGGTATTTAAAAACCGCCGGACGGGGCGGCGGTTTTTAAATAACCGCCGTCCCCGCCGGCGGTTTTTAAATACCGCCACGCCATCCGGCGTTTTTTAATCGGCGGGCCCACTGGTCGCAGCGCCCGCCGCACTGCCAACCTCTTCTGGCGGTATTTAAAAAACGCCGGTTGCTCCGGCGGTTTTTAAAAACCGCCGGATAGGGCGGCGTTTTTTAAATACCGCCGGATGGTCCGGCGGTATTGGTATAGATTTGCAATTTTTTGAATCGTCCATTTATTTTTGCAAAAAACGATTTAAATAAATATAAAAATAAAAAAAAGTCTAAATAACAACCCAGTCGCTGGCCCATCACGCAGCCCAAACCTCGGTGGAGTTTTCCCTCGCGATTTTTCAGTCCCGCGCGTTCCACTCGCAACTTCACCGCCCCAACCTCGATCCGTGCTCCCGCTCCTCCACCAATAGCAGCCAAGCTCCGCCCATCCAACGGCTCGCACCACGCCTCCCACACTTCACGCGGATCGTTCCCCATCCGACGCCTCGCAGCACCTCTCCCACCCCTACATATCATCGGGGGTCACCGCAGCACGCCCCCATCCAGCGCTCCTCCCGTCTCCCAGCACCTCCCGAAAAATTTCCCCAATCCCATCGAGCGCGACTTCAGCGAGAGGAGGCCGGCGGCGAGGATGTCTGGGCGCGGCAAGGGCGGCAAGGGGCTGGGCAAGGGCGGCGCCAAGCGCCACCGGAAGGTGCTCCGCGACAACATCCAGGGCATCACCAAGCCGGCGATCCGGAGGCTGGCGCGGAGGGGCGGCGTGAAGCGCATCTCGGGGCTCATCTACGAGGAGACGCGCGGCGTGCTCAAGATCTTCCTCGAGAACGTCATCCGCGACGCCGTCACATACACGGAGCACGCGCGCCGCAAGACCGTCACCGCCATGGACGTCGTCTACGCGCTCAAGCGGCAGGGCCGCACCCTCTACGGCTTCGGCGGCTAGGGCGGGCACGTGCGTCTCCTGCCGGTCGTGAATCGTGATGCTGTGTGCGGTTTATGTGTGTTAGCTGTATGCCGGTGTGGTGGTGGTAGACTAGTACTAGTACTGTTGCAATGGCGTTTCTGATGCCATCGTATCGTCCCCCCTGCATTTGAAGAGATGCCATTAGTCCTTCTGCTTCTGCCTCGTTGGGGCCCTCAATATGCTGTTGATTCTGTTGCAGGTATTGGTCCAATGCAAGTAGTCTTGTTTGTTTCATCACCCTGCAACGGAGTGCCAGTAATCTTGGTACAGCTTTTTTTTGTTCGTTGGTGAATCTTATCCTGTGAAATTGCTAGAGTATCGCTTTTGAGAACGGAAATGCTTTCGTGACAACCTTCTGCAGATCATGTCAGTCTGATGCCATTTTCTCTCGAATTATCATCTTTTGATTCACCGGATGTGACCCAGTTGCTAATTTATATGTCAATCGGCCACCCAGTTCTTGCTTCAGTTCTCGTCGGAGAGTGAGGGCAATTGACCCAGAACCATGACACTGAGCTGTCATCTGTATACAACGATGCCAAAGTTTTTAAACAGTCATTCAATTTGTAGATAGGTTCCGTTCCGTGCTTTTGCTCAAGTTGCTGCCAAATCCGTCTTTCACGGTGTCCATACAAAATGTGGTTTTTATGGGACCCGGATTCAGTACCTTAGCTTGGGCAAGGCACGCGGTACCTTTGGCCCCCGCATCCAGCGTCCACGTAAAATCCAACGGTTCCTAGCCATTTGTAACGAAAGGGGCCCTTGGACTTGACCGTTTTCACGCGCACCATCGCCGCTCCCGCCCCGCCTGCGCGCGCTCCGTCGCTGCCTGCGCGCCTCCATTGCTGCCGGCCTGCCGCGGCCTGCGCGCCCATGCGCCGGCGCGGCTGCTGCCGCTCACCTTCGCCGCTTGCACGCGCCTCATCTCCACCGATGCCGCCTGCGCACGCCCGTACCACCGCCGCTGCCTGCGCACGCGCGGCAGCCCGCCCCTCGCGCCGCCACCCACCCGCCGGCCGTTCGCATGTCGCTCGCTCCGGCACGCATGCCGAGTCAACTTCGTCGCGGCTCTGCTCCGCCGCATCCGCCGCTCCTCGTCCGGCTCTGTCGCTCAGCCGGAGGTGGAGCTGGCCCCGGCGCTTGTGGCCGCGTCCTCCGGCGATCTGGTGCGCCCCGCCCGCCGCCCCGCAGCCATGCGATGCCGCCGGCGGCCACGCGAGGCCGTCACCGCGCGCGGCCGCGCCGATGCCCGCAGGAGGCCGCTCCTGCCGCGCCGCCCCCAGCCGCACCGGGCGCTTCTCCAACCGCGGTGCCGAGCCGTGCCGGGCACTCCTCCGCCCGCGGCGCCGAGCCGCGCCGGGCACCCCTCGGCCGCGCCGGCCGTACCGGGCGCTTCTCTGCCCGCGGTGCCTCGGCCGCGCGAGCGCTCCTCCGCCCGCGCCGCTGGGCCGCGTCGCCGGGCGCCGCACGGGGCCGCTCCTTCACCAGGAATGGAAGCGAGGGGAAAGAAAAGAGAAGAGAAGCGCCAGCCACACTGGCTAGCCAGGGAGGGGCGAGCGAGGCCGGCGGCGCGGCGAGCTGGCGCGGGCGCAACGCACGGGGCTGGCGGGGGTGCGTGGAGGAGCTGGTTACCCATCGCGCAGGAGGTAAGGTACATTGTGCCTTACCAGAATCCGTTTTTATGGGTCCTGCTCCACACTCCCTTCTCTGCCCACTTTTTTCCTCCTGTGTGCGCATGGGCGGGCCAAGCAAGCTGTGACGACCGTCATCGTGCTGGGCACCGTCGCGGAGGGGTCAAGCCGGCCATGGTGAAGGCTCCATGCTGCCATCGCGCCAGGCGCTGCCGTGCTAGGGCGCGCTCGGGGCAGGCCGGCGACACGCAGGCTAGCGGGAGGGAGCCGGTGGGTGAGGAAGAGGAGACGAGCGTGTGGTTGCAACTTGCGAAAGAACTGGATGGATAAGTCTGACCGCAGCGGTACACTCTAAACTTCATCCCCTAAATTGATATTTGCAGGTCCCTCTAACAAATTTGGGCTTCTAAATTCTATTTCGCTGTGTTGGTACCCTGTATTTTGATCCTGTATACATCTCGCCCCCTTCGTACCGTCGCCGGCAAAGCGCTGCACGCCCGGACACCGAGCGGCGATGCTCGGGCAGTGGTACCCTGTATTCTGATCCTGTATACATATCGCCCCCTTCCTACCATCGCCGACCGAGCGCTGCACGCCTGGACACCGAGCGCCGTGCCCGAGCATCGCTGCCTCCCCCACCGCTGGCCGGTGCCCCCGCACGCTGCCGCCGCCGCAGACTCCTCTGCTGTCCGACACACCGCTAGCCGGCGCGCCCGCACGTCGCGGCCGCACGTCGTCCCTCTGCGTCGCGGCGGATTCATCCTCCATAGGATCCATCCTCCACCGGATCCCCCGCACCCATCGCCCTGCCTCGAGGCTCCGGCACCGGCCACACGTGCCGCCTGTCGCCCAAACGCGTGCGCCGCTGCCAGCCCGCACGCATGCCGCCAACCCCCGAGATGCCGCCGCCCGTACAGACAGAGACGCCGTGCAACCGCTCGATCTCCTCCACTGCGGTGATCCAGCTCCTGGCGCCGCCGTCCTCCGCCCTCTGGTTGGCCCTGGACGACCCCCGGAACATCGACGTTGGGGACCGAGTTGGAGGGAGCGCTGACGTTGCCCGCGCCACTGTCTGTACGTCCCTGGGCGGTCTATGCAATGGATGACCATGAAAACCCATCGCTTTGGTACCTGGTTGCAGTGGATACTCCAAATTATGAGTTGATCGATGATGACGACGAACTGGTGGACGCCGTGGTGGCAATCATGGACGACGAGAGCTCACACCGCTACGCATTTCATCCAAGAAGACTTATATGATGGAGACGCAAGGATCAGACGCCACTACTTTGGCGCTAACCCCATCTACACCCCCAAGCAGTTCCGTAGAAGGTAGAGCACATCCTATGTCAAGATATTGTGTTCTATCAATGTGTACACATTGCTTACGTTTTTGAACTCGCAGGTTCCGGATGAATCGTGACACGTTCAACCGCATTCTTATGGGTGTTATTTCGGTGGACCCATAGTTCACGCAACGTAATGACTGTACAGGGTTGCCTGGGTTGACTGCTTTGCAGAAGGTGGTAGCATCAATGCGCATACTCGCGTATGGCATGCCGGCTGATGCTGTAGACGAGTATGTGCAAATTGCAGAGTCAACAGCTCATGAGGGTTTTATCCATTTCTGCACTGCTGTCATAGCTGCCTTTGGTAAGGAATACCTCCGTTCCCCAATGCCCACTGATGTAGCTTGTCTACTGCGTGAGGGTGAGGCACGTGGCTTTCCCGGTATGGTTGGTAGCATAGATTGTATGCATTGGGAGTGGCACGCCGCACGCCTGTCCTACTGCTTGGAAGGGCATGTTCACTGGACGTGGAAAGCACCCATCCATGATCTTAGAGGCTGCAACATCACATGATATGTGGATATGGCATGCCTAATTTGGCCTACCAGGCAGCTGCAACGATATCAATGTATTGCATAGGTCACCTATTTTCTCAGCATTTGTCCATGGGGAGGCACCTCCAGTTCAGTTCACGGTCAATGGACGAACATATGACATGGGATACTACCTAGCTGATGGTATATATCCTGATTGGCCTACCTTGGTGAAGAGTGTTCGTCATCCTATGGAGAGGAAGACACAACATTTTGCTGCTTTGCAATAGAGTGCGCGCAAGGACATTGAGAGAGCTTTTGGAGTGCTTCAGGCAGGGTGGGCAGTAATCCGTGGACCGGCTTATGGATGGGATAGGGAGCGTCTATTTGATTTTATGGCTGTCTGCATTATCATGCATAATATGATTGTTGAGGATGAGAAGTCTGGGGCCACCTATACCAACTTTGATAACATGGGCACTTTAGTCGATCCATCGAGGGGAAACCGTGGGGATCGGGAAGCTTTTGTAGCAGCAAATCACGAGTTACGTAATAAATCTCTCCATTTCCAGCTTCAAAGTGATCTCATTGAGCACAACTGGATGCGATATGGTTCTACCTAATCAGCCTAGAATGGTACTTCCTGAATTTTTGTGATTATATTTCTGTTTATGCAGATGACCTGCAGTAAAAATGTGTTCCTTCCACTGTTTCTAAATGCCTCTATTGTTTTGTACGTGGTAAATTAAGGTGATGCCAGCTGGGGACACTGCACAAGAGGAGGTGGAAGATGATGAGGCGACTCCTGTGGAGGATGAATCTGGTTCTGGGACTGTATGCTGGATGCTGGATGTTTTCTGTTGATGTAGATGGTGTGGTTGAACTGTATGGTGATTGGTGAATCCAAATTGTGAGATTCCTCTTGCTGTCTGTGTGTACATGAATTATGTGGGGGTACGTGTGATCCTGTTTGCTTACTGTACTTTAGTTCATCACCATGTGAAGAATGTGATCCTTTTATCCTCAATAACATATACCAGCTATTATGGTTTAGAGAGTCTGCTATTCCAGTATTCTAACCTTCCAGCTAGCTGAATGTCTGCACAAAAGGGCCAGCTACAGTTTTCACACAGACATTCTTTAACTTGATACAGAAGTGGAAATCCTGAAAACTGAAATAGCACAGAAAAAAACATGGCCAGCACTGAACTCATACATCAGTGAACTGTAGTAGAACTGTAGAACTTAAAGCATACAACAGTTCAGTTCAGTTCTACTGCACTGAACAAACATACAACAGTCCAGTGCTAGAAAGCTTAGAGCAGCACCATTTCACACCAATCTCATCAATTACAACTATCTTGCACCTTACAGATCAACATTCAATATCTCTCAACAACAACATTTTCATCCAGTTTCCAATTCAAGTAGCATAGATAACAAGTACACTTAAGTTCAAAATGCAGACCAAGGTTCAAACACATACAACAAAATTGGTACTTCAAAATGGATAAAATAGAAAACTAGTTCTCAAACTAGCTTTATTACATGCATTCAAGATTCAACTTCTCAAGGTTCAAGCAACTCATTGACTTGGACCCCGACGACGAGCATTCAACTTCTCGATGATGTCTTGGTTCAAAGCTTGGTAGTACATGCGTTGGTATGGTTGACATTGATCAAGGTTGATGCCCAAGATGCGCTCATCCTCTTTCTACTCTTGGTTTTCAGCCTCCATTTGAAGATGTTGCTTATCCAATGCCAACCTTTCCTTCTCAAGCTCTACCATTGTCCTACAGTGTTCTCGGGCCTCCTCAACCTCCACTTTCTCTAGAGTGACAATTTCATCAAGTCGGGCTTTTCGCTCATCCTCACTCTCCTTGAACAGCGACATCTTTTGAACAGAGAGTTCATGCATCTTGGAAGCAAACTCATATGACGTTGTAGCCTTCTTCCTTGCTGCTTTTGCTGTGTCCCTCCCCATGGGACGTTTCCCTGATGAGATATCCACTGGAGACTCGTTCAGATCAAGATCCACCGTGTTAGAGTTGGAGTTGTGAGGAGTAGCTTCTTGTGAGCTCTTCTTAGGCTTGTCCATGCTTCTCTTGAGTTCCATCCATTTGGGCTCGTCCTTCAGTATATGCCAGCAATACATGAGGGAAACATTATGTTTCTCAAAAGTTACAAAGTTAGTTGCTGCCGCCACAGACTACAAGTGAAAAAGACACAATATTAGTTGCTGCACCTAGAACTGAATGCTGCACAACTGAAAATTTGACAAAAGATTACTACAAGAAAAAAACAATTACCGGGCTTTGACAAGCAGTACCTTATCTGCATCTGACAACCCACTAGCATTGGACCGAATCTGCTGAGTCATGTAACCTGCGAATTTGCCCACTTCGGCTTTGATGAAGTCCCAACGAGTATTGATGGATTTTAGTGACCTCTGTGGATAGTTGTCGCGCTGTGAGTTGTATCTGGCAGTTACACGACCCCAAAAGGACTCCTTCCTCTGGCCGATGTTGGTGACGGGATCACAACTAATCTCCAGCCACGATTTGCATAGCACATTGTCTTCATACACAGAGAAATTCGACTGCTTGTTCTTTGTTGTAGTTGTCTTGCCAGCCCAACCACACCACTGTTTCCTACTCCACCAGAAGAACTCATAGCAGCCTCAGATTGTTCTGATGCCATGGTAGGAGGGGGAGGCATGGCTCTACAACCAGTACCCTCTGCATCTAGAAGGCCTTCTCTTAATATTCCAACTGATGCATCCTCGAGGGAGACCATGTACTCATCCATCCTGATACTATTATAACCAAAAAAAAAATCATACATTCATCTAATAGAAGAGTCCTATCATCCAATAAATTACTTGATCTTGAAAGATTGTATTTGAAATAAGATAATAAATGAGCTTCAATATTTACAGAAAGAGCAACTAGATTTAAGGAATACAAAGCAAAATATTCTCAACTATAATACTTGACCTACAAAATGCTAGTGGATCACTGGATGACTAGCAGATTTTACTGAAAAAAACCTACTGCATAATACATCTAGATCTAGCCGGATCAAATTTCTACAAGCCTCGGATCGCAAGCCAAAGAATTCAGTTTTACCATGAATTTTAGAAAACGGTGCATACCTTGAACAGCAAGGACGCTTTCCTGACGTAGGCCATGGATCCAAGACATGTTGGCGTCTTCTTCGATCCGCCCGATACCCCTTGCCGTCGACTGGAGCTTGTGGTTGAGATTCACCGTCGGAGTCGATCCCACCGGCCTTGGAGATGTGCGTCGATCTGATGCTCTCCAGGTTGCCGAGGCCGACGCCGCTCTTCCCCGTCCTCCGCCCTAGCGCGCGGAGTCGCGGTGTCGTGGCAGACGCTGCTCTTCCCCGTTGAGTGCCGCACAGGAGGCTACGCCGGCCCGCCGCACCCGTCGCCGGCCACGCGTCCTCGCCAGCAGCCGCGCCCGCGCGTCCTCGCAGGCTGCCGCACCCGCGCGTGGCCTTCTCGAAGCCCGCCGACGCTGACGTACGCGGCGGCGGCCGCTTCCTGCCTTTCTCCCCGCGGCCTCGACTGCTGGCGCCACCGCCGCCGCTGGCGGTTCGCTTCCTGGCTTTCTCCCCACCCCCGCCCGACTGCTGGCCTCGATACAGGATCCTAGAGAATTGCGGGGCGTCGGCCTCCTATCGTAAAGAACCCTGTTCGTTTACGGGACACCGCTGCAGCACCTTTTTCGTCCTCCCTCTGCTACTTTCCGGGTCCAGGGAGGTTTACCGGACGCCGCTGCAGTCAGCCTAAGAACAGATTAAATGTTGAAAAAAATAATTTTTATTACAGATTGTAAATATTTGTGCAAATTTTGATGTTGCTATGATTATTTTCTTTGAAGCCAATAAATAAATGGCATTGTGGACATTTAGCTCTTTCAACTATTCTTAAAATAATAGAAGTTTTGCCAAACAATTTCCAAAACAGCTCTAGCTCTTTGAGAGATGCTAAAAAATCAAAGGAGCTGGAGCCGTTTTTGGAGGAGTCGTGGTCTTGCAGATAGAGTCTAAGTAGGATGACGACGAAAACGGTGGGAAACAGATTTTTGTATATTTATCAAATGAATACCAACAATACTGGTAAAAATAAAAACTGTGAAACCAGTTGGCAATGATAATTTTTGTGTGCCCCCCTAAATTCAAAAACTCTCTCAAATGAACTAAATCTAAGGACAGAGGCTCTTAGAGCATGTTTAACAAATTATTTATCCACCCTCTCATAAAAGTTTATATACGTGATTTTTTTATCCACCATCTCCTATTTTCTCATAATTCCAACGGATTACCTATCCTTTTTCTCATAAAAATGTCCCCCTTCCCTTTTAAATCCCCTCCCCCTTTCCAACTGTGAAGGACTATGGAGTGGAATCTTTTTCCGTAAAAAATTCTTTTAAAAATACCAAACCCAATCGTTGCATAAAAGTTCGTACCGTACTTTTATGTGGTCGAGTCTACTATTATAAATATTTTACTGTTAAGATAGGCTCAACCTACTATAGATGGTTCAGGAGGAAAATGTTTTCTCCATAAACCCCCTTTCCAAAAGAAAAGGTGAAATGATAGAGCCTACTCTCTATTACAGTAGGAGGCTCTACCTACCATAGAAGGGTACAGGTATAGGATAGGAGACTATAAGGAAAGGACAAGATAACTCGTTCCTTCTCTGAATCAAGGCTCGCCCTCCGGGTGGAAGGTTCCGGACAAGGAGATAAAACTTGTCTATATGAAATCCTCGTTCCTACGCTCCAGGAAAAACCTCCTTTACCAGTTGGGTGAAGGGAGCATGTCGACGAAAGGAGAATGGCCCACTTGCAAGTGTCACGACCGTGGACTTTATAAACTGAACTAACCAAATCGTAAACCAAGTTCCAAGTCCAGGTGCATGCAGCTGATCGGACCATCCGATGTATCCAAGTTTATACTATTGAGTTTTTTCAACCTAAATTACAATGGGCATGTTTTTCAAGTCCAATTTAAAAGCAATTGAACTAAGCAGATTGTTCGAAGTCTATATCGGATAGTTGCTCAGATATATAAAGTACGGTTAACAACTAGTTCTGGCACAATTCAAATATGCTGCCAACTGGATTGTCCGAAGCTAAAAGACTAATTTATGGTTCATAAAGTTTTACCAGCAGCTTTCAACCACTGACTCTAGTTATTAGGTTGTCTATTTAAGGATCCCTTAGCTACAATTATGTACTTCTAACATCCTTCAAAACTTAGGCTATCTTCAGCATTTCCCTATCCCCATTCCTATTTCAAACTCCACTCAGTTCAGTTTACAGTGTTAGAGCAGTGTCAGTCAGTGCCAGATTCCTCAAAGTAGATCGACCGTTGGAGTTAGCCTTATATGCTTCTATAGGTCAATTGCACTACACCTCTTTCATCTATTCAACAGATTTGAGAACTAAGGTTCTTTGACCTAGAGTGGAGTGGTTCTCATGCGTGAGTTCATTCAAGCAAAGACATATGTTTGTCACTCTCGTTGATCATGATAGTATATGTGGTTTAGATCCCGCCTCACTAAAGCGGAGGCCATAAGAAAATACTTGATCCTTATGTGGATCAAGTGCTTGCAAAGGCCCTTGTCTTGCTCCAACAAGGACTACAAGAGTCGTGACTCGATATGTCGAGAAAAATATCCTTTTACCTTTTTTCTCTCTTTACTTTTGTGACATTTTCTTTAGGGTCGCACCGTAGTGGCATAGTGGGTTAATACCTACCAACTACATGCAGGCATTCAAAACATGAATTTCTGGAGTATCATTTGAAGAGGTCCAAGAAAAGTGTTAATATAGCCCCCTAGATTCGCAAATTTCTCTTTGATCAGCTCGTGGAGCAAGTGTTTGGATTGGAGACTTAAAAAACACGAAGTGAAGCGGTCCTAAACACGTCCTAGATATGCCCACACACGGGCTACTGTATTTTCCATTTTGGAGTGAAAGTTAAATTAGTTATCTCAATGTTAGCCCATGTGTTGAGGTGTTGGTCCATGACGTCATTAAAGTGCACCGGGTGGAAGAGTTTAATTCCACTAGACCTGTTGCCTAGACAGTTTTTGGCTAATTTGTTTTTAAACTAATTATGTTTCTATGGCCTAAATTGTTTCCACCTTGGAGAATACTCTGCAAAAAAAAAAAAAGATAACTTCATAGGAAAAAGTTTTAGGTTCAAACTATGTTCCCACTTTAAGAGAAAAATGTTCTAGCTTCACTAATAAAATATAATGTTCCTACATTGCAAGAAAAATGTTCCCACCTCAAGAACGAAATGTTCTATATTCACGTGGCAATGTTCTATGTTCATGAGAATGATATTTCAAAAATATATAAAGAGGATGTTATAAAGGATGTAGACATAATTTTTTAGAGGACCACCATTGTGTATGCAGCGGAGTCTTTTTTCCAGTAGCCACCAGCTGAGTTTAAGCTATCTGCAACAAGAATACTCATCTCTATTTCTCATTCAAACTTCACTCTACCGTTTCAGAATACTAAAATGATTACCCAAAATGATGCAGATATGTGAATACCCCGCACAAGCTCCTCCCATTGGCATCGGGTACAGTTGAGTGCTAAATGTGCTGAGTCAATTTTGGTGCAGGGTTGCAAGCCTTCCTAGATGATCTAAAATCCAGAATTTATCTTCTCCACTGGTTGACACCAACAGATCCTCTGCATTCAAACCACTCCATCTACAGACGATCATTTAAACAATCACATCGATTTGGACTACTACAACACCATGCTGCAGTCTGGCTGGCCTTTTCATTCACTTCGTCCCGGAAAGCAAGACTTCTACTATTGGTCAGAGCAGATAATAATTGCGCAGTACTCTTCTTGGCACAAGATCAAGCAGCAGAAAATGCTCAAAAATGAAGAAACAAACGGCCTTGCAATTTGAAGTTCTCTGAAAGCAGAGCTGGAACACGTATAAAACTGGAAATCGGACCAGGTTCAGGTTCAAACAGCCAGATAGTTCATACAGAAAACATGTTAACTTATCGCATCTCTTCACCACATAGGCAAACATGCTTACTAGCATTTCTTCACTGCAGAAACATAGTAGTACTACATCCAGAGAGCGCAAGAACTGCAGCAGCACTACAACGACAGTCGACATATGCAGAGTCGCCTAGCCGCCGAAGCCGTAGAGGGTGCGGCCCTGTCGCTTGAGCGCGTAGACGACGTCCATGGCGGTGACGGTCTTGCGGCGCGCGTGCTCCGTGTAGGTGACGGCGTCGCGGATGACATTCTCGAGGAAGATCTTGAGCACGCCGCGCGTCTCCTCGTAGATGAGCCCCGAGATGCGTTTCACGCCGCCCCTCCGCGCCAGCCTCCGGATCGCCGGCTTGGTGATGCCCTGGATGTTATCGCGGAGCACCTTCCGGTGGCGCTTGGCGCCGCCCTTGCCCAGCCCCTTGCCGCCCTTGCCGCGCCCAGACATCCTCGCCGCCGGCGGCCTCTCGCTGAAGTCGCGCTCGAGGGGATTGGGGAAATTTTTCGGGAGGTGCTGGGAGACGGGAGGAGCGCTGGATGGGGACGGGCTGCGGAGACCCACGATGATATGTAGGGGTGGGAGAGGTGCTGCGAGGCGTCGGATGGGGAGCGATCCGCGTGAAGTGTGGGAGGCGTGGTGCGAGCCGTTGGATGGGCGGAGCTTGGCTGGTATTGGTGGAGGAGCGGGAGCACGGATCGGTGATGGGGCGGAGTTGCGAGTGGAACGCGCGGGACTGAAAAATTCGCGAGGGAAAACTCCACCGAGGGTTGGGCTTCGTGCTGTGGACACGGATATTACTTTACTTGGTGTTTGGATCTATGTTAAAGTTTGGCTAAATTTAATCAAATTTGAATCTAAATAAATATTTTACTAAACAATAAAATTTTTTAGATCTTATTTGGCCACCAAATAAGCCCTACGAATAAATTTTTTTTATTTGATCAAATATTTTTCTAAATTCAAATGTGGTCAAATTTAACTAAAATTTAGCCTGGCCAACAGTGACCTTAATCCAAACAGACCCTACGTGACGTTTGCCTCGATGTCATTCTCGTTGGGTTGCGGCCGTAAAAATGTATAGAAACAGATTGCTGGTCAGCATTTGAAGAAATGGATTGAAATTTCTAACCATTGTTTGCATCAAAAGATTAAAAAAGGCATTAAGCACAACATTTTTGTTCTACGGGATTGGAAATATTGATCAAATACGTAGCCCAAGCAATCCAAACGTATTGAGGCATTTTTTGCAAAGATCAGTGGACAACATTACTAACATTAGCCTTTATAGACGGTTGGGTAGAATCTAGACCGAGAAGATCAAAATTTCTCTCGAGGGCAACCGTACCTTTTTCCCATGGTGAATTTTGTTGAATTTTTTATAGGGTTTTTAAGGAGACAACAATGTACAAATGCAATTTGTGCCACTATACGCTCTTTTTTCATATTTTTCACTAGAATTTTAGCAGTTTTAATAGGGGCATGATTTGGTCATAATATTCATCCAAAGGGGAATTGCTATGAAATAGTAGTAGCATCTCTATTTGGTTATATGAACTCATACTAAATTTATCCATTGATCCTTCATCTCTATATAAACAATGTCCATACAGACCCATGAGCCTTGAGATGCACTTCACGCACCCCTCCTTGCCAGCCTCCGGATCGCCGGCTTGGTGATGCCCTGGATGTTGTCGCGCAGCACCTTCCGGTGGCGCTTTGGCGCTGCCCTTGCCTAGCCCCCTGCTGCGCTTGCCACGCCCCGACATCGCTGCCGCCGCGCATGGAAGGAGTTGGGGATTTTTCGCTGTCAACTGGGGATGGAGCGGAATGGGGACGGGTGGATGGGGCAGATATAGAGGTGGGAGAAGAGCTAGGAGGCATCAGATGGGGGCGTGAACCGCGTGATGGCCGCGAGGGGTGGCGCGAGCCGTTGGATGGGGAGCGCTCATCGCCTATTGGTGGAGGAGCGGGAGCGCAGATCGAGTAGGGCGCGAGGTTCCGTGGAAAGTTTGGGATTTCTGGTGGGAAACGGGAAATTCAGGGTTTGGGCGCGTGGCGGGCTGAGATTTTGGTGGGCTGCAGCCCACAATAGCTGGTCCCGAATCTCCACCTGGGCCGAAAAGAAAGTCCGACAGCGATCAGCTACAAGGGCTGCTAATCTGCTATGCTGCACAGCATTGTATGATCTGCATTCTATCAACGCTACATTGGCCTGGTTCGAAATGTGTCTTTGAATGTCACGGCGTAAAAGGAAGTATGCCAAATGGCCAATACCCGCTGCTGTTGATGTTCCTCTGTCAAATAATATCCAAATTAATCTGCTATATACTGAGACGTAACCGTGGTACGAGAAAAAGCTTCATGTACAGGTACAAACACACATACTATATCAGCCATCAGTATACCAACACCGCGAACTTAAACTGGACGTACATGCAGGCACAGTACGTACGTCGCATTCCCACTCGCGCGTACAGTACAGTGATCATCCCCCGCCGCCCTTGCCGGCGCCGCACCGTCCTCCTCCTCCTCCTCCTCCGATCCATCTCCATCATCCGTGCGGGACGCCCACCCGCGTGGCGGTGTCGATCGCACTGGATCCCCGGCCGGCGGCCGTGTGCTCATGTAAAGAGGTCGTACTTGACGGGCGTGCCCGTGGGATCGATCCATGGCTTGGCGTGCAGGAAGTTCTCGACGGTGAACTTGGCGGCGTCCGCCTTGCTGATCACCTTCTTGTACCCCGGCCAGTTGACGCGGCCCGCCGTGGCGGCGCCGGGCCCGGTGTTGGCGTACTCGGCGTACCACAGCGTCTTGAGCCCGAAGTCGCCGTTCCAGGGCAGGTACCCGGCCTTGTCGATGAAGTCCGGGAGCTCCGACTCCATGACGAGCGTGCGCGAGCACTCGCGCCACGGCCGCCCCAGGTAGGTGCGGATGGCCGGGCGGCCGGCGTCCCGGAGCGCCGTCTCGGCCTGGAACTCGCACTTCTGGAGCACGAATCCCGTGGCCTCGCGCGCGTCGGCGCGGCCCTGCGCCGTCGCGATGTTCTGCTGGTTGTCCAGCGGGCGGCGGAGCACCAGGATGCAGTTCTGGAACACGGCCGCCGCGTCGCCGAAGATGAAGTCCACGGTGCCGGAGATGACGCAGTTGCGGTAGAACTGCGCCTTGGAGTGCGCGTACAGCGTGTCCTGGAACCCGTCCATGCGGCAGTTGAGGAAGATGGACTTGTCCGACTGCACCAGCAGCGCCACCGCCTGGTGCTTCTCAGGGCCGGCCGTGTTCTGGAAACCCATGCCGATCGCCATGAAACCGTCGCCTTGCGCAGCTACCAGACAACCAATCGGATCGACATGCATGCAGTCAGTTACTTATCGTCGATCGTTGATTATTACTACATTCATGATGCACGTACGGCTGTACGGTGCACAGTACTCCGGCCAGTGTCCTTACTGAAGGTTGCGGTCTTGAAAGTCGTGATCCCGTCCATGAAATTCTTGCTGCCGGTGACGATGGACTTCTTGGAGCCGTCGCCTAAGAGGGTCACGTTCGCCATAGCCTTGGTGACCGTCACGGACTCCTCGTACACCCCTTCCTTCACTTGGATCACGTATCTACGATGCACACTAGCTCGTCAGACGCTGCAACATGCACCACCCAACAACCAGCGTGCATCCGCACGGCTCGTGGCCTCGTGCTATATATATAGTATATACCTTCCCTCCTTGGTCTTCGGCATGGCGGCCAGCGCCTCGTTGATGGTCTTGAACTTGCCGCTGCCGTCCTTGGCTACCACCACGTTCGGCGTGAGCGTGTTCTTGAACCCGCCGCCCTTGAGCACCCTCCGCTCGCCGTCGGGCACCCACTCCGGGACGCCGTCCTTGTCGAGCGCCGGCACGGCCTGCGCCGCCGCAGCGCCGCCTTCCTCCCCCTCGTCCTCCAGCAGCCGCCGTCCGACGCCCTTGAGCGCAGAGAGGAGCGACGAGCCCTTCTCGATGAGCGCCAGCGCGTTGCTGGTGAGCTCCTTCCCGTTGGTGAAGGAATCCTTCACCTTCACCTTGAAGTCGTCGTCGGGGAAGCCGTCGATGCACGTCTCCATGTGCGCGATCACGGCGCTGAGCCAGATGCGCAGCTGGTAGCCCTCCTTGCCGAGGCCGTCCTTGGCGTCGACGCCCCTGAGCGTGCTGTTGAGGTCGTCCTTGGCGTCGCCGAAGAACTCCTTGCAGTCGGCGACGGCGGCCTTCACGCGCGGGTCGTTGCTCAGGATCAGGTCCGCGCGGTCGAACGCCTGCCCGATCGCGTCGCCGATCACCTCCACGGCGCTGCGCACGATGTCCGTGGGCGACGACGAGCTCGCGTTCGCGGCCTTGCCCAGGCTCTTCTCGCACGCTTCCGTGTAGTCCGTCTGCGAGCACATCGCCTTGATGCTCTTGGACACGGCCTTCAGATCCGTCTTGGAGCCCGGGTCGTCCTTGTCTGAGCCCGAGTCCTTGTCTGAGTCTTCTGACCCAGAGCCGCCGCCGCCGGACTTGCCTTTGGCCGGCGACGACGAGCCCTTGGAGCCGGACTTGTGGCCGTCGTCGCTGGACTTCTTCCCGCTGTACATGACCGCGGCGGCGCCCATGACGATGAGTAGGACAATGATGGACACGGTCCCGACGGCGATCATGATGCGCCGGCGCTGCTGCCGCGCCTTCTCGGCCTTGCGGCGCTCGGTGAGCGGGCCGAAGTCGCCGAACGCCGACGAAGACATGGTCGGAGCTGTTTCTTTTTTTTTAGGGCAAAATTTTGTCGTCACCTTTTTATTGACCGCTTCCTGCTGGCCGTCACTCTCTGTCTCTGCCTTCCATCGTCATTCGTCACCCCAAGGCAAGGCAGAGAGGATGGAGCAAGGGCGCGCGGGAGGCAATGGCGAGCCTGGTTTATTTGGGGAGTGTGGATTTCCGGGGAAAGAAGGGCGGGGAGACGTTCGTGGAGGCTATGTTTGGGAGTTGTTCGTTCTTCCTTGGATTCGTTTTTGCCACGCCAAACTGTGGCGGCCTCCCAGCATATAAGCATGATGCACTGCCTATTTTTGTAATACGTACTAGTAGTACATGGAACCAGCAGGAATTAGATCAGTCGAGCTTGAGGGTAGGCGCGGCCGCGCGGGGTTCTCAAATTCAATATAGGAAGAAAATTTCAGGTGCAACTGAAATGGGATGAAATTTGGCCCAAAGGCACACAGGGTTAATCGTATTCCTGTGTCCAGCAGTAGATATATAGTCATAAACTAAATGCTAATAATTTGTGTAGATATTTTTTTAACAAGATCGTATATATGTCTGTGGAGTCTCTAAAAAATTCACAAAAATCTCTCGTCTAAAATTTCACAGATTTTGATGGTGGATGAAAAAAAAATCTGATAATGCAATCCAAATCCACCCTTTTGTGGGTATTCTAAGCGTGAGTTCAAGATGGTTATAAAGTGTGTAGAGATGGAGATGAGATGTGGAAGGGCGGCCGCTTCCACCTATATGAACGCTCATAGTACAAAATGGATATTATTGCAGCACCTTAGGATATAGGGGATATAGGCAATCTGTCCGTCTCATGTAACTAGTCATTCTTTGGACATGTCAGCCTAGGGAGAGACTATGACTCTCCCTGCTGATGGAGCATATCGGTTTGTATTGTTGCCTTGTTGGTGTATATATGAAAGCGACGTTAGAATGTTAGAAATAACTCAAGTTCACGCAAAGCCAAATTTGACGGTACCACTGTGTACGAGGATGAGAATCTTTTTTTAACCTATATATACCGCACTGAGGTGTATTTGTACTTTTGTTGCAGTGACATATATATTGTGTCCAGTAATATGATTATATGAATTAAGTTTCTATTTGAAAGAGACGTCGCATGAAGGTTACACACCATGCGTTACAGATCATTGTACACATGCACATATATTTCATCACTGATCATATTATCATTTATCATATATTAGGAGTGATGAACCGAGGTACACAGCAGTAAGTTGATGTAACAAGCACAGTTAAATACTATTATATATATCGACCTGATTATTTCACTCGGCTAATAGTAGGCAGACTGTTATATCGTCGCTTTATTATCAGACACTCCAATGCCAATATACATATCTCATGCTCATCATTTAGCTGCCGTGAGATCTCCATGCTTATATACTTACGTTCAATGCTGAGGGACTGAAACACGAAGATGGGTAATAAGCATGCACCGGTTACTTGAGCTGCAGTCAATCATATCATCACTCCGGAGGGCAAGGGCCGAACTTCGGCTTCCTGGGATCATGCGTGCAGTTAGACCTCCCGGGGCCCTTCCCTTCGGCGGCCGCCGGAATGGACTCCGCGACACGACCGCGGTGGCCATGCCCGCCGCCTGCCTCGCCCTGCAGGCGTGCCGCAGCAACGGCGCCGCAAGCAGACGAAGCAACCAAAAGGATCAGAAGAAGCGTCAGAACCATCGCGGCGGCCGCCGGCTTCCTCCTTCCTGCTTCCATGTCGTCTGAGCCTCTCAGTCTCAGTCAGGTATATACGTCTGTACGACGAGGCTACGAGCTAGGTATATGTATATGAACTCGTTCGGTCACTGCGTATCGATGGCTCTGTGGATTGAGGAGCTAGGGTTCGGACACAATGGAGAATTTATAGGCCTGCCGCCTACGTACGTTACAGAAAGTTGCGTCGTAAATTGCAGCGAACTTGCCGCCGACGAATTAAGGCGCAGCTGAAGTTCGGGGAGCTCCGAGTGAAATCGCTGCCAGCAGGATATATACCGTAATCTGATACGTACATGACAATTGAGCTCTCCTTCTTTCGGCAAAGAAGAAGAAACTTGGGCAGCCGGCAATCAGTACCAGTAGCGCCCCTGAGAACCTTTGGAAGTGGTTTTTCTCTAGATAGGAAATTCGTTGTTTTAATTTATTTGCGAAATAGGTCAACGTATAAGTACGAACGCACGTAAAGATTGATGAATTCACTGCACAGACGCCTAGTTGCATCGTTTAATTAACTAGTCCATCAGCATATGCTCTCGCACGGGTTAGAATTTTAGAGGATATAAATTGAATCCATAATAATATTAGAGTTGATTGTTTTAATTTATATTTTATAATGTCATTGTGGGTAATGTATATGCTAATTTAGAAATTATTTTAATTTATATTTTATGACGTCATATTGGGTAATTTATATACATATTTAGGCCTTATTTTAAATCTTCTACAATGGCATGTTGAAATGACTACTATTAATTATTAGAGCTACACGATGGATGACGGGATGTTTCTAATTTGTGTAAGAATTCTAAGGATTTATATTATTTCCTAGAAAATATATCTATTATTAGAGCTACATGATAGATGATTGGATTTTAATTACATAGAAAACAGATCTAATGACTATTAAGATTTCAATCTGCAATTGATGATACGATGTTTCTGATTATTGTGAGAATTTCTATGATTTTATTTTTTATTTAGCGCATCTTGTGAGGATTAATAAATAGGCCCAAAAGGAGTCCCCGATTAGTAATAGGAAAATTAGGCACAAAATATTTGTTTCATATAAAGGTTTCTAGCATTTTTATGAAAAAAATTACGGTATCATTTAGTGGTGTAAATTTATAAATGGAAAAATATTTGACAAAAAACTGAGAATAAATTTGAAAATAGAAAAAATCTGTCAAAAAAGAAAAAATTTGCTTTCACTGAGAGTTGAACTCAAAACATTTCATAATGGCAGATGTGGGTAATTACTTAGAAAATGAATCTAAAATACGGAAAAATCTGCCAAAAAAAGAAAAACATTTGTTTTCGTTGAGAGTTGAACTCAAAACCTTTCATAATGGCAGTGGTGGGTAATTACTTAGAAAACAGATCTAATGACTATTATTCCAATCTGCCAATTGATGGTTGGATTTTTTTGATTTTTGCGAGAATTTCTAGATTTCTCTTTTTTCTGGTGCATTTCGTGAGAATTAACGTGGAGGCTCCAAAATGAGCCTCTAACTAGTAGTAAGATAGACACGGGCCTATAAAAAAAATAGAACCATCTTATCTTATTTTCTTATGATCTTTTGTTGCCTGTATGGTAACCTTCACAAGAGGAGTTAGAAAAATTCTTAAAATTCTCCTAATAATTAAAAAGATCAAATCATCAACTTGATAAACTAAAATACCAATAGCTATATATTACCAACCTCTATTACTACTGTTAAATTTACCTAAACTCTAATCCATGTGAGAGCATGGATTAATAGAATGAATAAATCTAGGCGGACGGCTCCATGAGAAGTAATTTCTTACACGCTAAGTTCACACAAAATTCTTGGTCTCGCACAGGTTAATAGACTAGTTAATTCTTAGAACAAATCTAGGTGGGCAAGCTTATTCTCTCTGTTCACAAACGTACGCCATGGTTGATTTTTTTTGGCACAACTTTAATCAGTCATACATTTTATTCAAAAAAATTATTCAAATATATAAAAATACAATTTTTTACAAGTCACACTCAAACTGCTTTTCTATAAGCAAATGGTGACAAAATAAATAGTAACTTATAAAATTTGTTGAGTAAGCGACTGATCAAAGTTTTGAAGAAAATGACAGCATGGTTGTTCCTACACGATGTGTTCACAGAAAAATCAAGATTGAAATATGTTGTTTGAATACTAATAGATTAATACATGTAGGCTCTAGCTATAGCCTGGCAGTTTGCACGGCGTTGGAAGCAAAGCATTCTTTCCAATGTTCATATCCCTATAGCTGCAAGTGGAGAGAGATAAAGGTGTCAAAGTTTGCATGCGCGTGCGATCAGGAGAATATTGAACACACGGACGGTGATGGTGTGTTCGATTATCTAGACGAATATACCTCCTTTCCCCGAACAAAAAGTTTTCCACGCCTTGTCTTCAGCTTAATTTCGTCGTGTTCATGATCGTTTCTCGGCTGCTTCGTAGCATCTCGACAGTATTTTACAATAAGCTTCGTTCTCGGAGATGGTATTTTCATCTATGATCTATTCACCTATTTAAACGACCAGGTTTAGAAATTTAAAACATAGCTAATAATGTTTTAGAACAGTGTATGTAGCTATATTTTGAGACGAAGTGGCTATTTTGTTACATAAGTAAACTGATTTGTTTACTCTTGTGATATGCTGGAGCATCCACGAGTCTATATGAGTGGGACGAGACCACGCGTGCATGGGGCATGGCTCATGGCTGGAAGCAGCAACGTCTTCCGCTTTGCTGGCTGCTTATTTAGGTTGCTCGTCCGGCGCAGTTGAAGTCCAACAACCTTAGTAGATTTCGGCCTGCTACGCGATGGCAACTCGGCCCTCCTGTCTATCCGAATTCCGAAGTCTGGGCCAGACCCAACTCCCAAGTGCTCGAGCGTGCGTAGCAGCCTCGCACACGGTTGAATGTTGACCCTCAAAAAAGGAAAAAAAAAAAAAGCCTCGCACGCGGTTTCGAGTCGGTTCGTCGTGAGAAAATCGCAACATTCACAATGGTTGTCTCATGTCCGCTCGGTTTTATATCCAAAAAAAAAATTAGCAAATTTGCCAATGCGTCGACATTTAATTGAGAAACGAAACCGGCGAGGCGGCGGCAACCCCCTCTGGCATGCCCCGCAATACGCTGTTCAGCGCCGCCGTTGGAGCGCCTAATAATCTGCCTGCTCTGCTTTGCCACCCTTGCTGACCTGGGCCCCCCACTAATTAGCGCAACGACGCCATCATTATCCTTTCACAATAGACAAGGATCACGTGTAGGGTCCGCTTGGTTGAGGTCTAAAGTTTGGCATTCCGAAATTTTGCCAATTTTAACTATGTTTGAATTTAGATTAAAATTTAATTAAAAAATAAATTTCTCATTCGGATGAGTTATTTAGTGTCCAAACAATCCATTGGAACGAAAAATTTATTGTTTGACTAAATTTTTATTTAGATTCAAACACAGTCAAAATTGCTAAAATTTCAAAGACGTCAACCAAGCCGAAAGCCAGCTAACACGACAGAATCCTCAAGTCATCTAGCTCGTCCACCGATCAATCGCTCATCACAGACCGCCATGAGATCATCATCAACATTAAGATCCCTCTCCAGCTCTTATAAAAACTCGCTCTTCACAGGCCATGCGACTAAAGGTCGATCGCTTTCCACCTGGCCTCTCCGAGACCTTTTTTCTCTCGATGATATTTTGAAAAGTGGAAAGAAATTAAAAGCACTAGCTGCTAGCTGGGCGTTCCAATGCAAGGATGGCCGCGCGCCGCGTCGATCGTGTGCTCGTACTACGTTCGTCGTCGTCGATCCCTAGCTCGGTCGCTCACGGCAGCACGAACGAAAGGTTGTGTGTTTGCGGTGGGCAGCATCACCCCTGGCCTGAGCTGGCTGGCACCAGCTCCACCGGTAGGCGTACTACATCATACTGCTGTATTATCATCCCGGCTCCCGAGGCTGGCAGCATGCAATGCATGGTGGACGGGCGTGGTGAGGTGACCGTACGTCCATGATTCGTGGTGGCATATACCCACTGATCTGGCACTCGCAACTTGACCCATCAGGTTCACAGTTTCTTTCACGGTAGCTCGAATTTCGTTTTTAATAATTTTTTTTTTGACATTTGTAATTTTGAATTTGGCATCGGAAAACATTAGTTTCCGAACTGAAATTCGCTCCCCTGAATAGCGAAAACGGAAAATTTTACCAAAATCCGCTACTTTCCGGTTGGGAAGTGAAACCCAGTGCCCATCAAGGTTCGCGTGTTCAACTGTTTGTACTCGTCCACGGTCAGACGTACGTTGGCTGGCTGCATGCTGCGGGTTAATCAGGGCGCCGATGCTAGCAATGATCTTCTCCTCAAGGCTTGGACAAGAACTACTAAACAATAGTGTCGTTGTTGGCGATTGAATCGAGTTTCTTGCAGGGTTGATCACAGAGGCACCGACCACAGTGGCAGTTGACACCCTGACAAGTGCTTGATAATAATAATCAACCCGCAGCACACACGGAGACATTACGGATTTACGGCCGGGTCGGGGCTACCGCGTACCGATGCGACATGGCGTACTGGCCGGCTCAACTTCATTGGACCGACACAAGCGTATATGTGCTACCCTATCCGTTACAATTTATACATTGTTTGATATTTTTACGCTAAATTTGAATTGCTCATCTTATTTAAAAAATTTCATAATTATCATTTATTTTTATTATGATTTTGTTTAGAATATAATATACTTCAACTACAACTTGAATGTTTTCATATTTTCACAAATTTTTTAAATAAAATGAACCAATCAAACTTAGTGAAAAAAAATTAAACAGCTTATAAATTGAGATGGGAGGAGTACCTAAAATCTATGACTGACGCTGTGCTGTGCGGCTGTGCCCCATCAATAGGCATATATATATATAAATTTCTTTCTACGTGCGCATGTAGCTACACTCGCCTACGTATCTAATGATTGGAGGCGTCTCTGACCAAACGGAAGGTATGTAGATGGAGTATGTAATCATACTGGATCATATTTGGTGGTACGCGTATGATGTATGCGAGTATACATGAGGTGTGTGGATATACTTATTTATATGTACTAATATAAATGTATTATTATAATAAATTAAAAACAGAGGTATGTC
The DNA here is from genome assembly GCA_030272315.1 of Paspalum vaginatum. NCBI lineage: Eukaryota > Viridiplantae > Streptophyta > Magnoliopsida > Poales > Poaceae > Paspalum > Paspalum vaginatum. The sequence goes on along the minus strand of CM059013.1, from coordinate 14,316,637 downwards.
AGAATACTCATTTATCAGTTTGAGTATGTTTACATACTTATTTTAAGATATTTCAAATGTCACCCCACGAAAAAATTACAAATCAGTCCCTGATTTTAATTTATTATGATAATACATTTATATTAATATATATAATGTGGTATGTTCACATACCTCACTACTCGTATACCTCATGCATACCACCACAGATGGTCTAGTATCATTGCATACTCCGTGTGCATATCTTTCGTTCGACCAGATACCCTCAAAATGTTGAGATACACATATGAGTGTAGCTACATGCGTATGTAGAAAAGAATTTTCATATATATATATATATATATATATATATATATATATATATATATGCCTATCTCGAAAAATGAAAGCCGGAGTGAAGAACACGTCAAACATCCTACTAATCCGAGAGTAAAAAAGATGGAGGAACAGGCCTTGACTAGATCATGAAACTCAGCCGTTCGGCCCTAATTAATTAGGCTGTCTCCTGCGCTTCTCTCGTTCTCTTTTCCTCTATTACTATTCCAACTATCTCTCTGTCTATAGTACCGTAACAATGCACTATTTAATTTTGCAGAACCAATATGGAGGAACCGCTGAAGATAGCCTTGTACCATGTATAGTTGCATAACGCGCGTCCGAACTAGTGTTGGTGCCACAAGCCATGCATATGTCGCACGTGTGCAATGCATCTGTTTGGTCTTGGATTAGGGTGCGCCGGTGTTGAGCAAAGCTCGTATGATGCTCAAAGCACCCCGAGTGAGGTAGGCTCTCTAGAACTCCATGCAGGCTCGCGCGTCCAGGCTCTCTGAATTCAGAAATAAAAAAATCGAGTTAAAATCATTGTGTACCGATGATTGAGATCTGGAATTCCTGTTCCCGGAAGGGATAAGTGTGACTATAAGCAGGTCCTGTAAATTTAGCATCTAAGAAAATCTATATATTCTAGCCTCTTTCTGAAAGGAATCTCTCCTCCATATCTCGTTTCTCTAGAACAATACCCTCCATATTGCATCCCGTATACCCCTAGAATACTACTTTGATTTTTAATATTTTCTATTCCTTAAAATAAAAATGCTCTTAATCTCTCTCCCTCCCTCCCCCCCGACCATTTCGCCTGCGTTCTCTAATTCTACCAAGCCTATGATAACAAACTGAGTCGAACTCATCCTTTGGTTTAAACTCTCCATGAAGCTTCTAGATGACTGCTGAATCAGGTAACAATTTCCGTAGGGGTGAAACTTTCTGCTTTTTCAGTACACTAGATTTTTTTGGGACAATTCAAGTGATTTTACAATGAGGTATTTGAGTATTCCTCATAGGAAGGTGTTAAATTATGATTGGAAAATAGCAGAAGAGCATTTTGAGAAATGTATCAGTAGTTGGAAGGGCAAGCACCTTTAAATAGGAGGCCGTTTACATGGATCAACTCAATGTTTAATAGTTTACCCATGTACATGATGTGTTTTTCGCAATCTAAATAGGTGTGTAACTAAAAATGGGATTATTTTGAACCATGTTTTTTATGTCAAAGTGTTGGTGTGCCAAACGTTGAAATAAATATCTATAGCTCGGTTTAAGGGGCTTGGAGTGCTTAATTAACCTTTAAGCCATTGGCAAAATAAGAGATTTAACCAAGTTTAGGCCACTTGAGCTCGATCTATTCTTGGTTTCTTGGTCTTGGCTTCATTCTTTGAGGACACAGCCAGGGGAGAAAATCAGAAAAATGTGTTATGGTGGCAAAAAGTTGCTTTCCTTATAAGAGTGCACCCTACCAGTTGTTCCACTACCACTCCTAGTTGTTCGTGTACTGGTAGGGTAAATGTTTCTTTACCATCCAAATGAGACCTCAACGATTTTTAGTAAAATAAATAAATAAGTAAGAATATGATTGATCCGTTTTGGCTCCGATCCTTAAAATTTTTAGGCAAAATTTGAGGACCCTTTACCACCCATATGCACAACACACTTTAAGGGTTACAAGTTAGATTCTAGTTTGACAAGTGATTAGAGAATGAAACTATACATGGACAATATATTTTCTTTATAACATTGTTTTTTATAAGTAAGGTCGATTGATACAATTGCAGATGTCTTAGGGACTTCACCAGCTAATCTTTCTTGGCGCCAATATCTAATTGGATATAAGTTGGTGGCGTGGAACAGCTTTCACTTATTGCTAATATTATGATGAGCTTGGAGAGATGAGTTTCATTGGAACTTGCATCCTGGTGGATATTCATTGGTTAAATCTCATTACATGGCGATGATTCAGGATGGAGTTCTACATCTCAATAAATATCATTGGAAATTTAAAGTACCCTTAAAAATTAAATTTTTCTTCACCTTTGTAGCGGTGTAGTTCTAGCAAAAGACAATCTTGCTAAGTGCCTCTGGCAAGAAATTGCTCGTCACAAACATGTGACAGTTAGGCACCTATTTTTTGGTCGTCGCTTTTGCTCGCATTGTGTGGTATGTTCTTCAAGCAGGAAGCACAGGTCTGCATCAACCTTGCAGTGTGTCAAGTGTATTTTAGGGATTAGCTATATATATATGGGGTATTTATAAAGATTTAAATCCTCTAGTGCTACTGGTCGACAACTACTTGTTGGTTGCTATGGTTATGTAGAGATGGTTTGGTCTTCAGAAATAAAACACTTCATATATTTTGCAGGTTATCTATTCGGATATATTCCGGCTTTTTACTTGGTCTATCCAAACCTAAAGAAGCCAGCTCCAAAATACTTGTCTATGGCACATCATCTCAACGTTTGGTGCACGTGGCCAATGATTTCTTTACCTAGGCATGTAAGTGGCATTCTAATCGTAGGATTAAATGTCATTAATTGTTTTATAAGGGAATGTGTATAGGCCCCCTTTGACAGGGCTTCGGCCCCCTGAAACGGCTGCAGCTTTGGCTCCTCTAATTTTTCGGCTTCTTTGAAGGAGCAGGAGCTCTTTTTATAAATTGTTTGGCAAAACGGCTCCCCTTATCATTTGTAATGTTAAATATCCATAGTACCCATTGATATACACAAATGAAAAAGAAAAGAAAAAAGAAAAATCCCCGCCCGTCCTTCTTCCTCGCTAAGCCCATCCTCTTCCTGGCGCCGCCCGCTCCTTGGCACCCCACCCCCGGCCTCCCACACCTGGCCGCCGCCTTCGGCCCTCCGCCCAGCAGACTCCTTCGCTCGCAGCGGCGGAGGGGAGGGGGGATTGGGCAATGCGGCGGCGTGCGGCGTCGTAGGCCGCGGCGGCCTCCTCGGCCTCCGCTATGGGTTGCAGATCTCCGCCGAACCGGCCCCATGGGCGCCGCTGCTCCCACCGGAACCCCGCGCTCGCAGAATCCGCCGCCTCCGCCTCACCCTCCCTCCTCTCTCTCGGTATGGCTCCTGACGTGCGGCGGATCTCTGCTTCTCCTGTAGCGGCGACGGCGCGTGCGGCGGCGGCCTGGTTTGGCTCCTGCGCACACGAGAGAGGTGAGGGGCAGAGAGGAAAGGGAGACAAGAAGCCGGGAGAAGCCATCTTTTTGGAGCTCCGGCTCCCAATATAAGATAGGACTCTAGCTCCGGGAGAGCTCCGCTGGAGGAGCCATTTTTTTGCAACCCTTTGGTAGGGCTTCAGCAGGAGCCGCATAAGGAACAGACGGAGGAGCCCTGCCAAAGGGGGCATATAGATTCTAGGAGCGTTTTTAAGGTCTTTGTACCTATTCACATGGAAAAATATTACGCTGAGACATTATTAATTTGATGTGGCAGACACTCGTACCTGCCACTTGATTTTTGCAGCGCCTAACTGCGCGTGAGGCGATGCAACACACAATTGATCCTGGCATGCAGCATTTGTGTGCCTGCCACTTGATGTTTGCAGAACTCATTCATTAGCTATTCAGCTTTCTCCTCACAAATAAAGCCATTAATCTACAGCAGTTGAGACGTTCCCATCGCTCTCAATTCTCAAATATCCAGCAGCCAAATCACATTAGTTAATTATTATGAGGGCCCACCTGTATAGCCAGAATAATGTATAGTATAAACATGCTGATCAAGCATATATACTTGCACCCTCTCTTGTGGACACCAAGTGCCTTTAAATACCCATCACTCCTCTCCCCCTCGCACACCTCTCCTCCCACTGGTAACCTCAAAGGGAACTGAGAAGGAGAAGCGGTCAGTGGCCGCCTCGCCACCACGCACCCACCCTCCTCCCCGCGGCGCTCTCCACTCCGCGCCATGCTTCCGAGGCCGAGCCAAAGAAGCATCTTCCACCTCGGGGAGGAGGGTGGCGACGACCACCACAGCGGCGCCGGCCACGAACATGCCAAGAACGTCGTCGAACCCCCGCGTGACCTCGGAGGGCGCCGAGACCACGGGCGGCAACGGCGGAAGCGAGACGCCGACGCCGACGCGGCCGGCGTCGGGCTGCAGATCCTGGTCCAGCACCGCCAGCACGCGCGGGCGCCGTCGCATATCGTCCTGAAGCAAGTGGTCCTGCCGACGGCGGCGCGCCACCGCCGCGGACCGTGCGGCAGCTTCTTGAGGGCCTGTTCCCGCTGCAGGAGGGAGCTCAGCCCCAACAAGGACGTGTACATGTACAGGTGCGTGTGCATGCAACTTTACGCGAGCTCGATCGATCCCAAATCTCTGGCCGAGATAGACATCTGAACTGAAACAAACTGCTCTCGTGTGTTCTGGCCTGTGCATGCAGAGGTGATCAGGGGTTCTGCAGCGAGGAGTGTCGGTGGCAGCAGATGTTGGCAGACGAGGCGAGGGAGCACGAGGCCATGATCAAGGCGGAGCGCATGCGGCGAGGCTTGCCTCACCATCTCCAACACGGGCACGGGACACGCTCGGGCTCGGCAGTGGCGGCGATCCGTGGCGCGCCGAGGAGACTAGTCGCGGTAGCTTAAGCTTATTAGGATGCAATCGAGATTATATATGGATGATATCCTTGCTTGCTTTCAGAGGAGATACGTGGAGGATATCACGCATGTTGTGATTGCTTGCTTGTTTGCAATCGAGACTAGTTGCTTTCGAGATGCAAAATTTTAGTACAGAGAATACACGGGAGAAACCGAGTATATTCTATATGTTGATGAACTGAGAAAGAACTGCCCATGCATGTCTCTAGGTGCTTGGGTAAAATTCTGAGATGTAAAACTGAAGGGGAAAGATATGCTGAATATATTGCATACATGTGAACACAGAAATCAAAGTAAGAGACTGTTTTTCAGTGCCATTTGTAAGCATGTGCAGTTTCTATGTATGATGTAAACTTGCTCGTCAGTCGTCACACACATCCATCAGTATTCATATCGCGCTCGTGGTTCCTCTTGAATCAGGCTTTTGAACCGAGGTCGTGGAACCATTGTGGACACAAGTGATGATGAATCAGTGTCCCGGAATTTGATGCCGAAAGAATTGAAAGCCGGGAGACGAGAGAATGATACCATGGCAAATGGCATCTAGCAGCTTGATGGGGAGACAGAAATGGCACCAAAACGGAATCTTCCACATATGGGGCTAGGAAACGGTTACCGATTTAGATGCAGCCCGAACACGGTCTATGAATGAAACAGGAGCCATGCAAGGCACCAGCTTAAAGGGTATAATAGCTGGCGTTCGCCCCCACCCCCCCGCCCCCCCCCCGATCAATTTGATGACTAGAGATTTCTTTTGAAGCTTCCACGTAAATGCACCAGAAAAAAAATAAATTCTAAAAATTCTCACAAAAATCAGAAACATTTAATCATCAATTGACAAGTTGGAACATTAATAGCCATTAGATCTGTTTTCTAAGTAATTACTCACGTCTGCCATTACGAAAGGTTTTGAGTCCAACTCTCATCGAAAACAATTTTTTTTCTTTTTTTGGCAGATTTTCCCATTTTCAATTTATTCTCAAAGTAATTACTCACCTTTGCCATCATGAAAGATTTTGAGTTCAACTCTCAACGGAAGTAAATTTTTTCTTTTTTTGGCAGATTTTTTCCATTTTCAAATTTACTCCTAATTTTTTGTCAATTTTTTTCATTTACAAATTTACACTATGATCCCGTAACTTATTTTTATAAAGATGCTAGAAAACTTTTATTGAAACAGACATTTCGTGCATAATCTTGCTATTACTAATTGGAGACTATTTTTGAAACCTCCTTATTAATGCTCAGAAGATGCGCTAAATAAAAAATAAAATCATAGAAATTCTCGAAATAATCAGAAACATCATATCATCGATTGCAGATTGAAATTTTAATAGCCATTAAATCTATTTTTTATGTAATTAACATCCCATAATCCATCGTATAGCTCTAATAATAGATCTGTTTTCTAAAAAAAATAAACTATAAAAATTCTCATAAAAAATCAGAAACATCCCGACATTCATCATGTAGCTCTAATAATAGTAGTCAATAGATCTGTTATAGTTTTTTAAAAAATTACCCACCATGACATTATAAAAGATGAAATAAAATAATTCCCTAAATTTGTATAAAAATTGCCCATCATGCCATTATGAAATATGAATTAAATAACTCCTTAAATTTGCATAAAATTACCCAACATGCCATTATAAAATACGAATTAAAATAACCCCTTAAATTTGCATATAAATTACTCAACATGCCATTATAAAAGATGAATTAAAATGAGCCTTAAATCTGTATATAAATTACCCAATATGCCATCATAAAATATAAATTAAATAATTTCTAAATTTGCATATACATTACCCACAATGACATTATAAAACATGAATCAAAACAATTAGCTCTAATCTTATTACGGATTAAATCTAAACCCCTAAAACTTTAACCCGTGTGAATGCATGGGTTGATGGACTAGTATACATAATATATATCACTGTATAATTAATTGTGTGTGGGCTTGTTTTAATACCACCATATATATACCAAAACCTCCTAGCTACTGTATAGAATAACATCCCCTCCTCTTTGTTTCACTCTTTGCTTGGGACAATATAGTGGCTGGGGCGGAGCTAGTATCCGACTGCTTGCTCTGTGGGCTTTGCATATATGCCCAATGCCATGCATTAGCAAAAGCAGCTATCTGTTAGGGCAGCTTGCATGTAGGAGTGTTTCTACCGGTAATGACAAAAAGGATTAGGCGAAGGTCAAATCCTGCTCCCATAGTGCTGAAATGAATAACATCTAGATAGGTTTCTTAATACTTTCGTGAACTAACTTTTTCCGTAATCCTGATGTTGGAGGCAACACGGCACCTTATTAGTTGCAGGCTCCATGCTCCCACTCACACTGTCTCGCATCAAGCGATGCACCTTTGCCACAATGCATTATATTAGGACCACAGAAGATAGATTAGGCCCGCCAATCATTGGTAAAAGACAAGCTTTTCAAGATACAGCAGATACTGTGTAGTATACCAATCCGTTTTAATAAACAGCTTCTGCAACGATGAGTCCTTTGCTCGTTGATATTCTGCTGCTTGGGTGACCATGATTCCATCACCCCCTCACCAAGGTCAAGCCTATCCTGCCTGCGCCGGTAAACTATGTGGCCGGGCCGATGTTGCTTCCTTCTTCATCATTGCTTCTTCTTCTTCAAATCGCACATGGAAGCTACAAAACAAAGCTACCAAATAAGATTTAAATCAAATTCGAATTGCACACCATGTTTAGATGTTCTTTACAATAAAATCTTCAATACAAGATCATATCTGAGTACCATTAAGCCAATAAATTTCTTATATTGGTCGAACGAATCATAGATTTCACGTGAAACTAAAAAAATATACAATGAGAATAAATTTTTATACACTTAGAACAAACTATGCAATTCTGTTAATGATCTATTTCTCCGACTGACAAAGGTTCATCAGTGGAAGAAAAATACACATGTAGAACAAAAAATATTAGCTTTTTTTACAATGATTGGAAAGTACCCACGGTACTTTTAGTTTGTTTTTATAATTAAATAAATACGAATAAGGATATCATGGTAATTGCTCCCTAGGTCCCCACGGCAAAACTGAATCGTGCATTCGTGCTCTTGGCTTGGCCCGTCCTTCTCGCCGGAGCCACGCAGACCGTCCAGCCTTCTCGTCCGTAATAGCATCGGTCTCATTGATTTCTCATCTGGGCGCCTGCCTCCAGGCTAGCCGTCCTGCTTATCTGTCGATGACTTTGTAGAACCTCTCTAGCTTCTTCTCTTACCTGCATTCGCATACAGATCATCCTACCAAAGATTATTGTCACTAGCTAAGATGTAGAGAAGATCATGTGGAGCTAAACAGCACCTTGAGTATGCCTTTGCATCATGGCAGAACTTTGTTGATCTCTGAGTAGTTTAGCACTTTACTTCGCATCAGGATTCAGGGACCGATAAGCAGGTACCAGGCGTCAAGGCATGGCATGAAGGACGGAGGACTCCGCGGCAACAGCTTGAGCCTGTGCCTCCCCAGCTCCAGCTCGTTTGAATACGGTACGCGAGCACCCGCAGCAACTTTATCAACGCGATGGACGAGGTCAGACGTAGAGACCGTGGGACCGCCCAGGACGGCCCTGCGCTCGAGCACAGTGACGGAGCATTGTGGCGGCCGCCGCCAATGACCACCGTGTCCCACTCCGACCGCGCTTGCCCCTGGCCAGCAGTGATGACGCTGCCGCATCCGCATCCAAGTAGAAGTGCCCGAAGCAGCCAGCCGCGGCTACCAGGAGGCGTCTCGCCGCCAGTGATAATGGGATGGGAGCGCGGCGGATGTAGGGGCGCTCCCGGGATGGGCCAACGTGGCAAGCGGCTGCGGGGGGTGCTCGGCACAGAGGCAGAGAGCGCAGTGGAGAGGCGCTGCGACCCCGACGAATTGTGTCGGACGCCATACGAGCCGATCGGATCGGAGGATACACAATTTCGTAATTACCTTTTGAACTAAAATTAGGAAAAAAACAATTATGGTACTGGACCTATACTTAGTACTTTCCAATGAGTACTTCTTATTTTTTAAGACCATTGGATCTTTTAGAATTGATGGCTCATACTAATGCCAATCATAGTAAAAGTTGTCAAAAAATATACCTAAATAAATTATATAATTCATGTAAGAAATATGTGTACACATTGACAAATTACACAAACTGATGGAACATTGATTTGTAAGCCAAGAACAAAATATATAAACTTATAAAACAAATATATGCACATGGAACAAATTACACCAACTCGTGGAACAAATATGCATACTCAGAAAATAAAAGCTTTTACACCTTGAACAAATTATATAAACTCATGGAATGTGTCTCACTAAGTAAAAAGAAAAATAGTAAAAAATAAAAGGCATGGAAGGAAAGGAATGAACGAGGAAAATCATGGAAGGACTATGGAACAAAATAAAAATATTTTCCAAGTCCATAACATATGACTACGTGAAAGATAAGTGTTACATAGGCCAAAACAAAAATCATGGGTTAAAAAGAACAAAATTGGTGCAACGAAGGAAAATTAACTCCAACAACAACCCAAGCATGAAAACAATAAGGGGAGAAGAGCTGAGCGGCAAACGAAGATTGAACATATTATTCAATAAGAAATAAACGGAACACTCAACAATGTATGAAGTATTTCTCAAAACAAGGTGTATAAAGTAAATTGATTATGTTTTTGCAAAAAACATATTGATCTACTAGATCAAGAAATTGTTCCATTAGCATATAATTGGGAATGAGGCCACTCCATATTATATTCCACTAGTTTGAGGCCAATGTTCTTTACTATTAATGTTCTATTAGCCCATTGTCATTGTTCCACTAGTTTAAGGTCAATGTTTGATTATTATTTTCTGTCTATCTAGTAATTTAAAAATAAGAAAATGCTCATGACTCCTAGAACATTCTAAATAAACTAGGAGAACAATGATGAGTGTAATGTGCGCTTCAACAGCCTCAATGGGATGGTTCTTGGCCGTCAGATCAGCCTAGAAAAGTTGTGACCTTGTGAGCTCAAAATTAGCTAGTCGGCTACGTGGATGGTGGTGACGTTGATTTTCAAGGATAAGGGCGCCCATTACTTAGTGATTTGACGATGACAAATTTGGAATCAATAACTATAAGGGATAGGTACCTAATACTAATTTTGTTTTTTTGCAAATAAGCGAATATTTTTTTATTTCTCTACATATATGTTTTACCTTGCTAGTAATTTATGATATAAATATCCAAGTTATAACTTGGGTCCATTGTTCAATCATCCATATCTTTCTTTTTTTAAGAATTGACATGGTAATTTTGAATCCTCATATAAAACATGGTGGTTTTTAGATACAACATGGTGATTTTTTATAATCAACATTTGGGATTTTTTTCTTATCTATAAAAACCATCCTTTTCTATCATTTGATTTTGATATATTATATTTATCTTAACATATAGTTCAACAATCATAACAACCAATTATATAAATATGGCTCTTTCTATTTGTCACATTTGATATAAAATCATTGGGGTTAATATAGATCACTGGATGTTCGTAAGATCCAGAATTATAGGCTCTCTTATTTTCTATTAACATGGTATTTTTTTTAGATTCCTTGGTGAATGTGGTGATAACCCCTTATTAAGATATGGCGGAGATCTTTGAGTTTGTGTAGAACTCATTTTATTATTTTTATTTGTGTTTGCTAAAAAATAGATTAGTATAGACCGTTGGATGGTGATACCACCTGCCTTCATGATCTTACTCATTTTTTTGGTTGAAACGCAATGGTTTCTGTTTAATACCCCCTATTAAGATTATAAATAGATAGTGGGGATCTTTATCTCTTATAATAACCTATCGTATTAATCTTTCTCTCTCTTTTCAATTATATTTTTGTATGGTTTAATACAGGTAATTGGATATTCATCGTGTGCCGCACAGCCATTCCCGGCTCAAGTCCCAACCCGATGTATGGAATTGGCAAGGCAGCTTCCGACTTCCGAGGGCGTGTCCAAACTCCAAACTCCGAGCCCTGGTTGGACGCGCGACGTGTCCGCTCACCGCCCAAGCTGCCGCCAAGTGCCGAGCTACAAGAGCAGCGGCAGCAGCTTCATCAGTCAGTGCTCCTCTCGCCACCGCAGCAGCGGCTCCATCCTCGCCTTCGTCTCCCCCTGCTTCGCCACCCGTCCGCCCGTCCCCTTCGCCTCTTCCAGCAGCTGCTCGCCCGCGCGCCATGTCGTACAACAAGGCCCCATCCATCACCGCCGAGACCATCAACCCCAAGGTGATCGATCGATGAGGCTCCCCTCGACCTTCTTCTTTCTTTTGCACAGCATCGTCGTTTATTTCTTCTTCAAAAATCATAGAACCGTGCCTATATATTCTTCCGATTTAAATGAAAACGTTGGAGTGGTCTGACGCACCTGCCCTGTTCATTCGAAGGTCAAGCTCTTCAACTACGAGCCGTGCGGGGAAATTGTCATGCACGCCGAGGTAATGCCATAGAAGAATTAGTATATTATTATATCCTTATTCATTTCTTGCCTATTATTTTCCGTTAATAATGCCATAGAATCAATCAGGGTTGCCCTTTAAATTGTATGGCAACAATTAGCTTCTTTTTTTAATAAGATCTGAGTATTGGTGGTCTAGTTTAGAGTGCACCATACCTTTTTTTTCTGTAAGAAATGCATGGTGCCTCACCTTGCATCACGCTGCTTTATGTTGTCCCTCACCCTAAAAAAAGTGATAGTTATAAATATAAATTATTGTCTTTGCCCTTTGTATTGTGTTATTCAGCGGTTGCAGCAGAAGATTGACGAAAACCCAGGTTCCCTCCCTTTTCAAGAGGTGAAGCTTAGCTCCTGTTGTTATGTCAGTTTATATCCTTGACCATCCAACCTTTGTGAGCCTTTAGATTTTGTCCAACAGATAATACACTGTAATCTTGGGAACCCCCAGGTTCTTGGTCAGCGCCCAGTAACTTTCTTTCGTGAGGTTTACATCCTTCCCCTCAGCAAAATTTTAAGACGACGAAATACGTTGCTCCGTTTCATGGCTCACAGTTAATTGCTTCAGGTTCTTTCCCTGTGTGACAATCCAACCCTCCTCAACAAAGATGAAACTCGTGCCTTATTCAGGTTGGACTATATAGTGAACTCTGTTTAGTGTAGCATTTGGAGCTTCATAAACTGAGCATGAATTTATTTTTCACTTCTACCGCCACCAAACCTGGTAAGAACTTCTTTTGATGAAACAGAATTTGACAGAAACCTGACTGGATATTGTTTCAATCTAATGCCACAGTCCGTGCGCCATAAGAAGAGCCCAAAGTATCATAAATTCGATTCCGGGCAAACACACTGGTGGATATACTGACAGTCGGGTACTCAACTGGAGTTACAATTTTTGTTATTGCAAATGCTTGGAGTTTAAAAATCTTGAATGCATTAGCATTCTGGAATCATAACTTTTGAGGATCAGACACAGCACAAAACATGTTTTTACGTCCTATTGTAACTATGTTTGCTAGACGGTGTATTTCACTACTAAAAAAATGATTTTCCTAGTCCCCAGACACTACCTCTCTACAAGCAGATTAAATTACGGACTGGGAACACATTTTCACAGACACTCGCATAAAGAATGGTGTGTAAAAATCGCTTATTTCCACTGGTGTTCCATGTAAGGAACCACCTACGAAAATCGATTTTTGCATGTGGTTATTTATGTGAACCGTATATAGAAATTGTTTTCCCTAAGGTCCAAAAGGAAAACTTATCCTATTATATTATTATTATTTAGATAAAGGATAGAGATCCGATCTCAGCAAATACACACAAACAACCAACCTTTTACAAAAGTCTCGGCACGAGACTAGTGTCATCAGGGAGTGAAAATGGGTGTGGAAAACTGTACACTCTGTTTGTGCACTGTATACGGTACGGATGCACTATCTAGTGGCACTAGTCTCATAACTGCTCGAATGCGGGAAATGATAAATGGAAATAAAAAAATGCTATTATTTCTTCTCCATTCATTCTTGGCAAAGATATCATCAATGGATATGTGATGTAGTGATATGTAAATGGATCATTTTTACATGTGTTGAGCTACAAGCAGGAGGCCAAACGCCAAACAAAATACGTTGACACCAGCCTGTAAAAATTCTTTGTGTGGTAGTGTTTCTTTCCAGAATTCTGGGTTACATTGTTGACAATTGTGTATCATCATCAGGGAATCAAAAATCTACGTCAAGCGGTTGCAAATGGGATCTCTGCAAGAGATGGTTTTCCATCAAAACCAGATGATATTTTTCTGACAGATGGAGCCAGCTCGGCAGTAATACTATGCATTTCAGAACTTAAATGCGCATGAAACTGGGTCTTCTATTAGAAATAAACATAAATGTGGGTCTTCAATGTTGCTGCTCGCCTTTATAGTTTTTTTTTCAGGTCAATTTGATGATGCAAATACACATTAGGTCTCATGAAGATGGCATTTTATGCCCTCTGCCGGAATTCCCCTTATACTCAGGTTCCATCATACTTCATGGTGGAATAATGGTACGGTGCTAGAGCTGAAAAATAGTCAAGCAGCATTTGCAATTAAAGAAGTTTTAGTTAAAACGTTCATTTAAGCCCAAATTGTTGCTTTTCCCTTTTTAGATTTTGTTTCTTAAATTAGGAGACAAACACGTGTACCATATTATTGAAGTCACTACTGACTTAACTGAATCTAGGTGCCGTACAATCGTACTGAATATTGTGGTTGGGGGCTTGAGATTTTTGAAGTCAAGAGATGCTTGGAGGAGGCTCGTTCGGCTGGCTTGACTGTTAGAGCTATGGTGGTCATAAATCCTGGCAATCCTACTGGACAGGTATGACACGTGATTTTCCTGTGTATTTTACATGTTGCGGTAAAGATAAAATCAAATATAGAAACATAAGATGTTTTGGAAGGTTGTTCCTATCGATCAGTGCTAACACTATTGGATAAACAAATTAACTGGATCCCATGGGAAACTTTTTGGTCAAATTAAACTCATATTCAATTTTTTGGTTGGAATAAATAAGTTAAGTTTTTTTTGTCCAAATTCAGTGCCACCAATACTGGTGATATATCCAATTATTGGGAAACTTTTTGGTCCAAATTAAACTCAAATTCAATTTTTTGGTTAGAATAAATAAGTTACGATTTTTTGCTGTGAAAAAGACATAACTGGGTAGTGTCATGGAAAATTTAATTCCAGCCATTAAGTTCCGTTTTTGTCAGTTCCAAACAGTGGACCTCGCATGTCAGTCAATCAAAAAATAAACATGGGCAAAGGAGCATTGGATTTGGAAACTATAGCAACCATTTATTTACATAGATTGAATAAGTTTGATTTTTTTTACTAATCGGGAATTGAGTATATAGGCGATATATAGATCTAACTCATGTTCCTATAAAAGCGTGTAACATGCTAAAATTAGACCATCAGGGCAAGTATATTGGTGCTGTCATATTGGTGGTCTTGTGTAGTGAGATCAAACCTTGAGACAGCTTAATAGATATCATCTACAATAGGTTGTGTTTTAAGTAGTCTCGTAGTAATTTTAAATTTCTTAGTTTGTGCATGAACAAAGGAAAAGTCGTGAGTTGCTTGGAAATAAAATTCATACAATGGTGCACGAGTTGTCTCATGTTCCTAAATTTGCTTCACGCAACAAATTAAAAAACATATTTCTCTCTCCTTATCTCTCCTCCACATTATCAAGAATGCTGTATGTCACCATGAGACGATCTACTCAACGGTTGATGTGTGCTTGTACTTGTGCTTACTAAGTTTTTCTCTGTTGACGCCTCCATCTTTTGTTGTAAGGTACTGTCCATCACCAACCAGGAGGAGATAGTCGAATTTTGCCGGAAGGAAGGTCTGGTTATACTTGCTGATGAGGTTTGCCCTCAATGGAAATATAGGCCTTTTAGCAATGTTAAATCACATCAACCACATTAAGAAAAGAACATCGTGCTCTGCAAATCAATTACCCAGGAAGCATGTGCAGGTATACCAGGAAAATGTACAGAGAACAAAAAATTCCATTCTTTCAAGAAAGTGGCAAGATCACTTGGTTATGACGAAACAGACCTCTCCATAGTATCATTTCATTCTGTTTCAATGGGTGAATCTTCCTTTATATATTAAAGCACGGTCTTAAATTCTTGGGAGTTTCAGGTTGGGCATTGCTTCTAATATTTGGCTATTCAATTTGTGAACATGACAGGCTACTCTGGGGAATGTGGCAGAAGAGGAGGCTACATGGAGATGACTGGTTTTCCCGCTGATGTGAAGAATCAGATTTACTAGGTGGCTTCTTTAACAATTTGCCCCAACATAGCTGGCCAAATTCTTATCAGCCTTGCAATGGATCCACCAAAGGTTTCAAATTCAAACTAAATCCCTACCGAACTCTCCTCATCCTTCAAGTACTTGTGATTTTACTGAACTTTCCTAGTGACGATGTATGCAGCTAGGGGATGAGTCTTTTGAGTTATTTAAAGATGAGAAGGAAAAGATCCATTCGTCTTTCTGGAAGTGGGCCAAGGTATGCATGCATCATCCTTCATGCACATCGATCGGCATACAAGGCCACTCTTATTGCCATGGCAATTGTACCATCCCCACTTCTATGTGCAACGGCAGACCCTGGAGAAAGCTTTCAGCAGCCTAGAGGGCATGAGCTGCAATAAGTTTGAGGGTGCATTGTACTTCTTCCCACGGCTCCACCTGCCCCTCGGTGCGATTAGGGCTGCCGAGTCTGAGGGCGTTTCACCTGACATATTCTACGCTCACCGCCTACTTGATGCAACCGGGATTGCCGTTGTGCCCGGCTCTGGGTTCCACCAGGTGAGTCAGGCTCCACTTAGATGATCTCACCTTCAAATTTTGCTTATGCACCATGTGCCATATGGTACTTATTTATGTTAATCACAATGAAATGAAAAAACTAGATAGATCCTATAAATGTCCGATGCTTCTGGCTTGTTTTGGAGAATTTATCTTTTTTCTATTGTGTTTAGCATGGATTAACATGGGTGGAGGCTCTACTAGAGTTTCAGATTAATAATAGTAAAATATGAACAAATAAGAGAGAGCTTATAAGGGCAATTTTGTTATCAAATTTATTATCAAATTTCTTATGTTTATATCTTTTAAAATTATCAGGCTTATGCAGAACCACGTATTGATGGAATAGTTGGCCTAATCACTACCATACATTTTGCATCTGCAGTGAGGTCTTGATTGGTTTGAGACCAAAGTTGGCCAGGCCAAAACTTGGCCATATTTGACCATGTTTGAATCTAGAGAAATATTTGGCCAAAATAACAAATTTCTTGTTCGTAAGTCTTATTTGGGCGCCAAATAAGGTTTACGGACAAGAAATTTGTTATTTTGGCCAAATATTTCTCTATATTCAAACATGGTCAAATATGACTAAATTTTGACCTGACCAACTTTGGCCTCCAACCAATCAGGCCTTATAAGACCGTTTTGCATCCACTTTACACTTAGGTCTATGAATACAGGTTGGTGCAAAAACAATATTTAGATCTGTTAAGAAGTTGAATACTTTTGAGTGAACATGGCAGTCTTACGTGGTAACCCAATATACATATTTCTATAAAATTTATTAATCTCAGACAATGATATCAAGAAGATACGATAACTTTAAGACCACTTCCAGCATCTACATATCTAGGATGCACACGGTTAATTTAAAGGAAAAAGAAGAGTGACATGATAACTTATGATATGCCGCAACAAGGAACAACACATTAGAATGTTCATCTCTCAACACCACCACTGGCAGAACTCGCTGCGAGAAAGCCTCTTAAAAAGCAACATCACTTAAAAGGGAACAACACACGCACACACTGCTGTCATTGTGGTCCAACCCATGAAAAGGCCAAACCATGAGTTAGAGTTCTCAATTCTCATGCTAGAGAGCGAAATTACGAACAATATATTTTGCCAGGCACAGCCAGCTAAGGCTGGACCAATTGATTTCCCCCCAGAATTGGGGAAACAATGCTTGAGGAGCAGAGGAGCACCACCAAATCAAGAACTACCCCCGGTGTTGCCACCCTATTCTCCTAGCCATAGCCGCCAAACCTTCTAGTCTCAATGAACTACAAATGACCACAAACTTCACAATGGGAAGAAATAAAAGACGTGAGCATGCCAAAGTACGCATATATATTTGGTTTTGCATTCTCCAGGCTACATCATTATCTGATCCTGTTTGGTGCAATGCAAATGACTAAGGCATCTGGGACGACCCATATCCGGTGCACGATCCTACCTGACGAGGGCAAGATGACGGCGATGATCCCACGTTTCAGGGCGTTCCATGAGGCGTTCATGAACGAATTCCGGGGCTCTGAGCCGCTCGTGAACGATTTCCGCCGTTGATGATGCCGATGCGTTGTATGGCTGGAACAAACAAGTGATCTGAACCTGAAGCTGATGTAGCATGTGTGAGTTGTGTACAAAGGAAGCCCGGGTGGCCTGAGCTCTGGCAGAGCTGTGCGTGGCAGCCTAATAATCGTTTAGTGTTCTTGGTTTCAGGTTGAGCTGTGCCCATTTGTACTCGCTTGTGCGGGATGGGTCGGCTACCTGTGATCTGGCTAAACTGGTTAAATTCAGCTGTGAGTAGCTGTGATCTGTTCAGGAACATGTCTAATACTGTGTGTATGTGTGAAATCCTTGGAGCACCGGGTTTTACCCGAATCTATGCCTTGCTTGCACATTGACCAAGCTGTAGTTTGGCTTTTTGAATGCCGAACATTACGGACTCAAGCTTCCAATGCATGGCACTCTCGACAAGAAACTTGTTCAGTTTCTCTCAACAATGCCGATACACTTGTTGGATTGCTGAGACATACTCCATGTTTCTTCAGTATTGTGTTAACTGAATGAAGCTCGTGAAATGTTACTGGACCTCGTCCAGACGGATTCCTCGTTCAGAAAACGAACATGATTGTCCCAATATGTTGGTTTTCAAGTGGGCTCCAGACCCCTAGGCATGAAATGAACAATAACCCAAGTCTCAAATAAATGATGTAAACCTTGAAAGTTCACAGGCCACAATCATGGTCAATTCAAGCAACCATGGTCAGGAGCACTGCCTCTCCATTTGAGGAAAAAGAAGAAGAAGCTAGACAACATCAATCCAGATGTTTTGATTCATGTAGTTCAAAGATAACGACCATAGGCCATACGGCATATGCTAAATCTCCTGGGTTTATTTCTTCGTCGATGAACATGAACATCTGCAGGGGTCTAAGCTCGGAATTCTCAATAATTCGCCAGCTGTTGAAGCATTTTTCCACTGCTTGCTTGGAAGCACTGTCCCTCGCTTTAACCGAGTAACCGACCGTGCTGAAACAGAACACTTCCAGCATCGGCTCTGCAAGCTGCCCACAGGCGACAGCAGCATGCTCAAGTCAACTGTACATCATTGCATCCTCACATGTGGTTGCAATTGCAATCCCCAACTAGCATAGTCTGAAAACATGCAGTCATACAGCGAAGAAAAACATATTAGCATGCTACAGCTTAAAAATCCCACTGAGGTGGCATATACAATTTTAATGGTTACAACTTACAAGACTCTAGACTGAGACATATACTTCAGAGTGGCCTCAAAGGATTGATCAAAACAAAACAGATAAAAAAATTCCATGCGTAAATGCAGTAGTACAATATCAGAAAATTAATTATTACCAAGTTGAACCAAACAAAATACAAAATAAAGGCGGGATAACTAGATGGGGAAACATATACTAGTAGATGAGAGAGCACGAGGCGTGTACCAGGAGTGTAGAAGCCAGCGTAGGGCATGATGGCGCTGAAGTCCCCACCCTCACTTATCTTCTTGATCCGGTCAGATTTCAAGTCAACAGCGAAGATCCCGGCATTCGAGCTTACGAAAATGGTATTGGCACCCTCTGAGAAGCCGACCACGAGGAGTTTGGTGGAGGGGTCACCGATGCCCATGGACAGCATCATATCCAGCTCGATGACCCTGCCCTTCACCCATCCCGCTCCCGCCGCGCCGCCCTTCCAAGACCACAGGTGAAGGCCGTAGCCCTTCACACCGGCGGCTCCCAGCCCGCCGTCCTCCGCCTTCACGAGGGCCATGTTCCCCACGCGCAACGGCGGCGCGTTCATCACGGACAGGCCACGGCTGCCCAGCTCGTACTTGAGGATCCTGCGACCGTCCTCTAGGAGGAAGTAGAGCGCGTCGCCGACGAGCACGCTGGGCCCCATCATCTCGCGGGATCGCGAGATGGGGCCTAGGTGAATGGAGGCCGGCGCGCTCCACGCCCCGGTTTCCGACAAGTAGACGCTCACCCACGTGACGCTGATGACGTCCTCCGCGACCTCCTCGTCGGCGGTGGCCGCGAAGACCACGAGGAAGGGGCCCTCGCGGCAGTCGATGTGGTTGCAGCCGTCCGTGGCGCAGAGCACGGCCCCGGTGATGTGGTTGTAGGTCGGGTCCCGGGGTACCTCAGGCAGGAGCTGCTCGTTGCCACTGATGGGGTCCCACAGGAGGAGGCCCGTCGGGTCAATGGAGTGGAGGAGCACGCGGCCGTGGCGGCAGTCGAGGCCGACCGTGGCCAAGCTGTCGAGCACCGGCGGGCAGAGCTGGGAGGCCGCGGTCGAGGTGAAGACGAAGCTGTTGCAACGGAGGAAGCCGAGCACGGGGGGTGTCCTGTGGTGGAACGCCCGGTAGCGGCGGCAGAAGCCGGGCTCGGAGAGGAGGTCGCGCCAGGGCTTGCAGACGAGGCAGGCGCGGAAGAGGCGACCAGGCTCATCTGGTGGGAGGCGGAGGAGGATCTCACTCACGAGGTCGTCCGTTAACGGCGGCGGCGGCCTTGGCGGCGCCATCTTGCTGCTTGTCGCGCTGGTCTGGACGACCGGAAAGGAGACGGTGAGTCTTTTTTTTTTTCCTTTTTCAAGACCACTACTTAAAGACTAAAGTATGACTGCTCGAGATGATGAGCGTCTGCGAGATGGGGCCAACAAATTAATGGCATGTGAACTAACAACTCCTAGGCGGCTAGATAGTGGACCGCGGAGTCCAGCAGGGCAAAAAAAAAGGCAATGAACACGCGGTTGATACCAATGACACGTACAAGCATAAATACAAACACTAGACACACGGCTTCCAAGATCTTGCATGGGCTCCACGTAACCGTGGATGATGTCCCGGTGGGTGATCACGTAGTAGTCGGTGGAAAGTTAGCGGTGATAGACATTAGGCTGGTGCCAGCTTTGTCAGACAGAGAAACGCGGAGGTGGAAGGAACATAATTGCTTCACGCAAAGAAAAGCGGATATTACATGAGAAGTTGACTCACTCTCTTGTGGTGCACATCAATAATCTTTCATATATTCTAGACACTAGATTGCGCATAGGTTGTATTGACCCCTAACGATGATACTGAGCCAAATGCCATTTGCTGACACAAATGGGAGTTGTGATCATTTGCATAATGTCACGACGGCAGTAGGGCACATTATACTACCATATAGGATGAACCAATCAACAATAACATTTGGTTGTGATACTAGTACTAGAAGTGTAAGCCTCCATGTGCAGACGAGCTTGACCTTCTTGACATCATGGCCAACTATCTCTTTCTTAGAATGCTATGCCAAAAGGCTATTCCTTGGGAGATATGAAGTCGGCCATGTTTTGAGCTACCTTGGATTACCAAGGGGTGGCTTGTGTAAACTCTGTTGAAATGAGAATGTTCCAAATACTTCTTGCCAAGCATTGGTGAGCATGACTGCATCGACACCATAAGGGGACAAGGTAGTAGGTTACATCTGTTAGTTGCTAGTGAAATATCTAAAGGGTGTGTTGTGGCTAATAGGTGAAGGATATGGTGATTGATGGGGCAGAAGAGTGCATTGGAATTTGTGGCATAGTGACTAATTCCGGTGGTCATAGAGCTCATTTCTGAGTACTATAAGCAAAGAAAGAGAAAAAGGAAGATTGTTGGGGCTTACCATGTCCTCCCCTTCATCAATGTGAGGCTAGAGATGACAAATAAGAGAGTAGGCTAAGACTTGGCTCCATTGCAGGGAATGGTGCCAAGTGTCCTAAAACATGGTTGAATTAGCACACTTACAACTATACCTAGGCTCTAGTCAAACTTTTCACAAGATACACCTGAATCATGCTATTCAGAGCTTATGTGATTTACCTAATCCTTTACCTACTATCAACAAACAAACCTAGATCGAATCTATCAATCTAATATAAAACCTACGCAAGGGTATGTAAAGGAACACAATGCAGAAGTGTAAAATATGGTTGTAACATCCTAGTTCAAAATCTGCTTATGGTCCAGCACTTCTAAGGGGCAGACCGACATACGCGTATCACCTCTCTTACACTTTCATCCTAGCTTAGTAGGAAAGGGTTAACCAGAAGGTGATACATCTGGAACATGGAGGCTTATAACAATATACTTAGACAACACATGTGTGACTAGTTCCACGATAAGTACACATGGGCCACAAAGAGCTGAAATTAGAACACTAATGGACTGGGTATTACATTATCCCCTCCTTGAGGGCTGATGCCCTCTGCACTTTACCACTTTCATGGCAGACAAATACTTAGGATATCCCCTTGTGCCACAACCATATCATGTCCCCTCCATGGGCCGACACATATGCACACATGCAGTGAGGGTATTGGCACTGAATACCATCTATAA
Organism: Paspalum vaginatum; assembly: GCA_030272315.1. Lineage (NCBI taxonomy): Eukaryota > Viridiplantae > Streptophyta > Magnoliopsida > Poales > Poaceae > Paspalum > Paspalum vaginatum. The sequence goes on along the minus strand of CM059013.1, from coordinate 14,294,914 downwards.
CACCCTGATCCAAAATATGCTTACGGTCTAGCCTTCTAAGGGGCAAAGCCACAAAAATGTATCACCTTTGTTAGACTTTTATCCTCGCCATGTAAAATGGTTAACACAGAGGTGATACATTTGGAACACATAGGCTTATAAGCTGGCCTAGATCTACCTACACAACCAGGTGAGATTGATTCACCAAAAGAACACATGTGCCACAATGGGACGAAACTAGAACACTAATGAGCTGGGGTGTTACAATGGTAAGTAAAAGTGCGTGATCAAGAGGACCCAAATTCAATGAATGAAGATTAATCCTATGATATTAATGACAAATGCTACCCCTCATAGCTCCACCAAAGATATGCTCCTGGTCAAGGCCTTAGACTCTTACAAGCTAAGGCGGGCACCTTAGGGAGAGCCACTATCACTCGTACAAAAATAATTTCTGGTAGTTAATTATAGCTAGACGTGAGATTGGATTATGATCCAAACCCAAACAAGGCAATCCAGAGAAAGTCCAACTCATAAAAGCCACATATCCAATCCAAACCAGTTGCATGCCTCAGGTATCCAAACCAATCCAGTCCATCATTACATAAATCCAAATCCAGTCTAAACATCCAAATTAGCTAGTCAAGATGTTCAGAGGAGGCAGGGGCAGACCCGAGGCATCCAAATCCAGTGCCCTGGGAGTGATATGATCGGAGAGCAGCCTCGTATTCCCGTCGCTCATTGGTATCTGCCGAGCCCACTGAGTAGCAGCTCGTGCGGCTGTAGTAGCGTCGGGGACGACACGGGTGTGAGCGGTGGGACTATGGTGGCAGCGAGGTAAGCTGAAGTCAGAGGTATCGGCCCAGAGCGCGCCGACCATCTCATTGAGGATAAGCGGCACGCGGCGGATCGGGTAGGTGCTGAGCTGTCGCACCTCATCACGGACGTCGATGCCACTTAGGCAAACAGAGTAGTCCCCGCCCATGCGCGTCGCCACGGGGGAGGAGGAGGAGGCCGCCACTAGCTCATCAAAATGCACCACGGAGAGCACCTCCTCGATGATCATGGTAGACACGTGTCAGAACTCGGCTGCCCATGCTACTGCAGCAGCACTGCCTGCTGCATCGCCGCCACGCCATAGTTGTTGTCGGTGGCCTGCAGGTGGAGGTGGTCTTGGAGCGGTGCCTGGTGGTGGTGGTCATCGTCGTCGTCGTTGCCGCCGCCGAGATCCAGCAAATGACCAGCAGCGGCGCTGAGGAATGAGGATGTCGTCGCACCCTCCCTCCCGTGAGTAAAAAGATCTAGAAATGATCGAATTTTTGGATCTTTTTATTTTGGGATCCAAACTCATTTTGTCTTTACTGGACCTCAAGGCAATGAATACCCTGGTCCATTGGACTATCGATCCAAGCGGTCCAAACATGGTTGAGCCCAATTGGACTTTGGATTTTTGAGATCCACTCTTAGGTCCAATCATAGTCTATTTCTAGTGCCTTTTTCAACTATCATTGGTAATACTCCCTTTTTTCATAAGTGTTTGTTGCCTACTAGTTCAATTTTGAACTAAAAAATAGCAAACAAAAAAATCTAGAGGTGATAACAGTCTGTATATAAAGCTCAAACAAGTAAACATGTGCCTTAGGACTCTAAAGGGGTCCAAACGGCTTCTAATAGATGACAGAGAATGGAAAACTGGTGGTTCCAATTCTCCAAATGGCTACTTTTTCCTAGCTACCCCTAGGGGTTATAGCCAAGGCCCCCTGTGAAATCTGGAGCCTGTTTTCTATTAAGATTACAAATATACCCTATGAAACCCTAAAATCCATCAGAGGACTTCCACCGCACACCTCAATAGGGATTTATGAAAAGGACTTCGAAAAGGCGACTAGAGGGGGTGAATAGGAGCCTCTTAAGAATTCAACCCTTAACCTCTCTTTTAGATCGAGTAAGGTAACTTATCACTAGATAGCTACTTACCCTAGTGCTCATCTAGGAAAAGTTTAGAGGAAGCACTCACTCAAGGGCTCACAAGAATGGATGAAATATGAGGAGTTAAATGCACCAATGGTCCATCAACTTTCGTGTAGGTATCAGTTAGGTCCACCAACTTCTAAAGTGTATTTTTAGGTCCATGAACTTTTTAAAGGGGCTCAAATTGGTCCATACCCCTTCGTTTTATGTTTTATTTTTCATTTAGCCCCTTGACATTTTCATTCTTCTTCCACCTAGCTCCCTTGTCCTCTTCTCTCACCCCCTCACAGAGCAGAACCGTCGCCGCCGTTGTGCCGGACACCCCGACCGGTGCCTCCCCCGGGCACGAGACACACGCGGCGGCCCGCTCCATTGCTTGGAGTCTACCTGGGCCAGTAGCACCGTGAGCTGCTTGGCCCGCGGATCCTGCCACTCGTCGACAACATGCCAACCGGCAGCCTCCCGGTTCGCGTCTCCTCTCAGTCAACGGCCTCTTACGCGCACAGAGTCCCGACCCCGCGGCGGCCCCGACCAGCTCCATCCTCTGCTCTCTGTGCTTTCCATCTCTGTCGCCTAGCTCCGTCCTCTGCTCTCTGTGCTTTCCCCGCCAGAGCGCCACCCGCCATGGCCGCTAGGCCAGAGCTCACCGTTGAGCTCCGTTTTCCCCGCATTCCCGTCTTCCTCGCTCAGTTCTAAGGCGTGCACCACTCCCGCCTCACCTTCCTCCACCGTGTCCACCAGTTCCCAAGCCTATCGCCGCCTCCTCCTTGGTCCCCTTCCACCGAGTACCGCCGCACGCCACTCCCGCTCCAGAGAGCCCTGCCCTGGAGAGCCCCCGTGGGTCCTTCCCCACGCCTGCAAACCACCACCGTCGGATGCGCCTCGAGCTCGCCCATCCAGAGCGCGAGGTCTCGCCGCCGTTCGTCCACTCCCCGGCCGAATCCGCCTCGACGCCACTGCGTGGACGCCGTGCGCCACCTCGAAGCCGACCTACACCACGGAGGACCACCTCTAGCCCACATGTTGCCCCGATCCCCAGCGTCCCCGACTCCTCGCACCTCGGCCTCGTGAGCACTCCTTCGACCCATGGCCTCGCCCGCGCGGCGTCCCAGCCGCCACCTCACCCCAAGCACCGCGAACTCCTCTCGCGGGCACGTTGTCTGGGCTCGCGGTGACGCCCCTCTCCCTTCTTCCTTGTTCCCTTTTCCATTGCTAGATTGCATGCCTGAGCGCGCACTGGCACTGTGCTGCCATCGCCATCCAGCTGGAAGCAACGTGGCGAGCACAGCGGCGGCGGCGACAGTGTTGCTGTGAGGGGGTGAGGGAAGAGGACAAGGGAGCTATGTGGGAGAGATCGAAAATGACAGGGGGGCAAATGAAAAATAAAACATAAAACGAAGGGGTATGGACCAATTTGAGCCCCTTTAAAAAGTTCGTGGACCCGAAAATACACTTTAGAAGTTTGTGGACCTAACTGATACCTCCGCATAAGTTGATGGACCATTGGTGCATTTAACTCAAATATGAGCAAAACAGGAGTTCATAATGAGCACCCGATGGTCTGGTGCTAACAACAGACAAAACTAACACTAGAGAAAACTCACCGAAGGCTAGTGGGCTGAAAGGCCACTCACCAGACATAAGTGATATAGGGATTCACAAGGTCTCTAGGCAAATCCCTGCTCACCGGGCGGTCTAGCACCGAACCATAAGGAAAATTGCGAGACAACCTGAAACACCCTATCCCTTCACCGAAACCGATCAAAACCAAATTAAACATGGTCCAAATGCATGAAACTTTAGGGATACAAACTTCAACCCATCTAAAGGGTATTCCCATCAGATATCTAATAAAAAAATCAAGAGATCTCTCAGTAGTTCACATCAAGGGACAAGGCATTTAGATGTGCTTGTGGGCTTCAAGAGCCAATCCATGACTTAGGTTAGGTTCTCCACATCCTAGCAACACCAAAGAACTAAAATAACAAGAATTTGATCCTTGGAAAAAAAAAGGAGAAACACCAAAAAGTCATAGGGTTCAACTATGAGAACCAAATTAGAAGGGGGGAGGAGATGATACTCAAAAGGCACAAAGGGAGGCTACAAAAGTTAGCTTAATTGCTTCTCAAATCATGATAAAATTAAGATTACAAGGTTTTACAGCCGGTAGCCCTTCATCCTTCCCACTCAAGATGGATTACAAAGATTTAGAGGATCTCACTCTCTCAAACCTAGGCTCCTCCTAACATTAAGCACATGACTGCAATTTCTCTCTCAATTATAGGCTTACCAAGTGGGGAGAAGTGGCTAGAGAGATCAGCACATTCCTTTTTATAACCCTTTCCTAATGACCTAAATATCCCTACACTGGACTCTAAACAAGAATATCCATCAGGGCAAAACCAGAAAGATACATGAAACTTGATCGGACGAACGAGACATCCTCTGGTTTTTGCTTCACTCCAATGCAACCTCTGAGATGATGCTACATTCATAGTCCAACTTCTAGGAGCCCACAGTTTTGGAAACAAACCAGAAAACTCGCTCGCCATTCTAGGGAAGTTATGAAACCAAATTGAGTGGTGGTTTTGAGGCAAAGACCACCAAATTGATAACAACATGTGTCTACCCTCCCCGATGTGATTCCTACATGACTTAGCCCACATGACTCATCCAATCCGATGAGGCTCAAACCATACTCATAGGTAGTTTTGAGGCCCAAGCTATGAAACCATCCACCAAGATGGTTTTTAGGCCTAAACCATCAAACCTCTTGGCTTCAACACATGTCCCTTTGGTGCAAGATAATGACGTTATTTATGCTCTATATTGACATGATTTCATGTGTTTTCAGAGATAAATCATATGATGAAGTCATATTTTACTAACAATTAATCTCATATTAGAGTATGCCATTTGTTTCTATGCTTTGTTCAATATCACAGAAAAAAGTGGAATAAATGCAATATTCGTGAAGGCTACTCATAGAAGGATCCAATGCTACAAGTTCAGGGAGGTGACTTGATTAATGAAAAAAGAACAATTGAACCCCAAAAGAAGGCCCAATCCCATCAATCGATAAGGTTTCAAAAGCCAGGATTGCTTGAGTATGAGAAAATTAAAGATAAGAAAAGTTTAGCATAAGATCAACTCAAATCCTAACCTAATCTCGAGATACTATCGGGATTTAGGATAGCAACACCTTGTGTGGATAATTCAAAGACTTTAACGATGTCAAATGAAGAAAGTTCGAATACCAAGGTTGTAGATATCTTCGAGCTCTTTGTTGAAGGGTAATAAAGAATGTGAGGTGACATTTTACATGTGAACCAAAGTCATCTAACTTGTGTCTAGCGATTGGTGTCATCTTTACAACTCACATGACGCTGGAAACACATTTACATGTCATCACATTCGATATATAGATCCAGTTAGTTCTAACAACTCATGCAACATTACAAATAGATCATCATTACAAAGTTAGTTTATGAAAAGTAAGAAAAAGACAACAATATTTGACATGTAAAGTAAATGCTACAAAATTAATTTTGCTAGGCTACCTAATCTTCCATGAAACAACAAACTACTGCACAAAGGTTGAACACATCCACGTCAACAATTAAAATAATTAAAGTGATTGATGAGTCATAGTATGCAATAAAACATCAACGTCCAATAATTATCATTCTATAAATTTAATAAAGTGTACTATCAAAGCTATAAGTAATCCTCCCTTTATGTTCTCATTCATCCATCACCGCCTTCAACATCCATATATACCATTAATAATCTTACAACTTATTAACATACATACCAAACCAAAACCACAACATTGATCACTCCAATCCAGCAACCATGAAGGAGATGATTGTGGTCTTTACTCTCATGGCTCTCATTGCCAGTGTTGTCTCCACGCAGACAAGAACTTGCAATTGTGTCCAGCAGCAGGGCCATGAGCAACACCACCAACAGCAACATCATCAACAACCACAACATCACCAGCAACAACAGGTCCATCACCAAAATCAACAACAACAATTCCATGAACAACATCAATTTCAAGGCCAGCAACAACATCAACAACAATCACAAGAACATATGCAGCAAAACCACCAGCAGCAATGTCAACAAGGGATGGTCCATGAGCAACAACATCACCGGCCATGTCAAGGTTATGTTCAGCCACAACATCAATGGCAACATCATGAGCAGCAGCAGCAGCAACAACAATATCAGGGTCATGTGCATCAACAGAGCTATTATAGTGGTAACGAAAATCTATACAATTGTCATGAGTTCATAAGGCAGCAATGCAATCCTTTAGTAATGCCCTTTGTCCAATCACGTTTGCTACAACCGAGCACCTGCCAAGTTCTACGACAACAATGTTGCCATGAGCTTAGACAAGTTGAGCCACAGTACCGCAACCAAGCGATCTACAACATGGTTCATTCTATAATCCAGCTTCAGCAGCAACCAGCATGTGGGTCATATGGCTCTCAGAAAGATGTTCAAAGTGAGGTAGCGATATTGACAGCAGCGCAATACCTACCATCAATGTGTGGCTTGTACGACTCCTACTACCAAAGCAATCCATGCAGCAATAATGATGCTTGTGGTGTTCGCAACTAAAGTATAGTGTAGTCGTTATAGTTTTATAGCGGCGATAAGTAATAAAGTGTCACACATTACGATGTGTGGAAATGATATTTGAATAATAGTATCAATGTAATGCTAATACTATAGAACCATGGTGAACATGCTAAAACCATAGATATTGTATCTACTTCAGCATGGCATATTTTGATTGAGATTTATAGCAACTTAACTCCATAGTTAACCACTCCAGCTCACTTATGGCACTCCTACATGTATGACAATGTGCCTCCATTCCCTTAGGATGTTCATCTTAGTTTGTATAGAGATATATGTGATAGCTAGCAAAAGGAAGAGCAAAAACATGAAGTAGAAATATTAGTTTTGAGGGGTAGAGGTAGGGAGGCGTCACGACTATGAGGTGCTCACTAGTTAACCAAAGCTCACTGAGATAAAATCTATGGATGACCATGGGTGCAAATAGAATAGATTAATCCCATTAGGCCTTGTGGAAACAAAGTGGTGCTCACATGAGTGGTGAGAAGGACCACGAGCTAAACAGACTCATTGATGGATCTTTTTCGAACTAGAAATGGGGTGTTTTAATTCCTATGGCCATGAAAGAAGCTCAAATTCTTAATTAGTTTCAATCTCCTTTTAATTTTCTATAGTCGTATCATCTCTATATATACATATGCAATCTCTCATCCACACATAAGAAAATATCCTACTCAATAGAAAGATGTCTAAGCATGGTTCGTGCAGAAACATCAATATATTGTATTTTCTAGTGACATGTCAAATATAAAGCTTGATCACCAGACACCCTTGTAAGGATAATCTCATATATTAACATTCTAGAGTCCCCTTAAAACAACCTTTAGGCAAAATATAAAGTGAGGCCCAAAAGAGAGAGCCAAATGGGGTTTTGTTGCAAAGGTCTTAAGAAATTTTAGATCACACCATTCAACGTTTCCTAGCTTTATTAGCTTGTGTACCTTAAGTGTGGACCATATGGGTTTGAAAATGATAAAATATGCAGCCAACAAGCTCTATACAAGATCAAATCCTTGTTTATGCCCTATTTTTGAAGTTATGGAACATAAACGGGAGCTTAAGGGTAACCCGGGGCATATAATCCTTACATAAAAGAGGTTGTGAAGATAATGTTGCATAATAAAATACAATATTGCCAACAACCTCAATTGAGTCAATTCTTAGAGATCATGTGATCTCCATATAACATTTCAAGGAACCAAGCAATATAAGCTAAGTACAATGGCATTTTCGCATAGTTGCTCCTTGTGTTACATGTAGCAAACTACTATAGGGAGGCCTATGTTTTTTTTTAAAAAAGTGTAGCTCATGGAATCAAATCTGTTACTTCAGGTAGGCAAAACTCCAACTATTCTTGTCTATGTAATTTTTTTTATCTTGAAAGTGTCTAGTATTTGCTTTCTATTCGACCGCAACCAAAAGAGTCCATTTATGACACTACCACATTTCTCCAAATGTGACTATGTGAACAGCGCCACGAGCTTGTGCCTTGGTGGTGGTAGATAATCATGCCATATTGACTGCAAAAGGATCATCACTGGTGCTACCGCAAGGGGCATTAGGTGCACCTGAACGATACTAATCAGGGTAGGGTGTAGGATGCATTGTGACCATTAATTCTCAAGGAACCACTTTACTGGCTCTATGAAACAAGTTGTTGGTTTCAAACATCGGCTGATGTATCTTAATCGTGGAATTACACGTCCTTGGACGATACAAGTGTAGGTTGCTTGAAAGGTACCTGAACACTGATGGATCAATCTGGGCAGTAAGATGAGGAACGTAGAACATCCTTTGGCATATGTGAAGCTCCACAAATTGGTGAGGTCTTAACAATGACTCACACAACGACATTGCAAACTTGATTGCACGCGAAGGCATTGGGTCAAAAAAATAAAACATTTATATATGTACGACGAAATGGTGAGTCATTTCCAAGTCACGCTCATGATCTGATACACGGTAACACTTAACAGCTCGCTCACACGACATTACAAACAATAGCTCACACCCCAATGCAATGCAATGCAATACAAAGTTGGTTCCTTGAAAAGAAGGATGGGACAATAATCCTAGACGTGTAAAGTGAATTACAAAGCCATATCAAGCTATCCAATTCGTTTTGTCTCAACAAGCCTGCACACAACAAACTGAGCGACACATGAGTGCAAAATGCATCCAGATAAAGCAAGTGATGTGTCATATATTTTCAAAGCATCCGTAAAAGAGAGGACCCTGTGCCCTAGAAACACAAGAAATTGTGCTAACTGAGGCTATAAATAACCCTCATACGCCTATTGCATTGTCCCATCACTACCACTGATCCATCTTTCAGCTTAGCCTATCATCATCCTGTCGTCCACCCCGAAGCACAGAACCTAACACCATGAAGCAGGTGCTGGTTGCCCTCGCTCTCCTGGCTCTCGCGGCGAGCGCCGCCGCCACGCATACGTGCGGTTGCGGGCAACAGCAGCCGCCGCAGTACCCGTACCCGTACCCGTCGCCGGTGCAGGGACCGAGCTGCGTCGGCAGCCCGATCATCTTGAGCCAGTGCAGCGAGTTCCTGAGGAACCAGTGCAGCTCGATGGCGACGCCCTACTACGCGCCCCAGTACTGCCAGGTGCTGCGGCAGCAGTGCTGCCAGCAGCTCAGGCAGGTGGAGCCGCTGCACCGGTACCAGGCCATCTATGGCGTCGTCCTCCAGTCCATCATGCAGCAGCAACCAGGCCAGGTCGCGGTGGTCATGGCGTCGCAGGTAGCGCAGCAACTCTTGGCGATGTGCGGTCTGCACCAGCCAGGCACCTGCGTCGGCCCTTACTGCTCTGCTGCCGGCGATTTCCCATACTGAAGAAAGGAACGCAATATTGTATGACCGCTGGCTAAGCTAGCTTATTCATTTAGCGGCGATAATAAGTGATAATAAAGTGTAATGCATCATGTCCTGTGTGATGACATGAATATTTATATGATTGGAAGGGGAAAAACCTCACATGTCAACGAACGATCGAGATCCTTCGAAATGTCAACGACAACGTGTCTTGAGACAAGCAATCAGTACTGTGACGATTATTCACATTAGTTACGGATTGCCATGTCCTACGAGGTTAAGGTGCGGCTTGTCACACGGTCACCGGCACCATCTGGTCTCCACCTTCTCATTCCTGCCGCCGGCGCCTCTCCTCAGTGGCTCCCGCCACCTCCGTCGTTGCCTGCCACTACTTCCCACCACACATTGCCGGTCCTCGGCCCCACGGCCACCACCGCTAGCTTCACCGTCACTTCCATCACTCACATGTAGCAGTTCCCGCCGCCTGCTCCTACCGCTTGCCACCAACCTCCCCCGACCGCCTCATCTAGCCCCTCTGGATATGGAGCTCCTAGCAACCCTGAATCCTAACCCCTATGGCCCTTAGCCCTGCTAGTGGGGCGGGTCCTGATGGGTCTTGTGGGTAGGGTTTTGAATGGACTCTGTTTGGACGGGTGGAGGCAGGTTTTAGAAGCCAAGCGGGTCGGGGAGGGGCGGGTCTACAGCTCACGTGGGTTGGGGAGGGTTGGAGTGCGCCGACGGCCACTCCGGCCACCACCGGGACGGCGACCTCCAACGACGGCAGGGCGAGGTTCGCCTCCCTCGGCTCCCTCCTCTCCTGCTCTTCCGCTTCCCCTTCCCTTACTCCGGCGCACCTCAATCTCCCCGCTCCCCTTCTTGCTACGAAGAAGGCCGCGACCCGGGCCTTGGCGTCGAGCGCGCGGAGCCCGTCGCCGAGAGTGCGCGCCTCTCGAAACCGCGCGCGGGACGGCGGTCCCGGCAGGGCAGCGGCTAGTGCTGCTCGAGCGCGGGCTGTGCGGAGAGGAGGCGGCCGCGCCTGCTGCGGCGGACGGCGAAGGGGACGGGGACGGGAGCGTGGAGAGGAGGCGGCTGTGCGCCTACGCCTGCCCCGACGGACGGTGAAGGGGACGGGGACGGGAGCGCGGAGAGGAGCGGCTGCACGCCTGCACCTGCCTCGACGGACGGTGAAGGGGACGGGGACGCGGGTGGAGGTGTGCAGGCAGAGGAGGGGGCTGTGCTTGTGAGGCCATGGAGTGGTGGCCTCTTCCGACGGATCGAGGATTCGAGGCGACGGCAGCGGACCGAGAAGCTCGAGGCGACGGCGGCGGACCAAGAAGCTCGAGACTGAGCGAGGTGAAGCGGCTTGCGGCGGCCCGCAAGGAAAGGCGGCGATGGATACGTGGGTTACCCGTCGTTAGTGGGGCGGGTAGAGTAGCTAAAAAAAGGGGTATGGGTAGGGTGACATTTCTGCTTCATCTGTCGTGGGGTGGAGTGGATGTGGGGAGGGTGTAACCCCATTAGCAGGGCTAACGGCCCTACCCCAAGCTCCCCGCCAGCGGCGACAGCACGTTGATGGGCCTAAGCCACGCAAGTCGCAGGCTCCACGCGCAGGAAGATCCGTCGCGGTTTAGCCTTTCGTTAAGAATATCGACACATGGATCCATTATCAGAGAGTTAGGCCCAATTTGGCTTATCCAATATTCCGATTCTCCCGTTCCAATTTGGTCCGTGGTTTTCAGTTTTTCACAGGTGGTAAGTCACAGAAAGAAAAACGCGTCACTTCGCCAGCCACTTCAAATCAGAGACAACACCATGTTGTTCCATCAAGCGTTCAGGGACAACGTAAACTGATGGCACCTGCGAGACTAATATAAACAGAAGCTTACACTGCATCTAACCAACTACTATGTTATCAGTTGTTACATGCTATAAACCTCATAACCACTAAATTAATGGGATGATACAGATCAAACACTACAAACCTGCACGGCCCTCTGCCCATCTTTCCATCACCCTATTCTCTACTCTATTGACTCTGCTCCCCCCACAACATGGGGCCAAAAAGAAAGCAAAAAAGCAAGAAAATTAAGCATTTCGAGATACAGACGCTGTATTTGCAAAACCGTTAGCTGCTTTTGGCAGCGGTGGCTTTTTCTTGTAACTACAATGCGGGCAGATGTATTCCAATCCGTCTGTCTTAGCGTAATCCTGTAAGTAAAGCAGCTCATGAGATCAAGCTGTTGATTTCAGGCAATCGTAAGATAAATTATCTTCATTTTTCTTACCTTGAAAGTGCCTAGTCCCTGTCGTCTGTCGCAACCAAAGTGGGCCCATTCATCACATAAACCGCAGTTCACCCAATCTCCAGGTGCGCTACTGGAATCGCGTAAAAGGAAGTGTTAGATTTAACCATGAGTATTGAAGCAGATAGATTGAAGGAATATGCCCTCAAACCTGTGACAAAGTAAGCAGCATTCGCCATCCACGTCATCATGCGCCAACTCATATTCCAACAAGTATGTCTCATAATGTCTTTTCAATGTGTTCCCTACACCCTAAATAATACAGAAACAGTGCATAAAATTGTAGCACAGCATTTCGCTATGTATTGGTGTCCTTCAATTGGAAGCTAAAAGCAGGATCAGACATTAAGTGGCAGAGAACTGGACAAATACATACAGTCATTCTGTTTGTTGCAGTATGGTTGCTCATCTTTGAAAACACTTGACCCTTCCAGTTTATGCCATTTCCCACATAAAATCCACCCCTAGATACCACCTAGAAAAAACAAAGAAAATCTTTATCAGGAAACAAGCTGACAATATGTCATACTTCACATCCTTAGTTCCCCTAAGTAAACTACTTACTACAGTGAAGAATTACCTCTTTGTACAAGTTATAGAGATCAAGACGCTTAGCATTAAGGATTGCATCAGGAAATTCAGCTAGTCCTCCATGAGGTACAAGACGATTATGGCCCCTCTGAATTAAAAATTGCATTACATCCTTCAAGAAGTCCTCCTGAGAAAAAAAAGGGTGAACACATCATACTTCTAGCTTGATTAATGTGTGTACAAAAAAATATAGACACCATGACTCATGAAGGTTAAAGACATGTACCTCAGAGCACACTTGGATAGGCAACCTATCACATCCATGTTTCTTCATTGGCAAAGGATTCAATTGAATGACTGAAGGAGTATGAGATGGCCCTGATGCTGATTTTCTGTATGTGGTTGGGGCAGAAGATACTGAATTGTGCTTCACAGGTGGCGCAGTTGGCAAGCTTGGCTTGACCAGACTAGTTTCATGAAGGGTGGTTTCAGATAAACCCATAAAAGGATGCATTTGTTGCTTTCGAGAGTGAGGAATGGGTTTCATAGTTGCAGGCTTCAATTTAGCCTTGACAGATGAGAATGACGAAGGCCCTTCCATCATATGTTTCTTGTCTTCCGAAACTCCATTTGCCCCCAACAGATTTGGTTTTGAATCTGAACCCACCTTTGTTCTGTCCTTGGTAAGGGAGGCTGACCATCTTGGCAGATGAAAATAAGGACCATTTTCATTAGCCAAATCTTTACACTGACTTGTGCAAAAGAAAAGAAGGCGGTCTGCATCTCGCCTCTCAAACGAAGCAACAGGAGTACCATTTATACAACCAATACCAAGTGCGACCAAGCTTCTGTATGATATTTCTGGTGCAAGATGCTTCAGAACCTAAACATTCAAAGAATAATGTTAGTTTCAAGGTGAACAAATACACGTTCAATATGAAAGGATTAGAATTTCATATAAGGGAAAATGGTGATACAAATAAGAAACATCAACACATTGTAAAATTCGAATCAGCACATATTATATGCAGCCAATGTTGTAAACAAACCTGTGCCGCCCACTTAGGAAGGGACATCCAAACTTCAAAGGTAGAAACCCCACAAGCCATGGACATGGAAGTTAAAGGCTCACTTGATGACAACTTGTCCTCACTATTTGAGAGAGCATGGACTAGCTGGCTCTTCTCAACTATTTCATTCTTGATGTGGCTCTCTAGAAGCTGCACAGACAGGTGAGCACCATATGACTTTGCAGCACGATAAGAAGAAATTATCCAAGGTCAAAGGAATATGTACCTGGTCGTCGAAACAAGTTTGTGCACTGCCAGAAACAAGGAGTGACACATGTGACAAACTGCAAGTGCTGATATCACACCGCATAGTAACCATTCCACGTGGTAAAGACGCAGCTTCGAGAGGTGGCGGAGAAGCACTGACAGAAAGGACGAACATCCAATCAGTTTCTGCTCACAAAATCATTCTATGGCAAATGTATATTGGCAAAACACAATAAAATTGTACATAAATTGCTTCTTAAGACGAGAAATCACTATTGAGGCAAGTTTTGACATGCGGGAAGGTAGATGGAACATCTGAAGGCTCACTAGTTCATTTTCTTTCAGTAAATAATGTTCTATTTCTATAAGTATCATTATCATTTGCTTTTTGTGAATAGAGAAGAATAATACGCGTCTACATAACTGAGCATGACCTACAAACATAATCGTACATGACAGCAGCAAAACCAAATTTGGTTAACGACTCATGGAGTCATCAATATCATATTAAATGTAAAAGTAACAAGAACTATAGTACAAAGCAATCCAAGATACCTGATTCGGTTCTGCAGTTTGCTCCCACGAATCTGAACAATGAAAAACAAACAAAAGATGAGCTCTTTTAGCAATACCAGAACAGGAAAGTAAAAGGTTTTATAAAGATCAGTAATAAGAATTACTTGACTAAAATCATGAAACATAAAATATGCGCACAGTTATTTTATGTGTCTGCATACTTTAACCAAGAGAAAAAAGGGTCTTGATAGGAAGCTCTAAGGTTTGATCGAATCCCATGATGATTAGGTATCTAAAAAAATGTGGACTGATTAAAAGAAACAGGGCAAGAGATGAAATGATGCATCTTGCAATTGATGTCCTATAATTTTAATTAACAAATATCACCAACGCTGCTTATCTAGCATTTCATCTATGCAATGTGCCTTGGGTGTTGGCACATCTAATTGAGTTTGTTTCCAGGATCCTTGCAGAAAACAATCATGAAATAAGAGCAAGGCAATTGCTACGGTACTCCAACTGTGAAATTCATTTAGGCAGATCTCGATGACAATCATCACCTATTACTCCCTCGGAGGTAATTAAAGAAATATATTATATATTCTAAAATCAGGAAAATAAATAATTAGATCTAATATGCATGTTAACTACGATCCCAACGTGATTTCCTGCCATGTTGGAACGTGTGGCTTTTCCCTGCGACATTTTTCCTGACGTTGCTATCTATGTTATGTTTTGTTGTATTGGGAACACATTTCTTCCCTGCAATATGAACATCACATAAGTAATATTTTTGTTTGAACGTGAGACAAATGTATCCTAAATTCCTAATATGACATGCTTGGAAAACTCTATACCAAATCGTTGAACGGACACTATACACTGGGACAATGCTTTAATAATATATGCGATAAGTACAATTTATTTTACGGACTGATAAACGCAATATGTAATATTTTTTATGACATATAGTAAGTTTTCTTGTTGCAAAAACTCAGCCAAGATTATGGGCACGGCAACTCTCAGTTGCATGGCAGCTAGCAACGAAAAGCCAGAAGCCCAGAACGGCACAGGTGCGGAACGGGAGGGATCCGTTCAGGTCGCTGGCGGTTAGCAGAATGGATACACCTATTTTTCTTTTCATTAATTCCATTTGTTATGCTATCTTATCTAAAATTCAATGGTTCAGAACTATTTAAGATCTTACCTCCTAGGAGGTAAGAGCAGTGCCGTAGCATTGCCCTAAGAGCAAAGATGGCAATAACATCGCAATATATCTGAATTCCTATTACATATACTGAAAACAAATAAACGTGATCATTTATAGTGAGATAATAACTTTCTAAACGGAGAGTTTATAGAATTTATCACCAAACAATAATAGACTGAGGATTCATCTGTCACAGACAAAAAAAAAAAGAAGTTCCAACACAAAAGGGTACAGCAGAGCAATAATTCTTTTTGTCCATACTTCAATATTCAGAAGAGCATTCAGACCATCTTCCAAAGAGCCTAATAAACAAGGGTCCTGCAGAAGAGTAAAAAGGAGAACCATTAGTTTGCATCGGAATAACATAATTACTGATCTTTGGACAAAAGTTTTAAATCGCCAGCTATAGCGGGCGCTGTAGACGGATATAACGGCTCAGCAGGTCTGCCGCTAGAAGAGTTGCCATTTAACACTAATTGAATTGGGCACTATAGCAGCTATTAGCTCGCTACAAACGCTAAACTAGCCTTCATTTAGTGCCGCTAAAGGAAGTGCCGGTGTCTGGCAGGCTGAAATCAATATGGGCTTCTTAAGAATTTGTTGCTTACAGCCCAAATTGACAGACCATTGCGGGCGGGCCATGGCTGCTGCGGTTGCAGCCTCCTTCAAGGCAGCCTTGCAGTGGATCCTAGCCTGCTGGCTGTGCCGGCCCACATGGAGCTGGCACAGAACAGAATGCCAGCAGCCCTCACGCGAGCAGGCCATCCAGGAGCGTGGGCACTGTGGTGACGAAGTAGATTGAGGGGTATTTTATTAAACCGCTAAGTGGAGTTAGCGAATGCTATATCCGGCTATAGTTTTCTAGAATTCTAGCTTTCATGGAAAGCTGCCGCTAAACATGATAGACGGCTTATTTAGAACAGTGCTTTGGACATAAATATTAAAGCTTACCAAGGTGGATGGAACTCCACAGAGAAGCAATTTAATGTTGATTTCTTCATCGTATATTTTTATGGCGGGGATTGCTTCAGAAGAACCTTCTTCATCAACCAACTCAGTCTCAGGTGGGCTTATATTTATTTTTGGAGCATCCCCCAGTAGACGAGGACCAAGCTTAACACTTTGCACATGATTGTTTCTTACACAATAAAGCCGAAAGGATGCATGAGCAAGCTGAAAAGCATCCCATGTGTGGCTCACTGAACTGCATCCAACCATAATTACATTGTTAAAATATTTCCATTTATATTAAATTGGAAGAGGGAGGAGGGATGCATACCTTTGAACCACTGACATCAACGCATGGCGAAAATGAGATGCTGCATAAGATGAGAACGAATTTCTCCAGTATATTACATATGGGATACCCTAAAATAAAAGAATACCAACATTAGCGAAATTCTAGAAATAATAAATTGGTTCATTAACAGTTAACACTTCAGGCAATATAAATTAAGAACTTATAGCAATTCGTCTAGCTACAGAGGAACATAAGAATAAAAAATGGTATGAATAGATTTGTAAATATAAGCCAACACCTAACAGCAATGCGACATTGTTGCCGAACTGAGAAAAGCAGAACCAAAGTGAACAATCTGAAGAAAACATGGACACTTGATATGTACACATCTCCAAGAAAATATGGTAATAAGAATAGTGGACAGGTAATAATACTAGTTGTCCAAGCTATGCAGTTATTATACAGAAAAACTATCTACCTTTGAATGGACTGCTTGGGCAAGTTTTTCGCCTATAGGAACTTCCAGATACACCTGCATAGAGAGTATGGTTATCATCAGCCATAAAAAAATAAAAGTTGAACCCACGTGGCAATATATCCAAGATGTTGGAGCATCACAAAGGTCACATGTTCTCTGAATGACACATAGCTTTCCACTTCCATAATATAAATGAAACAATTTACACACAGGATATTCAGAAGTGGATTCGGCTCCAGAATCCAGAGTACCCAACTAAGTAGTTGTAACATGAATAGTATAGACAAGACAGTCAATGAAACAAACTGGCATGGTCACTGCAGGCTCATACAATACAATTTGCCAAAACATCATCCGTTGCAGTACGAGTTATGAGTTATCCAAAAAATCAGATAATGATGCAATTAGAAAGTGGTGCTGATATCAGATCCTGGTATTGCTGTTCAACTAACAGCTAAATGCACAGCAAGTTAGCACATTTGACTAACAAGTAGTAATAACATTTGCACACACTTGAGTGAAGCTCAGAGCTTACTATCGTGGGGAACGGTGGGCTGATGAGAGTGCTAAACGCCTGCGGGTCAGAGACATCGGCGTCCCCCCACACGAGCGAGCCAATCTCCTTTTCATCCTCGAGCTGCTGCCCCTGGATGTACAAGAAGTTGGGCTGCACCACCCGCTGCGCTTCGAGGAATTGCTCAGGTGTAGGATTGAGCAGCGTGTGGACCTGCATTTAGAAGCACCCTAACTCAGCTGACACGTAGGAGGAGGGAAACTTCCATGAACACACTCAAGCGAGGACACCACCAACTGACCTCCAATCTCCCGGCCGAGCTGAGCTCCGGGAAGGGGTACGACGGACGCAGCCGCTTCGCCTCCGGCCCGGACTTTGCTGCCGGCGAGCGCTTCTCGGCCTGCTTCCCACAAAGCACCGCGAGGAGAACGCAGTTGCTCCGCGAGAAGCTCTGGATTTGAGACATGGCTGGCTGGTCGGAGTCGGAGCCTCCCCGACGGCGGCCAAGCAGAAGAAACCCCGCCCCTCCAAATCCACTTCACACCTTCATGGAACAAACCCTGCGAGCGACACAAGAACCGGATCAGGAATCCCCGAAAACCCAACCAAATCGGCAGCGAAACCCCACGAATCCGAGCGGGCAAACTCACCAAGACGCGATTTTGCGGCGGAATCGGCGGCGGCGCAGCTGGAATCGGCGGCCGGGAAAGGGGGGAGGATTCGATCCGGAGCGAAGGGGAGGGCAAAGAAGGGTAAAGTGCGCGAGAAGAGAACGCACAGAGCCCCCGACGATTAGAGGAAATAGCTACTGCAACAACGCGAAAGCAAATCCCACTGCGGAGGCAATAAAAAAGAGGAGCCGTGCTTGTGGTGGTGGCGAATCGGCCCACGCCCCCATCCCGATCGAGACAAACACACAGCGCAATCCGGAGAGAGAGGAGGAGGGACCAAAAAAAAATCTCGCTCCAAGAACCCGAACAGAAACTGAAGCTGGATTAAACGGCGACGACGAGCACGCGGATCAGGCAGGCGGGGCTCATTACCAGCGGCGACCAACCAGCCAACCGATAGCAATCCCGCATCGAAGAGGCAGAAACACTGGAACAGTCTGGGCTCGCCCAGGGACGCGTCAAGATTGGATTTTTGACGGTTGTGCGCAGGCCAGTCCGGAGATTCTCGCGGACTTTTCCTCCTCGGATTTTCGTCCTGCCTGCCTGCCTGCTCACACCACGCTCGTAGTAATCACACGCATCTCCCCGCTCGATGTGTGTCTGCTGGTGCTGGTGCGTTTCTTTCCCTGCGCTTTTTTGTTTTCTCCTTTTTCCTCCGCTTCATTACTGCTCCGAGCCAGGCGACGGCCGGAGGAAAAACGTGGATTAAAAGATTAGGAATTTCAGGAGCAGGATTGGGGTTTGGGAGAGGGCGAAATAATCTCGTTCCGGGAGCAATTGTTTTTGCCGGGATCTGAATATCGGCTGCTTTTGGTGTGCATGTACGAGTATTTTTTGGTGGTGCCGTTTGGTGCAGATGGATTCGGGTGTGGCGTACGACTGGGGTCGGGAAACGGTGGCGAGTGCATCGGAACTCGTGGGGCGTGTGCACGGGCGTTGCTCGCGGCGGCTCTGGCCTC
Organism: Paspalum vaginatum; assembly: GCA_030272315.1. Lineage (NCBI taxonomy): Eukaryota > Viridiplantae > Streptophyta > Magnoliopsida > Poales > Poaceae > Paspalum > Paspalum vaginatum. Next base: position 14,275,785 of record CM059013.1, on the reverse strand, counting down.
CTCCTGACTCCTGTGTGTTCGTGGAATCGTGGGAGCAAACGGCGCGTTTGATCCGTTTCGGTGTGTTCCCAACGGTGGAGCGACCGCCCAGCGACGCCGACGCCAGAGCTCACGCGCCGTCGGCGTCAGGAGATGGGATGGGCAGTACTGTGTCTGACTGGTGGGCCCTGCTAGGCGTTTAGTCTGGCATCTGTGTCAAATAGGGCCCGTCGGCCATGTACTGCTTCGTCGTGAGGCCTCGGCTTGATACATCTCTGATATACATGCGATTGGCTAAAATTAACTTTAAAATGTCTATCATTAGCTATTCCGACAAAATAATATGTGTTAATAAATTATTACACAAATTATATAAACCAGATTGATCAAAAAAAGCTCTAATTGTCGTGGCCACGGACGGATCTGTGGCCCCAAGCGAGACTTGATTGGAGAAAACATTAGACATGCCTCTAGCTCGCAGGATGGCAGCCATCCATCTCCATGTGTAGCATGAGCTCTCGGTGTTTGCAGTGACGCCTAGCGCCGGGGCCAGTCGAGACGGCGGGGTTTGACCACGCGAGCCACGGGAGAACGATGGCGGATAACCCTAGACGGGCGAGGCAGTGGGCGGAGGCCGACCCCAGCAACCACAGCCCATACCAGTGAGCGCCGCAAAGGCGGGGACCGAGGGTGGGGCGGTCAAGTCTTGGCCAAAGATGGAGTGAGACAAAGAAAGACAAGGGTAAAGGGCAGGTGAAACAAGGAGTTAAAATAAAGAAATGAGAAATGTATATTAATAGATAGTAGAATACGAAGGATATAATATAGAAAACATTGTGTGAAAGAAAATGACTGAGGGGATGTACTTTTGGAAGGACCTATAACTATATTTTTAACGGATCAAATATATGGCACACCATTGCCGACGGCTCAATAATTAACTAAGAAATAACTCAACAAGTGAACAAACAAATAAACATGATTTGAAGATAAAAAAAATAACGCACATATTCATAATTAAGAAAATTGCTCACAACTTAGCATAGGAAATCCTATATAGAAACACCGTATTTGCTACAATGGTTGTCAATGGTTGTGCTACAATGCAAGTTTAGAACATGGAAATTGCTGAACTAAGATGAATAATTTGCATGTTGGCTCAACATAAATTGCATACAGATGGAGCCACATGTCTAATGAGGAAGTAAACTAGGATGGACATGCAAGGGGAACTATACACTACCACATTTAGGTCTTGTTCAAATTTGATTGAAAAGGATTTAATCCCCTTCAATCCTTTTCAATCTCTATCTAACCGAACAAAGGACTGGGGCTAACGATGAGGACTCGTTGTGTCTCCGCAAATCCTACCCCTTCGATCGTCAGATCTGGTCAGGTACCCACCATGGTGAGGGATCATCAAGGTCATACATATCTCGTTCTACCCCTTCAATCGCCAAATCTGGTCAGGTACGTGGTGAGGGATCATCAAGTATCCCGTGGCTGTATGCAAGGTCATCACCACATGTACAGTTTGTTTAGAAAAAAAAATCCACATAAAGAAAAAATTCACATAAGAGCCATGTTTTGTGATATTTAGGAAGACTTCTCGAGTTTCAAATGTTGGTCGATGTTGAGTACAGCATATCAAAGACCGACCTCACTGGCAGTGTGCTTGCCTCAAACTTCACTTCAAATTTGAATCTAAAATGTAAACAGACTAAAACAACAACGAAGCTTAAATCGAGTCAATAAAGGTGCCAGTGCCAGTTCCGATCAAACAGCGTCACGCTGCGGCACCTTACAAGCAGTGAGACAAATTGCTTTGCACCCACCACAGATTGCATTGTTCAATGTTCATCGTGCACCGATACGACAAATTTATAGACAATGAGAGGCGCAACCCTGAGCAGCATGTATCAGAAAATCACAAAGACCAGTACGGAACTACATTCTGGTACTGATTTATTCAGATATACATGAATTCTCCACCCCTGACAGCATTCGCGGCTCCCCTCCTGTCTTCCTCCTCCTCCCTTTCACGCTCCTTCCTGCTCTCATAAACGTGGTCATCCGTCCTCAGCTCATGCCGGCAGATTGGACAGGAGTTGTTCTCGTCCTAAATGAAACAAAAGGTTGTGATTGATTTGCGACACTGGTTGTAATAATGATTCTATTCTACACCAAATTTATCTAATTATTCACAGGGTTCACAAGAAGATTACCAGCCATGGCTTCAGGCAAGGAGGATGGAAAAGATGCTTGCACGGCAGCTCCTGCATCTTGTCATCCACAACCAAGTTTTCACGGCAGACAGCGCACTCTGTCTCGCTGCCCAATCTAGAGATGACTTCCTCGGTAACAGTTACGACTGGTAGATTGGCGACAACTTCCTTTGAAGCCGGGGGTGCTCTAGGTGGCTGCCCAATGATTCCCTGGCAATTAAATTTAAACTATAGGTCAATATTTTGACATCTATTACAGTTTTAGCTAACTGAATCAAACTTGCATGACAGTAGAAGTTGTCACAACCGAACTAGAAACTAATTGACTATAAACTGCACATTTAGATCCTTCCCACTATAGCAAAGCCAAGAATATGTAAATTTGTAACTCAAGGATGTCAGGTATTAACAAAGATGATAAATGTATATCGATTTAAGATAGCGATTTCCCCCATCCATTAAAAATGATGAGATGACATCTGGCTCTACTTTTGAGCAAAATCAGTACTATCACTTGAGTGTAGTGCAAATTAAGTTCATAAAGGTAGTTTGTCATCAGATTGGACAAACTAAAGAAAGTTGTTATCCCAAAAGATCAGAAGCATAAAATTGTGTACCCTATTTTTAGATGGTTATTAAGAGACCTAGCAGTGTGCACTGACAAACTTAGAAAGGCCACCATGGGAGAATATATACTAAGGAAGAGAATTCTCATGAAATGGCTAAGTATCCATTATGCCCACCTGCAATGATTCTTCCAAGGCAGTTTCTAGATCCCTGTCGCGTGATATGGTTTCTAAGAAGTTCATTATAGCAGGTGTAATCTCAGATCCAGGCTCTGTTCTATTGCTGTTTGCATCTTGTTCTGCAGAGGATTCAGTCAGTATGCTCAATTCCTGTGCTAAATTCTGTGCAACAAGCCATGCTGGAGGAGGAGGTTCCTGTCCCACAGTAAGGTGCCCTTCAAAAAGGAATCTGGTGTCTGCAAAAAGCGACATCTTATTAGCAAATAGGCACTTACAAGTTTAAGACTTTTGAGGAGAAACAATTATATTAAGTGCATAAATAAAATATGCCCGCACATTTTTTAAAATTTGTACTCAGCTTGAAAAACCCAATATATGTTATCTAACTATAAACAGAGGGCATTTGAAGCTTAAGTTCTTACAAGTTACAACATCACCACCAGACCAGTCATTTCATAAACCACTCCATGTGTATTTTAACTATTTATCAACGCTTTTTGATGCCTCATTTTTTACAATTAACCACATATATTATATTATTATTTCGACTTAGTTTGTTAATCTAAAAGTATTTTATATGTTTACTATGCCATATAAAAAAAATTCGATCAACCTAGGAGGAACAAGATTTCTTTTTAAATTACGAAGAAATAGGCACCCTAATGGCCTAAACAAGGGCTTGACCTTCGGTGATCTGGGCATACATCCACACACTTGACCCACTGAGCTAGGTTCAGCTCCTATGTTTACTATGTACCTGCTTCTCTGTTGATTGGCATGGAATCCTCATTTTCTTTTTCATCAAGATGTTCCCGGGCCCTCGAAATGCAGGTCTTTAAGTGCTCCTTCTCAGCAGGATTAGTTACCAGCTTCTCTGTTCCCAGAAAGAGATTCAGACCAGCACGCCAGAATCCAGGAGCTGTATATCTGGTCTGAAGCACTGTTGCAACACGGCAAACTGTTGAATACATCTGCAAAAATTAACAATGATCAAAATAAACACAAATACAACAGATGACACTTGTAGCAGTCAAGAACGAACAAAAAGGAGATTCAAGGCCTAGCAGTCCAAAAAAATACTTATGTAAAATAGTAATAATATAGTCATATGGTTGCACTATAGAATGCAGGAGGAATGCACAAGATTGATTCTGCTTAAAAGAATTGCAAAGCATGCATTTTATTTACAAAAATGATATAGATTGAGAGGCCCGCCAAGATTGACACTATGCATTTTGCGGCTCCATGGAAAATATATCCATAATATATGTATAATTGTATATAGGTGTCATGCAGTAGCATGTACACATCTTTCATGTACTCATAGTTAAGCACACCAAGAAGTTACCTTAGCGTTACTACTCCATATTCCACATCTTATGCTCTACTAATTTCTGCGGATAAGCCAGCTCCTTAGATGAAGATCAATACTTTGTGTCCTATTAGGCCATTACCTCCGAACTTGGTAAGATTAGCTCATTTTTAGCCCAAATGATTGCGTGCATTTTGTGCATATGATATATATACTACTATGTGTTATAAACATGGGGGGAAAACTTCCTCCAAAATGTTATCCCATGACACTTTTATGACCTCAACCATGATGATGTCATCTTAGTTAAAGCATCCCTTAAACAGGGTGAAGAAAAGTCATGCCATTTTAAACAGACCCTATGCATCACGCTGCTCTGAAGTTCGGCCATGTTGCTAATTTACTATACGAATATCTAACATTTTGATCAAAACCATAGTAGAACAACGACCTTAAGGCAGCCTTGCTTGGGGATATGCACAACATTCGACGTCCCTGGTAAATGGAAACCCCACGGCTAAATTTAGAGGCTGTAATCAAAACAAGCCCAAACCCCACATCTTCTAGATCCACGGCCAAATGTGGAGCTTCCTTCCACGAGCAAGCATTCGCCGCCAGCATGGCGCGCTCCTTGCTGACCGGAGGTGTAATTCCCGTGGGGAGCGGAGAGGCAGGTGGCAGGTGGGGCCGAGCCGGCGGGGCTTACCGATCCGCGGAGGGCGGGGGAGGCGGCGGCGTAGCCGTCCCGGACCGCGGCGGCGAGCTCGGCGACGGCCTCCTCGAAGTGCTGCTTCTTCCCGAGCCTCTGCCGCAGCGCCTGGAGGCGCGCCTCGTCCGTCGCGGCGGCCGACGACATGGCGGCAAAGGCTGCGTGTGCAGGGAGCTCCTGTTCCGATCCCCCGCCCGGCGAATTAGGTATCAGGAAAAAAAAAAGGGGGGGCTCGTGCGGGAGGTAGCAGCAGCAAGAACGGCGTGCTTGTGCTTCCCCCCGACCCCCCGCGCGCCGGAGGTATGAAAGGGAGGCGGTGGCTTTGCCTTGGCGGAGAGGAAAGAAACGCCGCGGGGCGGTGGCCGGACGGGGGAAGTTTGCCCACGCCGTTAACTTTTGATTGCCGACCTGTATGGTGGGTCCACCGACTCGACTCGGCGGCCGGTGTCTCGTTTTGCAGGCCGGGACTGGACTGGGCCGGGGCGCTGCCGGGCCGCGTGCGCCCACGACGGCGACGGTCCGCGGCCCGCGCAGACGGCGGCAGCCGCTGCGGGAGGGGCAAAGAGTTTGCGCCGTCGTGGGCCGGGAAGTGGAGCCCAACGCGCGCCTCCCTCCGCGGACGGGATGGGATCGGATCGGCGAGCCGAAACGAAACCAGGTACGCGCGCCGCGGTCGCCGCGCCGGAGGAATCGAAGAACCCCCGCCGCGCCGCTCCGGGTTCACCGTCTCGGCGCGCGCATACGTGACGTGACGGGAACGAGATGGTGGTGATCCTGGGCTGGTGTCTGGGTGTGGGTGGCTCGGGCCGCGCGCGCGGACTCGGAAGCAGAGGCACACACGTACGTCTACTGCACGGCGCCACGGCCCACCGCCGCATGCGCGGGATGGCTGTTATAAGGTGGACGGCGTGGCGCACGTGCGTGAAGACGAGCCGCATGAGGGACGGTCAGACGGTGTGCCACGCCGCAACACGTACGTCGTCTATTGCCTTGCGAGCGATTAACTCCTGAGTCCTGATCATCTGTCTGTCGTCCCCACAACACGCGCCGCCGCAAAAACACCACACCAGGCGGGACAGAATGGTGTCGGCAACACGTAACGTCGTGTATGCGAATGCGAGCCGAACTCATTCACTCATCTGTCTGTCGCCCCCACGCGCCGGCCGATGCCTATAAGCCCGATATGATCCTCGTCGTCAGCTTGGATTTGGATCTGCCAAACCACGCGGCCATCCTTATCCTTTGTTATACTGACAATACTGTGCCCGTTTTCACCCGCCGTACGCCCAATAATAACGGTTGGTAGGGCTAGGAGTAGATCCCAAGCACTGTACGAAGCACTTGCGTTGCATGCAGTACAACTGATAATATGAGGCATAATAAATAGGAGCTAGCTAGTATTCTCTCTCTCTCGATGCAAGAAATAAACGCTTGAAATTCAGGTGTGCCGACGATACATCGACGAGCCGGTCGAAGATGACAGTGTTAGAACATCTCCAGCGGACTCCGTAAAAAGAATACAAGATGATATTGTAGCGCTAGTGATAAGAAAAGATACTTTGCTGATAGTCTTAGTGTATCTATGTAGTGGACTCCGTAAAAAGAATACAAGATGATATTGTAGCGCTAGTGATAAGAAAAGATACTTTGCTGATAGTCTTAGTGTATCTATGTAGTGCGGTGTGCGTATACACATGTATGTATGTATGCATATAGTCCACATACACCCACAAATCGTCTCAGGTCAAATCGTACCACTTCTCCTTGTCAGTGTTTGTCCTCTACCTCCAGCGTCGTCGAAACAGACTGGTGGGACGGAATTCAGCATATACTACTCCGTGTACTACATGCATCGCACCGGGCTCCTCTATCTCCCACACTCCACACCACATTTATCAATTCATCCAGCTGGGGATCCGTTGGAGATTATATATGTAGTCGTACCACCACCAATGCTTATTTATTCCAGGCCAGCACGTACTAATTGTTGAGGCATCTCGTTCGATTTTAATGCATATATGCATGTATAGCCCTATATATGATTGACGTCTGATCACACATAAACAAAACAAAGTGCACATTATTTCTGGGGTGCTCCATCGTGCCGTCCCAGTTGCCACGCCACGCCACGCCAAAACGGATGGAGCCGATGGAGCTGAGGCGGTGACGCACGGATGCGGACGGCACGCAGAGAGAGAGAGAGAGAGAGAGAGAGAGAGAGAGAGAGAGAGAGAGAGAGAGAGAGAGAGAGAGAGAGAGAGAGAGAGAGAGAGAGGTTGCATTGTGCACCCATCATCAAAGAAGTTGGCTAACCGCTGCCGTTTTCCTACCTGCAAATTGATTTTGGAGGGAATGAAGAAAAGGGCGAAATGTGGTTAGGGAGTGCACTACGTGTACGTACGGTTGTTGTATATGGTGACCTCTGATCGATAGATGAACTGTTTGTTTATGGCCGTGTCCAGTGTCCTATTCCTACCCCAGGGGATGGGCTAAACTCGGTGCGCGAGAAATATATATTCAAGTTTTATTATAGCCCGGCCCATGACGGTGGGATACCTAGAGTTGTTGTATGCTAGGCACTAGCTCTAGCTGGTGCCGGCCGCGCCGGAGATGATGCTCGAGAGGTGTTTGCATGCATGCATGCGACGACTGAATCCGTTGCGAAGTTGTTTGATGTCCAAGTCAGGTGTATGGATGGATTATTGAACTCAAAGTCAATTGCTTGGAGTGTATATCTACTATCCTTTCACAGGAATGAAGAAACAAGACAAAAAAGAGAGGGAGTTCACCGATTCGAAGCTTAACTAGAGAAACCAAATAAACGCCGCCGATCGGATCGATCGGAGTACAAAATGAACTCCTGCGTGCTTATTATGCAGTGCACTTGGGCAAACAATGAAACAACTGACCGTGGATGCTACTCCGACGTACTACGCCTCTACCAGCAGGGAGGACCAGTTTAGAGATAAACTGCTGCTGTACTCAGAGTTCAGCGAGGCCTTCCGTCACGTCAAGATCACACCGTTCGGCCTTGTCTCCTTGATATGCGCCGTGCCGTACGTACGTTCGGCTCCGACCCCGCGGCAGTTTCTTTGATCCTGGGCACCACCAACACCAACTCGGCAAAAGAACACCCCTTGGCCCCAAAACCGGACGCCACCTCCAAGTCGATCGAGACGATCTGCGTCGTGCCCACAGGTTTCCTTCCAGCAGCTGCCCATCCGTTGCCACGCCCACGCCATCCCGGTACGGTCCCGGCCGGGCGCCCGGGCTGGCGGTTTTGGTGCGCTCGATCGGTGAACGTGAACGGCTGCCAGGGAATCCCGTCCCAAAGACAGAAACGGAGCACGAAAACGAGCAAGATATCAGATCATGGGCTCATGGCTGTCTGGCCCCGCCAAGAGCATCTAAAAGCGAGGAGCCTACACGCTTTCCGCGCGCGAACGACCACGACCGGCCGGGCTAGATTGTCACATGCATGAACAGCGTTCCCTTGGGCTAGACTAAAGCATCTCTTGGGCTGTTTTCAACGTGACACCTCATCCCAATTCTTTAAATTCCACTTATCTCTATATTTTACGTCAGCTGCAATGCAAAACAGTACCAAACAGTATAAAATAGTGTCAAATAGTGCCGCTGCAGTGTTGTTTTGATGGACTCGAGTCCCATTGAGGACAGGCTTACCCCTTTTTATTTTTGTCTGTTTTTACCGAAAGTAAAGCGTCTTTTAGCAAGAGGTTTACACTATATCACGCGAGTAACATCACTGATGTGACGGCAACTGCTCAAATGATGGCCTCAGCTTATAATAGTGCTTGCAAAGTAAGGTGTCAGGTGCCGTGCACCCACCCGGAGCTAGACGGCGGAGCACAGTGCTTCGGCTGGAACACACTGTAGATCACCGTGGCTCCGCAAGTGCCAGCGGACACGAGCTCAACTGATCCGCCTTTTTCACCTTTCACAATTTTATTAGGAAATTATTACTGTAATGTTTTTTTCCGCGGCAAATTAAGGAGGAGGCATCGCCGGAGGTAACTTTTAGTTTGGAAGTATTTTACCGGGGTGGGTGGTGGGTGGGTAAATAAAAAAGACCGCGCCGAAACGACGAGAGGAGTGAGGGCGACGAGCCGGGAGCCGCGCCGGGGCAGCCGGGCAAAGCCACACGCGAGGGCGAGGAGGCGACACGGGACGACGCGAGCCCCCACCGCAGCGCATGCTATCTCCTGTCCAGTAGCGCGTCAGCGTCGCTTCCGATTATAAGTAGCGCGGCCAGGCCGCCAGCTGCCATCTCCATTCTCTCCCCCACCGCCTCCCCCCACCGTTCCTCCCTCACTCACTCACCGAGGAGCCAGAGCCAGGCACCAATAATCCGTCCATCCACCACCACCACCACCTGCGATGTGCGGCGGCGCCATCCTCTCGGGTTTCATCCGCCCCTCGGGGGCCGCGGCGGCCAAGCAGCAGCAGCTGCGCCGGGTCACCGCCGACGTGCTGTGGCCGGGGCTCGCCAGGAAGGGGGCGCTCAAGGTCGAGGACTTCGAGGCCGACTTCCGCGAGTTCGAGCGCGGCCTCGCCGAGGCCGAGGACGACGTCGACGGCGCGGGCCGCGAAGATGACGACGAGGTCCAGGAGGTCCCTCCGCCGGAGCCGCCCAAGTTCGTCTTCGCCGCCGCGGCCAAGCCAGCTGGTGAGCGCCGCATTAAAGACGCTGCCTTTCTTTCTTTCTTTCTTTCTTTTACTCCTCGGTTCTGTTCTGCGGCACCACCGCACACGCACTCTGCCTAGACGGCGAAAGAAAGATGCGTCTTTTGATTTTGAGATGAGGGGCGGTTTCTCGGATCTCCTCTCGTTGTTCAGAGGAGAGAACCGGGGTTCCATCCATGAAGCTGCAGTGCAGCCAATCTAGGCTTCTGGATGCAAGGCGAAGATAGATTTTATCTCCCATTCTTGATTCTTCTGCTTAGCGGGTAGTCATGGAGTGGGCAGCGCTGTTCGGTAGGAAGTAGGAACCGAAGGCTGCCTTGGTATTTGGTCTGCTAACAGCTATCTTCCCTGTCTGGAGTAATTTGCTAATATATGCTGCAAGTGGATAGATTATTTTCTTCATAAGGTAGTTCATGCACTTCGCTCTGTGGTGTGTCTAGAGTTCTAGATCCTTGCGCTAATCTCGGGATTTTAACCACGCAGAGGCAGATTTGTTCATCTTTTTTGTGATTGCGGTTTTACGGTTAACGTAAATGGTCTACTGAGAAATCATGTAAATAAGTAGTAGTACTTGTGTTGTTAGGGTACGTTGAGATTATTAGCTGTATTCTGATTAGGCATCTTGCTTATCTTTCGTTAATTTTCAGTGAAGAATGGTTATTCCTTTTCAATTGGTATCTCAATATAAATGGTTAGATTCAGGTCTATGCTTCTTTTCCTGTCATTTTTATTTCTAAAAATCCAGGTTATGCTGTGTTCCCTTGTCTAGTCAAGAGAGAAGAATTTAAGACCTTCTAATTTTCACGTACTTAATTACGAAGTTTAGTAGATAAAAAATATTAAACTATGTGTTAGTTGAAGATCTCGATGGTTCTTCAAAGGTGACTGATTGTAATAGATCTAGAACATATTATCTCTTCCTTTTCGTAGTCCACCAAATTGATTTTGTTTACAGCATATGTTCACGGACATTTCGTGTACTACAGATTGCGTCTACTCTTAGTTCATTTGAGAAAAGGATTATTTGTGCTTCAATCTCTTTGTTATTTGCCACTATTATCCAGTTCAGCTACCCTGAAGGGCAAATTATCCTACAAGTAAAGTACTTAATTATTTGTTGATTACAAACACTTCATGCTAGATGTGGAAGGTGCCAAGCTCCTGGTCACTGGCTTGTTATCTGAATATTTGATTTCGTAAATTTAAGACATAAAATGGGATTATAGTAAATAGATTCATCACCTATTGGAGTGGGAGATCCTTTTTTTTTTTGGCTGCTGGGATGAGTCAGTCACAGTGTTGCATACTAGACTATCATGATGTTCGGTAAGCTGCTGTTGAGACTCTTTTTTTTCATACTGGTATTGTCTGTATTTTTACTATCTGTAATTGTTGTAATTCTTCTGTATCTGTTACTATCTGCTTATAGAAGTGTTCTTCGTATTTTTAAAAAACTTGCAAATGCCTATGTAGATGGCGTGATGGCTCCAAAGGATGTTCAACGTGATGGACCTACTGCTCACTCAGCCAAGCGCCACCGGAAGAATCAGTACAGGGGGATCCGCCAGCGTCCTTGGGGCAAATGGGCAGCTGAAATCAGAGACCCTAGCAAGGGTGTCCGTGTTTGGCTTGGAACTTACAACACAGCTGAGGAGGCAGCTAGGGCATATGATGCTGAAGCTCGCAAGATCCGTGGAAAGAAAGCGAAGGTTAACTTTCCTGATGAAGTGCTGGGTGCTCACAAGCCAATCCTAAAGCCAACTGCTGCCAATGGAACAGGGCTAGCTCCACCTCCAAAGACCTGTGCTGAAGAGGCTTTCAATACTCTGAACAACGGAGACAATGATTTGTTCGCAATGTTTGCCTTCAGTGACAATAAGATTCCTGTGAGGACAGCTGAGAATGCCAGTCCCACCACTGCAGTAAAAGCTCTTGTGCCCACTAAGAGACCTGCAACAAACATGCTCTCTGACCAGAGCAGCAACTCATATGGCTCTTCTGACTTTGGGTGGGACGATGAGAGCATGACCTCAGATTACACCTCAGTCTTTGCTCCCAATAATGTTGTTCCAGCATATGGTGATCCTGCTTACATGCAAGGTGTAGCATCAAAGAGAATGAAGAACGACTATGGTGTAGCCGTGCTTCAGGGAAACGGCAGGCCCTGTCTCACACAAGGCATGTCGGGTTTTGATCCTGAGATGAACTATGAGCCATTGGCTTATGTTGAGAGCAGCTCAGACACATCCATGGACAGCCTTTTCCAAACTGATGTTCCACAGAACGGGGCAAGCAACGGGGATCTCTGGAGCCTTGATGAGCTCCTCCTGGTAGCTGGTGCTTACTGAGAAGCTATGGTTATTGTCAGTGTGGTGTGTTGACAGTGAAAAATGTAAGACATCCATACTGGCTGTTTTCTTTTCCCTACTCAAATCTCCTGTAAAAGATTACTTCTGTTGTCAAATGGAGTATATCAGCTTCGTTTTGTTTTTATGCCAGGTCTCCTACCTGTGGTGAATGTTGAAGAGCCAGTTATATCCGCTGTGTTTCCTGGAGGACCGTACCGTAGTTATGTATGCTAGATTTTATAATATGCTTTTGCCAGTGGAACTCTATGGCGATGTTTATAGTATGCTGGTGCAAGGTGCAGTCGCGAGTTTGAGACTGATTCAATAACTACCATGCCCATATGCTTGCTGTACTGTGACGTTAAGTTGTTATATGTATATACTGTGCTTGGATTGCAATTATTTGTCTGCAAGCACTCGATTTCGCTTTCTTGGCAACATTTCTTTTCAGGAAATGTTAGGTGCCGGCCAAGGTCGACGATATGTGGCACCAGAAATCGAGAAAGATCTAGATCTAATCAAACTTTCAGATTGCTGATGTGCATTGCTAATTTGTTTTTGTCTCATACAGCTGTTTGCTGGGAATAAATGAATAAGTTTGCGTTAAATTCCGGGTGGGTTTGTTTAAGGGCCACTGGGTGAAGCCATTAGCTGAACCTGGTCGGTTTGTGTGTGTAGTTTTATGCTCAAGACATTTGTATGCTGCAGACAGATACTGGAACAGTCCAAGATACATAAAAAAGGTCATCTTGGACTGTGACCCCAAACTGTGAGAGACTGAGAGGTGGTGAAGTGCACACCGATTTGGTGCCTGGTTTTGCCTTTCTAGGTTAGTACTGAGATCTAGAGCCACATACAGAGTCGAATTCTTGTTTTTTTAAAGACCAAAAACAAAGCCCTGAATTAACCTGTCGTAGCTGTTAACGTGTCTTTTTCACCTTACATGTCTAGTGGTGTTCTTTTTAGAAAGTGCGAGTATCAGAGACTGGGAAAATTCAGGCTGCAGGCCGAGTCTGCTTCACCACGGATTTATTTTCAAGATTAGAATCGAAAACAAGGCAGCAAATTGGCCAACTTGGTCCTCCGGCTGTTGCTTGTGCTGTCAGCTGTGGTCCCTGTCTCCCTGAGTAGCATTGCGGTTTAAGGATTCGGATATTTCTGTGACCACCATCCCAGTGGGCTTTGAGAAAGTTTAACTCCAACCTCGGACCATTGAGAGGCAATAATTTACGTGGAGAAGTCTGTAACTCTTACTCAACGTTCCCACACATAATATAATTTCAACCTCAACTAATAGACCATCTAAAATATACACCTCCAATCCCCTGACATGACCATTCACATTTCGAACCGATGCAATAAGCATTAAGCTTAGTCTTCATTTATCCTACGTCTACAAAAATACGAATTTTTAGGATTTTTAAGACAAATGAAGCAAAGTGGGAAAAGATCGTGTCCCTCATGAAGGCCTTGTTAGATGTATCGAGTTGTATATGCACAAAATTTGGACTTTAAAACCCAAATATAGCTTAAGTTGATGATGAAACTTTGGGAAATCACTTATAAGTATTCCCCGCGTTCTAATTTATAGGTTGTTTAACACCAAATTTGACTTTCTTGTCTTATTCTAAAATGTCATAATTATCATTTATTTTTATTATGATTTATCTTAACATATAATATATTTTAGCTATGACTTGAATTTATCTTATTTTCATGGATTTTTTTGAATAAAACGACTTGGTTAAATTTGGTGTCAACAAAATCAAATGACATATAAATTGAGATGGAAGGAGTAATTCAACACTAATACGCTTAATTAAGTTGTTGAGGAAAGATGTGATTTGTGGCATATATGGCTACATATGCCACTGGTTTCCCCCTTTGCTATCCATTTCATCGTAGAAATTCTTTTTCGAAACACAATACAAATCAAATATTTATATACATGCATGTGCACAACTACACTCACTAACTAATGGCACGTCGCTTACTGGCAAAAAAAAAAAAAGAATATTTACTACAAATATGAGTGCACATGTGCAGTCGGATGCTCAAACCTAGGTGAGCAGATTTTTCAATATAACGAACATAACCAGGAGAGGCGCCCTTTATATTTCATCACCTTCATTGATTGACGTGGCGAATAATATGAACGTACATTCCAGGCGGCGAGCAAAATAAAAATCTCTTTTTTCCCTGCATGAAAAGGGGAGAGAACAAAGCCTGACGTGTCAAAAAAGGGTCGAGAGGATGTATGTGGATCGATCGTCATCGTGTCGACGAATAAGATCAATTTCACATCGAACTCGCTTGAGACGGACGAGGTTTGGGGCGGGACGGGACAAGACATCGCGGGCTACAGCGCAGGAGCACACAGGGCAGAACCCATTCGCTGAGCGAGCCTGATCCTCCGCGCGCCGCGATGTGGCCATCCAGCACTTGGCTCCGAAAAGGACCGCACGAGGCGACGACGACGCTCCATTCCCTCGACCTCGATCGATCTGTTTTTTGGTTCATCATCATTTGATTGCCATGGATCCCACCCACTGGCCTTGGGTTCAATGAACCTGATGCAGGCCTCCCCCGCAGGCCCCAGCACGCATCCCCCTCAGATATTTCACTACCACCACCAACATAATGGCCAATGGGCAGGCAGGTCTCCTTTCGCCGAGGACCATCCAAACAGCTTCAAACAAACTGTACTACGTCTATTTTCTTGCATGGTATGTAGCTTACCAGTTACCATGCGTGCAGTGCGTTCAGGTGTGTGAGGAACCAAGTGTGTATATGGGTTTGTCAGTGATCGAAATTTGTCAGACTAAACTGATACTCCTTATTTGCATTCTGCGCTGTTCGGTCTTTCGGAACTAGTGGTGGTAGATCCTACTCTCTCTATGCCTTCCTATACCTTTAGGCAAAGAAGAAAGATTCACTGGGGTCGGCTTTCCATCATGCATGAGCATAACACAACCTAACAATGCAAAAGTGTGGCCATATGCATCATGCCCCAGGAAACCCCCTTGCATTGAACACCGTTAGACCAGGATTTTTTTTTTTGCAGGACTTTCAACGGCGAAAACAGCCGTGATTATATTCCTGCTGAGATTCTATACAGCCAGCCAGCAGGTCCAGGCCACAGCTAGCGTGTGACCAGCAGCAGGGTTCAGAAGACCGCCGCCGCGGGCCCGTTAATTGCAAAAGTCACCGGTCGAGATTGTCGTGTAGCGAGCGAGAGTAACCTGGCGCGGCGGATTACCCCCTCCATTTATTTCCATCGGGATTATCTGGGATCCGATTACCTAGACAACACGCTTAGTCTAACGACGACGCGTCCCGTACCATATAATCAATCAAATAACCCATCAAGTTGGCAGGTCATATATATATTGGAGGGTTTCTTAAGCTTCCCGTCAGCAAACTTTTTAACTGGTGCACTGCATCCGGCTGCAGCTCCCCTTTCCGGCTGTATATGTATGCTCCCTCCCACATGTTACATGTACGTGGTCAAGGACCAACTTGCGGCACTGTTGGTTGGCGCCGCATGCTACCTAGCTTATAGATAAACAATGAGTGGCTTCGTTTCATTTTTCTCCGGGCCCCCTTTTTCTTTTTCCTCAGCGTTTGCATATTATTCGTTGATTCGTTCTACATGTCGACACGCACGTACGTAAGCTAACTTGGTTTGTAACGTGGCAGTTGATGAGGTGCAATTTGCAGGGTGGTGTGAGATATAGAGCTAGCAGCCTAGCTGCTTGTCTTGGCATGCAACGTTGCAATCGTTTTTGACGTCCTCGCCTCGGCTCGCTCGAACCACCAGGCAGCTGGACCGTCGATCGGACGACGGCACAAGGAAGGTTAGTTTATTTGCGCTCGTCACCGCCGGCCGGCCGCCCGCCGACTCTCCAGATCGACGCCTCCGATCCGTGCGTCGTCGCAGGCCGGCCGTGTTTTGCTACTGTCTCTAGGGACAGCTACCAGAGAGATCCAAGGGAGAGAGCCTAGAGAGGCTGGGAGACGTATACGTACACGCACCCGGCCGTTTGATTTGCTGATTGCATTTGCATGGCGCCTAGCTGGCTAGCTGCATGGGGCATGAGCATGATGCCAAGCAAGCATACGTACTACATATATATACATACCGGCCAGGAGTGTCAAATGTGTGTATGTCGACACTGGCGATAGTACATCTATCTCTACTCGACTTGTGCGCGCAGGGGGGCCGGACGAGATTCCAGAGATAACGTACGTGTACTTACGGTCCCGGCCACGGACGAACACACGTTACGGGCGTACGTCCATACGGTTCGTACGTCGGCTCGGCGAGGAGCCGGAGCCGGAGCCGGAGATAGCGCTCAACTGAATCCTACCCTGGATTTTTTTTTTTTTTGAGGTGGGAATCCTACCCTGGATGATATGGCACGCGGCGCGGCGCGAGTCCTTGGGCCGGCACGTCAACCCCACACACTTCCCGCAAAAAAATTCCTCCTGGATCGAAACAACCCCTGCCGCGGGGCTTTCCTTACCTAAACGTGGGCTCAAGTCACTGGGCCTCATCTCGGCCCAGCCAACGCGCCAGCTCCGACTTCAGGGATTTTCGCAAGCTCACGATACTTTGCTTTGGTTTGTCGTGTTCCAATCTATCTCTATGTTTCTATATAATATCGTAATTTAAGAATGTTTTTTTGGTTCAAAACTTTGCGGGGCTTGTTTACTGAATTTATTTTTTTAACAAACTAAAAATGATTAGTTAGCTCAAAACCACGGTCAAAACCATTTGTAACTGGCACAAGATGACATCTGATATTTTTTTGGATAAAAGAAGCTTTATTTCAATTCAAGACGAAAATTATATATATTGTCTGATATCGGAGTTCAAGGAAGAAATATAGGACTCCAGCAATAATTAAGGGAGGTAAACACATTATTTTTCTATAATTGAATAACTGGCTAAGAATTGGGCCTAACAGTAGTCCATGTTAACCTCTCGCGGAACTGATGGGTGGTTTGAGTAGAGCTGCATTCGTTAACCTCTCGCGGTGCGGAGCAATCGCACCGCAGCTGCGGGCTCTGTTTGCCTCAGACATTTTCTGGAGAGCCCGAGGTGTGGAAGCGCAGCGCCGCCCGTGCAAGCCGGCATCAATCCGCGCGGTTGGTTGATAGGATTACTAGAGCTGATGGCCCCGCTAACGCCACGCCCATCGTGCAGTTTACGCTTAAGTTGGCCTGGTCTTAGTTAGGCCGCAGCAACCGTTGAGTAGATGATCGACGCCGAATGCAGGGGTTCTTGGTCTTGCGAAGCGACTACGTGACCTGTGAACAGAATAACATGACGGCAAGGCGGACAGAGACACTACACAAGGGACCCCACCAAAGGCACATGCAGGGAGCGTCAGAGGCCGCGATTCCTTCGTGTGATATAGAGATACTTAATACTTAATACTTAATGGATAAGGAGTAAGAAGATGATTCAGGAGGAGAGGCGGAGAGATGGTGGCGCTGATTGATGAAGAACAAGAATAAGAAGAGAAAATATCATATATCACTGGTTGGTTCTGAATCCACCATTGCATATGAATACATGATGATTGATGACCATTCTTGGCTCCCCTTGGTCTCCTGCGAGCTGAGACGGAGAGCGGCGCGGCTCATGAACTGGACACATTTCTGTTATGTTAATAAGGAAACAACCGCCAGGAGCTGCGCGCTGCATGGTGACACCGTTGGGGATGGCGTGTGGAGTTCTTCGCAGAGCTGACGGATCCGTTTAACACGCACGTGTACAGCACACAATGTATCGTCTAACATTCGACGGATTCATAAGAAAAATGTATGGGTGACAATTGTCGCTTAAAGAGCAAAGATGATTCACAGAGCTTGACTGCATGATGCGCGCACACAAGTCGTCAATAACAACTATAAAATCGGTTTCAGAAATCTACTGCTGCAAATCTACAGTCCCTCTCTCTCACGCGCGCGCACACGAACACGCACATGCCCACGATGGATAACTCAGTCACTTTCTTAACTCAGGATTTGTCGATCGGAATTCCTGGTTTGCACTGAAAACCAACTTCCAGCAGAGTATAGGCAGGGTGGTCATCCTCTCGCGGAACGAAGCATCTGCAACCATTTCCTGAGAGAGGGGAGCCGCAGCCGTAGCAGAATACAGTGCCGCACCTGCACATCTCAAGAACAGGCGGAGATTAGCTAGGTGGAGTAGTTTTTATCATACAGCTCGATCAATTTCCACAAAGGCAACTGCTGATCAGTTTCCTCGAGGCTCAGTTTTCGGTCAAGTCAACGACTCACCATCACCGAAGGTCAGTCAACTCAAGAGTTTCAGATGCCTGTGCACGGAACTGAAATCCTCCTATCCTCGATTTCGAAGATTGAGCAATCGCAGGATTGCAGCAGCATTCGGTTCGCGATTTGACAAGTGGAGGACGAATTGAAGGTAAGAATCTGCAGTACAAGTCGGATAATTTACCTGCACGCCATGCGCTTGCACCCGTCGACCTTGTCGATCATGGCGCGGCAGCTCGGGCAGCGCGTCCAGTTCTTGCCCGAGGCGAGCCTGGCCAGCACGCACCCTTGGCCGCCGCCGTCCCCGTGGCGCTCGTCCCACGGCTCCTCGCACTGCAGGCAGAAGGCGCGGGTGCAGGTGGGGCACTCCGCCTCGGACACCGCGCCGTCGGCGGCATCCAGCACCACCAGCTCGCCGCAGTCCCTGTAGGGGCACCGCGCGCGGGCCGGACCCACGGCGCGCTCGCACAGCGCGACGCACCACGCGTCGAACACGTCGATGTCCACCAGCTTCTTGCACGCCTCGGGGTGCATAAGGCCGTCGCGGCACCCGGGCGCCGGGCAGGGCACGGGCACCGCGCCGGCCGCGACGCGGCCCTCGATGTACCTCACGAGGCACTCGATGCAGAACTCGTGCGCGCAGCGCGCGTCCGCGCCGGAGCCAGCGCCGGCGCGGAAACGATCAAGCAGCAGCCTCGCCTCCATGCAGATGCCGCAGCAGAACCAGCCGATCTCGTCGTCGGTGAGCGGCGCCACGCGGGAGCGCGACGAAGACGGGCCCGGTACGGAGCCGCGGATCAGCTCCTGCAGGTACGCGTCGTCGGATGCAGGCGCGGCGTGCCCTTCCGCTGCGTTCGCCATGAGATGGGTGGGGGCAACGGTGGATCCACGAAAGGATAGTGGTAGTCGTTGTCCGTTGAGATTTTTTTTTTTTGGTACCGGGGGAGTGGTTTTCTTAAGCACAAAGGAAACCAAAGGATCACAGGCCATTTGTATTCACCGGTGCCGTCTAAATGCGTGCCCAGAGTGGACTGGTGAACATAACCTGATTCTTTCCTTTAACAATTTTATCTACAACTTTAGATGGCCATATCTTTCAACGCGTATAATTTTTCAGAGGTGTTGGATGCGATGGTGGTACCACAGCCAACTCTCTGTGAGTACTCATCTATAGTCATAACTATAGCTAACCAGTATAGCCAAACAGATTGCACAATTGCATATCTTTTGAATATCTTAGTATATCCTCATTCCCAAATTTGTATATCTTTCTAGCACCCAAGACTTTTTACTCTTAATTTGTTGTCTATTCTAAACGATTAAAAAATATTTAGTAATAATGCCTAACTACTATACTCGATATTTCCCTCTCTCTGCATCAATCATTTACTGCTATATCTTTATCAAACAGCCACAAAATTGTCCTTTTGTCTTAATTTCTTGGAAAAAGTGTGTTCTCATCCCTCAAATATTGCAAAAATTTAGCATTCATCCCTTTAGCTTTAATTGGTGCAAATCAATCCCTTAACCATTTGAACCAGTGCACCAATCATCTCTATCTTAATTTAGTTGCACTTACAATATTTTAAGTCATATAATCAACTAACTAATAACTTATTATCCATGTCATATGTTGACTAATTGACCCCCGCCCACACCCTTCCGTACCACCTCTCCTTCCTCGTGAGTGAATGGATGAGGTCCTCCACCTTTACTAAGACAAACTAGACATTCCTCACATCGCTCATTATGCATGGTTGAAAAAAAGCACCAACATAGAAAAGAGGACCAAGGAACGAGAGGTTCCTACATCACAAATCAGTCAACTACATCTGCTGAGAATCAGCTGCCTCAAGGAATCTATATTGCCGTTGAATTCGGTAGTTCGAGAGCTAGGGTTCATGACAAGGCCTATATATGTTTGACTTAATCGTTGTACGGCGTTGAGTATTAGTTAGC
Source organism: Paspalum vaginatum (assembly GCA_030272315.1). Taxonomy (NCBI): domain Eukaryota; kingdom Viridiplantae; phylum Streptophyta; class Magnoliopsida; order Poales; family Poaceae; genus Paspalum; species Paspalum vaginatum. Next base: position 14,255,497 of record CM059013.1, on the reverse strand, counting down.
ATGTGACATGGCTAACAAGGGACTAGTAAGAATATGACGTGGCCTAAACTAGTGTTAAACTAGGGTGTAGATTATTAATGCACCGTTTTGTTAGTTAAGGTTTTGATTTGCACCAATTAAAATAGTATAAAGTATGGATGTCTCACTTTTGCAATACTTCAAATGAAAAACACGCTTTTTCCTAGTTTCTTCTAATATTTCCTCAAAACCATTGTTTCCTCACCATTATCGCATCCTCCTACTTCCTTTTCCAGCTGCCTACCATCGCAATGCTTACCTAGCCCTAGCCCTCGACAGGTGATTGCTACGACAACCCCCGCCGCTGTGCCGTGTTGGCCTGACAAGCCTTTAGCAAGACCTAATTAAGCACGCCTCATGGCAGCCCAAGGCCCAATCCTTATAAATTTAACTAGAATATGAGTTTATTTCATTATCTATACATGTGCATTCGGCCATTCACCCTAAGTTGTGGACGTTAACGCTAATCATCAATATAGAGACAGTTGAGCAGTGACCTGCCTAACTGGACCTCCAAATGATCTCTGAAATATTTGCACCCTTAGGCCTTGTTTAATTAGGGAAAAATCTAAGAGAATTGGGTTGCATTGAAACGGATTGAATCCCTTGTATGTCGAAATACCACCCAATCCCCTCTAAACCCTTTAGATTCTATGTTAACCGAACAAGTCTTTGAGAACACGGGATGATATATTTCACCCATCCAATCAAATATCCCTCTCAGGGCTCGTTCGGTTAGGGAAAAAATCTAAAGAGATTGAAGGGTATTTAATCCCTTGTCCAGTCCCTAAAAAACCGGGCAAATGGAACAAGGCCTCACAGTTATGTTTCACCCATCCGATCGAACATCCCTCTCACAGTACAACAGCCATATGGATCATGGCAGCACGCAGCAGCAAAGACTGCATGCAGGAGAGGCTGCAGTCATGAATCAAACAACTAGGTTCAAGCTGTAGTCCACAGCATCACCGTACATTTAACCAACTAGATCCAACTATCCAAGCAAAGAATGAAGCAGCTGCCAATGCATATGTTCCCTTCAGTTCAGTTCGCACTCCAGGTACGCATCAGCAACTAGTTGTCCCCCCTTCTTCGATGCCAGCAAGATATGGCGCTCCCACTCGGCGAAGTTACACATGATGGTTGAAACTGTGGCACCGGCACAGCTCGGCCCCTTCTTCCATTCCACTTTGACGTCCCGTCGGGAGCCCGCAGGCGTAGCAGAAGACAAAGAAGCACCTTCAGACACCATAAAAAACATTAGGGGGGTTAAAGATTCCGCGGCATTATTGTAGCAAGTAACTCAAGACGAACTATTTCAAAAAAAAAAAAAGTACTCACAAGTCAAGACCAATACATCATTATTATACACTACACGAATGAAAAACAACTAGCTTTCATATAAAGATTCAGGATTTTGGACAACAAATTAATCTAGAGCACCCAATCAGCCTAGGAGAAACTAGGTGTGACCATAAAAAAAAAGGAAGAAATACCAGTCATGTAAATAAATTGGAGTTGAAAATAACCTATATAGCCTGGATGGTCGGGATGTATCATGCATGTATGCCTTGTCGTGAAGTAATCGTTTTTTTTAAAGTAAAGGACCAACCAATAAACTAGTACAGTATGAAAAAACAAAGAGTCTGTAAACCCTATTGGATGAGAATGTGCGCGTAGCGCAGTGGAGGTTCGCAAAAGTAAGGGAGCCCTTTTCCCCTTCCAAAAAAATGAGGTCGTTGAGGCGTGGCTTGGCTTTGCCATGCCAAATTCAATGAAATTCTGGTGAGGATGCTCCCCCGGTGACTAAAAAAAAGTAAAAACTGGAGTCAAGAGTTTGGTTCCCTATTTTTCTAAAAAAGGCCACTCACTATGCTATTTTAGTCAAATGTGTGGTTCACTTATACGGTTATACAGTGTGATACACATGTAACACATTCACTGATGGGAGGGTAATCGTTTGTATTCCTTAAATCGAAATAAGCACTAATAACGATTGTGATCAAACCAAGCAAACGCGAAGTGTTGAATTTGATAAAACAGAATAATAATAATTAATTTGAGGCAAATAACCATAGCAGAAGATAGATATACGTATATACCTGCAACGCATGACATCGCACCCACGAATCTTCTCAACAAGCATCTTGCACCTGGGGCACTGCTTCCAGAGACGCGCCTCGGCGAGCTTCTTGAGGAGCGCGGCATTCGGTTCCTTCGGTGCAGTCGTGCTGCCCCCTGTCATCGCGGCTCCAATACCAGCCGCATGTGGCGCACATTGGGTGGCCGCACGCCGGGCAGAACGCCATGGCCGGCGTCTTGCCGCCTGTTTTCTCGAGCATCACCCCGCACCGGAGGTTCGGGCAGTACGCGCGCCGGTTGGGCGGGATCGCGCTCTCGGTGAGGCGGTAGCCCCAGTTGCTGAACGCGGCGAAGTCGATGGATTTCTTGCACTGCTCGGGGTGGAGGATCCCCCCGTTGCTGTCCTCCTCCTCCTCCTCTTCCCTGCAGGTTGGGTCTGGGCACGGGATCGGCACCTCGCCGGCGTTGATCTTTCCCTCGATGTAAGTGGCCATGCACTCCACGCAGTACCTGTGCCCGCACTGCATGCCGTGGAAGAGGTCCAGGATAGGGAGGGTCTCCAGGCAGATACCGCAGTCGAACTTGGGCACCTCGTCGTCGGCGAGAGGGGGCACCCTCGGCCGGCTCTGTGTCGACGGGCCAGCCTCGTCGGGGTCGAACATGATGGGGCTGTAGCAAGGTTTTTCCTCCTCGGATGCTGGGCATTGTTGCTGGTGGCAATGTAGCCCATGGAATCCCAAGCCTGGCTCCTCCATCTGCTCCATCTTCTGAGCATCGAGGATAATGGAGTCGTACCAGCTGTTGTCATGCTCTTCCTCCATGGCAGCGAGGACGACCCTGGAGGAAGCGGTGGCGAGCACGGCCTGTCTTGCTGAGTTGAGAGCATCACTGGCGGTGGGAGCGGGAACGGCCCGTGCGCCGGTCTGTGTTTCGAGACGGACGGGCTCTTCCTCTTCCTCTATGACAGGCACAGCTGCGAGGACAACTCTGGAGGAAGCGGTGTCGACCGCGACCTGTCTTGCTGGGATGGGAGCATCATTGGCGGCGGGAGCGGCCGGTAGCGCCGGCAGCCCGTCTTTTGAAACGGGCGGGTATGGTTCTGACACGGCCAACGGTCTGGTGTCTCGGGGTTAGAAGATATCGGACCATGCGGCCTGTACCTCTTTCTCTCCTCTGCGGCATCAAGGGTCGTCGGCCGGCGTCTCCTGCCGCGGCGGCCACGACGAACATATGCAGATGCAAGGCAGCGTCGAGTTCGGCTTCGGCCGCTTCGGCGAAGGGTCATCGGTCGGCGTCTCCTGCCGCGACGGCTACGGCATGATGGTTGTTGGCGGCCGCGGCGAACATATGCAGATACAGGGCAGCGTCGAGTTCGGCTTCGCCCGCTTCGGCGACCTCCTGGATTTCCTGCATATTGGTGCCCTGCTGGCCCTGCACAGCGCCTCCTGCAGGACCATCATCTACCCTGTTGATGCTCGTATTGGACTGGGCGGTGCCGGCAGGGACGTTGGTAGCGTTGGGTTCCTCCTCCTCTTCATCATCATCAAAGATGAGCAGGTCCGGGCGGAAATCCTCCACCTGCATGAGTTCCTCCATGTGCAAGGCATGCGCCATGGCCTCGTCCGCCATGGAGATGGCATTGAGATCAAGATGCAACTGATCTGCGCCATCCTCCTCCACGGCCACGACCTCCTCCTGCACGGGAAGCGCCTGCGTACACTCCTCCACTATGCCTGTGGTGGTGGCATCGCGGACTTCTTCCTCCAACAGAAGCTGTAAACCGTGGCACTGGGGCTTCTCTTCTTCCATTGTAGCCGCTCGAGAATAGGGCTGGCTGGATCGCAGACGCCGCTAATCCTGCATCAAAATAAGGGGGGGGGGACGCGTATAAGATCCAGTCGAGCTCGGAAGGTGTCTCCTGTCGCGCTAAGGCGGATGTGCAAATCGGAATTGATTAATGTACCCGGGCCAAACCAAACTATGCCCTTGGTTGATTTGGGTGGAATTGGAGAAGATTGAGAAAGATCGAATCCTTGAGAAGTCAATCTTCTTCGATGTCTCTCGATCCCTTCTAATTCTAGGCTAACTGAATAAACCCTAAGAATGCTTGAACCTCAAATCAGCCTTACCCAGCATGACTTTCTATCGCTAACCTATCCGATAATCCCTAACAAATCAAAATCTTCTTCAATGTATCTCAATCCCTTCCAACTCTAGGCTAACTGAATAAACCCTAAGTATGCTTGAACCTCGAATCAGGCTTCACCGAGCATGACTTCCTATCAGCTAGCCCATCAGATAAGATTTTCTACAGCAATGTTGATTGTGGCACGCCCATTCCCTGAAGGGTCATGAGGACACACAGCACAACAGACAAGCAGGTAGTGCCTTCCGCTTGCAGACCTACTGCTCCATGACCGAAGCCTAGCTAGAAAGTTGAATAGTGGGCTAGGAATTATGTAGAAGTATGGCTTTGCGCCATTTCAAACATAACTGAGCTAAGTGTACTCCAAACCAAGTTAAACCATATCTCCCTCCTCAACCAATCCAAACAAGAGCATTCCATGAAGATAGCACATGCCTCTCCAAACCAATAGAGCCCAAGGCAAAATCTAGCCCCAAAAAACTAATTCCACCTAAACCACTAACACCGATAAAAGGGCTATGCGTTCCCTTGAATCTTGATAGTCTACAGTGATCTTATCTCGCACGTACAAGGCAAAAGACCATCCTGATATAGTAATATTGTATACGCAATAGTAACATATGTTTCCATCTACAAACAAGATATTCCATAAATTTAAAGTTGAACCCACCTAATTCAACAATCAACAACCATAAATCAAAAATGCTACCCTACTTGCTTCTTTCCGCCTTCATTCTAAGTCGACTCATGTGAGACATTTGATGAGAATCCTATGGCTCATGACCTTTCATCTTCCTGCAGATTTTATTTTTACTCATCCCTTCGTTTCCTCTCTTCTTTCAAATGCAGATGTGCTCGATCAATCCTACCCTCACAAACCTCATCGTGTCCCTAGCGACACAAACTACTAAAGTAATCATAGTCAGCTGCTCCCATGTTAAGTCAACGCTCATCTTGGCCTCGCCATCCCGTCACCTCATCTACCATAATATGTTCATCACATCGTTGCTCCCCCTCCCCAAAATAAGGCACCCTCTAATATGGAAATTAGCAAATACTAAAATCCTAAATTCTAAAGTTGGAAGGGGCTAAAATGGAACATAGTTTTTCTTACCTCTTGAGCACCTGTAATTTCTCCCTCATCTTTGCATTCTACTCCATCTTCAGCAAGAGCGACCAACGAGATCGGGATTGAGGATTTATGATTTATGGATTAGGGTTCCGATCGAAGTGTCCCTACATGTTAAAGGGGTGCTAGATGAGTAGATTAACATGCGGTGGTTGTGGACGGGGCGGTGAAATAGAAGGCAATCAGATTGGTGGTGCTACGACTGAGGCATCATGCCTCGCCTAGTTCGCATGGAGACAAGGGGGGGGAAGAGTAGGTTCGAGCTCACCTCGGCTACTCACTGGTGTTAAGGATGATGTTCATGAGTGGTGGGTGCAGGCACACAACTTCTGGCGGTGGCGGCGTTTGCGGCGCGAGGAGTCAGAAGATGACACGAAATATTAGGGTTAAATGGGTGAGTACATGGGCCTTTGAGTTAGATGGATTATGGGCCAAAATCCATGTGTTATATGGGCTCGGCGGCGTGCAGTGCGAGGAGTGAGAGGATGACAAATACTAATAGGGATAAATGGGTGAGCGCAATGGATTGAGTTAGATGGATTCTGGGCTAAAATCCATGTGCGTGAGCTTATGCTGTAGCATAGAAAGTGGCGGCTATTGATTTGATTAAGCGCATTGGGGAAAGATAGGCCTAAGCTAGTAATTGACAAAGAACTGAAGATCAATTTCCCTTGTTGTCCCTCTGCTAACTTCAACCACTAACTCCCATGACCTTTCCTATTAGTTGAAAAAAAATCCATTTTTGAGAATGTGTAGATGTGTAGTACATTTTTGGAATAGTAATACAGTTTAGGAATGTGAAATACACTTTAATTGGAAATAATGGCCAAACATGAAGGAATATATTACTCCTTCAACCCACTAAGCTATTGTGCTAGAGTAATCGGTAAAATATGCAACTGTGGCTATTGTTGTGTCTTGTGCGGAAGTCATTTGATGCCATATGTGGAACGCTAGAATTTTCTAAACCTAGTCCACCCAACATGTTTTAAAGCTAGTCCAAACCAAACTAAAGCCTTGATTCGGTTTGGGTGAGATTGAAGGGGATTGAGAAGGATTAAATCACTAACATCCAACCCAAGAATAATTGAACAAACCCTAAGTATGCTTGAACCCCGAATCAACACCACCCACTTCTGAAACATTCAGTTGATCTCATTAGAAATGAAATCCACAACATAGACCCTCGCAAAAAAAAAATTCCACAACACAGTTTGAACCAGCATGACTCTCTATCGTTAGCCCATCAGATAAGATCTCCTGTAGCAATGTTGATGGTGGCATGCCCGTTGCTAAAGGATCACAAGTATGAACATATCTACGTAACCAAGACCTCCTTGACTTCCATCACAAGCGGACGGTGAGCTGTCGGCTCCTCAACAAGCTTAGCTAGTGAATGCGTTGGCCCGTGATGGTAGTTGTGGTGTGGCAACGGAGGCGACATCATGTGAGGTAGGATGCAGGTTGGCGGCGCAAGGTTGGGGCATCGTCGATGGTTTCGTATTGTTCTAGGCACTCAAGCAGTGCCTTTTGGCTTGCGGGCCTACTGCTCCACTATTGAAGCCTAGAAAGTTGAATTAGTAGGCTGGGAACTATGTAGAAGTATGGCTTTGTGCCATTTCGAACATAAATGATCTAAGTCTACTCCAAACAAAGTTAACCCATATCTCCCCCTCAACCAATCCAAACAAGAGCATTCCATGAAGACAGCCTATGCCTCTCCAAACCAATAGAGCCCAAGGCAAAATCTAGCCTAAAAAAACTAATTCCACCCAAACGACTAACACCAATAAAAAGGCTATGAGTTCCCTCAAATCTTGATAGTCTACATCATCTTATCTCGCATGTCAAGGCAAATAGCCCCCAAAGACTAATTCCACCCAAACCACTAATAGGGCTATGAGTTTCCTCGAATCTTGATCTTCTACGTCATCTTACCTTGCGTGTCAAGTTGAAAGGGACCCAGGTATAGTAATAATGAATACGCAACTGGTGACACGGGTTTCCACGTAAAACTAGACATTCTGTTTAATCCACCTGATTCAACAACTCTAAATAGGAAATACTACCCTACAATTGCTTTTTTTTCTGCCTTCATTCTAGTCGACTCATGTGAGCCATTTGATGAGAATCCAATGGCTTCATGACCATTCATCTTCAGGTAGATGTTATTGTTACTCATCCCTCGTTTTCTCTCTTCTTTCAAATGCAGATGTTCTCGGTCAATCCTACCCTCACAAACCTCAACGTGTCCCTAGTGACACAAACTACTAAAGCAATCATAGTCAACTCTTTCCATGTTAATTCAACACTCATCGTGGCCTTCGCCATCCCATCTCCTCATCTACCATCATATGTTCATCACATCGTTGCCCCCCTCTCCCCAAAAAAAGAAGGCCCCCTCTAAGATGGAAATTAACAAATATTAAAATCCTAATTTCTAAAGTTGGAGGTGGCTAAAATGGAACATAGTTTTCTTACCTCTTGAGCACATGTAATTTCTCCCTCCTCTTTGCATTATACTCCATCTTTAGCAAGAGCGACCAACGAGATCGGGATTGGGGTTTTATGATTTACGGGTTAGGGTTCTGATCGAAGTGCTCCTACATGTTAAAGGGGTGTCAGATGAGTGGCTTAACACGTGGTGGTTGTGGACGAGGGTGGCGAAATAGAAGGCAGTCAGATGGGTGGTGCTACGACAGATGCATCATGCCTCGCCTAGTTCGCATGGAGGTAGGGGTGGAAAGAGTAGGTTTGATCAAACCTAGGCTACTCACCAGTGTTGGGGATGATGTCCGTGGGTGGTTAGTGCACGCACAGAACTTGTGGCGATGGTGGTGGCGATGGCGACGATTGTGAGGGATAGATATCCCTAGTCCCTCAGGCGACATATTTGGTTCATGGGCCGACGGAGGGTCCAATCCAAGGGCTGACCTGACTGACTCAGGTCCGAAATGCCGAAACACTTTGGCGCGCAAGACGAGGACTCTTTGGAAAAGATCTGTATTGCGTATTCTATGTTATCTCTCGTAATCTAAACCGTCTAGAAGACATAGAAGGAAATCGACTTGTAACCCAAACCACGCCGGACTATATAAAGTGGCCTAGGGACCCCTCCAACGGATCGAGATCTCTCTCTCTAGTCCCTTAAAGGTAGCTCCCTCAATTCGCCCCAAACCCTAAGTTCTCTCATACATCAATACAAACTACCGCACACAGAACGTAGGGCATTGTATAATTTTGCTAGGCCCGAACCTATTGAAATCAGCGTTCTTCCTTGTGTTTTGTGTGACTATAGAGCTACAGTCGATCTAGATGCCATTAAAAGATCACGTGGTGCATTGCCAGTACTAAACACCGATAGTTGGCGCGCTAAGTTAGGGGCGTCTACATGGACATCAGGCTAGCTCTATGGCTGTCATCTTAAAAAAAACTCAAGATCCAATCAGAAGAGATAATGGTGGATTGCCATCAAGGAGGTTAGTTTGCTGGCGACATTGGTAGAAGCATCGTGCTCAACAAAAGTTTTATGGTTGGAGACAGTTGTTCAGATTAGAAATCAGAATGGAAGTTTGAGTTTTCGACGCCAAGCGATCAGATGTGCTATAACCTCGCCGAGTCCGACCGGGACCAAGCCAAGTCCAAATGAGCTACTACTACTGTGCCACATGGATTATGTTGGCTCCGACTTGAAAAGGTGACTCCCAGCCGGTCGAAGTTGGGGAGGCGGAATCGGAAGTCAAATAGAATTCAGCTACTAGCATGCAGTCCAACTGAGATCGTTGTTGGAAAAATTAAGATCCAATCTGTAGAGTTGAGCCACCTACATTCATATCAATCAGAACATGTCTGTAAATACGTTGAGCGCAACTCCGCTCAGCCGTACCAGTACTACAGTCCATAACAAGCTGGGCAAAAAGGCATCGAACAACTCTCATTCTCCTCACTTGCATGCTGTTCCCACCCAGATTCAGCCAGGAACCAATCAGCCATAAGCTGGATCCTCTTCAACAGCTAAGTCATTTAAATTATGCTGATTATATTTTATTTATCTGACTGGTTCAGTTTAGTCTCAAATATTATATATATCTGAGTATATTATTTGCAAACAATACTACTCGTATATTCCCTAATTACCATTTCAGGAAGTATTATTTGTGCCGGCACGAGGATCTACAATGCGCTCAGGCAGTGCACCTAACACCATCATCAATCATCTTTGACTCTAAATTTCCGTCAAAACGACAACAAGTTTTCTACTGGCGAAGGGCTATAAGCCATTTATCAACTAACCACACTGAGTTCTCCAATCCAAGTAGTTTGCTATATTTGCTTATGTTGATTAAATTATTTCATAGTTATCCGGGCTGTGGATCTATTCGATTATTTTCTTGATCATCTTACTGTTGGATCACAATTGGATTATTTCTGGATCATCTGAGATTACTATTTTTTATCACGTGGATCATCTCTGGATTATTCATATAGTTCTAGTCACTCGTCCTCGATCTCTTGGGATTACTCGGGTCAAGTCTGGATCATTCATATTATTTTAGGATCATTATTTCTAGATTATCTATATTATTTTAGGATTATTCAGCTACTCATATTATTTTAGCATTATTATTTCTGGACCAGTCATGTTACTTCAGATCACTCAGACTGTTTTTGGATTACTCACGATATCGAATCATTCATATTACTTTGGGATACAGAAATATCTCCTGTCTAAATGTTTTCTGGCACGATATGTGCATATGACAACGCACGTCATGAACTCTATATGACCACCATTACAACGGGGCAATTGGATTAGGCCAAGGTCCGACCTACGGTCGGTGTTACATGCCTTCTCTCATTCAGAAAGGGGTGAACTCGAAACCCTCTGTACGGAGCAATTGGCTTGGGTTGCTGAGTTCGACTCAAGTTTGGTGTTACATGATCTCGCTAAGTCAAAACCCTTCTCACAGAGCAATCGGCTTAGGTCGTAATCCGACATACAGACCGGTGTTACATGCCTCTCGCAAAGTCAAAAAGGGTATTCATGGGGCAGTTGGCTCAGCGTCGCTAATCCTGACCCAGACCAGCGCTACATCCTCACACAAAGTCTCGACAGGGTAACTTTAAACCCTTCATATGGGGCAGTCGGTCTGGCCCACTGATACTCTATGCATTCGCTATACTTGGAATTCAAACGGAGAGTTAATGCAAATCAGTTCACTTTACGCTGCACCATTGACTCGGGGGCTGGGCAGCTGCTCGCCTTGCCGACTCACCACTTCGTTGACTCGGGGGCTGGGCTGCTGCCTGCCTTACCGACTCACCACTTCGTCGACTTGGGGGGCTACGCCGTCGCGTGCCTCACTGACTCGCTACTTCGTCGACTCAGGGCTACGATGCCGCGTGCCTCGCCGACTCACTACTTGGTCGACTCAAGAGCTGCACCGCCGCGTCACCTCTCCATTGGCTCGGGGGCTGCGCTGCCCACCTAGCAGATGATTTTCCCACTAGCCAGCTGCAGCGCTGCCTTACCTACCGCCTTGCGTCTCACCAAGATCACTCGGAGGAACTTCAAACAAGACTTTCTACAAGACCTTCAAGCCGATTGTTGCTGAAGTCGACTTAGAGCTCGAGGGGTTTGTGGGGGATAGATATCACTGGTCCCACAAGCGACATATTTGGTGCATGGGCCGACGAAGTTCCAATCTAGGGGCTGACCGACTTTCTCGGGCCTGAGATGCCGAACACTTTGGCGTGCAAGACAAAGACTCTTTGGAAAAGATATGGATTGTAGATTCTATGTGATCTCTTATACTCTAAACCGTCTAGGAGACATAGAAGGAAACCGACTTCTAACTCAAGCCACGCCAGACTATATAAGGCGGGCTAGGGACTCCTCCAACGGATCGAGATCTATCTCTCTATCCAACCCCTTAAAGGAGGCACCCTCAATTCGCCCCAAACCCTAGTTCTCTCATACATCAATACAAACTACCGCACACAGGACGTAGGGCATTGTGCGATTTTGCTGCCCCGAATCTGTCTAAATCGCGTTCTTCCTTGCATTTTGTGTGACTATTGAGCTACAGTCGATCTAGATGACATTAAAAGCATCCCGTGGTACATCTCGTGGTGCATTGCTGGTACTAAACATCGACAACGATGACGGTGGCTACAGCGCGAGTAGTCAGAAGATGATAAAACTATTAGGGTTAAATGGGTGAGTACATGGGCCATTTAGTTAGATGGATTCAGGGTTAAAATCCAATTGTTATATGAGCTCGGTGTAATACTCCGTATTTTAAACATTTAGGTGCATTTGCAATTTACCCTAATTATCCTTTCAAAAATTTGATTCAAATTTAAATTTGAGGCCTTTTAAAAATTTGGAGTTTTTCAGGGGCAAAAATGTGAAAGGGTAGTTTAAATTAAGCCCTTTCAGTTTTGTATTTGGATCCTGTCGAAAAATGTCAAAATCTAGGGTTAAAAATGAAAAGGGTAAAAGTAAAAAAAAAACGGGGGAAGCCCCACGGGCCAGCTGGCCAGCCCGCGGCCACGCCAGCCCGAGGCCACGCGCCCGCTGGGCGAAGCCCAGCCGGGGGCGGCGGCCCGCGTGGCGGCCAGCCCCCCCCGCCACCCGCGCCCCCTGTCAGGCGGCGCTGACAGGTGGGACCGCGGGGGGGGGGGTCTTCTTCCCCGCCGCGGCGCGCGGAGAGCAGCACTCCCAGGCTCCCGCGCCGCGCCGTGCCCCCAGCCCCGCGCCGTCGGTGCCGCCTCCGTCGCCGTCACCGCCGCGACCCCGCGTCTGTAAGCACGCCCCCACCCCACTCCCCCCTCTGCGCCACGCCGAGCGCCGGCCCGAGCTCGCCAGAGCTCGGAGCCCCGCATGGCGCCGCGGCCACAGCGGCGTCGCCGCCTCGGTCCCCGCGCGCGGGAACCCCGCGCATCGGGTGCGCCGCGACAGCGCGCACCCCGCGCAGTAGAAGGTAGGTCGCCGCGGGCACCACCGCCGCTGCGAGGCTACCTCGCCGGCGCGTTGCGCCGGTGGGCGCCAAGCCGCGACGGGCAGCGACCGCACAGTGAAGAGAAGGGGGGGGGAAGAAGGGGAAAAAGGGAGGGAAAGAGAGAGGAGCTCGCGCCGCGCCCGAGGCCACCGCCGGCGAGGTCTCTCGGCCTCCGCCGCGCCGGATGGTCGCCAGCGCTGCCGGCGCGGCGATGCGCAGAGCGCGTCGCGCTCGCGCGGCGCGCCGCGCGCCGGGCGGCCGGGCGAGCCGGCGCTGGGCCGCCCGCCTGGCAGGCCGGCCTGCCGGACCGCGCGCGGCTGGGCCGAGCCGAAAGGCTCCGGCTGGGCCGCGCCTTAGGGGAGGCAGGCCGCCGGCCCACTCCGGGCGGGGCCAGGCCGAAAGGGGAACCCCTGCGATTTTTGGAGGGGGAAATTAGAACTTTTTGCTTTCTTCTTTTTGTGGGCTGGGCCGAATTTTAACAGTAATTCTGTTTTTCTTTTTCCTTTTAAATTTAATTTGTTTATCTATTTTGCTTTAATGTAATATGTTTAATTTAATTAGAAAATTTATTTATTAATTCATATAAATAATTTGGTAATTCTAAAAAGAAAGTAAATCAGAGTTTATATATTTAAAAATTTTAGCCTTTATTTAAAAATGTAGAAAAATTCATAAAGTGCATTAAAAATAGAAAATTAATTCAAAAATCCATTTTTATTATTCAAAAATTCCTGGAAAATTCATTTAGGCTTTAAAAATTATTTAAAAATATTTAAAAATACCTGGTAATTCATTTAAAGCTTAGGACAATCATCTTCATTCGAAAAATATCCATGTTTAACCCCAACCACCCTTTTTCTTTAGAAAATTATATTTTTTTTACTTTTTCAACAGGTTGATCATCCTCATATTTTAAAACTCATGCATGTCATCAACTTAGTCACGTTGGTCCCACCGCTTCCAGTTGAAGAGTCTTCCACTGCAGCGGAAAATCCGGAAGCCGGTGCGACCGAGGCATCCTTCATACCTGCAGGAGGAGACTCCGAGTCACCGACAGAGGCAGATCCCGTGACTAAAGGCAAGCCCCGGTGCATTACCCAGTTTTCTTAAATTCTTAATTTAAATCAGAGTTATGCTTGTGCATTAGAGTTAGGAATTGATTGAAACCCTAGAGCATGATGACTCCTTATCCAGCATATAATCCTATGCTTAGTAGATGGCTTAGGTGGCAAGGCCTAGAAAGGAATTCTTTTACAGCAAGTTGTTGGTTAAGAATAAGAAGATTGTTAATAAATTGACAGGCATGCGGCGGGATCAGTTTCGCTTTCGTACTTTACATGTTATGATTTTTGCTATGGACCCTGATCCTGCCTGTGTCACATAAGGCCGTCCGATGTGTGGCCTGGTTGGGCCGAACGCGCCTCATTCACTTACCGTCCTTAACGGGCTCCGGTAAGACTTCCGTCCTGTTGTACCTAAGCGCGGAACTAGACGAGACCAACTGGAAGAAGGAGGTTGGGCGGGTGTCGAAGGACTAACACCCGGGTTCGGTGAGGATGGTTCCGGCTAGGTGGCACTGGATGTTGGGTTGTCGTATGTGGGGTCGGTGTACACATATACGACGGGTGTCTGAGTATCCCTCTCGAGAGGTGGAAAATCGATTCGAATCGTCTGTGGCTTGCCGGTTGCAAGCTGCCTGATCGCGACCAACATCGTAGTAAGAGAATTGATCTTATAAATGATGAATGTTTGACAACATGTTTGTCCTGGTGGGTTAGTAGAATAGGAATAACTTAGTATGATCAGGTAATAACTAAAAGGGTGAACTAAATTCTAAAAGCTAAGGATTTACTATTAGGCCTGCCGCAGTGTGAGTTGACCTAACCACCTCGTCCTTGAGTTAGGAAGTCGGGTTTCGACCCAGTGGTCGGGTAAGTCTTGCTGAGTAATTAGTACTCAGACTTCTTGCCAATTCTTTTACAGGTGCGGAATACACGTGGTTTGAATGGGACCCTTATCTGAATCCTCCTTTCTTCTGAACCAAGCTTGGCTACAAGTGAAGCAGTTAGGTGTGTGCGTGAGTTGAAGGAACATGAGAACTATGCTACTTTTGTTTAATGGCTGAGGAACTTATCAGCCGAAATGTAATAAGTACCAAAACCTATGTGTAATATTTTAACTTATGTAATAAATGTGATGTGTATGTTGTAACCTGTGGACTCCTTCGAGAGTCGCCCTAAAAATCAAGCTCGATCCGGATGGGAAGGCCAAGTCAGGATACCTACATCCTGAAGGACTACCGAGGTTAGTCCGGATCTGGTGATTAAGCACTAAATCCGGGTTAATCTAGGTGGTTCTGCCACACTCGGCAGTAGCGGTTTGAGGAGTCAAAGAATGACAAGGACTAATAGGGTTAAATGGGTGACATGGGCCATTGAGCTAGATGGCCGGGCTAAAATTCAGTTGTTATATGGGCTTCAAACATCCAAAGGACATGCCCTATTTCTAATATCACTAGCCACATGCATATGTATGCAATTGGCCATACCAACAAAACTGCTTGATTAATGTATGACCCACTCCACCCAACATTTTTTTTAAACCCAGTCCTAACCAAACTAAAGCCTTGCTCGGTTTGGGTGGGATTGAAAGGGATTGAGAAAGATTAAATCCCTACCAAGTCGAAATCCTCTTCAATGTATACCAAATGAACAAACCCTAAGTATGCTTGAACCCCAAAATTATCCTGCACTCACTTATGAAACATTCGGCAGAACTCGTTAGAAACCAAATCCACAACACAGTCTCAACTAGCATGATTCTCTATCGCTAGCCCATCAAATAAGGTTTGCTGCAGCAATTTTGATGGTGGCACACTCGGTGTCAGAGGGTCACAAGAATGAAGCTATCTTCATATACACAACCTCCCTGATGCTTGACACGCAACACAGGTGGACGAGAGAGCTATCGGTTGGTCAACAAGCTTGGCTAGTGAATGTGCTGGCCTGTGTTGGTAGCTGGCAGTGTGGCAACTGGAGGCAACATCATTGAGGTGGGATGGAGGCCGGCAACACAAGGTTTAAAGCATCGTCGAGGGTTTCGTATTGATTTAAGGCACTCTAGAAGTGCCTTTCGACTTGCGGGCTTATTGCTCCACAACTGAAGCATAGAAAGTTGAAACCGCAGGCTCGGAACTATATAGAAGTATGGATTTGAGCCTTTTAAAATATAAATGAGCTAAGTCTACTCCAAACCAAGTTAAACCATCCCCCCTCAACCTAGTCCAAATAAGAGCATTCCATGAAGACACTAATGCCTCTCCAAACCAACAGAGCCCAAGGCAAAATCTAGCCCCAAAATCCTAATGCACACAAACCACTAATAGGGCTATAAGTTTTCTCGAATATTGATGGTCTACATCATCTTACCTCACATGTCAAGTCAAAAGACTGCCCATATATATTAATAATGTATATGAAACAATGACACGGGTTTCTATCTACAAACTAGATATCCCATAAATTTAAACATGAATCCACCTGATTCAACAACCATAAATGGGAAATGCTGCCCTACTTGCTTGTTTCTGCCTTCATTCTAGTCGACTCATGTAAGCCATTTCATGATAATCCAATGGCTCATGGCCTTTTGTCTTCCTAAGGATGTTATTGTTACTCATCCCTCATTCCCTCTCTTCTTTCAAATGCAGATGTGCTTAATCAATCCTACCATCACAAACCTCATCATGTCCCTAGTGACAAATATTGCTTAAGGCAATCATAATCAGTTGCTCCCATGTTAATGGGCACCCATTGTGGCCTCACCATCCCATCTCCTCACCTACCATAATATGTTCATCACATCGTTGCTCCCTTCCCCAAAAAAGAAGGCCCACTCTAAGATGGAAGTTAGCGAATACTAAAATCCTAAATTCTAAAGTTGGATGAGAGCTAAAATGGAACATAGTTTTTCTTACCTCTTGAGCTCCTGTAATTCCCCCTTCTCTTTTCATTCTACTCCATCTTTAGCAAGACCAACCAATGAGATTGGGATTGTGGTTTTATGATTTAGGGATTAGGGTTCCGATCTGCTCCTACATGTTAAAGGGGTGCCAGATGGGTAGCTTAACATGTGGTGGTTGTGGACGGGGCGGCGAAATAGAAGGCAATCAGATTGGTGGTGCTACGATGGAGGCATCATGCCTCGCCTAGTTCACATGGAGACGGGGGGTTGGGGTGGGAAGAGTAGGTTCTAGCTCACCTAGGATACTCACCGGTGTTGGGATGATGTCCGTGGGTAGTGGGTGTAGGCACACAACTTGCGGCGATGGTGGCGGCGGCTGCAGTGGCGATGACGGTGGCTGCGGCAACGACGCTGGCTGCGCCACGAGGAGTCAGAAGATGACACGAAATTCTAGGGTTAAATGGGTGAGTACGTGGGCGATTGAGTTATGGATTCTGGGCTAAAATCCCACTGTTATATGGGCTCGACGGCAGTGGTGCTAGGAGTCAGAGGGTGACAAAGACTAATAGGGTTAAATGGGTGAGTACATGGGCCATTGAGTTACATGGATTCTGGGCTGGATAAGAAATATTTTTTCTATTTATCTAGAAGTAGTTTTCTTCTAAGAAACTTGCCAAAATCCTCGCCTCACAAACAAAGACAAGATTCGTCCTAAAACACTTTTTGCTCAATTTACAAAGATCTCCATGTATTCCCATGATATTTAGAAATAGGGTTTGTGTTTTTAGTTGGAGTTAGGATATGGGATCTACGATTTTTAATGTCTTTTGAACTATACGGAGGAAGGTAAGTGGTCGCTAGCATGGCAGTTGTTGTGGGCTATGTGCATGACCTAAAAAGACGTGGGAAGCTACTTGCTATGGTGGAGGTGGATTGTTGGTTTGGTGCGAGGGGTGACAAGGTTGTCAAGCTTTACTGTGGTTATTAGGAGGGAGGAGGTGCCGAGTCCTTGCCAAAAAGAAAGGAGATGCCAGCTTGGGAATTGGATTTTGCATGGAGAGAGAAGGCCATGGAGGATACTTAACGCGTTGTTTCGATGGCGAACGGGAAAGATGTGACAGTGCTGACATGTGCGTGAGCTTAGGTTGTAGCATAGAAAGTGGCGGCTATTGATTGGATCAAGCGCATTGGGGAAAGAAAGGACCTGATCTGGTAAGGGACATAGGACTGAAGATCAATTCCTTTGTTGAATGGCTCTGCTAACTCCAACCACTAACTCCCATGACCTTCCCTATTAGTTGAAAAAAAAAATCAATTTATGAGAATGTGTAGATGTGCGTTACATTTTCAGAATAGTAATACGGTTTAGGAACGTGAAATACACTTTAATTGGAAATAATGGCCAAACATGAAGGAATATATTACTCCTTCAACCCATTAAATTTGGAGAGATTTCAAAACTTGACGCTAAAATTCGTATGCCTTTCAAGATTTGGCACCACATCACAATGACACGTGAGTCACTATGGGTCACTGATACGTGGGTTAGGGTGTCAAATCTCGAAAGACATTTGAATTGGGTGTCAATTCTTGAAATTTCTCTTAAATTTGTATGCTGGAGTAATCAGTAAAATATGCAACTCTAGCTATTCTTGTGTCTTGTGTGGAACCCATTTGATGCCATATTTGGAATGCAAGAATTTTCTCAACTCCCAAAGGCATCAAGTTATTGTAGTATGTGAAAACCATGCAAAAAATTCAATGAAATTTATGTGTTCCAAGCAAGGTTGTGGAACAAGCTCCTAACGACACAGTGTGAATTAAGTGAAACCTTGAGCGTCATTTGTGCCAAAACAAAAAAAAAACTACTGAGCAATGCGCATCAGACCTGAAGGTGCGAGCTAAGCTTAGTTGGATCTTTTAGTCTGTTGTGGTAAAATAATTCCACCATTGTTCATGTCTTTGACTCAATGTGGGTACTCATTTTCAGCTAACTGTTTTTTTAGTAGTTATAAGTGATTTGCCAATCAACAGTGGGAAATTCATAGTGTGGAGCAAACAGTCTATAATAAGCCACCATCACCATTGAACACTAAATGTCCAGTTGATTGCCACACAGCGAACCTAGTAGTCTAGCTAGACTAATGACAGTAGTTTGTGCAGCCTTTTGTACCAAATGCACAACTGCATCTTGTTTCTCGTGCGCCCTCACAATAAGCGTATGTTGCTCATCTATCTTATCGATTGTTTAAAATGCACGTGCACAAACATTTGCATAAGTTGTTGTATCCAGCCTGCCTATTCTAGGACGGAGGAGCAACACATTTAAATTCCGATTGTAAAGCCATCTCTAGCAGCATACTCATCATATTCTTTAAATTCAAATTCCACTCTATTTACAATGGCAAAACAGCGCTAAACACACAAACACAGTACCAAACAATGTCATTCGTCGAGATGAGGCAACCGCTCGAGTCAGCCTCACCCCGAAGTGATGCTCCATCTTCTCTCGTAAGGATCTCAGATTCACACATTCTTTTCACGGAAGGAATAAAGGAAGTGAAGTATTTGCACGAGGCTTGAGACCAAGGAGAACTGGGAAAACCCCTTGCTTTCCCCGCGCTTTGTGGGCAAACGAAAACATATAAATGCATCTTGCTCCTCTGATCCTTGCCTCCTCTCGCCGGCAATAAACTGCTGCTGCTGCGGCCAGCAATGGATGATGGTGCCACCACCACCACTACCAGCAGCAGCAGCAGCAGCAGGCGAGGGTACCGCTACAAGGGGAAGGGGATCAGCAGCCGTGTCCGCTGCCCTCCTCACTCTGCCAGATGCCTCTGTCTGTACCTGCTCCTCTCGCTAACCCTCTTGCTCGCCGCCGCCGCCGCGCTGCTCGCCGTCTTCGTCGCGAGGCTCAAGAAGCCGGCCTTCTACCTGCAGTCCATCCAGATGGACCGCTCGTTCAGCCTCCGGCAGGCGTCTTCGACGACGTCGAACCGCAGCGGCGGCGCGAACGGGTCCGCCCCGACGACGACGGCGTGCGCGGTGGCGTCGCTGCTGTTCGCGGCGCAGAACCGGAACGCCATCGGCATCCGGTACGGTGCGACGGTGCTGCGCGTGGCGTACGCGAACGAGTCGGTGGGCGCCATGGACGTGCCGGCGTTCTACCAGCCCCCGCGCAGCGCCAACGTGACGGTGCTCATGCACGCGGTGCTCGCGCAGCGGGACGTGACGCGGCTCCTCGTGCAGGAGCTGTCGGCGCAGCGGCGGTACTTGGAGATCAGGGTCGCCGGCAGCATCGACGCCCGGACGCACGTCATGAACTTCCCGCTGCCGAAAGTTCAGGTCCGGACGGACTCGACGTACACCTCGCTAGCTTGCTTCTCTGAGCGCTCAAGTTCTTCTCTTCGTGCTTGTGGTTTTGGTTCAGTTTATGAAATTGAAACGTTTCTGAAATTTGATCGGAGCTTTGCTTTGGTTGGGTGTGTAGTTTTCGCTGGATTGCATATTTGGAACCAACTACACGGACATTGTGCTGCGGGAGGGAATCGAGTCCTTCATGGCACGCAAGGTATTTGCTGCGCGTAACGTTTTGTGGCGGTGGTCTGGTCACTCGTCGTCAGACTCGCATGCTTCTATCAAACCAACGACCTGAACTTTCGTAGTGGTTTCCTTGTGCAGGCAATCCTGGTATCTTCACTGCCCCACCTCTCACAGAAGTGCTCTATAAAGATTCACATGAGGTCGAGACGAAACAGGCCAAGTCTTGATGATCTAGGCTGCTAATACTTAGTCTGACAGATTATGCCGATTTTTAAAACTTAGGAAGAAGAATTCTTTTCTGCGTCGCTAACATGTAAATCTACGTGATTTAGTCAACTGTAACTATTCATCTGCATCTATTAAAGGAGTACTGTGCTTGTCGTTACATTGCTTTAGCTTCAAGCTTTTGCTGATACTTGGACTGAAGTTTACGGGACCTTTTCTTTTCCATAGTTGAAAAAAATATCTAAGTAGAGATACTAAAACTGTAACTTGATTACATGAATTCTGTACTAAAACTATTCTCATCAGACCGTCCATCCCACCGCTTATATTTCAAACTCCTCTCTATTTACAATAGGGCGTGTACAGTGTTTTGCACTTCTATTTAGGCTCTTTTGGTGAGCACAGCCTAAGAGAAAGCGAGTGTCACAACAACCCAAAATCTTATATAGTGTGTTGTGGCGCGGCAGTCTTCATTGCCATCCAGTCTAGTTAGGGCTTCTCCAATGTATATGGACCAAGTAGTCTATAAGGGTGAGTCACGATAAAAATCCATAACTTTTTTTCTTACTCCACAATGTACAACATAAATGGTCCATAGTGTGTAACCCAAAATCAACTAAAGTAGACTAAAATAAGCTCAATCATCCTTTGTTTGCCACGAGAGAGGAGAGAAGAAGAGAAATAAACTATTATTTTAGTTCTTATGGGCAACCCATATGCATATGGGTAGCTTTTGCTATGGACCATTATATAGACTACTTGCATAATAATTCAGCTATGTTACAAGCAATATTGAAATTCTTATGGACTGCTTTTGGAACACATTGTCAAAGTCCTTAGTGGGAGAGTGAAGCCGAGCTTGCCAGCCATGGTGCAAAGGCAGGCTGGAGGCAACAACTCGAGGTTGGTGGAAGGGCCTTGAGACTTGTGAGCTTCCATCCTTGGGCAAGCTTCACCGCTCCGCCGCAGCCTCAATTACCATCGCGCCTAGCTCTACTGCCACCAGATGCGAGCTTGCCAAGCTTCACGCCTTCGCCAACTGAACCCCGGCGATGACCGGTGTAAGGGGTGAACTGGACCTTTTTTTTTTCAAAATTTCTATAACAAATAAACAACAATAACCTACGGATCAGAGATCTAATATAATCGTCTTCTTTTGAACTTAGAATAATTTTATTGTGAAATTGGAACAAATTTTTTTGCCTAACCTATCGATATATTTCTTGAACCTACAATATTTCAATTCTCATAAATCTCTAACATTGTCTCGCTTAATAAATAGAAAGTGTTCTACTTTGATGAGAACATGTCCTTTTAGGAAACGTTGTCCAAGTATGGTCCAAGGGAGATCTTGTGGTAAGTACTGAAAAAAAAACATAATGGACAATCGGTAAATTTTGGATTTTTCACTTTGCAAGCTATGGCTTATTTTTTAAAACTTTTGAAACATGCAAGTGAACTATTTTGTTTATTTTGTGTTTACTTGATATGCCGGTTAACAATGGGGGTGACTACGGTGATTTCATCAATTTCGAGGTTATACTACATGTTTATAGAAATGTATGTGCATATTTGAACAACTATATTTGTTTCTGTGTTTCTTAAAATAACAAAGGACGAATGGGCCGATTGCTTCTAGGTCCAACCAGGGTTTTCTTTTTCGAACGAATTTTGGTAAAATTTTTCATTTTCGGTAGTATACGGGATTCGGTTTTCCGGTATTTTTAGAGATTTTTCGGTTTAAAATTCAAATATTTAAAAAATTTCATTTTCCGGATTTTTCCTTTTTTATGACCGGATTTCGGTGCTTTCCGACCGAAAGCTATATTTTGGCCATGTAAAAATACAAAAATCAACACTATTTATTATTTTTTGTATATATATAACATTGGAAGAGACATAATACACATGTAAACATAAATTAAACATAAATTATTCATTCAAGTTTCATAAACTATAGATATACCTTATGAATCACACAACAAATTTATATAGATCCATAATACCAAACTTTCAAAAGTCCATACAAACTCTTAGTTGATTAAATCATAATCTCACACATGAATTCCACTCCATATTTATATTTATATGATCTATATGAAATAAAAGTCCACACTCTAAATAGGTCAATATCAAGGCTATCCTTATTAATAATAGAAGTACATGCTAATTGTAGTAAAACACTACATGATATATATGAACATTGTTTATTAGATTAAATTTATAATTTTATATGGACTATGCAATTTATGTACTATAAATTTATATTATGGTCTATGGATTTTAACTATGAACTTATACTATTGTGATACATTCGGTTTTATGTATTTTATACGTCATTTCATGTGGCATGCGTAGGTTTGTATGTATTTTTATAAATAATTTTGTTCAATGTATTTGATATATATTGTAATTTGTGATATGCAAAATTACAAATAAAATTCTATTAAAGTATTTAATTGGTTAACCATTCTATATCATTTTTTGTCGGAAAATAACATTTTCAGGTCGGAAAGTCTGGTTTTCTGATCGGGAAAAACAAATTTCGTTTTTTCGAATTTGAATTTGTTTTTTCTCAAAAAATTCGAATCTAACAAAATTTGGTCCTTCGTTTCCGGAATAATACGGAATTTAGATGAAAAAACGAAAACGTAAACCCTGGATGCAACTAGCAGGGGTGGTCGGCAGTGGGTAGTTCTGCGCGCGTTGCTGCACCCTGCACTCTGGTACTCGCAGGGTCGCAGACAGCTACACGCGTTGGCCAACGAGCGGCGCCACGCGTTCGTTGCCGAAGCGCTGACAGCTACCGTTCTCCACCACTCCATCTCGGGCGACACGGCCCCACAGATCCCGCGCCCTCGTGGGCTCGGCGCCCCGGGCCGTACACTTCGCGCTCTCGCGGGCAAGGCAGTCCAAGCGTTCCACGCAACGTACTGGACCCCATCCGTCGGTGGCGGAACCCGTGGGCCCCACCGGTGCCACACCAACTGACTGCGGGAGCTTTTCGCTCGAAAAGCCGCGAGCCTTCGTCCCCGTCCGCCCGTCGGCGTCGCGTTTCCCCCTTTGCCCATTCCCCCCCATCCGCTCCGCTTCTCCCTCCACCACACCGCCGCCCGCATTCCCACTCCCGGATCCCTCGCCTCGCCTCGCCTCGTGGTGTATCGCCGCAGCCACCGCGGATGCTTCTCTCCTCCCGACCCCCTCACCCCCCGCACCTCACTCGCGGGGGCGCCGCCGCCCCCGCCCCCTTCGTGCTCGTCCTCCGGCGCCGGCGCCACCACCACCGCCTCGTCCCCCGTGCCTCCCTCTCGGACCTCCTCGCCAGCCTCCCCTCCTCCCTCGCTCTCGTCGGCCCCGCCGCGCTCGCGGCCGCGGCCGCGGTCGTCACCTCTCTCTCCTCCTCGTCCCGGGCCAGCCTCCCGCCGCCGCCGCAGGAACCCGAGGACGACGGCGCGTGCGGGGACGTCGCGGGCGAGTGGGTCCTCTTCACCAGCCCGACGCCGTTCAACCGGTGCGTGCTGCTGCGCTGCCCGTCCGTGTCGTTCGAGGACGGCGGCGTGCTGCTCGACGGCGTCAACGACCGCCTGCTCGCCGAGGAGCGGCACTACGTGAACCTGAGCCGAGGCCGCATCCCCGCAGCGTGCGGCGGGAACGGCTCCTGCGACGTCTCCTACCAGAGGGTTTGCGTCGCGCTCGAGGATGGCGGGGTGATCGCGCTCGACTGGCCCGATAATTTGGACCTGGACAGGGAGCATGGGCTGGATTCCACGCTGCTTGTGGTGCCTGGCACGCCCGAGGGGAGCATGGAGAGGAGCATCAAGGAGTTCGTGGTGGACGCGCTGAAGAATGGCTACTTTCCTATTGTGATGAATCCCAGAGGGTGCGGCGGCTCCCCGCTTACCACAGCAAGGTGAAATTCTTCTGCAGTCTGCACATTTGGGATGCTTAATTGTTTCCCTACTTAATTCGAAAGCGTTGGAGTAAATCATTACTGCAGTACCTTTGACATGTCACAACTCACAAGAAGTTCCTTACAGTTTCCTTTTAGGTGCTCATTGCTTGATATATAGTAGTAATTCACTTTAGCTTCTTAACTTTTTATTGGTTGATGGATAGTACCAGAATTGTGATTGTTCGCCATAGGCATTGCTGATATACGAGTTGAAACAAAGTATGCCTCAGATATACTAGTATTACTTCTGTCCATTCTGAAGCCAGCTTGGCATCTCGCAAAAAGTTCAGATGAAATATTGCTTATACAACATAGTGACTGTGATTAATGAAATACAACAAAACTTAATTGGAAAATCTACTGTATAAAATCAATGCCACTGGACTACTGGAGGACCATGACTGCTAAGCACAGATAATGTTGTCAACTGTCAACCATGTTAATTCTCCTATTATTCTACTGAGCCATGACTAATCAATTAATCATTGTGGATGTTTCGGGCCATGTTTCTGGCACCGGAAATTCTTGTAGTTTGGTACCACCATGGACTCTATTTTAGTCAGTTGTACAGCCCAAAATTGTTGTATTAATGCACCCATCTTATTTTGTTACCTCATTATATTTGTGTGCCTCCTGATGCTTGTACATTAAGTTTTAAGCTGTGGCAGTGATGGATATCTGTTCTAAATTGTAGGGCTTCTAAACTACCTGCTTATGTAGGTTATTTACAGCAGCCGACAGTGATGATATCTGCACAGCAGTGAAGTTTTTAAACAGCAAGAGACCTTGGACAACACTAATGGCTGTTGGATGGGGCTATGGTGCAAATATGCTTACAAAGTACCTGGTAGAAGTTGGAGAGTCTACTCCCCTTACCGCTGCTGTTTGTGTTGACAACCCTTTTGACCTAGAAGAAGCAACGAGATTGTTTCCTCATCATGTAGCTCTTGATCAAAAGCTCGTGGCTGGCCTAGTTGATATTCTGCATGCTAATAAGGTTGTGATCCCTACTGCTTTCCCAAGAACTCACCACTGTTGTGCTATGTGTTTTCATATGTTCATATGCATACAATCTCACAGGTGGCTATGTACATATTCGATCTACTGAACTAGCACTAGTGTCTCACATCAGCTTTTTTCTCTAAATAGACCTAGGATGTAAGCTGTATAAGTTGAGTTACGCTATCAACCAGCTGCTATTGTGGCGACCTCTATTATTCATGTTATTATCACAAGTATTTTGAGCCAAAGTGCATTGCCGTACAACTGATGTTGTATTCTTTCAGGAGCTCTTTCAAGGTAAAGCTAAAAATTTCAATGTTCAAAAGGCTTTATCCGCCAGTTGTTTGCGTGACTTCGATGGAGCTATATCCATGGTTTCACATGGGTTTGATACTCTTGATGACTTTTATTCTGAAAACAGCACAAGGCTGTCAGTTGCCCATGTGAAAATACCTCTATTATTTATACAGGTATGTTTCTCTACCTATAGTGAATATAGGCAATGATAGAGCTTACTTAACATTTTATTTGTGTATTGTATTAATTATAATGTCTGCATGTCAAAATTAAAACAGTAACATTATGCTAAAATTTTAGTGCATGCATTGTGAACACTGTCTTTCTAGTTGTCTAATATGAATGTATGCTGTACTGCAGAGTGATGATGGGACTGTGCCACTTCTTTCAGTTCCCCGCAGTTCAATATCGGAAAATCCTTTTACAAGCCTTCTCCTTTGTTCTTGTGTACACTCCACAATATTCACCTTTCAGAGATACACTGTGTTATGGTGCCAGAATCTTGCCATAGAGGTAAAATTGTTTTATTAATTTTATCTAAGAGCCCTGATGGAGGCATTCTTATGCCGCTTCATGTATATTTGTTTTCCTAACAAGTTTTTTTCAGTGAAGCACCAGTACCTAATTTTCTAGAAGTACTCCTTGTAAAATAGATAATTTGTTGAAGAACCAGTAACGTACAGAAGATTGATGCACACCCACAACCTTGATCATTATGCTTTGCTAGATATTATAGCATGCATGACCATTGTAAGCAAAAAATACTCAGCATTGTTACTTGCAGTGTCCCATAGATTTAACATTTTTATGGATTTCTCCTGCACGGGCTTCTTAGTTATCTGCATTTTCAACTGGCTCACTAGACTGTTATTTGGACTTATGCAGTGGTTGTCAGCAGTGGAGTTTGCTCTTCTGAAGGGTCGCCATCCACTTATCAAAGATGTGGATATCACAATTAACCCGTCCAAAAGTCTAGCATTTGTTGAGCCTCAAGTGAATGGGAGGAAATCTCAAAAAGGCGACAGTTTGCGTCGGCAATCTGAGCTTATTTTTTATAATAATATTCCGCATGGAATAAATGGGCTGCTAGTTGATTCTGCAAAAGAATATTCTGGTGTTCAAAACAAAGAAAATGGTCAGTTGGAAGACAGTGGTGTTAAAGAAAGGATAAACAAAGATCCACAAGAAGTAGAGTCTGAAGAAAGCTCTGAAGATGTTGAAAAAGGTCAGGCACTACAATCAGCAAGTCTCGTGATGAATATGCTGGATGCTACGATGCCTGGTACTCTCGATGATGATCAGAAGAAGAAGGTACATAGACATATCAAGTTAGCAAAATTGGTTCTACATCACCGAAAGTTCTGACTTAAGAAAATTAGGAGCAAAAGGTTTTGGTACAATTTTATAGCACCCAAAACGTTAAGTATTTTAGCACTCTGTCAATTGCCGGAAGCTTTTTTGCTATTTTCCTATTTTTTTAATTGGATTTACCATGGGAAATACTTGGTACCAAAAATGCCTCTGATCAACCTTGTGCTCTTTCCATGCCATGCCTTGCCTGTGTTTGCTTGCCCTCCTGTCAGTGATTGAGTGGCTCCCAGATGCTTCCTTCCTCTTTAGTGGGGTCCCTGGTGGCCTTCTGCTGGGGTTGCTCTGCCTCCCAAGCAGCCAGCAGGTAGTGTGGCCTGCAGAGAACATTGCACCGCATCCCTCCTCCTTCCCTGGCACCCAGCAAGCCCCATGGCCCACACAGCAAGTGTCTGGCCAGTTTGTCGGTGACAAGGGTGACAAGCTTTTGCAGTGCGTGTACTGGTCAAATGTGCGTGGGTTCGACAAGCTTCGATAACAATCAAAGCCTTGTTGGGACTAGCCTTAGAGGGCATTTTGGTCTAGAAAACTGCAATATATGGAAATGTCAACAGTGGGCTGGAAATCCGAACATTGAAAACTTTGGGTGCTGTTAAGGTGCACCAAAACCTTTTGTTGCTTGTTTGCTAATGTCAGGAACTTGAGGTGCTGCAGAACATATATATATCAAGCTGCTTACATCTTTATTTCTTGTTATAAGGTTCTGCTAGCAGTGGAGCAAGGAGAAACTCTTGTGAAAGCTCTAGAAGAAGCTGTACCTGAAGATGTTCGTGGGAAACTTACAACTTCAGTGACTGAAATTTTACAATCCAGAAGAGAAAATTTCAGTTTAGATGCATTGAAGCGACTTGGCTGGGGCAACGTGGGACCAACCACCCCTAAGGCAGTGGCCCAGGAAAAGCTCAAAGATTTGGATAATGAAAGTGGGCCTAAGGATGCCAAAATAGTTGATCACAACAGGAGTTCTACGGCTGCTGGCGAGGGGGGTGAGAAAGACTCTAATATAACAAATGCCGATAATCCTGGAGAAAGCATCGAATCATCACAAGGAAAGCCTTCACAAACTTCTGGAACTGCAGCCGAAAATGGAAGTGAACAACCTTATAGATCAGATAAAGATAACTTTGGAACCAATGATAGTAGTGAAGAGCAGCATATAATAGAGCAGGGCACCGAAATGTCTCCAAAGCAAGTTTCTGATGATCAATCAGTGGTCAACCCAAATGGGACTCCTAGAGAAAGGGTTCAATCAGCAGATGCTACAACAGACCAGAATCTACAATCCCAAACAATAGAAAAGGAAGGTGACATAACTCACACAGGTGAAGATAAGCCTGCTCATAATGTGAATGATCAAAGCATGCAAGTCACTAAATCAGAACAATCGAAACCTCCCCCTATTACTGTGACTCAGGCATTAGATGCATTAACAGGATTTGATGACTCAACTCAGATGGCTGTCAATAGTGTATTTGGAGTTCTTGAAAATATGATTGATCAGTTTGAGAAACAACATGGCTCTGATAATGATGAAAATTCTGATGAAGATGTTGATGGCACTGCTGTGGGCAAGACAGAATCTCATGTGAAGGAGAATATGGAGAATGCCTCAAGTGGAGAAAATATAAACCAATCATCTATACAACCAGAAGGTAGCATTCCTGCAAAAAGTGATTCAATCATGCCCAAAGATGATTGCACTTTTCACGAGGGAAATCCCAATTTAAGTATTGTTTCATCTGGTAGAGGAAAACTGCCATATTACCGAGGAAATAAAGCTGGTTATCAGGTGGATGATGATGGCATGAAGCAGGTCAGTGGCTTGCCTGACTATTTATTAGATATAGCTGTTAACTCTTACTTGAAGGCACAATATGCAATGTACCTTCATGAATTTCTTTATACACAACTGCAACTCAAATCACCAGAGTCTAATTCAGCAACTGATCTTTTCCTTGATCCACAAGAGGGTAAATGGAAAATGGTAGAACAGATGGACAATGTGCAAAATGACATTTCTAAATCTGGTAGATATAATGGCACCATGAAAGAGGTCCGTTATCCTGGATCTTCACAAGAACCATCTAAGATTGACAGTGCTATTGAGCCACCCTACTTTATACCAGGGACATTTCCGGACAAGTCAAATGAATGGAATAATACAGTAGCAGCTAAGTTGAAACCTAGTAATGATTTGAGAGTGGCACTTACATGCTTTGTTAGAGATGAAATATCAAGTGCCCTCAAAATTGAAGTTGGTCGCAAACTAGGGATAGCAGATACTAAGCAACTTGAAAGAAGCCTTGCAAATGATGTAGAACAGGTTGCTTCTGAAGTTTCCAAAACTGTTGTGCTTGACTGTGAGTTATATTCAGGGGCACGTGTTCAGAGAAGTACCAGAACTATCAAATTTGGTGCAACACATGGAAAGGATGTTGTTGAAGCTGTATCTACTGCAGTTCAGCAATCTCAGAATCTGAGGAACATTCTTCCTGTGGGTGTCATAGTTGGTGTAACTTTGGCATGTTTGAGAAATTACTTGCATGTTGGTGTCTCTAAGCACGATGACCATATGAAAGCAACTCTCAAGGCAGATATTTCAAGTGAGGAACTTATTGTTGAGGATAGCAGAGATGAGAATAATCAGGATAGTGGAAAAGCAAATACAGATAATATTGCTGAAGAAACTGGTGGGGACAACCAGCAGGAGATGACAAGGTCACAAGGTCAAGGTATGATGGTGGGGGCTGTGACGGCGGCCCTAGGTGCTTCCGCTTTGGTAGCACATCATGTAAGTAAACTAATATCTGAAGTTCATTTTTTCCCCTAAAATTTCTTTTGGCCTTGTTAATCTATTTGTGTTGCTACATTTGTTTTCTAAATCCCTTTTATTATGTCTATGGTTGGCTGGATGAGATAAACGAAACATGTTTCATGATTTTTTTTTTTGTAGTTAATTCCTATTGCATACAGAACACGTATGATGGTCTCATCCTAGGTTTCATTCTTATAAGATATGCTTAGTCCCTTTTCCCTGTCATCCTGCATTTAGAGTCTAGCTTTGTTTTTTTATGCCTGATGGTTTGGATGTATGCCCAAACCACCCAGGTTCGAGTCCTTGTCGAGGCGAATTAGGTTGCATATTTTGTCCTTAATATATAAAGCCACCTAGTTCCTCCTTCGTTTAGTTTTTCTTTCACTGCAGTGCACTGCATTAGAGGTGTGGTGCATTTTTTTACTTATTAATTCTTTTTTTCTTCTTATTGTTTCATTCTTTTCTAAAGCACACAACTTCCATACATTTCAGCAAAATAAGGATGAAAACTATGATGGTCTGGATGAAAATCAGAAGGATTTTGTTCAGGTAGGAAGTGCCAAGCATGAGGAAACTGCACAGGAAAAAAGCCAGAACAACTTGATGAGCAGTTTTGCTGAAAAAGCCCTATCTGTTGCAGGGCCAGTAGTTCCCACAAAGGGTGATGGTGAAGTTGATCAGGATAGGTCTGTTAATGTTGCTGCTATTTTGTGCCTTTACACCCCCCCCCCTCCCTTGTGAGATATTTTATCATGTTTTGACTTTCGGCAAACAGGCTTGTTGCAGTTCTAGCTGAACTTGGACAAAAAGGTGGGATTTTGAGGTTCGTTGGAAAAATTGCTTTACTGTGGGGTGGAATTCGTGGTGCTATGAGCTTAACTGATAGGCTTATCTCATTCTTACGTATCAGTGAACGACCCTTATTTCAGAGGTTAGTCCTATGCTCTTATGTGCAAGAGAAAAATAATTGAATAGGAAACTAGAACTTAATCTGAGTGCCTTCATCAGATGGATTATGTTAGTATTAAAGCCATGGTTATCTACGTTTCTTCTTTGTATTGTTTTGATTATCTGTTTTCTGTTTTGATTGAGTTCAGGTTTGAAATGCTTGTGTGAAGGCAATGGCACATAATCAGTGTTTCTCCAGTGTTCCCCTTGGGGAGTCTGCCTGGGATGGTTGATGTTTTGAACCTATTCCTCTTTTTAATTAATGGAAAACTCCAATCCTCCATATTTTCTCCAATATATATAGTTACATTTGATTTGTTCTCATTCAAAAAAAAACATTGGCATTTACGCTTTTCTGTTTTCAGTTGCTATTTTGTGTTTCGATTTCTCTGAAAATGTTGTTTCTATCAAAAGCATTTTTACTCTTTAGGTTGATTCAGTTTCATTTCCCGTTCCCATCCATCGCATATGATTAGAGATAATCAGCTACAGACCATGCTATACCTATCTTTCCAAGCAACTTAGCTGATCCAAAATCATAAATATACTTGAATGGCCCTCTCAAAACAGCAGATGTAGTCAATATAGCAAGCTCTACATACTTAGCTTGAACTTTTTTTCATTTTAACATTGCTGTTTGTTGTTTTTTTCTGTGCTAGCTTCAAGAAGTTATGTTTCTTTTGTTTTCTTTTTTTTTATGAGTGCAGAGAAAGGTTGTCTTTAAAGGGGTCAATGAACAGCTGGCACACATTTTTGTATGTTCATATTTTTCTTTTCTTAAGAAAGTGGGCTCAGGACTATTTATTTCACTTATGTGCATCAAACAGTTAAAGCCTTGCATTTCTTTTAAGCTGTAAGAAGCATTTTGACAAGTACCATACTGTGGTTCATTCTTGAGTAGGTATTGCAGTGATTGTTACTTGAGCCATGGTTTTGGGACTTAGGTTTAAAATATGTCCTTATAAGTGTCATGTGTACAAGTCCACGTCGTTGAAATGCTGTACCTTTTGTTGTTTATTTTCTGTTCTTAGGCTGCCCTTAAATTGTGCTTCTTTGCATTCACAGGATTATGGGATTTTCCTTAATGGTTCTCATCCTATGGTCCCCTGTTGTGATTCCTCTACTGCCAACGCTTGTTCAAAGTTGGACAATAAGCGCTTCAACTGGGATTATTGGATATGCTTGCATTGTTGGATTGTATGTATCTATAATGATACTTGTCATGATATGGGGCAAAAGGATACGTGGCTATGAGGATCCAGTTGAGCAATATGGGATGAATATTTGGTCTTCATCTAGGGTATAAACTTATCATCTCTTAGCTATCTTGTATTCTTGTTATTTCAGATTGCTGATTTATGTATGTACATAACAAATGACGTTTCATTGCAGCTGCGAGAATTTTTTCAAGGTGTGGTTGGTGGTGTAACCGTTGTAGGGTTGGTGCACTCAATAAGCATTCTTCTTGGTTTTGCGACTTTTCAGATAGGGTTGTCTTCATCTTTAGCTAGACCCCTTGATCTTATCAAGTCTTCTAGTAATGTTGTCCTAGCTCTTAGAGGGTTTGCCACGGCGACAAGCATTGCAGTGGTGGAAGAAATGGTTTTCAGATCATGGCTTCCAGAGGAAATTGCTGCTGATCTCGGTTACTACAATGCCATTCTGATATCTGGACTTGTGTTTTCTCTAATTCATCGGTATGCCAATTCTGTCCCACTATCACTTGTTTTCTTAACTCGTTGATATGCACCAATTGACAGCCACAGGCCTCACAGAGGTAGCCCAGGAAGACTCACCCAAGAACACACACGTTCACAGGAGTGTTTTTTCTCTATTGGAATGGCTTGCTGCTACTCTAATTTCCCTTCTATAAATGCTATAGGGCAAGTTTGCCCTTGATATCAATGCCCCTTGATATGCATATCATTATCCTCAACTGCTAGCTGAAAATCTGCTACTATTAAAGCCAGCACACAGGATTATTGCTAACACATGAAAAGGGGATATATGATTTACTCATGTTTTTATGTCAACCATGATTCATTGTGGAAAGCATTTGGAAAATAGTGACATTGATACAATTGAATGTCAGGTCACTACCCTCGGTACCAGGTTTCCTGCTACTTTCTCTGGTGCTTTTTGGACTTAAGCAGAGGACACGAGGAAAGCTTGCTGCACCCATTGGCCTACGTTCTGGAATTATGACCGCCAGTTATCTTATACAAAGCAGTGGTGCTATAATATCCAAACCTGAAACTCCGTTTTGGATGATTAGCACGTACCGTCTACATCCTTTCGATGGTGTTATCGGCTTGAGTATCTGCTCTTTGCTTGCAATCCTTTTCTTCCCACAAAAGCCTGTTCAGAAGGATACATCTGTGTGATGAGAGTTGGAAGATAAGATTTTACTCTTTACAATATTGCTGAGTCTTTCAACAAGGATGAGTCACCTCTGTGTATATGCGACCAATGAAGGTAGCTCTTGCATACCATGCTAAAATTCAGCCCAATGTTCTGATGCACCTCTTCTTGCTGGATGCAAAGAATATGTGCTCATTTAGCTCCTTGGTCATCAGACTGAGAGGCCTGCTGAATGGAATGGCTTTGGATCGGTAACTAGAGTATCCAGGTCGTTTATGCTTGGGAATTGTGTATGCTACTTTTTTCTGGACTATCCAAACGCCAAAAGGGTCACGGGACGGTCTCGTTCCTGCGCTATAAGGTTTGTATGTTAGCCATAGTTGAAATTTATTTCTTTTTCTATCATATAAATTTCTGACTCCCGTCAGTGTTAATTCAAATGCAGGCAGGGGAGAACAAAATAACCTAAGTTGTTGGGCATTCCTAGGGAGAGAAACTGCACATGATAAGAGTTGCACCTCGCAGACATTGCGGATGTCCGAACCGGCCCGCTTACATTCCTACATAGATCTATGATATTTGCATACCAATTGAATTCCTAAGATCGGCCTGTTAACAGTATACTGTACTTTTGTTCATAAAACTTTGAACACAAGCACACCCAAGTTTTAGGATAGCAAATTTTGCCAACGTATACTGTGTACAGAAGGTAGCTACACTACAGGTACAGTAATTAGATGATTTGGTGATGTATCTCCTCCGGTTTTATCATGTTGTTGTATGTTACTCCAACTGTGCAACTATATTTAGGCACAGACTGGCAGCACTT
Source organism: Paspalum vaginatum (assembly GCA_030272315.1). Classification (NCBI taxonomy): domain Eukaryota; kingdom Viridiplantae; phylum Streptophyta; class Magnoliopsida; order Poales; family Poaceae; genus Paspalum; species Paspalum vaginatum. The sequence continues at coordinate 14,221,815 of CM059013.1, read as the reverse complement.
GAATTGGAGGTCTTGTGGGGAATAAATCCGTTTTCAATTTGAGAGTTGTCCAGCTAGGCCGTAGCGTGGTTTACAAAAGAAATGGCCATGCACTATGGGTGCAGGGTTTTGGGCTAGTGTTGGCCCTGAAGGCTGGAGCACGCTGTAACGCGCTCGCAAAGCACTTTTGCAGCGTCTGTTCAAAAATAGGAAGTTCAGTTTCACCATAGATATGTTCTAATTTCGTGAGGATAGACTAGATCACTAGAAAGTCCTCGTCTGCGAGGAATTTTATCAGTGCATGTTGGGTTGTGTTAGGCTGAGTCTAACAGATCATTTATTTCATCGTCTATATTCAAACTGAGTCTGGTGGATTGTCTATTCCATCATTTGTGTATGTAGGGTTGTGTTAGTTTGAGTCTAGCAGATCATTTATTCCATTGTCTGTATTCAAACTGAGTCGTCTATATTCAAACTTTAGCTAAGTCAGGGTGTCTTTATCTTTAATCGCATTGAGAAAGAGAAAAATAATAATAATTCAAGGATTTGTAAGAGAACGAAAGGACCAAGATGTCTAAGGCAGTGTTTCTTTATGTGGCTGCTGAGATGATCCGCTCCGCAGAACAGTCCTCACATGATATTGGTGTCCTCAATCTCAGTGATCCAAGGTTGTACAAGCATCTGCACTCTATCTGCTTGTGCTAAAATGTGCCACTCCCACCAGAAGAAACAAAGCCTAAGAGGGTTGCCGTTGAATTGGACTTCAATATTCTATTTTTTTTATCGTTGTATTAGCGCTATTGTGATTTTTTATTTTATCTCTTTTTAATCAAAAAAATTAAAATAATCTAATGAAAAAAGTATTTTCAGGCGCGGTCTAATAGGTTAGATCTCAAAATATTTTTCAATAGTTTTTTTATAAATGTTGATTAACAGATTATTTAAAAAAACGTCCATGAGTGGCGAGTGGCCTTCCAAAAAATCTCTGGTGGACATCCTCCGGCATGATCGGACGGTTGCCACGAAGACAAGTCGCGCCACTCAGAAAGGCCCGGCCGTGCCGCGGGCCTCGTGGCGAAACGGTCAGCTCGTGTTTCTTTGCGCTGCCCGGTACGGCGGTACCTCACCGCGATTCACAGTTCACCCGCTCCCTTCCTATGGCGGCGGCGGCTCACCTCCTCTCCTCCGCACCGGTCGCCTCTCCCGCAACCCCCCGGCTCATTCCTACCCGCGTCCGTCGCACCCACCGGGGCAAATCATCGAGAGGCTTCTTCCCCTGCCGCGCGTCGCTCGGCCCCGACGGCTCGCTGGCCGTGCTCGGCCCCCCCAATACCAGGCCGGCGCCACCGATGAGGAGGCCGTACCTGAGAGAGCACTCCTGCCTCATCTTCCCGACCCCGCGCGGCCGACGCCCGCTCGCAGTCGTCAAGTTCCTCGGCGGAGCATTCATCGGCGCCGTCCCCGAGGTCACCTACGGGTAAGTGCGTGGGTTCCATCCATCCCATCCGTTTCCGCGGTGCGGCCGCACTGGAACACAAGACGTTTTGATTGAAAATTCGTTTTTGACTCGCATTGAAACAGCTACTTGCTGGAGCTCCTGGCGCGGGAGGGCTTCCTAGTGGTATGTGTGCCGTACAACGTCACCTTCGACCACGAGGCTGCCGCACGCGAGGTTTACCAGAGGTTCCACGCCTGCTACGACGCGCTCCTCGCGTCGGGCCTCCCCGAGGCCGGCCTGAGCGCGCTAGACATCGCAGAACTCCCGCTCTACTCGGTTGGCCACAGGTGATTTCAGCGAGGGGTGTCGCACACCACTTGTTCGACGTTTTGACATGGAGGAAGCCTAAAGCTCTGTTTTGTTGGTGGTATATATTCCGCTTGTTTAACTTTCATGTTCTGTTATGATGGTTTTGCAGCAATGGGGCGTTGCTTCAGCTGCTGGTGGGGAGCTACTTCTCAGAAAGGATACCAAAGGTCCACTGATAGTATTTCATTGATAAAAAATTTTTCTGCAAAGTTTCTGTTTGGTTTAATAGTCTGGTCCGTGTAACGAGTGGAAAAGCATCGAGTACCTTAACAGATTGCATATAATCTGGTATAATGCTGACTGCACAGTGGCTTTTATCTTATTTCTCTGTTGGGTTCTGCTCATTTTAGGCGAACGCCATTGTCTCATTCAACAATAGACCTGCTTCGGAGGCTGTTCCTTACTTTGAACAGGTATTTAGCTAGTCCAGGCTTCCTTACCTTATGGTTAATGGGTGTGCCTTTTTCTGTTTCAAGCCATACCGTATTTCCTAATAAGTAAGACTTATGATACCAAGTTACTGCTTCTGACTAGCAAGCATAGAAACGATTAAACTTGTGAAATTATCTTTAAGGACCCATAGAGGAATCGATACTGAACTTTCTAATCAACTACGACTACGAGAACGATCTGGACCTAAAATTAGTTTTAAGGATACAGGTTGATAGTTCAACTCTTCTTGCTAGTAAATGATACCTAAAAATAAGGAAAGAAGGTTTTGACTTTAGGCTAATTGAATATCATTGTTTGGTGTTCAAGAGTATGATGCTTTTCATTTTGTTGAAGTATAAGTGAATTGCACACCTTTCCCTATCAGCTTAAGCTTTTGGGTTGGACCGAACTGAATATGTTATCAGAACCAAAGGTCTTGAGTTCCAATCTCAAATTCAAATCCTAATGGCGCACATTTAAGTAAAATAACAGTGAGTGGCTCCTATTTCCACTTTTGAGGCCTAATGAAGCTTGCAAATGAGTGGGTGTTGATGTGGATTGCCTGCCTTTATCAGCTTAAATTTTTGGGTCAAACTGATCGGTGCATGCAACTCAATATAATTGAGCTATATAATTTTATGTGAATAAGTAATTGGTAGTTGAGTATCTATATGAGACATTTTTTTCTATCAAAGCGCAACAGAGCTGCACATTACTGCATTAATAAGAGAGAGAGGTCCAAACAAAAACAACCCATAGGATTACATTTGAACACTCACACAAGAAACTAACCACACAAGAAAACAGACATGCAAACACTAGCATGAAGTTCAGACGCATCACAGTAACATTATTGTTGATCTAACACAAAGTTCACTAAACCATCTTTTTTTGCGAGCACACCTAACACAACCAACTGAGGGCCTAGGCACCCATGCATTTCTCCTCATCTGAAGTTCCTCCATGGCCTTGTGCACGATTGTTTTTGCAAACTTGGAGTACCTTCCCTGAACACACAATCATTCAGGTGTTTCTGTAACAGCAATGACCCAAGAATCACCAGTGAGTTAAAACCCTTCCCCAGCTGTTTGCCTAATCTCTTGCTTGGCCTTTTCCACCAATCACTGAAATTTTTATCATCATTTCGAGGACATCACTTCGAGGTGAGACGGTAAGACAGTCCCTGGAGTAAATAGAACCATACCTGACATGCAAATACACAAGAGACCAGAATCTGAGATGCTGTTTATCATTTTATTCTCCTGATCACAAAGTAGACAAGTGGCTGGATGTGGCAGCCCATAGGAAGGACTGTCAGTGTCTTGGCGCCCAAGTTTTCAAGATGAGTTTCCATGGTGCAAAGCTAGCACCCAGGAAGAACATGTGATATCTTTTCCATGTATTGCCCAGAAGCTGAAAGCCTCCGGCAATGCTCGTCCTATGTAGGTCAACTGTAAGACAACCTGGGAACCAAAGTTCTATTGATCCAGGGCTGGATCTCGAGCCAGCTTGGCTCGGCTTGCTTTGGCTCGTTAACGAGGTGGCTCAGCTCGTTAAGTAAACAAGCAAAAAAGCTAGCTCAGCTCGATTCATTAGGCTCGCAAGCCAGCTTGGTAAGCTCGTGAGCCAGGGACAAATTATACATATATTCTTTGGATATAATTTTTTTTGTCAATGCACATATAATATTAGCATGAAAAACAAATATAATTTTATAATATTAAGCATTGTATACACATCCACAAATACTCTTTAGACAACCACATGAAGTGGCCAATGTCTAGGAAAAATTATATTATGCCCTCATAAAACTACTATTGTACTGGCTCATTTGGCTTGCTAACAGCTCGTGAGTTAATGAAACGAGCTAAAAATCATGCTCCACTCATTTAAAATCTCACCGAGCCGAGCTGAGCTGAGCTACAAACGAGCTGAGCCAGCTCGCAAGCTTCGAGCTTTTGGTCCAGCCCTAATCCAGAGACTCTGTCAAGACATTAACAGATAAAGCACCTCTGATATCCTGAATTCATTTGTTGCGGAGCATATCTTCCTGCATAGTCGTCTATTGATAATTCGTTTGGGAATGCAATCAATTAGGTTATGGACTAGATCCAATATAGAGTTTCCTTGCAGCCATCTATTACTCTGGAAAAGTGTTGGCACCATCACTCACTGAGGTCGCCACCAAATTGAGAAGAGGCTCTGGACATATAAATTTGAGCAATTGCATGGAATATCGAAGCCACATTGGTGTGTTAAGTTGTACTAGGGGTGGTAATGAGCTATGGCCCTAACGATATTTAACAATCCAATTCAGCATGGCCCTTTTAGGGCTGACCCTTCAATTTTATAGGCCAAAATTTATGGCCCTTTACCAGGCCTTGTTGTAGCCAACACAAACTGTTTCACAGCAGAATGGCTTAACATCGTAGAATATCAATAGCTTTTTAGACTGGCTAGGCCAACCCATGCCCATGTGTCTGACGTTGCTTCAAGCTGTGGATATGTAGACCACACCTGCAATCTCCTTATATCCCCAAAATGGCCAAAAAAGGGGGAAAATGAAAAATAAAGGGCATTGTCACTTCCAGCCAAAAAAATGAGTGGGGGTGGGGTGGGGTAAAGTTCTTCCAGTTTGGTTGGCCATAGGTATTGTGCATTCAGTCAGCTAGTCTGTGAACTCAATGGAGGCAAATATTGAGCATAGCGAACACGTCATGAGCCTGTACAACATTTCTCTTGGCAGTGAAAAAGTACTGGCATTGATCTAAGGACCATATGGCATATGCATGCTACTCAATACTCCAATCCCGAGTTTCCAACACACAATTTGCGTTTAGAGCTGATTTCAGTCCAAAATGTTAAATTCTACCTTTTGCTCTGTCCTATTGGTCTTTTGAAGTTACTCTCTCTTAATAATACATTTTTTTATGCAGATAGGCCCCCTTTTTAGTCAACTGATGCCTTTGATGGAGGCCTCGCCTGTTTATTCTGTGGCCAGAAATGCACCAGGTGGTTGTTGGGTTACAACTTACCTTCTCATGTTACCTGACATTTATCTATTTGATAATTTTTGTTTTGGGTGAGAGTTCTGTAAAAAACTTATACTTGACCACAAGCTTTCCATATGGATCAAACAACCAAGCAACCTCACAACCCTGTTTGGGGTTGATGGCTTGCTCTTGATTATAGTTTGTAGCTTCTCGGGTTGCTGACGTTTTTTAACATGATAAAGTTTGTACTTTTGTCTGCTGACATTTGTTAATGAAAGAGTGAAGCCAGGACATTAACTTGTGCTTGATATGCTTCATGGTCTGTTTTATTAAGTTATGATGTCATGACTTCAGGAGATGCATGGAAGGCTCTATTTGATTTAGCTGGAGGTTTTATACGTGAGTATGATCAAGAAGCTATGGTATCTCTTAGCAAATTTGTTGACCAGTTACCATCGGTAATGAATCAGGTACTGTATGAATGTAAGTTCGTCTATTATTATTTTTTAGAGTAGTTCGTCTATTTTTTTTTTATTTAACTGTGCTTTGGTGCTTCCATGTCCTATGCTAGACTTCTCGCTGGCTTCCGTACATCTGTGTCATGATTATAGATGTTTCTTTTTTTTATAGGTTACGGAAGGTGTTTCTGAATTCAAACCAACACCACCTGAAAACCGTGAATTCTGCAAGAATTCCTACAGTGTATCCAATACATTATTGGTACTGACAAACTTGTGTCTACTCAAATCAACCTCTAGCTGTTCTGTTTCAGTGTTTAAAATTTTTATACTTGTCTCGTAGGTCAAATTTAGTGTTGATGCTATTGATGATACAGACATAGTTGAAGACGTCCTTAGACCACGAATAGGCTCAATTGGTGGACAAATAAAGAAGGTTATACTGTCAGGAACACATCTAACTCCATGTATACAGGTAATGTGTACTTTTCATTGGCACATTGTATGTATCAAGTCATTTGCCACTTGTTATCATTCTTGAAAGCACTGCTTTGCACTAAGGAGAATCTGTATGCTCATCCGGTTTGCAATTCCAAGGAAAAAAACTGTTATTCAGATGTGTAAGGTATGTGAAGTACTAACCTTTGATTTATTACAGGATGTGAAATGGCAAGTTGGTTCAGAATACACTCCGGCAGATGCCCTTGCCCAGGGACTGAAATCACTGGCTCTCAACGAAACAAGGGTCCTCTCAAGAACTATTGCTGATTGGTTTAGATCCCTTTAAATCTTGAGTTAGTCAATACATCCATCGAAGTTCAGAATTGTTCTTACAAGGTACGTACCGCTGTGTTTATAGAGTTCAAAATCACCAGCTCGATCACGATTACAGAATTTCAAACCTTTAGATTAAATTTACTTGGTGAATACATCTGATGACAAGCCGACAAGCCAATTGCATCACTCATTAAGAATCAATGGTATGGCTTCGTTTACATCCAACTAACTTGGGCGTTCCCACATTTCAGATGCAGTCGACTGAGGCTAGCATTGTAACGAGATGAGAGTACAATGTATGGTAAGAAGCAGTGCATTTGGGGTGCGTGCTGAGTTGGCCACGCTCGTCCACAGGCCGTAGCCGTACTATAAATATCTGATCAAGATTGATGATCTGGGGCCTAGTTGGATTGTAGTTGCAGGCTATACAATGCATTGAGCCCAAATTCCAAGAAACATGATCCTGCTCGAGGTACAAGGTGCCAGCAAGGCTAAATTGGCCAAATAACCCCTGCACGCAGACAAGCCCATAGGGTTTCTGCAGGCTGGCGGAAAGGCGTCATAGGTGTGACAGGAAATGTGTATATATTGCCACATTGTATTTTCTTTTATGGGCATAATTTGTATAACTCACGGTATATAGCTCAAACAATCGGACGGTTTGGAAAGCTTCGTTCCTTGCTGTGCTGGCTGTTGTTTCTGTACGACTGTACCGGGTGTACCCATTGGCTCCCCTTGTCCGTGCGCTGGAAGAAGCCCTGGACGCCCGGCCTGGAAACCGATTGATTTCGCCGACGGCCGACTCTTTGTGCTGCTCTTCCCAGAATGTGCAGGCAGAACGATCCGTCTACGTTAAAGAATCGTACGAGGATACGATCCGCAAATACAATAACCTTTTGATTTTCATCAACAGCATCACTCCAGTTGGAGGAACGTTCAGCAACTGGGACCTGCCGTAAAGCCGACCAAATCTCTGGGAAATCTGGCCGGTTCATGATATGCTGCCATGCTGGGATTGGTACCTTCTCACTTTCTCAGTCCAATCAGAGAGTCAGAATATAACGCTTTCTCTGGCTATATGGGTCACGTCGTAGAAGAAAACATGAAGACTGGGCTACATTTTTGCGAAAACGACAGCAATAATACACAGCATCCCAATATCAATGTCGACCCGGCCTGCATGTCATGTCATGCAAGATGTGCCTGCTGCTATCCAACTGAAACCGTTTATTTGCTGCATAAACTGCCCAGCTTTTCTCGCTGTACATCATGCTCAAATGCTCAATTATACCCATGTCCGTATCGTGGTCATGGGCATGGCTCACATCGGCTAACCACTGATAAGACAAGTTGGCTGACCGCGTCGACTAGGGGTGGGCGTTATAAAGCCGAGAACCGAAAACCGAATCGAACCGAACCCAAATAGACCGAATTGTCGGTCTATTCGGGTTTCAAGGTTCGGGTTCGGTCCGAATGAGCTGCTTATTTCGGGGTTCGGGTTCGGTTCCCAGTCTCTAAAACCCGAATAGACCGAATAACCCGAAATGTAGTGAAACTATCAATTAGTCATCATTTTATTATGTGATTTGTGTGGACTTATAAGCTAATAATTATTATATCATCTTCATGTTAGTATGTTTATGTACATATGTTATTTTTTTGTAGTTATTTATTGATATACTAGTACTTGTATTTAACTACTCGTTGCATATATTTTGTTTTGATGACAAGTATCTATTTTATTTGGTCTATTCGGGAGACCGAATAGACCGAACCGAAATATTCGGTCTATTCGGGTTCGGTTCTTAATATTTTTTTCAAAACTTTGGTCCTAATTTTTTGAAACCCGAAATTTCTAAAACCCGAATAAACCGATCCGAAATAACCGAACAGAGCGAATGCCCACCCCTGCGCGTCGATGCATGGCACCCCGTGCCGTGCGCGCGCATACGCGACGCGAGATGGCGAGATGCCATTTCCGATGAGCGCGCACGTTGCCCGCGGCATGGGGCAGACTCGATCACGAGATATACCCTGGTGAGATTTCGCGCCGTCGTCGTGGGGTCGTATCGAATTATGAATGGCGACATGACATGTGTGCAGGCCGGCTGCGCGCGGTTTGAGCCGCGTGCCTGGCAAACCGGCCAGGGGAGAGGGCCAAGGATCCAAAATACTACTAGTTGAGTTGACCTTGTTCCAGGACTTGAAGGTGGTGAGCTCCAATTATAATCTATCTCCTGTGTGTGTCCGACCCTCGCTGTCTATCTACAACAAGCCTGCAGGTGATGCGCATTCATGTAGCCCAACTTCCACGCCTCTTTTGGCAAGACAATCCGAGCAAGGAAACGGGAGATACTGACTGCATTTGCACTGCACGAGAGTAGCAGCTAGCTCATCATTCATCTTCATCGATAGCTCTAGCTTATTAGGCCGAGCGCAACAATCTGTGTAAACTACTGTACACGTGTATTTTAGACAATTAACTAGACAAGGCAGCAGATCGTGCATATGCGTATTGTAGGAGCACGCGGAAACGAGATGCCGGGTTGTGCAAAATAGACGGTGGGAGTGGGATGCACAGACCGTTGCCTTCAGCCTTACAAGCACTGAAGCACACGTTCCACGCACACAATCACAGAGAGAAAAAGAGCAGCAGCAGCACATGACGAGGAACCCTAAACGGGGGAAAGCATGGATCCGACGATATATATACATATATCCTACTAGCAACGTTATTGTAGCTACCTTAGTGTACAGTATGTACGCGCTGGCGTTCAGCATTAAGACATTGACCACTGTTTCGTAGCGGAACGTTTAACACCGGTACGTGTCTTTGCATGTTCCTCTGTCGAGCGGATCCGATGCAAAGAGTGTTCATGGCGAGGCCGACTGAACGTGGGCGGCTTCATCACTCGTGGCTCGTGGTCGTGGGTGAAATCGGCTAATCGAAACGTGTTTCTCGAAAGATCGGCGAGCTGGCTGTGCTAGCTATGACGACGGCGGCTCCTCGTGGCCTAGCTAGCTCATATATCTTCGTCCGCCTTCCAAAGGTGACCGAGTGCCCGGCAATGGCACGTTCTATGGCCACTTCATGCATGCATGGTGTCTTAACGAATAGCGATGCAACTTTGTACACTTCATGGTGCCAATTTTTTCTTCCACTGCACTACACACCTCTAGCTGTAACGATTTGCGAGCTTCTACTCATATATATGGGTTTCTGTGTGTACGTGCGCTGGAGAATTATTTTGTGCTAGCGTACCTAACTCGTATCCCAACTCCAAGGACAACCTATTTTGCTTTATTTTAGAAGATTGGTGTTTACACTGTCCTTGAGCCATAGGGGTTTTTTTTTTTGAAACAAGAGGGGTGAAAACATCTACTGATTAAATATGTATTAAGAAAATATGTTAAAGGAGCAGCCAAAGAGGAGTTGCATCAAGGAGCAAAGAAGGAAAAGAAGATCAAAGCAATTACACAAAAGCTTCTAGCCATTGGTCAATAAATGGGAAACATATATATTTTTTTGCTAGATGGATAACCATAGCAAACTCCTTCCAAAAGGTGTATTCACACTGTTGGATTCTTGGTTGATTGAAGTCCTCTAAAGATGAAGTCATTTCTTGCAACCCAAATACACTCCAACACATGAGGATGATGATTTCCATGTACAATGGAACTTCAACTTTCCTTTTGAAGCTCTCTAGCACAATCAAGGAATCATCTTGTTGTTATAAAGTGAGGTTTAGAAAAGCCCATCATGAACACTCTGTGCAAAATCACACTTAATGAAAATATTGTGGTCTTGTGTTTCTTCTAGGCCTTATTGAGTACATAGGAGATGGTCATAGGAAGGAATGTCTATATTTTATTCTTCTAAGAAGATTTCTAGTACATAGTTTGTCATTTAAGAGCAGCGAAAAGAAAACTATGTTTTTTCTGACAAGAGGATTTAAGAGTCACATGAGAACTAGATGTATTTTAGCTTGCCTAATTAAATTCTTATATGCCCTGGGTGATGTGTAAGTATAAGAACCATAAAAGTATGTCCACCGATCAGTTTCAAGTGTTTGTGTTATGCCCTCTAACTCCAATTCTAGGGCTTACAGCTGGGTATAAGCTTCCATCGATAAAGAGATGAGTAATACAATTATGTCATTTGCTTAACTTTGTAGAGGGTTATGCACGTATCTTTAGCAAAAGAGTGAAGTTTCAGATATTTCTGCAAGTGACTATCCTTACCATAGATCCTCCCGAAGTAAACAGGTTTTACCATCTTCAATGACAATTGTCGCAATACCTTTATAGGTGTCTAGAAGCTTCAAGATGTCCCTCCAAGAAGCTTTTGGAAGATTTCTAGCTAGCTTTTAAATCAGACCCTCTCCATAAGCATGCATTTGAGATCCAAACAAGCATTTGGTATTAAGGACTCGAGGTCGAAGGCCCTCCGGATCATTGTCCATTTCTATATCGCCAATAGCATTAGAACCGAAGCAAAATAGAGTATGGATGGATGAGTCGATGGGCGGCAAAAGTTTACATCCAATAAAAAAGCGTCCTCTTGTTTTATCCTTATCATGTGTTCTTGTACCTGCGCAACCTTTTTTTTTTTCCCTTTGATGATTTGTCGTCGCCGCCCCGCCGTTGAATCATTTGATCGGCGGCGGCATCAAATGCACATACGCCACCGTGTACGTTGGCTCAACAGTGCCAGCCACTATTATACCTGCCGTGTGTGTGTGTGTGTGTGTGTGTGTGTGTGTGTGTGTGTGATTCAATCAGATCCACGTTCTCAGCTATGTAACAGTACTCCTACGTAGCTACAGAAGCACCGTCGTCTCGTCTGCATGAATGCATGCATGCTAGAATTCTCGTTCCATGTACGTAGACCTAGCTATATTCCTTGTTTTGTCAGCGTGGGGGTACCAACCCAGAAAGTACGCAGCGATGGATGGATCGGCGCTCAATGTGGCCTCCGTTGACGTCACATTTTCCGAGGACGTAACACGTACGAAGGGGCCGGCCGGCGTGGTAAAAATTATATATGCACACACGTAGTACACGTACAGCTAGCAGTACGAACGAACTTATCACATTATATTTTTTCCATGCATGAATGATGTGGTTCCTTGCTTGACCCCAGCACGTCACTAGCTGCAGCCAAGCATGCAGAAGTGGTACCACGGCGCCACATGCTCGAGCTATGCCGTGGATATACCACCGCACGGCGGTCCGTTAGCCCAGGACGACATGGTAGGTAGTATGTCTACCTATATAGTCTCTTGAAATAATATAGGAGTAAATTAAGCTAAGTAGGAGTACTTATTAGACACACGTCACAACAAGGAGTGTTTGCGGAATGAATCAGCTGGTGGAAGCTAAATAAATCTTTGCAGATCCGATCCATATTTGAAATTCGATCTGAGACTAACACTGATCGACCTTGTTGCATGCATGCAATGCAATGTGGGTGACAGGTGTCGCATCATCACTCCGTCGCGCCGTCGTCCGATCGAAAGAGAAACGCATCAGATTGTACAAGCCTTGCTTATCGGGATCGTCCGGGCTCTAATTGATTAATCAGTTTGGTCGTCGATGCAGCCATGCAGGATGCTCTCTTAATTTGACCGCTGCCAGCTATATATATATACTGTAATGTACTTGCATATATATGCCCATGCCCATGTGTCTCCGCGCGCGCGCGGCGCCGAACCAGCCGGCGGCCGATCTGCTCCTCCAAGCAAACGGCGCCCCGAGCGCGCGCGCCGCGCGGCGGCGTGTTCGTTCTCATGTGCACGTGCTGCAGCAGTGATTACCGGCTGTGTGCGTGCATGCATCGAGCGGCAGCCGCTGCGCGCGCTCCACGGAGCGGCGCCCGGCCCCTACACGGCCTACGAGGCCGCGACGCGTGTACACAGAGAGAGAGAGAGAGAGAGAGGCCAAGGGCCCAAGGCCAGCCAGCAGGGATCGAAATGATGCCCCCGGCTCTGCCTGGATCTGCCGGTGCACACGAGCCGGATCTTGACCATCAAGGCAGGCGGGCAGCTCAATCAGCCATTGATGCAGGTATTGATGGCCAAAACGCATGCGTCAACTAACAAAGTACAGGTCACATTTAGTACTACGTTAGTACATTGTTTTTTGGGCTACAGAATCCTAGAGTGCGCATGAGGTGTTTTTTTAATGAAATATTATGAGATATTGTTACCTGGATTCTCAATATCTCTAGAAAACCAAACACCCCAGTAATAGTCAGTGCCAAGGTCTCATTGTTCATCCTCAAGTAAAAATAGTACAGGTTCTCCTGTTGTTAAACATCTGTCAGAGTTAACCTTTTTTTTCCTCTACTTTATCCGTCTGTCCTACATACTAATATCCTTAAATTCACATATATTTTGTTGTTATTTGTTTTGTTATTAAAGGTAGTTTGAATATAGCTATCTACTGTACATACGTAGCTATAGCGAGGAGAATTTGTATTCGTTCAGACGCCCCTCTATATATATCTGCAGGTTAGGGTGTGTTTAGTTGCTTTCACATGACTATCTAGGGATGAAAGTTATACCAAAAGTTCCATTTACTAGGATTCGTTTTCGAGGTTTTACCGTGATTTTAGGTAAAACGGAAACGGTAACCAAAAAACGAAAACAATAGCGGTAAAAAATACAGAAATTAGAAGCACTCTAGTGGATGTAGCAACATGAAAAAAAGAGAGCATTTGGTAGTTTGTTTGGGCGAGTGCAGTAACGCCACATATGTGGGTACAATAACCATGTGAAGATGTTTGGTTGCTTTGTGAGCAAATACATGGACTCTTTGCCTATTGATGATGGCACCGTGGGCCAGTGCATGCACCCAGCCATGATGGCAAGTAAAGCTCATTTTGAGCATATGTACCGAGTACCGGCCCAAGCTGTGTGTGTATCTATCTATAATCTACTCACAACGTCGACAGGTGGTGGTAATAAATAGCTAGCTGATGTGAAGGTGAGAGAAGAATAAAAATGATAATTTATCTCACCACTAGGACTTGGTCACACACGTAATACTCTCAGCTTTTTGAAATATGTAAAATCTTCTGTCTATTTGGCCGTCGCTAGCTAGTATCTTTTTCCTCACTTTTTCTGTCCACGTGAAAGAGAGTGTGCATTTAGCCAGTAAAATAGTCCACCATTGGAGCCGTCCTCATGAAGCAACCACAACTTCTTTCTCACATAGTCACATTATAAGCCTCTACTCAAGTATAGATGGAGCGGATGCAGCTAACCAAACATGCCATAGAAAATCTTGACAAGTAGCATAAGAGTTTACAATCTTGTCTACACCCCTGTCAAATTCAGTTATCCATGTACAATTAATTAATAATTCGATTAATCGAACACAACAAGCATGTAATCATTCGATGCATATGCATGGATGAATTTACAATCAAGCGCTCTGAACCATTCAATCCTAATAATGCTGCTCGGATTGTGCAGAGATATGCAGAGGTGCAATTATATTGCAGTTCAACCCTCTGCTGGTTTAATTTACATGCAAAGATTGCATGCACGGAAGAGTTAGCCCAAAAGAGCCTACTACTAGACGCTCCCAAGCAAGGCAACACGTACGGTACGGAAGCACAAGCAGGTTACCGGCCGGCGCGGCTCGCTGCAAGCCACTCAGACTCAGTCATCGTCTCATCTGTAGCTCGATCTTTGGAGCACATGGCATGGCGCACACAAGGCGTCGCACACGTCGTCCTGTCCGCCCCCGGCCGACGGCCGGACGCGCAAGTTGCACGTACGCTCCCCGGCCGGCGCGCGCGCCTATCGATCGATCGGCACCGGAAAGCCCGGCGTCGCATAAATGAAAACGGATGTGGATGCGGCCGTGGGTACGTGCTCTGTGCATGCGACGTACCACGGCGGCCGTGCGTGGATTCAAGGCGCGGCGATGGCCATTGGCCCCAAGCCGGCCGCGGCCGCTGATCTTAATATTAATCTCGCGCGTCGTCCGCCGTGGATTGCGTTGCCGGCCGATCGATGGAGGGTGTGTGGGCCGGCCTGCCTGTGGCTGTGGGGTGCACTAGCTGCTGGCCTGCTGGGTGCTGGGTGCAGGCCGTGCAGGATTATTTTCAGCCAGGCGAACTGTGACGACGATGACGGGGACGTGCGGTGGTGGTCCGAAGTGCTTAATCTGGGAGATATCGACAGAATCGTCTGCACCGAGAAGAGTAACTGTGCCATGCGCTGCTAGTCGCAGGGTACGTACATGCAGCTATTGCGCGGCGCCTATACCGTCGGCGATGGTTATTTATGGCGATTGTCGACGACCATTGATTCTTTACGCCGGTTTCACTCTTGTCAGAAATAAAAAAACCCCCCGACTCTGCTAGCTACTCCAGTAGACAGTGAATAGAAAGGTGAGTATGTACATTGGTGTCGTATTTTGAATGAAATAACTTAACGTAGGACCTAATTATACCACAATATATGCTAGCTGTCTTTTGAGTTGTGTCATTGACTATATCATCCCATAATTTCTGTTATGAATAGAAAAAAAGAATATTCGAACAAGTACATTGGTGATATCTTATACTAGGTGTTATCATGCTGCTGTGTTGCATAATCTTGAGAAGGCCTAACAGATGCATATCTTCAATAGGTTGTCTTTTGAGTTGTTTCATAATTACTTCTTCCTTTCCTTGATTTGTGCATGATTAAAAGGAAACAAAGTTGTGTTGCAAGGTAGCAACAACTTTTACGATGGTACATGATGAGTCTTGTAGTCATAAATTTTAGCTTATGAGGTCATTGCTTTGAGAAACAACTATCTCTTCCTCTCACATCCCTCTCACTCGTCCACATCATCTTCAATGTTCTATGTGGCATTGTATAAGACAACACCACTGAGATGCATGGTAAACATGCAGCAAAGTAATTGTCCCTATAGGTTGCACGGCAAGTGTAACCCGCACAACGATAGGGTAGGGTAGTGGCCATATAGTCCTAAAATCTATCATATAAGGCATGCTTTAACTTGCGAAATAATGGAATCTTTTCTCACCTCCCACACTCTCCTCCATATCATAAAAAAATAGCTTGTGTTGAAAAACTCAATAGTTTGTCAACTCGTGCTTCTTGGCGTACTAGAATTTTAAGAGATACAATATAAAAAGATTGTGGCTAAATTTAGTACCCGGTAAAATTGCTTTCTCTCTCTGTGTGTGTTTGTGTGTGTGCTCGTATGTGCATGCGCATATGTGTGTTCATTTTCTAACATAATACCGATTAGATAGTTAGTATTCTCTATTGATTATGATAGACCAATGAGTCGCTATATGTATTTTACGATCTCTATATATTCACATTGTTTTCTACTTTGTATTGCACCTCCCTACATCTTCAATACGTGCTTGGTTAAAATCTCAGCTTAAATATGTGCAATGCTTTTTGTGACGCATTTACCATGGCATATGAGTCTAGATTTTGGCTTTTAAAATGTTTGATCTTATTTAGTTGCTGCAATTTTGGATTTACATGTTAAGTTGAAACTCAAATGCTTATCGTACAATTAATGATTTTCGGTACCTTTAACAATGGATTCTATGTTTCAAAATGCACTCATAGTTACAACAATGGCATGGCTAGTTATTTTAGTCTACACCACGACACTTGAATTGTTGAGTGCTCTATATTAAAGAACTATTTTGTGTGTTATTGTTTGAAAGTCACACGGGGCCATGCTTACTTTCTTAGAGGGGTGAATTATGATTCCTAGAAACTTAAGACTCGCAAAAAACAACTTAATACAACCTATCCAAATAAACTAGAATGTGCACTATGGCTCTGCAAAGTATAACTAACTCTACGGCAAAAAGGAATCTAATTTCCAAGCCTACCAAGACTAGGAATGTAAGCACATGATTGTAAAGATGTAAGTGCAATAACAAAGAGAACGGTAGAAGTGAAAACTCCATGTTGACGACAACAATGATGAAGACTTAGAGATTTTTTTACTGAGATATCAACAAAGCGCATAAGACTCCCCCTACTCCTCGTTGGAGCCCCTCGCAAGGGTCTTGCTCCCACTTAATCTATGCAAGGTTTAATGCCTTGATCCACATAAGGATCAAGGATGGCAAGTTGTGCCCACGCAAAGGCTAATCACTCTATCTGGTAACTCTGTGGATATCCCTGGCTCTCCCCATTCACAAGTGATCACATGGGACTTCTCCCGAATGCTATCCGTCAGTCTTCACTATAGTGACCTCCAAACAAGACACCAAGATCCTTCCTCCCTCTCATATAAGTAAGGTGGTGGTCACTCCAGACTCCAGAGGATCTCGCAAGACTTAAAAGCCTCACACTTATAAAGATGGTGTGTGTGCGAGCACGGAGATCAAGAGGTTTGCAAACCTTGCAAACTAGCTAGCCTTAATCGCAAACAAGAACAATGTGATAAACGACCTAAACAAGTATTTGCAAGCACTAAGATAAGCCTTCATATGCACTATAAGCACCTTGGATAACTAGGAACACTATCATTATATTCCTTAGCTCCAACATAGCTCAGATCACGAGTAGAGTGGCTTATATAGGCCTCAAGAGCAAGCTAGTCATTGGAATCAAGGCTGACAGAATTTGTACTGGCCTGGTAGCCCTATCCATAAATTTTCCACAGCACAATATTTTGTGATAACAATACTTAAGGGGTCATGTTTTTCACAAGATGAACAAACTATAATAAAAAAGTAGCAACTGAGTGAAATGTAGCAAAGCACTCTTCTAATCTCACAAGTTGGTCATTTGAATTTTTTACACTAAATTTGACCTCCCATATTTAAAAAAATGTAAAAATACCAAAGAAAAAAAATTAAGTCATACTTTAAAATATATTTTATGGTAAACTAAATCATAGTAAAATATTTAATTAATAATTATTAATATTTTTTAATAAGCCAAGTGATTAATTTGACATTAAAAAGTCAAACAACATAAAATTTGAAATGGAGGGAGTAGCTTCTAAGTGCATGACTGGAACTAGGGGAAATTTTCCATATTTTTGCGTTTTCTCTATGAAAATGAATTGTTGCTGTGAAATTTTCTACGTGATTTCTACAAAATTCCTTTATTCCAAACGGAAAACTAAGTTAACATAGAAATTTTACAGAAATTTCACAAAAAGTTCAGAAACATAGGGAAAATACAGGATTCGTAACTTTCAGTATTCCAAACGGGCTTAAATAGTAATACAGAGAAAGGTGTGGCGTGGAAATGGCAAGAAGAGCTGTCACTGCTACCTAATTAGACACTATCTAAAGCACAGAAAATTTTGACTTTTTGATCACCTGATGCTTTTGTCTATACTTTTCCACACAGTAGCTGTGATTAGGAAACGATAACTACTCCATGCTTAGAAATCTAAAGCAGTAACGACATGAAAGCATGCCATTGTCGTTTCCTCCAGCAGCATTTGCTGCTTTCTAATTAATCTAAGATGTAATTGACCATTTTATAATCGTCGACATAACTATTGCCACGTCCCAGGCATCTGCAGGCTCGTCAGTGTGCGCCACGTCCTAAATTCTCAAAACAGAATATTCTTTTCGATCTCAATGATTTTCATAGATATTACAAAGAAAGTGTGCCAAGGATTCAACTGTACCCAAGTATTGAAAAATCTCACCTTTTTTAACATAGTGAAAGATTGGGTCAGTATATTGTGAGGTTACCGAAGTCACCACAAGTATCTTGTTGTCGTCCCATTGAAAGAGTAATTAGTCCTCAACTAGCTCATCAACCCGTGCTCTCGCACGGGTTAGAGTTGGAGATATAGATTTAATCTTTAGTAATATTAGATGTGATAATTTTTTCATATTTTGTAATGACACTATGGGTAATTTATATGCAAATTTATGAATTATTTTAATTTATATTCCATGATGGTATATTGTAATTTTTATAATTTATCTTTTTCGTAGCGTGTTTGGTGAGGATTAACGTAAGGCTTCAAAAGGAGCCTCCAATTAGTAATAGCTAGTTCATCAACCCGTATTCTCGCACGTGTTTTAGTTTAGGAGATATAGATTTAATCTTTAGTAATATTAGAGGTGATATTTTCATCAATCCCTCGTAAATGAATTATGGGTAATGTATATGCAAATTTAGAAAGTATTTTAATTTATCTTTCATGATGGCATATTGCGTAATTTATATGCAGATTTAAGGATTATTTAATTTATTTTTATAATGGCATGGTGAATAATTTATATGCAAATTTAGATTGTTGTTTAATTCATATTTACAATGCATGGTGGGTAATTGTTATGCAAATTTATGAGGTTATTTAATTCATGCTTCATAATGGCATGGTGGGCAATTTTCTACAAATTTAGGGAATTATTTTATTTCATCTTTCATAATGGCATGGTGGGTGATTTTTTACAAACAATAATAGATCTAATGACTACTTTTTATTAGAGTTAGATGATGGATGACGGGATGTTTCAGATTTTTGTAAGAATTTTTAGGATTTAACTTTTTTTTAGAAAATATATCTATTATTAGAGCTACATAATGGATGACGGGCTGTTAATTACATAGAAAACAGATCTAATAGATATTAGGATTTCAATCTGCAATCGATGATAGGATGTTTTTTATTTTTGTGAGAATTTCTATGATTTTGTCTTTTATTTAGCGCATCTTGTAAGGATTAATAAAGATGCTCCAAAAGGAGTCTTCAATTAGTAATATCAAGATTAAGCACAAAATAATTGTTTCATAGAAAGGTTTCTAGCATCTTTAGTGTAAATTTGTAAATGGAAAATATTTTGACAAAAAACTGAGAGTAAATTTGAAAATGAGAAAAATCTGCCAAAGAAGGAAAAAATTGCTTTCGTTGAGAGTTGAACTCAAAACCTTTCATAATGGTAGAGGTGGGTAATTATTTAGAAAATAAATTTGAAAATAGAAAAAATCTAGAAAAAGAGAAGAAATTTGCTTTCGTTAGAGTTGAACTCAGAACCTTTCATAATGGCAGAGGTGGGTAATTACTTAAAAAACAAATCTAGTGCTCAGATGTTTCTGATTTTTGTGAGAATTTTTAGGATTTATCTTTTTTCTCGTGCGTTTCGTGAAGATTAACGTGGATACTTCAAAAAGAGCTTCTAATTAGTAATAATAAGATAAGATATGAGTACCCAAGTCAGAGACTCAAACCGAGATGGACAAACCACAAGGAGTCTAACTAAACTTGCCAGATCCACTTTTTTTCTTATTCATTTACTCCTTCAATGTTGATTGTTTCTTCAGCTCTGCTGTCATGTAATATGTATTGAAGACAAAGAAATTAGTTGAGTTATATTTTCTAGGGACAAATCCGTAAATGAATTTATAAGGTACTATATATTTCTTCTAGGCAGTAATCAAGGTTCTATAATGAATATGTAGGGGGGAGTGGGGTACATGTAGTCAATGACATATAGGAGGTACTTCTCTCTAATCAAGATGAAGATATCCTCCTCCAATTGTTATGTTCATGCACGTTGTTCTGTGGGCAATCAAATCCTACTACGTGACAAACATCAACATATTTTTGATTTGACGAGGACACCCGGCCTCCAACCACTCACTTCCGATCACCAGACAACTAGCACTAGTATTTTTAGATACCAAATGTTGTGTCAGTTGAAAATTATCATTGGAGGTTAGGAGTTGAATAATCTAAAACAAAAAAGGACCCCCTCTAGCTAGATGCCTTTGTCGAATCACCGAGATGCATGATGAGGGGAAAAGATCAATTTGCACATTATAGTACAAACATATACAGTGCAGCTAGCTAGCTCCTGCAATCCTGTTACTGTTGCTTCAATTAGTTTGCCAGTGTTGAATCTACTTCTGTAGGGGTTAGGAGTGTTTTTTAATACACACACATACACACACACTTACTCATGGTTTCAGTTTTCTAGTTTTCACTGCATAAAAGTTGAAACCATAATGTACGCTAAGCCTTCCTCGTCGCTGGGGAAGCATTTACCATTTTTAGCTTGCATTCTCCTCAGGCTGCTTTACGGCATGCAAATGCAGTGTGCCTCATTTTATATGGCGCGGGCAAAGTAAAGTCTCACCACAAATGGGCACATATATAATTCCACGAAATAGAACTCCTTTGTATATGCAACTAATTGAAATAGACACAATCTCGTACCGGTTTCGTTTAAGAAAAACAAAATATACCCCCAATAATGCGCACATAATCACAAAAAATGAATGCCCTAGCAAAGTTTTAATTTATGCCATACTTGTAGCCGCATATAACCAAACACCAGTTTAGGTTCTCTGTATCGGCTGCAAAGACAGTCTATCTAGAGAAAACATTATTCATGCGCGATTAACTCTTGCAAAGTACTAGCACTATATCATAACAATGGAAGTTTGGCTCCGGCCCTCCTGACGCCGCAGATGGTGGTTGGCTCAAAATATAGGGATTGGGAGAATCTATTTGGGGGGTTTGAGAACTTGCTAACGACCTTTGCAGATTGAATGGTCGAGCACGGCGGCCGTTGGAGCCTTGACACGTACAGCGGCCGCAAAATTTTGGCCAGCTGGGGGTTGCAAAAAGGCAGACGTGAAGCAGTGCCTTGTGCTGCTACGAAACAAAAGGTGCCACGGGCGTCTGAATCAGCAAACGGTTGTAGAACAAGATGGTGCTTCAGAGTGGCAAAAAAAATATGCAGTCTTATTGATTAATCAGGAAAAAAATGATGAGCATTATATTGCGTTCTTGATCGAGGGTTGTCATTTGTGTCCTGGTTATTGGTGGAGTCCTGTGTCAGTGATTGTGGTCATGGCGCCGGGACATGCGGCGTGGACGAATCTTATCTGGGCCAAACGATTGGCAAGCGGGGTGGACTTGTTAATTAATTAGTATATATGATATGTTTCTGAATTTTGAGGGGGGTATGGATGTTTTCTAATGTTCGGCTGAAGAGTCTGATGCTGTTCTTTTGATTACTCCGAAATCTGATTCGGTTGCTGAGCGTATCGGTTAGAACAGAAGTCCTGTCTCAACTTCTTTTGCACGTACGTTCGTTCTACCGGCAAGTGACGACACTTGTAACTCAAATCAAAATCGTACAGTACAGAAATGTCAGCAGATGTTTTTTTTAAAAAAAAAGTGATGTCAGAGGCCAAAATATGTCTACCGACAACATGGAGTTGGAAGCCTCCGATCCATTTAGGGCTAACATTTAGTAATTGATTATTACGGAAAAGCAAACTAGTTGCGGAAGTTGGTTAAGGTTTAAGGATATCTCCCTCCCTGATATGTAGAGCACCTGTTCCATTATATCAAAAATTCAAAAAATAAGAAGACTCGCTCTCCATTGATGAAAGGTACAGCAATTCATCAACGAATCCATATATAGACCTGTAAACAGTCGTACTAGCTATGACAATCGTGCGTTCCTAGCCCGCTTCGTTAGTGCTGCCGGTGTGCAGTCAGCCCACTACAAATCAATTCCTCGAATTCATGGGTGTCCTACATAGATTTATTTCCCCTGTTGCCTCCTACGCAATATATGGTTCGATATAAAACAATACGTAGAGCACTTAATAACAAGATCACTCTTTCCCATTGATTCATAATCAAATTGTTGGTTTGGCTCTGTTTTGAGCTGCCCAACCGATGGGCCAACCAGTCACCACGTACAGACAGATCGGCCACTTGCCTCCCTACGGTTGCTTTCCGGGCCCACTCCTCAGGTTTTACCTCCTCCCGACACTTGGGCCCCACCTCCCACGCCCCCGACCCGCCACGTGGCCCCCTCCCCCCTGCTATATAAGCCACCACCCTCTCCGGCCTCCACCTTGCCACGACCAGCACCAGACGCGAAGACCTCGCCTCCTCTCTCTCTCTCTCTAGTCCTCTGCTTCTCGATCGGGGCGGCAATGGCCAAGGGCGGGCTGAGCAAGCTCAAGTGCATGATCAAGAGGTGGCACTCCTCGAGCCGGATCTCGCGCACGCCGTCGGGGTGCTCGGCGCGCTCGCACGACGCCGGCGCCGGCGCCGGCGCCTCCTCCCTGGAGGACTCGTGGAGGCGGGGGGTCGCGGCCTCGTCCGCCGTCGCCTTCGCCGCCGGGGGCAAGGGGTCGGCGTCGTTCCACGGCGCCGACGGCGTGCCCCCGGGCCTCCACCCCGTGTACGTCGGCAAGTCGCGCCGCCGCTACCTCATCGCCGCGGACCTCGTCGGCCACCCCCTGTTCCAGAACCTCGTCGACCGCTCCGGCGCTGGCGCCGGCGCCGGCGCGGCCGGGACCGTCGTCGGCTGCGAGGTCGTGCTGTTCGAGCACCTCCTTTGGATGCTCGAGAACGCCGACCCGCAGCCGGAGTCGCTGGACGAGCTCGTCGAGTACTACGCCTGCGGATAGCCGGCCGAGCCAGCCCGAGGCAGAGCAGAGCCCTCGCCGGAGCCAAAGGGCTAATTTGGGTAATCGATCCATCTGGCTATTTATTTAATGTTAGGGGTAGGTTGCGTTGCGAGGGCCAGGAGCAAGACGCGTGGAGATTTAGTTAACCCTTGGGGTGTTTGTGGTAATTGCCTCCAGATTAGCCATGTAATTACCGTGCGCCCAAGATGATGCTCTCTCTCTCTCTCTCTCTCTCTCTCTCTCTCTCTCTCGGGGCAGTTAATTAATCTCTAGTGCTTGATGTAATGGTTTGCATGCTTCTGCTGCTGCTATTCCTTTATCTTATCATTAAGCAGAATTGAATAAGACTTAGGTATGGGTGTATCCATGTACATTTCGCCAATGTATAAACTCCATGCTCTTTCCTTTTCTTCTGAGTTTCTTTCACTTGCGTGCTGGGCCATGCCGTCGTCATTGCATAGATAATGGAGTCACGTAAATTAACCAATGCTGAGCTTAAAGATTCATTTTGTTTGCACGTAATTGTGGACTTATCAATGAGATCTGGATATTGATATGCATTGACGATGCCACGCCAAACAGGGCGTTCTGTACTGATCGACGAAAGCGCGCGTATATAACGACATGCAGACATCAAACTGGAATTCAAGCTAAGGGCCAAACAAATATATAGAGAATCGAATATTCTTTACTGGCATCACAACAGAAGATTGTGATAGGATCATATATACATATAAATAAGATTAAAATTTGAAAGGAGCAAAGCTAAATTGTACCGTAGAGAATAATAAGGATACTAAAAATCTAAAATGCAGCATGCTATGTGCCCTTTTTTCCCTCGTCGCAACTCCACAAGGAGAGGCAGGCTTCAGGTTGATTCCAGGCAGAAGAGATCAAAGTACATCACTATTTTAAACTCCAGTCTGTGCTAAAGCTAAAATGCTAGATACCGTAGTTTAGGTCCTCCTGCTAAACACAGCCTCACTACTCCACCGAGCAACTTTAGTTTAGGGTAGAGAGGTACTAAACCCTAGCTGTCCAGCTAGGAGACTCGCAGAAGAAACCAGTTTTTCAGAGAGGCCGGTTCAAGCTCAAGTGGTCCGTCCTCTCAATGAAGGCACCCATGCATTAGCCTGAATCTAGCAGTATCCTCCAGTTTGGCTCCTTCAAAATTAAATATTGTACTATTACAGCACTGTAGATAAAGAGAATGGATGGTTGGAACAAGTGACTGAGGGATGGGGAAGATAGAGGAGCCCTTAGTTTCAGCCTAACCACCTGAGCTAGCTAGTCCTCTGTTCACACCAATATGCCCCCACAAATACCTGACATCTAGTTAATTCGTTCATAAACCCCCAAATCGCGCAATTTGATCAGATCCAATGATTAATTAGCCATCATGTCCGTGCTGAAAGCAACATAAGCTTGATCATTACCAAATCTTTGTATTCTAATCAGATGTTTTAAATAGCAGTTTGGTGACACGATTAGATGACGCCCTCGCTGTCATGGCGTCTTTCCCCCCTCCCCTTTTGCATGGTGTCCATGCATGCTTAATCATGTACATGTGTGCTTCGTCCCTTTGATTGACCGGATGATGACAACCTTTCAGACATGCATTTGGACGTACTAACTAGGGCCACTTGAATAGGTAGGTAAAGGAAAGCAATTTGGTCCCCTGAAATATATCGTTGGAACATACGTGTATTTTCTATTTTTCTCTCGAACTAATTTGGAAGCTACTTTCAATTCTGAATTATACTATTACTCATATATGGTTCCTACCTTTAGTACGTGTACTAACTACTAAGTGAGGCTTAGATAAAACTCTTGATCTCATTCGCAAAAAAAAGGGTTGTTTTTAATAGGCGTATCATCAAGTACTATATCATGCGTGGACACATTAGAATTTTCACAGATGTAGTAAAATTAGCTGTATCATCTATAATTGCCATCAAGATATATTATACCGTTTCCTCCGATCCTAACTATTCTGGTCAGGTCCAAATAGAACAGAGCATGAACCCGACAGGCAAACAAAGATATCCTATTTGGCGACGTGCGCTCTGAAGTCTGAACTGATCCTTTTGCATCCAGTATCCTGGCACAACAGAATTAGAGTATCCTATAGAGTAGTAGAAGAAGGTGTCCATGCTAATGATTGATGCTGTGGGACTCCAACACTAAAGCAAGGCTGGGGACAAATAGGAGGCCCGGCACTGTTGGATTAAAAAGATGGTAGGCCAGTCCATTGCTGTTAGCGCTATTGTTGAGGATTTAAAGAAGTTGTGTCCCTCCGTCGCTCTAAGGCTCTTCTACCAATTAATATAATACTCCCTCCGGTTATCCATGACGTTTTTTATTCAAAATTGAACTAATAAGAAATATCATATTAATGGGAGGAGGTAGTATATATGTATTAAAACTTCTATGATTAGCACTAGCTAGCTTAATTTTTAACCTACTACTAGTATTTACTTTCATGCATGAATATGTAAAGCACTGATTAAAAGCTCCACGGCATGAGCTATATATCCATGCCTTGTTCTGCAAATCATGGCATGGCCGGCCCCCTGGGCCTGCCTCATAAAGAATGGCACGTCGAGAGGCCGGCGAACTTATTGTTAGCTGATCGATGCCGCTAGCTGCCCAGAAGGATCCCCAACCACAGTGGCCTGGCCCTTGCTTGGCCGGCGCACCCTTTTCCCATTAGCTTCACCAAAACGCCAAGCAAAACAGATGGTCCTTGCATTGTATAGCATTGCCAGTACAGTGATCGTGGGGCTTGAGAATGTTCGGCTTCAATTGACCCGCCCCCCATCCCCAATGGTGGTTATTTTGACGGGTGGCCGAATCAGGTTGGTAATTGGCCACGCCAGGGACTCACTCCAGGTTAGTTGGTCACCCGTCCATTTCCCAAGCCGACCCATTGTCTGTGCACGGCACCATTCGTTCTGTGCGGTAGTTAATTTGGGGGGCCATTGAGATCCGCTAGAGAAAGGCTGCTGTAGCTACGTACAGTGCTAGCTTAGGCACACCAATTTAGCGGGTGCATGTTGGGTGGGGGCGCATCGATCTGTTTATTTAGGCTGCTCATTAATTAATTGGCGACGGCGTGCGTTTAGCTGTACTGTACGTGCTGGTCGGCACTTATGCTTGTAGTGATTATTACTGACAAATCACAATATATCTTATGTTGCATGGATCACCAACACTACTGTCTAGCTGCTGCTACCATGTATACATTTGGGTTAATTAACGATGAACTAGTTGCTTGTTTCCATTATTAGCAAAATCGAGGCAAGCGCTAATAGCTGAGCTCCAGCCGATGATGCTCGCTAGCGTATCCCTCGGTGGGATTTATCGCGACGTACACGCTGCTACACGTACGTGTGTAGGCGGTAGGCGGCAGTATCTCTCTCTCTCTCTCTCTCTCTCTCTCTCTCTCTCAGCTCAGGCGAGCCATTCGATCGAAATAATATAGTACAGTACTGTGGCTGTGGGAGAGAGAAGGGGAGATGAGCACGAGCATTGCTGACGAGGCGTCGCATGGATCGGTTTAGTCTTGATCGCTTCGTACGTAGTGTGGGAATGCCAGCTCTCTCTACGACTAACGGGCGCCATCGACTTGAGTACTGATGCTGCTGCAGTGTGGATTGGGTGTGGCTAGTAGCTCATTCAATTCCTGAAGAGGTGCAGTTAGCTGATGGCCTCACACACACCTTCAACAAGATATACGTATATATAAGACAGAGATTAGCCGTGTCTAGTGCTCCGTATTATCGTACTCGTGCGTACGTTGCAGCGTGATCCATTAGAGCTCGCTAGCTGCAGGAGAAATTAAAAGATGGGGAGAGAGAGCAACCAGTGACCAACCGATACCGATCGCAGCAGACGAATAAATTTGTCTACTTCTATGGGACGGGCCGGGGCGTGACCACACCACCCTGGCGTCGGCTCGTAGCAGTACGTACTTACGTCTTGAGCAGCGACGGCGTCCGTCCGGCCGGGGTGGGAAGCGCATCAGGCAGTGGCCGATCGTCTTCAGCGATTAGCTAGCGTGCCCTGATAGGGACGCCGCCCCGCGCGCCCGCGCCCGCGAGTGCGTGCGCATGCGTGCATGGCAGCGTGCTCTGAAGGCGACGGACGGCGCGCGCGACGGCAACGGCATACAGAATCTGGGCGGGCATGCACATCGCAATTCGATCGCCGCCGGCCTCCCCCGTGCTTTTAATTTTCGTCGCACGGCGTGCGACGGCCGGCGAACGTGCGTACGTTCGACCGCCGGCCGGCAGCCGGAAGTGTCGTCGCCGCTGATTCGCATGATGATGACTGCGTCGCGCCCGCGCTGGCCGGCGTATTAACTTGCGGTTGCACCGTCGCGGTAGCGGCCAACAGGCGCCGCGCCACCGATCGCCATGTGCGCACCGCGCGGAACACGGGCGCGCCGCCCCGGCCGGTCGCCCCATGCCCGGCCCCCGCGCGCTCCGCATGGCATCTTGACCACTTGCGCTGCCTGTGTGTGCGCACAGCCGATCGAGAGGCGAGAGCGAGCGAGCGACGTCGACTCGCGGGGCTGGTCTTCATCCGTCGAGCACCACACACACACTGACACGCACACGCGCCAGGACACCAGCAGCTAGCTAGCGCAGCCGCGGCCACATGCGCCAGTCAGTCAGGTCGTTTCCCCCACGTCCGCGTCCGGCCTGGCTGCGCGCGCGCGCGGGGGCGTACCGGTACGACGTCTCAGCCTCATGCTCATGCATGGCCACCCACGGCCAACACGGCCGGCCGCGCGTACTGGCGCCCAGTCGTGACGTCTAGGCCACCGCATTTATGCCGGCGTCCCCGCGCCCCCGGCCGGTAGGTCGCGCTTGCCTTTCGCGCCCCCGTGCATGTGCCTGTCGGGGCGGGGGCAGAGGAGCGGGGCGAGCAGCGCCAGTCCATGCAACAATTATTCAGCTGATCATCGGTCCATGCATCAGACGGACTAATTTAATTATAATTGCTCCTCCGTCGTAGACACTCCTCCCATCGCATCATCCACACAGGCTGCCATCCGATCTCCATCCATCGTAGATCATCGATCATCACGCTGTTTTTACTACTAGCACTTTTATTTAAACACGTTTTTTTTTTCCGACGCGTGCATGCACTAACTGCAGTACGTAGCAGGGGCAAGGCAAATGGACCGGCCGGCCTGCCATCGATCGACAGACACTGCTCCTACTCCTACGAATCTACTACGATGCATGCACCGCAGTACGTACCTGCAGTGCGGTGCAGGCCACGCACCAGCACAGAACGAAAGACACGGCGCGTGCGTCCCCGCAGGCCGGCGTAGGGTACGGGGTTTTCCTGCAGCGCTACACGACACTGTCGAGTTGCCTGGGGGCAGCGGCTTTCACTCTGAACCTGCATCAACCACCCCCTCCCCAGCCGCATTGAATCGCCCACGAGGAGCCGCAGGCCGGCCGGCCCGGCCGGGCCGTGCGTGACGAAACAAACAGGCGACGGGCGCCCCCCTGATCGAGCCCAGGAGACTCGCCACCAGATCGAGGGCACAGGGGTTCTGTGCATGTTAGGTTTTTGCCGGTACCGAGAGCATTATACTAGGAGTATATATGTATATACTCTTGTTCCTCTTCGTCTGTGCAGCAGGTCTTCTTCTTTTTTTTTTTTTTGACAAGATGTGCAGCAGTCATTGAAACAAGTGTGTACACATACTGTATGCTTCATTGAAGGATGTTGTCGAGCGTACATACATCAAGCCGGAAACAAACTTCCGAGGCCGGGTGCACTGTAGCACTAGTTCCGCATGGTGGGCCCACAAAAAACAAAACTGTAATCTTAAATATTGAGCAGCTTTCTATAAAAGACAAGATGTTTTTCTAGTCGAATTTTCTAGCTAGGTACACGCCGAACATCACTTTGACGAATTTTTCTGGCGGTTTATTCTTGGTTTACGCTTAGGATTAGCCTTCTAATAATGGTTTCACGTTGATTGCTGCCCAAATCAAACAAAAGGAGAAAGAAGACCCCCGACCCCAAAACAATAAGCCGAAGAAGCCCAACAAACAATGGAAAAGTCAAAGAAGCCGAACAAAGAGAGCCGGAATGAGCTGTAGCTTTTCTTTCCATGTTTCCTTAACGTTGGGCCATATGGTGGCTTTGGGCTAGAAAGCCTGGTGGG
The DNA here is from genome assembly GCA_030272315.1 of Paspalum vaginatum. Classification (NCBI taxonomy): domain Eukaryota; kingdom Viridiplantae; phylum Streptophyta; class Magnoliopsida; order Poales; family Poaceae; genus Paspalum; species Paspalum vaginatum. Next base: position 14,192,761 of record CM059013.1, on the reverse strand, counting down.
GGAGTGTGTGGACCAGGCCGAACCAGGGACAGAAATCTTGTGGGGGGTGGACGCGGATGGGCCGGACCGTGTCCCGCGTCCCTCTCGTGGAAGGACGCGGTCGTCGCCAAACCAAATTAAAGGCGGTGCCGCGTCGCCGCCCCCCCGCGCGCACGGTGGCCGGACGCGGACGCGGACGGTGCCGCCGTGCCGGCGCGACACCGTCCGCGGAGGCGCGGGAGGTGGCCGCTTCCAAGGGTGCTGCGCCTGCGCGAGACGTACGGGCGCAGGTTTGCCCGCGGCCCTATCCGTATCCGATGAAGGGGGCCAACCATGGGTGGCTGTGGTGGTGGTAGCGGCCGGAGCGCGCGTCAGTTCAGACTTCGGAGCGACGACCTCTGGAGTCTGGACTTGGCTGCCACCGTCGACAAGGTCGACCGGGACAACGTTACGTGATCAAGGCGGCCGGGCAAGTCAACTGCCAGCGTCCGCCGCGGCCTCCGGTCTGACATGCTCAGGCCGAGGAGGCGAGGACAAGAATGACTAGGCCGGGGAGTTTTACTCCATGGTCAGCAAGTGGAGACGATGGCGTCGTCGACAGATGCTGGCTGCACAAAAGTTTATTATAGACTGAATGCGATATTGCGATCCGATATCAGTGTTAAACTAATGTCTAATGGCAGCTTGCAGGGGATTGTTCGCTGTTTTCAGATCTTCGGTCAGAGGCACAACGAGGGGAACACATCAATTGCAGTAGCAGAAGCTTGCTTGCCAGCATGACGGACAGACCTCGATCGCGAAATGTACGATACGTATGTTCCAGCTCATCCGAGCTGCGGGAGCAAGGCTACGGCCGGCCAGTGGTCACCAGGCGGGCTGGTGAGGTCAGCCTAGGCTCGGCAAGGAGTGACAGAGCAACCATAGATCATCTCAGTCTACTCTGGAACGTATCAAACCGACAAAGAGCTTACCCCTCATATATAGGCTAACCGGATTCAGAACCAAATAATTTGTGAGTTGCTAGAAGCCCTAGACTGACTGACAGATCAACTTGAATTCTTGTTGTCCGGCCTTCCAACAATGTCTTGGATACTAGAGATCATACAGAGTCAGAGCAGTCCCTTTTTCTTCTTCAAAAAAGCATAGCTGTGAAAAAAAATCGCACCAATAGTGTACAACACATTGCAACACAACACCATCTAGCCTGGTATCGATCTAAGCATGATGCATCGCTGGTTCGTCTTGCTCCAGCGCCACGGTCGGGTGGTTCGCCTCTGAAACAGTTGGAGGGGAGGCGTCAGAAATGGATCGGTACGACTGGGAACGACTGACTGAATTGATGGATGGCAGGCATTGATCGGGCCAACAGCTCATCGGGTGGATTCTCTTAAATTAACCACGTGCGCACGTACCGTGGGCGGGGTCGCCGGCGAGGCCCTTGTCGTGGCGCTCGACGCACTGGAGGATGTACTTGAAGGCCTCGGTCTCGCAGGGGATGGCGAGCGCGCCCTGGTGCCGGAACCCGAACTCCTCCTCGGCCTTCTCCAGCAGGAGCCGGAACACGGGGTGCGCCAGGTAGCTGGTGGGGATCACGAACCGCCTCTGCTCGGGCCCCACGTACACGGGGCAGTAGCCGCGCGGCACGTCCGGCGGCGGCTCCGGGCTGTGGCAGCTCTCGTCATCCGACACCGACTCCGGCGTCTCCGTCCGGCGCAGCCGCCGCAGCACGAACGGCGGGATCGCCGACGCCACCGCCGCGTCATCCGGCGGCGCCGCCCCGTCGTGGCCCTCCACGCCCTCCTCCTCGTCGTCGTCCCGCGGCTGCTTCGCCCCCATCGCCATCGTCTGCCACTTGTGCAGCAGCTCCCGCAGCCGCGTGATCTGCTTGATGCCCGTCGCCGCCGCCGATGCCTTCGCGCCGTCGTCGCCCATCACGCACGCACCACGGGACAGTCACCGGTCTAGCTCCTTCACAGACAGGAGATGGTTTGATCTTGGATCTCGAAAGGAGATGCAACACAACAAGAAGGGCCGGGATGATGGATAGCAGTCTGGCATGCAGAAGCTCGGACGATTATATAATCACGTCCTACTCGTTCGTACTCCATCGATCAAGGGTAACATGGCTCGAGGGAAAAAGATTCCTCTGCCGCGCGCGGATTATTTTTTAAGAAAACGGTTGATTAGCTCATCGCCGGCGTGTGGCTCCAGAATACCGGTGTTTGTTTGACACAATCCATCCGGCAAAGCTACTCTAGCTTGGCTTTAGTTTATTCAAAGTTTAAAACTTTTTCTCGGTGGCATTGATGGAGGAAACTAAATAATAGTTGCTGCCTTGCAAGCTAAGCTGGAACATTAATTAGCACACGGTTACAAAACAGCACTGTGCTACCATGTACTACTAGCTTAATTTTCTGAATTTTCTTCTCTTTTCTAAACCGGAACAGCAAAAGCTGGATGTGTGCTGGAGATATTTGGTATCTGTATCACACCAGAGCGCGAGCTTTAGCAGTTCATACACTCTGCACAAGAACGTGGTTGCATGATTGCGTTGGATCGATCGGTGCCAGTGTTTAGGGCATGATCCTGCCGGTGTGTACCTACGAGTAAAATATATTGCAGGGAATTTCCCTGTACGGCTGTTTCCTGCATTCCTGTATTCATATTGCAACCCGACAGGGCAGGAACAAGAACCCCGAAACATTGAAAGCTGCCATCAGCTCTTGAACAATTCATTTAAAAAAATTACATCAGATAACCAATGACTTGGAGCGGCAGTAGAATAGTAGAGATTAAAGAAGGATGAGGTATATTCCCTCTTTACCTAGCTTAACGCGCCAAACAACCGTTAACACATGGGCGGAGCAAACGATAAAATAGTCGCAAACCATGATACCGTCCTCAGTTTTTTTTTTTCGCGAGGAATCCTCTGTGTTTTTAGCCGTAAGCCTGAAGCCATAGAGCCATTAGATAGTGTATATAACCGTTCATAGCAATATATAGCGTATACATGTCATGTATTGTAGTAGATGTTAAGTTTGAATATATGGATAGAAGGATGTGTAGGCCGGTGAAATCCGCTGCATAACTCTTTCCGCTATGTGATGATGATTTAGGCTATCTCGAGAACACGAAAGACTTTTCCAAACCTTGTGTGTTTTCTATGTTTTTATTGTTTTCTGTGAAATTTTTGTACGATTCCTACAAAACTATATTTATGTGGTTCAAAGGGTTTTTTTACTGTTCGTGCTGCCTATGTTTGAGGCAACAGCTAGTTTGCCGATGGACGTGACGCCATCCCTGACACAGAGAGGTCACAATTGGGGAAACTTCACGTCGTAGCCAAGTTGGTCATTCACTATCTTGCCCCATCAACTTTGAGTGTAGATGACATTCAAGGTGTCGTCGAGCAAGCGATTACACCAGTTTATTTTCTATTCATTTGGAATCTTGGAATGGTTCCCTCGTGCTCGAAGGTCGCCTTTGATGGAACCTAATTCTTGTTGAGGCTTCTCCTGGTTTGGTGGCATCATCTTGTTCCCTAGAGTTTGTTGCTCCCGGCAACGTCGGGTGTTGTTGATGTTGAGGGTGTTTATTGAGGGAGGTGCTTTCACCTATGGCGGTCGCACTTTTGTGACAATTCTGTTATCGATAACAAGTTGGATGCCCCGAGGTCGCCACCAGGGGCGGATCCAGCGTGGGGGCTGAGGGTGCTCTAGCACCCCCTACCCTGCACGCGGACAATGGAAATCTCCCTAAGCCCCCCAACCTCTCCAACAATATGTATGCATGAACAAGAAATAGAGAGAGAAAAATGTGAATAGTTAGAAGAGAAAGAGGCGGAAAATGAGCTGAGGAAGAAGAAAAAGAGCGCCCCTAGTTCTAAATCCTAGATCTGCCACTAGTCATCACGAGCCCTCCTTCAACACCCTCTGGTTGGCCGTATCTTCCAGATGGGCGCTCCCAATAGGTGTCGTGTTTGAGCTCCATTCTTGGTGATGTTTGGTGCGGTGTAGTGGCCGTCTTCCCTTTGGTAGGGATTGCTTCTATCTGGTCCCTGGTGTTATCGTGAGGCTTCAATTTTTGATGAAGCATTATGCAAAAAGGACTAAGTGTACAACACTGTACATACATATACGTGGCACGGTGTATTTTTACCGTGTTAAAAAAGTTAACAATGCAACAATTGAGCGTTTTGGCTACATGTATATGCATACATATACATGATGTTTGGTTGAATGTAATGTACTGATTCATCAAAAACGAAATCTTTCAACTTTCTACTAAGGCAGATGTATGTATCAAATGATTTATGAAAACCGTGTCGTACTGAATAATGACCGTAATCATGTTTGCTTGCTTGGTACTAGCAACCACACCCAGCACCCACACTGTTATAATTAAGTTATTACTCTGCAGGTCATCACCGCTACGTGTTGGTCGATCGATCACCCTAGCAGCTAGATCTTCAGATAAGGCCAGAGGCGGCATCGCTTGCAAAGCTGGCCGCGGCAACGTGCGAGCACATGATGATCGTCGACGGGCTCGCTACGCTACACGGCCGGGGGAGGCCGGAGGCGATCGAACTTGTACGTCGTACACGGCCTTCGCTCTCCCTGCATGCATGATGCATGCATGCATGGCACCGTGCCAGAACTCCGCCAGAAAAAGCGACAACGATGGAGCATCATCGATCAGCACGCCAGAAGAAGCGGAAAGGATAGCCGCAGCCGTGACCCATCCATGTGACGGAGCTAGCAAGCTAGGCGCATGCATGCAGCTTATTAGTGAAGGTCGGTGCATGTGTGGTGATTGGTACGGCCCCCACTGCTTTTGCTGTTGATTATTCCACGGTTACTAGTTAATCGTGGACAGTGGTGGTGACCATCAATCGCTAAGGCTAAGTCAGGGTCATCTGTGGTACAAAAAAATAACAATGTAGCTACCATGTAGAGAGAGTAAAAAAAATAACACTGAAGTTACCATGTAGAGAGAGTAAAATTTAGAATAAAATCCATCTCCGGTCTCTAAACTTGTCTTAGTGTGTCTACCCGGTCTCTAAAGTTTTAAAGTGATCATTCCGGTCCATAAACTTGTCTTGGTGTGTCAATCCGGTCCCTAAAGTCTCAAAGTGACCATCCCGGTCCCTAAACTTGTCTGGGTGTGTCAACCCGATCCCTAAACTTGTCTTTGTGTCTCAACCCAGTCTCTAAACTTGTCTCGGTTTGTCAACCCGGTCCCAGAACAAATGGTCACTTTGAGACTTTAGGGACAAGGTTGACACACCGAGGCATGTTTAGGGACCGAGATGGTCACTTTGAAACTTTAGAAACCCAATTGACACACCATGACAAGTTTAAGGACTAAGATGGTCACTTTGAAACTTTAGGGACGGGTTGACACTCCAGGACAAATTTAGAGACCGGAGATGATTTTACTCTAAAATTTAAATATAAACTACGAGACATACCATCTGCTGGCATGCTGCTACTCTACTCTTGAATACTAGTAGCATAATGTTGGCTTCCCAGTTCCCACTGGACACCTAGCTAGCTAGCGGAGCTGCTTTTGCTTTGGCCAGATTCCTGCTGAAAGGAAGCTTGCATACCTGGAGTGTGCAAAAAGTGACCACCGACTGGGAGATGGAATCGGCGAGGACAAAATACGTATGAGCCGTTGAAACGCATGATGATGCCTTTCATTCCCAGCATGCATGATTTCGTGGCTCTGGAGGAAGGCATATGCGATGCATTGCTTTCGGACTACTACTACACAGCCGTCGACGCGGCTCCGTACCCTACAGCTGTGTCTGTGTGAGCGGGATAAGCTAAACTATCAATCGAACATTGAAATGCTGCCAGCAGCGAGCGAGTGATAGATTGAGAGAATTCGCGACGCCGGTGGCGGTGGACAAAGGGGTATTATTTCTGGCCCGATTGGGCTACACCTGTGGCTTTCTACCATGGAATGCATGCTTGGGCCTCACTCCGGCCCAAACAGACAACTGTGGCCCACCATAGTGCTATCATTGGGCCACGAGCCTTCACGATCCGCGGCCACGCACGCGCGCGGGCCATCACAATCGCAACGCAAAGGAGTGGCGGCATGGCGCTACTGGGAGTCTGGGATCAGGACTTCCTGGGTGCCCTTTATCCAGCAGAACAAAACAGCATCCGTGTCCATGTACGTACATACAGTACTTGTGACGAAGAAGATGGCTGGCGATGGAGCATCCAATCTGCAGTTGGCACACACAAAGGCAAGGCGCCTAAAATATCTCTCCATCGCACAAGTCACTGTCGACATGTAGGCGCGGCACCGATGGAGCCATGGAGGTGCCACGGCGCCACGAGCCCACGACCGTTCGTCGTCTTCGCACACGCAGAGAAAAAAGAAGGGCCGCGGGAATTAAAGAGCACGGCAGAGCAGAAAAAGCGTAACCTAAAAATGCATCTTGGAGGAGCTACATATACCGGTGAGCACGACTAACCTATATGTATTATTCTGACACTGGCAGGTTTTAGAGGAGAAGAGCTTTGCTAGCTGTCAACTGCTAGTACTGCTGCTAGTCCAGATGAGGGACGCTTACTGCTCCGACAGTGACCTCCCTTCATGCTGATGCATGATTGGTTTGCGTCTTCTCTCCTTTTCTTTCGGATGCCGACTCTCTTGCTTTTGCTCAAGGCTTTGTACCTAATCCAATATAATGCCGGCTAAGCTTGGTGCTTTACATCTGGTAAGTAATAGTACCTACTAGTATGAGCTAGGCAGCTAGGGCAACCAGCAGAACCAGACCTCGATCCACCACGCTGACCGCATTATATTATTCTAGGCTTACTACTGTTTACCTGAATATGTAAGATCCAGCCTTGACAGAACACAAACCCAAAGCCTAGCCACACAGTGACTTGTGCAATGCACTAGCTAGCTACTCCGATCCACCAATCAACGGGAGTGCTGGCAAGTTGAGCTCTAATTTCCACAGCAAAGAATCAAAGATAATCCCACAGCCGACCGGTGAGTCACTGTGACCATGTGAGCAGGATGATCGAATTGGAATCTTAATCTACTACTGTAGTATACTATACAAGGTGCTGTGTCTACCGTATATACTGTAGTAGCTTATTTGCTCATACAGTAATATATATAACCTGTACACGTTATCTAAGCTGATTTGCTCATCCCGCTGGTCACGCACATCAGCGTGCATACCTGTACATGTTGGAAGGAATCCTAGCTAGCTCCGCTGCATGCATGCATGCTGTCCGACTGTCCGCGTGCCTCTGCAATTGCAGCGCATCTTGCAAGATCGAGCTCAGTCGTCTTCTGGGCCCTCATATATAACCAACTTAACTGGAGTAAAGCCTGCCGCGAACAAATATCTACAGCTCGATCAACAATTCAACATGCATGCCTCCCTCCCTCCCTTAGTATTCCCTCCAGAGTTAATAATTATTGTACACTGGTGCCGGCGTATAGTATGCTTAGGCCGACGGATTTTTTATATGGGATCTTCTAAACACGGTTACGATACTATTCTATACTGTAAATAAAAAAATAATTAAAATAGTAACATAAAAGATACAAAACGGAGGAAGCAGCATCCCCTCATTCCAGCCTTATCATCCGGACGACACAGGACATCTTCGCCAGCAGCACGATGATCTTTAATTGATGCGGCCTCCGGCCTCCCTCCAGAGGGTTCGCCACCATGTACGGCGTACCTTGGTCCAAGAGCTCATCTCATCACATGTCAATCCCCATCCGCCGGGCTCGCATCTAACGGCTCAAGCGCACGTCTCGTGTCCTCGACTCATCGTAAACCCGGCCGGACCCGCGGTAGGCCGGCCCCGCCCCGGTACGTGAGCGACTGCCGTGCCGTGCTTCCTTCTCGACACGACGTCGCCCCGGACCTGCGTGGCGTGCGCGAGTTGGCTTTCAGGCGCTGGATCTTATCGGCTCCAAGAAACTCGGGGCCACCGTGGGCCCGGCTCTCCGGCCAATCCAACAGGATGCATGCATGTGCTCTCCATTTGTGAGATGAGATCTGCTGGCATTCTCCAGCTTTCATGGAAAACTTGTACTTGCACAGTGCATGGTGCTTTTGTTCCAGAGACAAGCCCTGGTTAGTTTGGAGTTGTCAGTTCAACTTACAAGTTGGAAAATGGCGCCGAATATGAGCGAATGCTTTGTCCTTTCATGCTGAGATTTCCAACGATTAGCCAGTGGAAATCACGGGCGCCTCGCTCGCTTGGATTAGCCTATTTATAGCCGTACAACTCTAAATTCCAGCTTAAAAAATATTTCATTCTAATCATCACGTTTTTAAAATATAGTTACCGATCTTTGACAAAAAATATTTCATTCTAATCATCACGTTTTTAAAATATAGTTATCGATCTTTGACGCTCGTATCAATTTTATACCAAACTCTATACCAACTATTTTTTATTACTATTTTATATTCACCTCTCCTCTACTCTCCCCTCTCCCGGCCACTGGAACACACCTCTTCCCCACTTCGCACACTCCGCCATGGCCCTCTCGCCTTCTCCCCGCCATGGCAAGCTTGCCTCTTTCCCATGCCGGCTGCCTCCCTCGCCGCCCTGCCACTCTCCTCTGCGCGCGCCCTCTCCCTCCACGTCGCCCGCCTCCCTCCCCGTAGCATCCTCCTCCCCGCCGCCCTGCACACAACACATCCTCTCTTCCCCACTGCCTGCTCGTCGGCTCCGCCACGGCCGCCTCGGGGGCTGGATCCGCCCCCACCGCCGGCGCCCGCCGCCTCTGGGGCCGGATCCGAGCAGGCGTCGTCCTCTTCCTCTTCCCCTGTCGTCACCGTTGTCACCGCGCCACTACTGCTCCCCGCCCATGATGTCTCCCCCGCGACCGCGCCTCCTCGTCGCAGTGGACTGGCGCCTCCTTCTTCCCCTACCTCACCCGCGCTGACCTCGTCCTCTCTATCCACGCCGCCGGCTCCGTTCGACCTGGCGCCACTTCCATAGCGCGAGACGAGGCCGTTGGAGCACGTGGAGAGAGAAGGCATAGGGTTGAGGCCCGCATAGCGCTGAGAATGGGGTTGCTGCAGGGGAACTCTACGTCTCTACCATAGGGTGACTCTTGCAGTCGACCGCTGCAGCCCCCTGTCGACTGCATCCATTTAGTGCGGACTTTGCAGCGCCCACTGCAGAGAGCCTTATGTCTTAACGACAGAACAACTCCTCCACGCATCATGCATGGAAGGTGCATGCACTCGAACAGTAGAAACAAAGCTGCTATAAGCATGAATATGTGATAGGGATCACACAACTCAAAGGGGGCTCGTTCATAGAACATAAGTCTGGCATGGTTGTTTCGAACTTTCGATCTGCTGCACACTAGTCCCATGATCTGATCTGACATGTAGAGTTAGGTGGTGGGGCAAAATATATTTTTATTTCTTCAAAAGGAAAATGGTACTATGTCGAACTGTACTTCACTTTAGTTTTGCCCTAAATCACTTTTTTTTATTTTTTGACCATTTATAAAAGATATTAACATCTATAATGTCAAATAAATACAATATCAAAACATATTATACTTCATGGTGGATTTAACATATACTAATTTGGTACTAGATATTGGTGCTTTTTTTTTTGGATAAACCTGGTGAAAATTAGAAAAGTTTGACTTACACCAAAGGTAAAATAAACTATTCTCTCCATACCAAAAAAAAAACAATTCATTCTAGTTTCATCCCAAGCCAAATTTCAAATATTTTAGCAAATTTATACAGTAAAACATCAACATTCTACGGCACCAAATATGTATCTTATGAAAATATACATCATGGAACTTCTCATAAAATTTTTAAATATCTAGCCATCTATCCTATAGCCTCTAACACTCATTAACACTAATAGCTATGGGATCTATTGAATTTTTCTAAGAAAAAAGCCCTCTCAATCAGCCTTTTTATAAAAGCTAACTAAATTTCCCTAAATTTATATTCAAATCAATCACTTGTCTTATGACAAAAGATGATTTAAAGCAACCTCTGATCTATTATATTTTATAAAAAAGCTACATGCTCTGCAAATATGAAAAATATTTGAAATGCCCCTTAAATTTATATTTTAATTACCCACCACCAGTATAAATATATTTAAATGGCCCCAAAATTACACTAAATTAGCAACTTTGCCACTAGAAAAGATAATTTAATATATTACCTAAATTTAGATCTATATTATCCACGTTGACCATTATAATGCTATTTTTCATAACCCCTTAAGTTAGCACTTTAATTACCCACCATACCTTTTATAAAAAAATAAACAAAAATGCCCCTCAAATCTGCATCTAAACTACCACCATTTGTTTCCTAACATGTCTCATGAGGACCAATACCGAGAATATTGGACATTCTCAATTAGTAATAGTAAAATGAAGATGCATACGCTTAAATTTCTTGTGATAAGGAGTAGCAATGCAAAAAGGCTTGCGTGTGTGAACGCATAAACTAGCTGTATTTTTAGTGGGTTTTCACACTATTAGACTACACTCACCAATCTGTTCATATCTCACAGTTCATATTTCGAACTTTTTTCTGTATACGGTGTGTGTAAAATGCATAACAGTGTATGGGCGGACATTTGGACAGGCGTTGGTGAGCATGGCCTACATGGACGCTACACTGGAGACCGTGAGCCAAAGCCTAGCTTTAATAAGAAAGTGAAAAAAGAAGAAAGACTATCCAAAATTACACCTGCCCTCCAAATATGTCGCTTAAATGCTCTCTCCACCCTCAATGTCCTCTATAAGACTCCCCTGCCTTGGCAGCCTTGCTCCTCCGAGAAGAAAGGAACCGAGAGCGCAATAAGGAAGAGAAGAGAACTCTGCACACCTCAGGCCTCAAGGCCAGATCGAGCCTTCTTCCTCCTCCGATCTCCTCTCTCTAAGCAAAATAAACTCGCAGGACGTGTAGCCGTGCATGGGGCTCCTGGACCAGCTGTGGGACGACACGGTGGCCGGGCCGCGCCCGGACTCCGGCCTCGGCAAGCTCCGCAAGTACGCCTCCTTCTCCCCCTCGTCGTCCTCCTCCTCGGCGCCCGCTCCCTCGGCCGTCCCGCCGGCGCCCGCGGCGGAGGGGCCGCCGCCGCCTGCCGTGACACGGAGCATCACCATGCTGCGGCCCGCGGCGCTGTCCGTCGTCACGTCGCCGCGCAGCGAGTCCAGCTCCGCGCCGTCGTCGCCCGCCAGCGGCGCCCCGGACTCGCCCTTCGGCGCAGGTGACCGGGCGCATCATCATCTTGATTTTCAGTTATTGTTGCTGCTAGTTTGTTTTCGGTGCTTCATTTCAGCTGTAGATGCATGCTGCTGCCACAGATACATAACGTACGTACTACCTGGTTAAAATATAACTGCGCTGGTCTTTGGATCAAAGACAGGAGTTAATGCTTCCCCAATCGATAGATCCCTCATGAAAATCTAACATAAATTGCAGTTGCATGTTTTTTCTTATCCTGCGGGATTTTTTTAGATCTATCGTCCCCGTACGTTTAAGCTAGTTTTGTATCTAGTACTAGAGAGTTGAATAATGTTGGAGATGTGAAAAGAAGCGCAGCGTTTTGAGTTGGCCTGTACACGTTGCTTGCAGCCACGACGCCCAAGGGAGAGGGCTGGAAGAAGCTGCGCCGGAAGGGCAGGATGGCCGACGGCGCCGATGCCCCCGGCACGCCGAGGAGCCCCACCGTCTACGACTGGTGCGTGCCTCGCCTCCCTTTTTCTCCCCTCACCTTCCCTCAAAACGGCGACCACCATGGATCTACATCTACTAGCTTATTATTAACATCTTTTCTAAAAATTTATAGTTGGTCAAGGTTGGGAAAAAAAATCGATTTAGGGCACAGCTAAAAATAGCACTTACCACACAGATAGGAGTATTTCTGAACGTACGTGCCACTATATATGTTGCTGGACTGGAGTACGTGCAACGACTAGGGCGCACAAGAATCTAGTACACAGGTTGGATTTGATCTGTCTGGTATTATCATGTGTCTGATGCCCGTGTCTCCGATTCCCGCGGCAGGGTGGTGATCAGCTCGCTGGACCGGTGAAGTAGCCGGACGTAATGACGTATGGGCCCAATGCAAGACTTGAGAAGTACGCAAGGAAGGAGACCATCGGCAGCTGGGAGAGGTAGCTACGACTACGAGTACGACCCAACTGAAGGCGGATCAGAACAGACAAGGGCCGTGTATCCTCTTTCAGATCTTCTGATGACGCTTGTGTACGTTATATATACCACCTACGTATAATTACTGTACAAAGCCTTGCAAGACGAAACGGGGTCGATGTATAGCAGAGTAATGTACTGTACCTGTACGTACCTAGTGTGGAAGAGAGTGGTGTGCTGATGTATGTATAATAGTAGATTCCAGTGATGTGCTGATGTATGTATAATAGTTTAGATTCAAGTCAGTCCAGTCCAGCAGGGGCTAGCTGCAGCTGCCGCCGTGTAAAAAGTGTAATCCTACTGCACAACGACAGCAAAGTGTTCTGGATGTTACCATACTGTATAGTAGCACTATCCAATCCAATAATAACAAGCCACCTTCGCCAGCATCTTATCTTGTCTACAGAGGAAATATCTGATCATGGGCGATTGGGCGGGGCGTTGTTTGTCTTTGTCTAGTGCCTTCTTCGGGTACCAATAATTCATGAGCCTTCCTGTCCGTCGCCACTCGCGCTCGTGGGCGACGTCGAAATCCATCGCATCGGCCGGCCCTAAGTTTATCCGAAAAGCCCGCTCGCTGTCTCAGCGCCCTTTCTACCGCGAACGCAAGGTCAAAGGGGTTAACTTCCTGACGCGAGCGGGCGATGATGGGGATTGGTCCCGCGCCGGAGATGACCCATCAACCCCAACGAAAGCTCGCACCCAGCCGGTACGGGACGGCACGGCGCAGCACAGCGCTTTCTGGTGACTGCTGAGGCTGGCAGCTGGCAGCTGCTTTTCTGGTGCTCTCGCAGCTGCTTGCGAGGGAGGGGCGGTGCGGTAATAATGGACAGTGGAGTGGCTTCAACGTCCAGCGCTCAGCATCACGCGGCATCACTTGTATTTTAACTATTATTTTTCTGTGGTACCGTAACATAGCATTTCTGAACCATCTAAAAACGCAATCAGTTGGTAAGATCCTAGTCCTTGGACTGTCAAGAAAACAGGGACCTGAAACATCACTGAAGCGTGGCCCTCGCAAGCGAGGCAAACATATAATACGACTTCTAATTTATTCGGCATGTTTTGGAAGCAATCCATCAGACACGCATGATATTTGACCGCACCAATATGGCATGTTCATCTGGCCTTCTGGCTAGAACAAATACGTACAACCTCTGAGCTGGGGGGGGGGGGGGCAGACTTCGGGGGGCCATAGCGTAGCAGAGCAACTCTTTGCGCGCTGCACGTGAGCGTTAGATTAACTGGTTGCCAGTTTGTATGTAGAGCTCAGTCTCTCCTCTAAGTAGTCACCACTCTTGATAGGCGGAAACCTGGAAAAACAAGCGCCAGTTTCTTTCTCAAAAAAAAAAAAAACATGACATGGATATATGTAGACGGAACTTGGCAAAAACGTTAGCATGATCAAAGCGGACCTTGCTGGATATGCCTCGCTGCAACAGCTCTCCATGCATTTCACCACTAGATTTGGGCTTGGATCGATGAAGAAAGCAACCTGACATGTGGTACATAAAAACATGGTCATGTAAAAAAAAAAACCTAATGCACTACTAAAGCCCATTACCGCGTCTGGCATGACACTAAGCATGCAAACGGTGGTGCTTTTCTAGATTTTCTAAAAAAGAAGTGGGTTGACCTATGGATACTGAAACGCCGAGGAAAAATTATACAAAATTCTTCGTTACTCACGGAATAACGCTCTTTCCCTACACAGACAACACGGTGCAGCGTAGATCTGCAAGTTGCCATAGAAACGCATTAGCAAATTAAAAACACTGGCACACAGCATAAATGATAGGAACCAAAACCAAGTTGTATCTATGAAGTAGGTTATTTGTGTTGCATCATAGAGTTTGAAGAGTTGTACGTAGCAAAATAATGTTTTCAAGTCGCTAAACTCACTCTTATGTTGAGACTCTTCAAAAAGATGTTCGCTTCCACGTGATCATAGGAATAGACATACAATGAAGCAAAAGTAAGAAATGATGATACCTGAAAACACAATTAGTCCACCTTTCTAATAGATCACCAATATTGACAATAAGGGACCTACAATTAAACCAGAACCAGAGCATATAATATATACAGAGCAATGGGGGATCATCTACAGGGCATAAGCATACAAGACAAGATAGAACAAGTTTTAAAAAAAAAAACACAACCAGCTAAGATATGTTAGGATAAAGCACTTGAATTTTCGAGTGTAAATTTGTTGGAGCGCTATTGTATTGTTGTATTTGAGATAGCTGTTCACAAGTCAAGAAATAAGTATTACCCATCAATGTGGTGAACATCTTCCCAGATCTGAGGATACCTATCTTTTTCTCTGCATATCTAAAATGCAAGCAAAGGGCAATGATTTCTAGGTGAGCATATAAAAAAGAGTTACTATTTTGAATAGTAACTCCAAAACATCGAATAAAAAGAATGAATCAATCGGCAATCAAGGAAGTAGGAAAAAGAAAGATAAATAAGGAAATAAAAGAAAGGAGATCCGATTGATTGATGTCATTCCCTTTTTCAGTAATTTCAAATGAAGGAAGCTATCTGGTGGATATGATTATAAAATGAGATAAGAAAATATAGGATAAAAGAGTGAATTTTTTTCCTTCTATCAGTTTTAGGCTATTTCCAATGTTTTTCCAACCTGTCCAATGGGATCAATGTGTGGGGTACAAATGTTTTTGTTAGGTAAAAAATGGTATTGTGAAAACTCGCTCTTTTATAGTGTAGATAAGTGAATATGTGTATTAAATAATAACAATGATTATGCAAAAATGAGAGTATTGTATAAGTCCATCGGTTTAATATTGTGCGACCAAAACATGCCTGCAAGCCAGGTGTGCCATCTGATGCCAAAAGGGTTAGCATTCCATAATCTGAATGCGCTCCTGCACCAATGATGTCTTCGTCATTTGAACCATTTACATCGCCTACACCAAATTTATCAAATATTATAATCCATTTGAAAAACAAATTATATATGGGGAGACAATAGAAATGTGCTCTAGTCATGCATTAAATTCAAAGTATTCTTCAAAAATACTTAGCAAAAAGATATTAGGGTCATCAAAGGGTTTGCTATCAAATATATTGGGCTAGTCGCAGCTTGGTCACGTGGTCATAACTAGGTAGATATACAGTGGCTTGTGTGTAGCGAATTGTTTAGTAATGTTTCCGGTGAACTTATATAGCCGATTGAGGAGCTTGAGAATGCCAAAAATGACATGTTCTTTTTTACTTGAAAATGATAAAGTTTTTGGGAAAACAATGGATGCTACATCCAGTCATGTCCAAACTAAAGCAAACATTTGACGAGCATACTAGGATAAAAATATCTTTTTAAAATGGTCCAAAAGCCCAAAACTTAAGGAGAGAAAAAATAGAGGTTGCAGTATCTAGAGTGTGGTTCCATTGCATATAAGTTACACTGCAACATAAAAATGAACTTACCTGCGTAGTGTAATAATCGAAGAAATGCTGAAGTGATTTCAAATGCACCGTTCTTTTCAAAGAATTCAGCATCAAGGTCCAAACTCAACGCAATTAAAGACAATATTCTTTTGCCAGTAGCCCTAGAAAGGAAGATCAACGCAATACATAGAAACAAATAGTTCTACGAAATTATCATGAAAATGCAACTACAAAACTATTATTAGGGTGGTACCATTACTGAAGATCGTTTGCTCGGTAATACAAACTACTTACAATGCACTTGCGTGGTATGACTGCAGCGTATTTTTCCAAGATGGGAAGAGTTCTGCAAATAATTTAGTTAGATGCGAATTTACCATTTTTTTTCTTTTGAACAAAATAAACCAGTAAAATAGTAATCGCAGATGGTCATCATATATAAACATAGAATCTAGAATGGTATAAGGTTATCACAAGAACGCGGCTATCCTTGATTCACGACAAACATATACCTTCAGGAGGCCACTGATTAACATCACTTTGCAAGTTTTCATCACCCATTGGTCCAATATAAAAACTTTCCTTGGAGTCTCCTACATAAGCTCATCACTTGTCACAGGTGTGGACCACTGGACCTCAATATATATCAAAGAAAACATTGTAAAATATGATATCTTATGACAAGTACATTTGTCCTCTCAAAAAGTATTACCTAAAATAATTAGTAAAACGTATAGTAGTCTGCTTAAAGTCATTCTTAGTAGGTTACATATCACAATTGCCAAAGAATATCGCGTTAGCAACAGTGCATCATGAGTTTGATGAAACTCTCTAATCTCCCACGAAACTCTCTTTATCCCTTGTCATATCATCATACATGCTAATATATCGTAGCATCTAATAAGAAAGAAACTCAAATAAAACCTTGTGGGGAATGGGCTAAATCTGCTATCGAATCCTAGGCTCGGCCCCTAAGCGTTGGAAACTTCCAAGCGGAGTAAGTAGGGTGCGCTAGGGCAGTTGGTTCACTTAAGTTTGTGGGTTCTAGTGATTTCACAGTTTGTACTCTCTCTATTTTTTTGACATGGTTAACTACTTTTTTTAAAACTTTGATCCCTCGTCTTATTCAAAAAATTTCATTACTTATCGTTTGTTTTGTTGTTACTTTTTTATCATTAATAATAGATTAAGTACAACTTGTGTTTTCATATATTTGTATAAATTTCTTAAATAAGACGAAAGATTAAAGTTTTGAAAGAAAACCAACCACGTCAAATAAAAAGTAACATACTTTGTATTTCCTAATACTTTCACCAAGGTGTTCGACAATCGACATAGTAGGCTAGCAGCTGCATATCATGACCTTCGACTTCAATATCATCTTATAACGTAAGCAGTTTTATTTTTTTCAAAGAAATACCCTCCTGCTACGTTAGGTAGCGTTTGGTTGCAGAGATGGGGACGGACGGAGTGGGATGGTCCCAGTTTTGAGTCGTTTGGTTGGAGGACTGGGAGGGACGGGATGATCCCCGGAGAGGAATATTCCTCAATATTCGGGGCAGCACGGTCCCTCTCTGAGAAAGGGACGAGCTCATCCCTCATCCTCTCGCGCTCGGTCTCTTGTCCTCCGCCGCCCCTAGCAGGAGCTCCTCCATCACCCGGAGGACCTCTGCCACCGCAGGAGGAGCGCGGGAGTCGCCGGAGGGAGAGGAGGCGCGGCGCGGGGCGAGGCGCCGCCGCCGAAGGGAGGAGGTGTGGCAGCTGCGGGAGGTGGAGCGGAGGGCCGTGCGCGGCCCGAGGCGGAGAGGAGGGCCATGCACGGCCAGAGGCGGAGCGGAGGGCCGTGCGCGGCCAGAGGCCGAGCGGAGGGCCGTGCGCGGCCAGAGGCGGAGCGGAGGGCCGTGCGCTGCCAGAGGCGGAGCCGAGGGCCGCGGCGCAAGGCGGCCGCCGTCGAAGGTGGAATCAGGCGGCACCGCGCGGCCGGGGTGGAGCGGAGAGCCGTGGCACGAGGCGGAGACGGGTGGCGCGGGGCGACCTATCGGCGGAGGCGGAGGGGGAGACGGGAGGCCCGCCGGCGGAGGCGAGCAGACGAGGAGCAGGCGGCACGTTGGGGAAGAAGAAGGTGCGAGAGGCTGAGTGATGGGTTCTACGTGTCAATCTCTCATCCCATTTGGTTCTTATCCCTCCCACCAAATGAGAAATGGAATCATCCTATCCCTTTCAACCAAACAATGAGATGGGACAGGTTGGCACTGTGATACCCAATTTTTCTAAGTATATTTAAACATATCATCTTATGCATAATTCAAATTTTTGAAGATTTACATTCTTAAAATTAATTTTAATCAAATATGAATTCAAATCCTTTCAAAAAAAATTTTTATCCAAAGGCAAAAGTGCAAGGTAATAGTTTGAAATACACCCTTTCACTTTTGTATTTGGACCTTGATGTAATTTTGTTTACATAATGGGTTAATTGTGAAAGAGTTAAAAAAAGGATAAAAAAAAAGAATGGGGGAGAAACCGGTGGCCCAAAACCGCGGCCCAGCCCTGGCTTCTTTGGCCCGCGAGCGCCACGCGCCCTGCGCGCTCGGCCTGGCCAAAACAGTGGGCCGACCGTGGCAAGTCGGCCATGCGCCATCTAGGCCCAGCCCAGAGACGCGCGTGCTCCGCCCGTCGTCTTCTTCGTCGCGCCCGCAGGAGCTGCGCCACCGCCAATTCCCGCCGTCCTCATCCCGCCGTCGTTCCACCGTCTTCCCCATCCTATAAAGCCGCCACCAAGCATTTCCCAGGCCGCATTAACCGGAAGCATCAACCACCACCGCCTTCCTCTTCCTATCTGCACCATCTCCCTCCTCCCGCTTTATTCTTGCACGGAAGCAGAGCATCCTGGTGTTCTTCGTCCTCGGGCAATCTTGGTCCAATTCCTTCGATGTGCAGCACCAGACCAACCTCCTCCACCATTCCCTACCTTCAATTTCTGTTTCGCACGCCCGAACAGAGCCCGCCACGAGCTCCAGTGCCGCCTCCAATGGCGCCCGTGGCCGGCACCCTTCTGCACCTCTACTCATGACGAAAGCTTGGGGATTGAGTTCGTCTCCCTCTCCTCCCTCTCTCGGTACCCTCGGTTTCGCAAGTGGTGGTCGGGAACTCCCTTTCCGGGAACGCCGGCGAGCCTCCGCACACCGGCCGCGCCAAAGCCGGTAGTCGGCTGAGGCGCTCGCCTCGCGTGCCTGCCTGCCCTCCCCCTGGCCACATGGGCTGGCCCGATAGCATCCCCCCTGTGCGCATGGGCCAAGAGGCCGAGAAAGGAGAGAAAAAGAAAGAAAAAGAAAAGGCCCCGTGGGCCGAAATTTCTCCCCGGCCCAAGTTCGTTTCAGCCTGACCAGATGAGTAATTCGCCACGAAAAAGTTCATATCTACCCCTCAAACTTTCCAAAGAGTTCAAATCTACCCTGTCACATAATATTTCAATTATTATAATTTAGAATTAGATTTCCAAAAAGAATTATTATTTCTTTTATTTGTTAATTAGTTTTAAAACCCTTAAGTATTTTATTTCTAAATATTTCATAAAAATAATTAAATAATTACTTATTATTTAGAAACATTTTTTTAATTCTTAATAATTCATTTTGGCTTTAAAATTATTAGAAATATTAAGAAATTATTTTAAAACCTTATAAGCTTAGAAAAGTTCTTTAAGCCTAGGATAAGGGCCTGGACAATGATTCTGGTACCCCACCTTTTCTTTTTAAAAACTTTTATCCTTTTTCTTAATACAGGTTGATCATTCTCATACTTATGCATCATTCATATCTTGCATTTAAATACGATAAATCAAATAGATCGCCGATGGAAATGTTCAACAAGAAGTCCAAAAGCCAAGCTCCGCAACACAACAACAGGTACCAGGAGGAGCATTACTAATCAAGATACTAACTTTCTGTGCCTCAAACATGGGAGTAATCCAGGCAAGCCCCGGTGCATTTACCCTTTTTATTTTGAGTCTTAATTAATGAGTTACGAATGTGTATTAGAGTTAGGAATTGCTTGAAACCCTAGAGCATATCGAATTCCTGATTCAAGCATAATAAATCCTATACGCATAGATTAGATGCTTAGTTAAGCTCAATAATAGGTTACGCTTTCTTTGAAAAGAATACATCTTAATCTTTGTTACTTTGAGACGAATCCAAGACAGTTTTCTGAGTTATGTAATTGGAGACAGTGGACGGGATCAGTTATGCTTTTGAGAAACAGTGATAAAGAAGGTTAATGAATGAACATGATTGAGATCCTGATCTTGTCTATGTCGTATAAGGCCGTCCGATGTTTGGCCATGTTTTTGGCTTTCGAACGCGCCTCTTTCACTTGTCGTCCTCGTCACGGGCTCCGATAAGCCTCTCATCCTTTGTACCTAGGGTTGAACTGTGGTGAGACCAACTGGATGGTGGGAGACAGGCGAGTGTCAGAGTACACTCGGGTTCGGTGAAGGGCAGTTCAGACTAGGTGGCAACGAGGATGTTGGGTTGTCATATGTGGGGTCGTTGTACACACATATGACTGTTGTTTGAGTATCTATTCCCGGGAGTATAAAATCGATTCGAATCGCTGGGTTTACCAGGTGTAAGAACTGAATCATCACCGACATCGTAGTTAAGAAGAATAATGTTTTCGATAAGTAATAATATTATCAAGTGCTTGCTTTGTTTGCTATTAGAATAGGTATTACTTACTATAAATAGGAACAACTAAAAGAAGTAGCACTCTAAGAGCTAAGGACTCAATTATAGGCCTGCCTGCAGTGTGAATTAAGCTAACTAGTTTCGGCCATTAGTTTAGAAAGTCGGGCTTATACCCAGTGGTCGGATAAGTCTTGCTGAGTAATTAGTACTTAGGGTTGTGGTTTGACCATTTTCAGGCATGAGGTCTTTAGCTTATCTCTCTTCTGCGAGAAAGCGTTGAAGTAAAGTGTTATCCCGACGGCTTACTTATATCTCTTAAAGTTGAAGAAATAAAGGAACCAGATGCTCAAGCTCCTTACTATTCTTAGATATGTCTAAAATGAAACAACACCAGTGGGCTCGATGTAGATTTCATGTTATATAACAGGATTCCATCATTTGGATCTTATTTCCGCTGTAAGTTTTTACACTTTTGTCTTATAATCTATAAAAACTCTTGTTTTATTTGTTTTGTTTTATTAAAGTCTAATATTAGAACTTCTTGTATTGGAATAATCCAAGACTCTTAGGGGTCACTTGGTGTATATCGATCCTGTTTTGGCGTAGTCAGGGCCTTTTTAGGACCTGACGAACTACCGAGCTTAATCCGGTTTAGGCGCAAACTCGTGTTTTGTGTTTAAACTAGATTAAGTTGGGCGGTTCCGCCACAGGCACCGCCTAGCCCCTAGAATAGAATCAGGAATGGGCTCATCTCATCCTATTTTGTCCCAAAACCAAACGCTATACATGACTCTTGCTGGGATTCGTCATGCGTGACAATGTAATTGACGCAAGACACTGCCACACTGGTCCGGGTGACACCGTCACACTCACACTAGGCCCTTTAAAGGGGTGTTTGGATCTGGAGGCTAAAATTCAGCCCACGTCACGTCGGATGTTTGGACACTAATTAGAAATATTAAATGTGGTCTAATTATAAAACTAATTACACAGACGAGACAAAACAGCGAGACGAATTTTTTAAGCCTAATTAATCTATGATTAACGAATGGTTACTGTAGCATCACATCTGCTAATCATAGATTAATTAGGCTTAATAAATTCGTCTCGTGGTTTAATCCTCATCTGTATAATTAGTTTTATAATTAGATTATATTTAATACTTCTAGCTAGCGTCTAAATGTCTGATTTGACGGAAACTAAAATTTAGCCAAAGTCATCCAAACACCCCCTCGACACACGCACGCCAACTCTGACTTTTTTTAATTGAAAATTTAATTCTGCATAGGAGTATATGTCGTGTCATTGACATTTCAGATTTACATTTTTCAAAAAAAACATTTCAGATGGGCTAAAATAATTAAGGAAATTGCCCGGCCTCTGATCGAGCTCTTCTGACCTCGTGACGCGGGGGAGTCGTCGACCTTCTCGGAGTAAGGCGCGGTGTAGCCCCTGTGGCTGCTGTTCTTGCGCAGCGCCATCTTCTCCTCCATGGGGCGCCGGAAGAACTTGGTGCTCTCGTCGAACACCCGCTCCAGCAGGCCGCGCTCGATCCCGTGGTTGACCACGTAGAAGAACCCGTACTCCACGCACGCCTGCTAATTAACACGCTTTAATTTTACCGCGTCACCGGCCGTAATGGCGTAATCATCAAGCAAGTAAAGCAAACTCCGAGGAACGAGAGAGTCAGAGAGAGGCTTGATGGTGTTGGTATCATCTGACCTCGCGGATGGACTTGGCGGCGGCGCGGAGGTCCGGGGACGCGAGGTCCACCACGGGGAGGTCCAGGCGGCGCGCGGCGGCGGCGGCGGCGGCGGCGGCCATTGATGTTCTCCCGCTCAGCTTGCGTAGCCTCGCGGAGACGACGAGCGAGGACGAGGACACTGGCAAGCCTACTTACTAGTCACCTGTCTGCTGCTGGTTTCACCTGCTCCTGATTACCTCCGCGAGTTTATATTCATTTATATACTACTCCCTAGCTACTTAGCTACTCCAGTGTCCAGTGAGTGTGTGCCTGATGGTCGGTTCGCGTACGCGCGGAGACGACTCGGAGAGCGATGTCGATGTGCAGGTTTCACCACGCGCGCTGCGTGGGGAATTATAGAACTGGGCATGCGATCCACGCTGACACGGAAAGATGGGGGTGAGGTGGCAGGGCGCAGGCGCAAGTACTCACGAGTCACGACCTCAGCCATCGTTTCCTTTGGCGGCGCGGCGTGGATCCACTCCGCGGCACAGTGTGCAACACGCTTGTTCACCGTCCTTGTGTTATATCGAACGATCCAGAACCATCGAGGGAAGCTGCACCGCAGCGGCGCGCCCAAGAGAACTCACGCTCAGGGAATCACGGGTGCGGGGGTGGGTACAGGACTACTGGCTGGGCACTGCATCTGCTCCAACCAAGCCCTCTAGATACAACGTAAACATGATTGGTTCTCTGAAAGAGGTACTGGCCCTGGCCCCTGCGATGCACAAGGCAGCTACGAGCCTAGCCGGTGGGATACATAAAATTTTTCAGTTTCTCTGAGCCTGGATGGAGTGCTGCAAGTGCAGAGCTCGCGTGTGAGTGCGGCAAGCAGACAAAAAGCGACGGTGCAGCAACCAAACCGCGTATGAATTGGGTCAGGCTGTAGATAAGCATACAACCAATCACCTGCGTGTTGCATGGATTGAGCTTAGCTGCCGGTGGCCTGGCTCCTTCGTACGAGCATGGCTGGGTAGGGCAGGGAATCAATCAGGCCCACAGCGATCGGCTGTTCACGCCTTCACGGGATGCCCGTGTTCTTGCAACATTCACGGCCAATGACCTGTCAACACGATCGGCTACTCTGGCACGTACAGAGGCACCACGTTGAGCAGCGCCCAGTGCCGTCTCCTGCTCGTTGCCTAACTAAGCTATTCATTGCTCATAAGAATTTCCTTGTGCAAGGGAACGAAGCAACTTGGGGACGTAGCTCATATGGTAGAGCGCTCGCTTCGCATGCGAGAGGCACGGGGTTCGATTCCCCGCGTCTCCAAAATTTTTATTTTTTGTGCCGCCTTTTCATGCTCCTGAATGCCAGAATAAATTGGGCTAAATGATTAGAAATACTATGGCTTTAAGTCATTTTGAGCATGGCGGTCCGTCGGGCCATGGAGGGTCGAACGAACGATGGACCGCAGCCATCTTTCTCAAGGCCCAGTCTGTGCCAATTGGGCTATCGAGCGACCTCAAAATCGCTGGACCAGCCCATCACGATCCGTAACCAACCCCCGTGCTCCACTCCTGGAAGGCTGGAAGCCTGCCCGGAACTCCCAAAGGCCGAAACCAACGCAACAACGCACCGCCGCCCGCCGGCGCCGCTCGCTCGCCATCTCCTCCACCACCGGCACCGGGCGCCGCTAATCCGCCCAAACTCCGGGTCAGAGCCCGGCGCTACCTCCGCGTCTCCTTCGGTTCGCCTCCGCGGATCCAGATGCTGTCGAGGCTCTCCCGCGCCGGCATCCAGGCCCTGAGCCGGGCGAGGCCAGGTCCGCGGTCCATCTCTCTCTCTCGCCTCAATCCTCCGCGCGGCGATCCCGTTCGCCGTTCTGCGTTCTTCTGCTGCGTGTATCCGCACTCAGGACGTGAGAGGTTTTTGATGCGCGCGCTATCGCTGCTTACGAGTTGCTCGTCCGATGCAGCGATGTTTTCGCAGAGAAGTACTGCTGCGTTCGTCGTTTAGCTATGGGGGCACACTGTGCCTGTGGATTTTGATTCGAGTCGTTTGGTGCTAAGCGTATCAGGTTCCAGCTAGTTTGTGTACTTATATGCTCGGTCTCAGGTTGGGGGTTTAGTTTGTGCAGTACTTGTAAACATCTTACGACAAGCTGTGGGCTGTTGTGGCTAAATAGTAAACCATAGCTCTGTTTACTGTTACAGGGTGAGTTCCCGCGTTACTGGCTAGCTTTGGCAGGCATTAGTTGGTGCATCCGTTGGGTGTTTGATTTCAGGAACCGTTACATGGGGTGGTCTATCGAGAGTTCGTTCCATAAAGTTTCGTGGGATGACCCTGTTCCTCAAATTTTTACGAATTTTTAGCCTGTGAGAGATGAGCTGATGATGGATTAATCCATTCCATTCCACAAAACAAACAAGGAAAAGTGAGAAGATGATGCATCACCTCATTCCTCAAGCCAAAAACCCCTATCATTTCCCTTTCTGTTCCTCTGGGAATTGATATTTTTAGTGGTAGCAGGGAATTTGGATGATTTCTGTGCTTGGGTGGCTGGGGATTCATGTCGATTGAATTGACATCGTGTCTCATTGCTTCCTCGTTTTTTGGGTGATAAATTGTATGCCCATGGCCTATGAAACCGATGATATCCACTCAGATAATTTTTTAGGGTAATTCCTCTTCATACTAACTAGGCATTTGATGATGAACACGTTTGAATTTATGTCTGGATCCTGCATTTTCATTTCGAAAGAGATGCAGTTAATTCATGCGTCTTTTATCCCATATGCTCTTTACAGTAGCAAAGGCTGTGTGCATCTGGACTTCCACTCTCTTGCCTAACTAAGTTCATTTCTTATTTTGGAGTCGATGCAAGTCAATTACACTTCCTGCTCCTTTTTTATTTTTTTTTGAGCAAGTGGTTAAAGTATTTTTTAAGAGAATGTTCTCTCTCGTATTAGATCACAGTTTTGACTAGTGTGTCCAACAGCGTTTTGTGACTATCTACATTTGCTCCATATGCCTAAATTCTTTTGACTGTAAATACCAGGGCAAGCTTCGGTTACTTCAAGGAGGAACGAAGTAGGGGCCATTAGCTCTTATATGATCTATGCGGTTAGTTGTTTTTTTATAATTCTTATACTTCATGTTGCATTATGGAATTTATTTCTTTTGGAAGTTTTCCTAATTTTCTTTCTTAGTGACTCTGGATTTATGAAAGCTGTGTTCATTTCTTGCCAATATTTACAAGATATCTTCCATTGAAACTGCAATGTGCTAACTGGATCTTCAAACTCCTGAACTTGCTTCTTCATTCAAACCGTTTGATATACATTATCAAATCTAGGTATTATATGAAGATGAATAACAAATGCAGCTCATATGCTTACCTTTTTTACATGTTCTAATAATCTATTTCAGCTGCCTACTGCAAATAGTTTTTTTAATAACAAATGGTATACTTTTAGGGGAGGAATTTCTTCCGTTCTTGTACGAACGCTACAGCTGATGACAATAACAGCAACCTGGAAACTAAGTGAGTATTTTTCACATTTCCTGCTTGGCCAGTTAGCTACTATTGTCAAATTTATTTCTTGCTTACAAAACCAGTATACTTAGTTCTGTATATCTGCTTGCCTCTAAAAGAAACATCAATATCCACTGATTTCAAGATGTACATCTCTTCCATTTACAGATTAACGCCTACCCATTAGGACCATTACGATCGCATTTGCGATGAGATTGAGCAAATGAAAATAGTTACCATTATAAATCTAGAGTATCAAAACAAAACAATGCAATCACTTTTGCTGCTATTTTGGCAAGCAGTTACCAATCCTCTTTGATGTAAAGGCGATGGTATGATCATGTGGGTCAGGAATCGGTCTACGGAAACTTTGCTTATTCATGCCTGAATGATGATTTTCCTATGATATTTATTCCATCAAATGCCCAACCAGATGGTGTTTTAAAGTGGTTTGAGGCACTGTTTTTAGTCTAAAATGGGAACAATACGACTACCGTAAAACATCTTCCCTTTTTTATTTGTAGCAGTGTTAGCCTAAAAGCTAAACGGTAAACAGTCACCTACCGTTTAGCCATTATTCAGTGCTAAACGGCCGTTTAAACGGGTTTAAACGGTGTAAATGGCCAATTAAACGGAAACTGTCTACCACTGTTTAGCGGGCTAAACGACCGTTTAGGCGAACAGTGATTTGTAGTGCTTTTTGTGCACATTGGCTTTCTATTTTCTAAATAGGTAGACACCTGATTAGAGAAGCAAACAGGTACCCTATTGAAAAATTATACAATAACCAGGACATGACTCAGAGGGTTAGTTCAATAAATGTGTCATATAGGTGTTTAATTTGACAAAGTTTATGCAGATAATCTCAATTAAATAGCATGGCCAAGAGACCTCTAGCTGCAATTCCTATTTCAAAATTTATTAAAATCCTTGGGAACTACATGATTAAACATAAGCCATCAGCAGACCAGCCCACTAGAGTAACTGTTTCGTAAATTGTGTCCATCATATGCTGCTATTGGACACTCTATCCTAGATGTTAAAACCTGCTTTCAGCCTTAAAAGTTTGGTTGCAGTTTGTGTGCTATGCAGTTACAGATAGAGTAACCAGCCTGTTTTGGTGCCTACATGTCGCAAAGCTTTTCTTAAGGCAACCCTCCAGAGTGTCCACTAATGGTAGCATTGAAACTCACTCCACTTAGGTGTGCTTTGAGAATATACTTGATTCTTCCAAACACCAATGGGTAGCCTATGCCTGTGTTTATTCCATAAATAAATGGAATTTATCCCTCTTGATGCTATGGTTTACGTTGC
Source organism: Paspalum vaginatum (assembly GCA_030272315.1). Lineage (NCBI taxonomy): Eukaryota > Viridiplantae > Streptophyta > Magnoliopsida > Poales > Poaceae > Paspalum > Paspalum vaginatum. The sequence goes on along the minus strand of CM059013.1, from coordinate 14,165,929 downwards.
TTCTTAATCAATCTCTTATTGCTGGCATCATTAGTATGAACGATGAAACACATTACATGTTCCATTGACTAATTAGGAACATAAACTCAAAGGTCAGGACTTGTTACCCTCTTTTCTTTGATTTTTTTATGTCTTCCATCTAATGAATCGCGCACACTTTTGATGTAAAAGATTAATACTTTGTCTTAACAGTTATACTTCATTACTGATAACTAATATCCACTTTGCAGAATATCTGTGACTTTTGTTGATAAGGATGGTGAGGAAAAGCTTGTTAAAGTTCCTATTGGAATGTCAATGCTAGAGGCTGCTCATGAGAATGACATAGAGCTTGAAGGTATTGCATGTTGCTTTTAAAAATCTTGATCCATTTGGTTTTTAGTTCTTGTGCACATCGAGTACAGTTACATTCACCTTGGTTTCCATTTGTCTCCTTAGGTTTAATATCTCTCGAGTTATTAGTTAAACAAGGCATTTTCCCTTCAATTTTGTTTTAGATACCTTAGCATGCTACCTTGTCATTCTGTTGCTATAAACCTCCTTTGATTTAAATTCTGTATAGTTGTTCCTTGTTGGTTTTATAGAAAAAAAAAAGGGTAACAGGTAACTTCATACCTGTGTGTGTTTTAGTCTGAAATGCCTGTTCTGATACATTTACCAGGAGCATGTGAGGGCTCTCTTGCTTGTTCGACATGCCATGTGATTGTAACGGTATGTTAATCTATAAACAAAGGCTTTAGCGAGTTGAGACAGCTATAAGTGTAGTTTGATATGAAAGGCTCTATTCAGGATGTAAACTACTACAACAAAATGGAAGATCCTGTGGATGAAGAAAATGATATGCTGGACCTTGCTTTTGGGCTTACTGAGACGTATGTGTATATTCTTTCTGAATCCTACAAAACCCATTGTTTCGATTGAACTAACTCTATCTCGTTTCAGATCTCGCCTTGGTTGCCAAGTAATTGCAAGCCCTGAGCTTGATGGCATACGCTTGGCGCTGCCAGCAGCAACTAGAAATTTTGCTGTTGATGGGTATGTTGCAAAACCACACTGATCAAGAGCACTAAGATCACGAAAGTGACATTTTGGAATTTGGGTTCCTGCTCACTTTAACAGAATATGAGAACGAGATATATTGTCTGTTACACTTGTATTATCATATCTTCGATTCCAAATTCCTACATTAATCTGGTTTCGTTCTCTAATTTAGGTGAGATGGAAAATCTTTCAACTTGCTTTGTCAATCTACAGTTGTAAAATTCATTGGCCATTTACTATTTTAGTAGCTTAATCTTGAGTTGCTAGAAGTAACACATTAATGATTATGGTGTTGATTATACAGAATTTCGAATGTTTGAAAACATAATCTTTTGATGACTACAAGTTTTCTGTTCTTATGCGATGATGAAATCATGCTGGGAGGCACCTAGGTTTACGAAGTGTGCATGATAGCCAACTATGTTTAATTGCTTTCCAAAAAGTATGTGATCTGAGCCTGTCACCCATTATCCTAGAAACCCTGGAAGGGGCTAAGACTTATTCATTCTGGTATTGAATTCCTCAAGCACTTTATGTTGAATATATCCAATTAAAGATAAGTGTAATGTCTCATTGAGTACTGTGCTGACTGATAATATCGTAGAAACGCTTTTCTTAGGTCTGCAATAAGTGACCTGGAGATGAATTGTGTTACCTATGGATGGATGTGAGTAATGTGCAAGTGACGATAACTCTTACTCTTGCTATTTAGTATTCTTTCCCTCGGGCAAAGACTGGCACTTTTCACTGCATTGTACTCTATACAAATTCAGTTTTAGTTTATGTTCCTTTAGCTTAAGGTTCTTTTCGTTTATATGGGCCATAAGTGGCTTGAAAGTTGGAATATCTTTTACTACTAATATGTGGATCATAGATGTGCGTATACGAAATGTTGTTCTCTGAATAGACATGCCTTTATGCAAAGAAAGCGTCCTCCTGAAGCTGATAAATTCTATGGTTGCTATTTGTGATTGTTCGTTGAACCAAAGATCACATCTGAATAAACAAGCCACATTTGGGGGCCCTGCTGCCCTAGTGGCTAGTGATCAATGTTGCTCTCTATCATTGTTTTTTCTCAGGAAACATCAGATCAAAGTGGTACTGTTTATTTTCTAGGTGCTGTCATTTGAGTCATCACCTACCGGCTGAGGTCTCTCTCTTGATGCAAAAATTTTTGATGTCAGTTTGCTCCTCTTTGGCTGCTTTTGAGCCCTCAGTTTCGACTTTCTGAATTATGTCCCATGGTCAGCGTTTGGGACGCTGACATCCCAAGATTTTGCCATCCATCTGAATATTGGTCCCGGTGGCATGAGCTTTACTGTCCCTGACAGCGTCCTGATTGTGGATGTGGACAATTGGACATGCTTGCTTTTTGTGTATGCGCGAAGTTGATATCAACGGTGCCTTGCTATGTACTTCTAGTGCTGTTTCTTCGCACAGTTGACGTGACAAGCTGCTGTTCAGGAGCTAGTTATGTCGGTCTCATCTAGAAGCAAATCTTTCTGCAAAATATTTCGAGTTCTTGGGCTTCAACATCCACAAGGTTTCCACAAATTTTGTTCATGTTTGCAGAACTGATCGTGCTGCTTCTTGATGACCGTGAAGCAAGTACTTCAAATCTTATCTTATATATTAAATAAGATAACTCCACTACCTATTTCTCTTAACATGCGTGAAGCCATGTCATCATCCACTAAGACTTCTATTTAAACATTCCATTGATCTTCTGTGGTTTTATGCATACAATGACTTTCCGTGGCATGATGTTCTATTATTTCTCAATTTATGAATCATATTATATTTAACATTATAAGATTTCAGCCGCAACGCGCTGGGTATCATCTAGTATTGATAAAAGAGCAAAATATTTGTCTCTCATGATTCTGTTCGGTCGTTTTATACCTGGGAATTTAGTTTTCTGCGGTTCTGTCCATTCGGGTTTGGGGCCTGAGCTCCACCTTCCTGTTGCATGCCCCTACGGTGATGGTTTCGTTTCGTGGTTTCGGCTTCATGGCGTGAAAAAGTTGGTAAGGGACAGGAGAGCTACTGTCCGCATATACTCTCTCGAAGACTGCAGCCTCAGCTCACTTTCACCATAATGTGACCTGAGGAATACCATTTGGGGGGGGGGGGGGGGGTGACGTTTCGTCATTGCGTTTAGGTGGAGAGTTATTGTCAGTTTGATCTGCCAATTACGGTGGCCGGCCGGCAAGAGATGCTGATACAGTACCGACGACGTGGATACGCCTGAGTGCCTGACTAGGTCGCGCGCTATGACAAGGGGCAGGTGTCATGTGAATTTCTTCACACGAGTAAATGCACTGGAGGCATATTTTTTCCCCGGACCTGAAACATCGTTTTGGATTTTTGTGACGTGTCGATCATCTGGTACCAATCGCACGTTTCGCGTTGCATCTGGTGCACGCTCGCATCCGTCCCCAGTCTTCTGACCGACGGTCCTGTTTAGGAATTAGGATGCACCTCGGATGGTCACAATCTTGGAATGTCTGGCAAATCAAGTGTACTGCACGACTGTTCACCCAGCGGCACCAGCTGAAGCATTTGCATACTGTTGGTGCAGTAGCAACAGGCAACACACGTCCTGGCAAGTCCTGGGGACTTTTCCTTCCCTCCAATGTAGGTGTACTCGTTAGCTCTCTGGCAGGTCCAAATCAGTGGTGCTGTCATCAGATAAGTAGAATAACGAAAAATGCCTCCCCTCCTTTTCCACCTCACAAACTTAGGGTGAAAGCTTAAAGGACCCGTGTCTTATGATTATCTTAATGATGTCGGCATCTGTGCTCGAGGTTATTCCCGAGACCTTGACCGTATTTTACCGTTGCATTCTGGAATCTTCTTTGCAATCACGCGAGAACAAAAAGCCGTCATGTCGTTCCCGCCGTCGGCCTTGGAAGTCCTGAGTACTGACTTTTTCTACTGGTTTATTTTTAACCGTCCTTTGCAATCGACCACCTACCCCCATGAGTGAGGCCCGTGATAGCGAGATGTTTTGTACTGCTGTATTTGGGCCTGCTTGAATGTCATTCATCTTTTAAAAGACAAAAACGTGATACCAATATACTATAGTTTTTTTTTTTAAACAGAGAGTAGACAAGTGGCCTAAAACACCAGGCCACCTGAATATATATTTCACTGAAATGAAATAGGAGGTCCAACACAGGTCCGCAGAGTTACAATAAGCAGAGCGGGGATCACGAAGAAAGGTGTACAACAATAACAACAACAAAGATAGCTCAACACGGCTCGTCTTGACGGGGTTTTTTTTTTTTTTTTTGAGATGTCACCAGGGAGATGGACCAGAGCGCTAAACAATTTGCGTCAAAGGATCCAGACCTCGCCTGAGAAGCGCATGCATCCATTTGCAGTTTTGTACTCGCGGCAGTTGCTTCCATTCCACTAGGAATAAAAGAAGAGACGGTGGGCGGCAACACACCAAGATCTGATAGAGCTCTAGCCTCTAGAAGATGCGCTCGGAGCAGCCACGCCTCATCCATAGGAGAGAAGAGAAGGAAAGATACGCGATCGAACAGCCACTCAACGTCAGCCGCGGTTGGTAAACGTTCAATTCGCCACGACGCCACCGCATTGTTTTCATCGTCTCGACGGGCGACGGCATTGTTCGCCCGATCTGAGATCTTCATTTATCTCTGACGCCGATACTTCAAGTTAGTTGTATATATATATATGTATATATATTTCCATTCATCGTACCTTCGCCCGTTGAAACTGAAGTGTGTGGTGCCTGAGACGGGCACCGTGGCGTGGCCACTCGAAGGCACTCAGCTGCAATTCTGCAGACCGTTCCAACTTCCAAGTCGTTTCAGGCTTTCAGCAGCCTGCGTGTCAGCGTGTGCGATCCTCGTTGTGTATTTCTTTTATTCTTTCTTTATGAAAAGGAAATACACTGGGGCTTTTATTTCTCAACCTGTCGATAGATAGTCCGATTGATTGATGGATGGATAAAATCACCAATCAAATGGATGAAAACACATGTCGACAGGCAACATGCCACAGGTGCAGTACCACGGCTCTACAGCGACTCCTAAATAGGTCCTAGGGCAGGCAGGTGTGGATAGAATTTCATCCTAGTACTAGCTTACCAGATCACTTGGAGTTTTGCTCTGGAATTCCAGCAAGATCATGGTCGAGACAACGGACCCAGTTTAACCTGGCTTATCAAGCAATTAACCGCTCAACAACAGCCTTGTCATTTTACGGCGATGGCACTGGATGCTAGCTTTTGACTCGTGTCTTGTCTTCATTTTCTAGATGCGTGCCAAGTCCTTTAACAAAAGAAGAAAAGGTTGTTTTGGAAAAGATTGTGTGGGAAATGTTCATAGAAGGAAAAAATGTTTATCAGAAAAAAAATAATAAAAGGGAAAAGGGGCCGACCTCTGTTTTGTGGGCAGCTACCTCTTGCTGCACCACCAAAGTTTCCCGCAAGCGTAGAAACGGGAAAAGCAAATATGCGCTCATTTTCTCTTTCCCAAACACAAATAAGAAAATACTACTAGAAAGAAAGTAAAATAGAAGGTGTAGGATCCTGCTACTAACCCCGACATTAGTGACAGAAATTGAATTAGAAGATGTTATCTCCTGCTACTAACCCCGGAGCTTTGTATTAATTAAAGACCCTCAAGGTCAAGAGAGTTTAAACAGCATAGCCAGTTATTTTGGCTCTTACAGTGTGGAAGACAGGAGAGGGATTTTCACACACAAAAACTACCCCATGGCAGCATCAAACACCCGGAGCCATGCATCCTTGATGGCAAAATCATTCGCCTTGTGCCAAGACGCCCGGCCTCGCTCGCGCATGCTCGTAGCGTATGCTCAATTGTGCGGGGAAATTAAAGGGATGATGAGCAAGTGCATATATTGGGATATGTTTAGATTCACATAGTCATGTCCAGTCTTTGCGTATCATACATGCCAAGAAGTGGCAAAAGCCTGTCTTCTTGCCACCGTCTGAGCAAGAGTGTGGAATTTTTCTACGCCAACTGAAGGACACAGACCCGAAGTAAACATGCGCATGCATAATGAGTTGTTTGGTTCTCGCTAGTTCCAAATGATATTTTTACTCATATAGCAACCGGCATCCTTTTGTATCATGTTTTTATGTGCAATTCATAGAGTTATTAATTGATGCTTCAGTTTAGTCATTATGAGTTGATAATGACTACTATGACATCGGCGGAACCAAGGGGGCCAGCAGGGGCCATGGCACCCCTAAGATTTTAGAAATTTTTTAACCCTCTCTCATCAACCAGGCTAACTAATATGTTCTTCTAAGATGCGAGTGAATGGATGGTCCATGGCAACGCAACTGGCAGTCTACGTAATACAGAAAAGAAGAGCAACTCTAGCCTGCATTGCTTAGGTAGGCAGCCCACACGGCTAATGAAATGCCTAACCTAAAGCCTCCATCCAATTCTTTTTTATTTTGGTAGTGATTTCTGTATTAAGTGTACAATTAATCATGTATACCTAATTTAAAAATCATATTTCTCCTTGACTTTTGTTGGAAACCACGGTAGAAAAAAAAAGACACAAACACGTATGTCTAATTATTAACAATCTTTGTGCAAACGACCGCAAAATAATTAAAAATGGGAATGTACTAAATTATATAGTTATAAAGGTAGCTTTTATAAATTATAAACAATTAATTCGTGATTGCATGTGTAAACCTAGAAAATAGCATGTTTGGTCTACGTTCAACATCATCTTATCCTGCATGCATCTGGAATGGGTTTGCGCGGAACTAGCTTGCTGGGAGCACTGTGTATGATGCCTTCATGACAGACTACTCTAATAACTCACGAAGCAAACCAAATGACTCATATGTTCGGTATTTTGTGATCAGATGACAACGAAAATCCCGTCATCCAAATACGCCAATAGTCTAAGATACATTTACTCAATATATTATCTAATCTATATACGTTGATTTTGGTCTTCCGGCCCTCCTTTGAAAATTTTCTGGTTCCGCCACTGTACTATGACCCATTGGAAAATTGAGTGTTTGGTTTTTACCGATTCGACAAACTAGTCCTTTGACCAGTGTTTATAAGTATCTGGTCTCCAACTAATAATGCTAAGATAATACTCCCTCCAGTTTAAAATATACTATATGTTATTTTAACCACTTTATTTCAAAATATTTCTTGTTCTACTATTTTAGTGACCTGGCCTATTTTTTTCTGGTAATTTTCTTCTTTGTGAATCGGAGGGAGACTGACTTATATTTAGCCTGCTTATTATTTACGGGTCAATGTGGACAGGAACATAAGGAAAACAAAAGAATAAAATATTAAAGGAAAAGATATCAACCAAAACTTGGAAAAATTTTCAACAATGTATCTTAGCCATGCATGTCTCACCTTGATTTAATGTTTCACCTGCCCTGTCTCGATTTTTCTTCCAAGAGCTTCAAACTGACATCCACATGTCCAGAATTTTTAACAAAAGAAATTGCTACTGTACCTTTCCTCCTATTCCAAGTGGGAGGAAGCTGTAGGTGGCAGAAGCGCTGTCAATTGTTACTCTGCACTAATAACCAACCATGATGGGAACTTATCAGAATATAGTTATTTTCTAATTAGTTTTTTATAAGGATTATCTAGCTAGGTTACTCTGAGTCTAGCACTTAACAATTAGCTAAAATAAGCTGTTGGTGTTGCACTTTCGACCCATTTTTCACATATATTAAGTACAAAATCACGTTTCCCAATCGGAGATAATATAACAAAGCATACTGAAACAAGCTGGACCATGTGTGTGACATTACCAATTTATCACTCTTCAATATACTTCAATACTCCATCAGTTTAAAATTAGTGAGAATTGCTCCATTAATATGATATTTATGTGATCCAAAATCTTATTAATAGTTAAGTAAGTTCTTTTCAAATGAATCTAATGACATTTTTTATTTAAAATTCATGTATTAACGAAGAAATTGTAGGTCAAAGATTGTACTAACAAAATGAAATAGTGAAATACACATACTAACTTTAAACTGAGAGAGTACCCATAATATCATAATATCCTCACAAAAGAAAAGAGAGTGCCATTCCCTTATAAATACAATTGTAGTACGATTCTAGTTGGCCGGCTGCTATAAGGCAACAAAACCCTAGAGACGCCTTGTCCTCTCAAATTATACTGACCTGGTGGGCTGATGGGTGACCTTGACATGATATGTGCAAAAATCAGCTACCGAGATTGGTCTGTTCATCTAGAATTAATCAAACCCACTGTTCTTGTTAACCATGATACCATAGCTACCGATGAATTAAGGCAGATATCTTGCACCAGCGGTGCGTGGCTATAAATCATTAAATCAACTATGGGGGGCTGTTAATTATACATTTCATCACAAGAAAAATCTTAAACCGCTGGGAGGGGGTGTGTTTTGGCCGGATTTGGATAGTTGAGAGGCGTGTTTTATCTGGTTTTACGATTCTAGGTCCAAAAGTAGAGGACCATAACAAGTACAGGAGCCAAAAATGGACTTTACCATTTATTATATGCTTGAAAATCTAGAAAGACTTTTTTTTTTCATTTTGAACAATGGATCTGTTGTATACGTTATCGTTTCCAGAGCAGTTAGAAGCAATCCGATTTGCAACATTGTAAACAGAAGCATATTCTGATGCAACCCAAATGGGCAATCCCTTTCAAGTGATGCTGAGAGTAATAGCTGATTATCGATCCATAGGCAGCCTACATCAACCAAAGAGTGGACATTGAGCAATGAGTGTTCACTATCTCATTTCTTAAAGGTAACCCCTACGCGTATGCTTTCTCCTACGCACTGATGACATTTTATACGCACATGCGCGCGTACTTAGGTTCAGCAACTAACTGACCGGCAGACTAAGCTAAAAGCATACAGAATAATAACATATGCCTATGCCGGAAACAAAAGCAGCAAAAGATATAGCAGGCAAGGGGGCTATACAAATGGTGCGCTAGCTTTCTCCATGATCCATATATATACGTGCTTAGCCATTGGATCCGGGCCCCATCCCAGTCCATATCCGGTTCTTCAGCGGCGTCTAGAAGCCTGTCAATTTGCAGTGGGCCGTCCATACTGCATACCATACAGCATGGTCACACGATTATATGAGGCAGTGTTGCATCAGTCTGATCATTATTTATACACGGGTTAGTTGATAAGAAGAGTACTGGTCAGCTGTGTGTGTTTGGTTTGGAGCCATGCCATTAATTAGTGCGATATCAGTGACACCAGCAAGTGATATGGGCGTCTTGGAAGGCTTCGCCTTGTCGTCCTCCATCGGCAGGTTAATCTGCGTGTGGATGGGGACAGGCCGGTCGATGGCTTTGCTGAAATCCACACGGACTGGGGCAGGTGGGGGATCGCCGGATCAGAGAGGCCGTTGCCTCAGCTGCATGATCAGTACGCCGGGTTCTCCTGCTCTCGCACACAAGCCAAGGAAGCTTGCCAACAGCCCTGATGCAATGCCATGCAGTGCAGCCGTAGGAGATCTACTAAGAATGGTCTGTTTCTCCTTGATCAATTCTGAACGCGGGAGCAGATGCACTGCAGATCGATTGGGGACAGTCGTAGCAGCCATGCCCATGCAACGCCGGCCTGTCGAGACCACGGCAAATTCAGCCACGCCTAGCATCAGCGCCTGCACCGACCAGGGCTTGATAGGTGCAGACACGTCTCAGACAAGATCCAGGCTAGTTGGTCTTGAAAGATCCAGAAGAGCAATCTGGCAAATTGGCGAACTGTGAGTGCTTGTGGCTGGTTGCACCGCAGTTCTGGTTGGGGTACGACGACCGGAAGCGCGTGATCTCGTGCTTCTCTGTCCATAGTCAGTCCATGGATTGAATTGGTTCCGTTCGCCAATATGCAGTCTAGTCTTGCAGACAAGTGTCTGGAGAACCCAGAAAAATTGTAGTGCCTAGGCAAGTCTAAATTCGACTTCATCACCTCCTCAATCTACCTTACCTTGTAGAGCTCAAGCTATCATTGTCGATTGTCCGCTATATATTACTAGTTCTTAGCGAGAACCGAGAAGGGGTTTAGAACTAGTATAGTAATACTAGGCAGTGGTGATTGTGCTTCTGGAGTCACGGAATACTTTAAAGGCGATTTTTAGATTTGAATGTTACTATTTACTCCTCCGAGAGTCCATTCTGAGAAAAAAATGCTGCCATTAGCTACTTTTTTACATGCTGGAATTGACAGTGACAAAGTTATCACGGCAGGGTTGGGAATCGACAGTGATAGCTCAAGCTAAGCTATCATTGTCGCTTGTCAGCTATTAGTTCGCGATCTTGGTGAAATGGGGTTTAGAACTAGTAGTAGTGAATATGCTTAATTTTTATATTTCAATGTTACGTACTATTTACTCCACCAGGAGTCAGTTTGGATCCACTGAACATTTAGCTACTAAAGTTGAGCTCTTTTTACTATTAATTGTCTCCAATAAACTAATATTTACTAGTAGATTGCACACCTGGTGGCAAGTTGTTCCTTTTTTTAACGAGGACAGATAGCTCCGTTAAGTTTCAAGTGATTTAGTTCTTTTTGTTTGTTTTATATTTTCCTTGCATAAGGAAACAGTACTCTACTAAAGGATCAGCCTGCTGTCCCGCCTATTCTACTGTCTATATTCCAAACCCCACTGGTCTACCGCATCTGTGCAGTTTTTGCACATCTAAATACACCTAAGACTACTAAGAGGACGCTCGTTGATCGAAGGCCTTTGATAACCGTTGCATATTACCATAAATGGTTTTATTATCCGAATCTCAATCTCCAAGTCGATAGAAGGTTTATTTTTGCACGAGTTGCTTTCTCATATTGATTATTTATACGGAGTACTAACCAAGCAAATAATAATGACCGAAACACAGTGCAGTATAGTGGAGGACTGGACGTCGTCTCCAAATGCATTTGCCACCAACTAGCTCTACATTTTCTCTCCAGCCAAAAGTGGTAGTGCTAGGCACGCACTCCGATCCAAACTAAAAGCTAGACTTGACTTGGAGGTAAAACTAGGATACCATACCATCCCACTGCTGTTGAGCCCTGAAAGATTTTGGGCCACACGAATGGTCTTACTGCTTGGTCGCCGACGTGCTGCACACGGTATTTGACGAGGTGCACATATGTGTTCACCAACTTTCAAAAAAAAACTTATGTTTGTAGACTCTGCATCGATCGATCGATCTACGTAGTCTTTTCGATCTACCGCATTTTTATTGACTCCTCAGTGGACAACTTTCACTGACTCGATACTGCATGACGTATCTCCAGCTTGACTAATGATTAGCTCCTGAAATTTGTGCGATTTGAATATGTTTGAGGGTTGAGGCGGCCTTGAATCCTCCTTGTACGTACGAGATTGATCAAGTAGGGATGGGCGCACCACAAAGAACAACGAAAAACTGTATTTTGGCCTGCAGCCCTGCACAAGTGAGGGGCACTTGAGTACAGTGCTATGGAGTAATAACAAGAAATTTTAATACTATCCGCATATATGCATCCCATCAGAAGCTTCTAGAATGATCTTTAACAATGCTTGACACAGCTTGAATTGATTGCTCATAACGGTAATGACTACTTTACCCTCTTTGGGGCCGTACCCCTAGGCTAGTTCCCAGTCGCATCGCGCATGCAGTACTGTTTTTGCTTTGCATTATTTCTATTTATGCCGATGAAAACGAGAGCCACGAACGATAGCCGTCTTTTGCACGGTGCATTTATTTAGTGCCGGACAGTTGATCACCGTGCTGGGCAGCAGACAGGCTCCTCCAAAGCTGACCTGAGGAGGGCCAACCACAGTGTGCCGCTAAGAACTCGTGCTAGCGGCGCTGCAGGCAAGAAGTGGGCCTGGGTGCGATAATGCGATTGCATCCTCAGAGTATCCAATCGGATCAAATTTTTTTGAATGTAATCTATCGGATCAAATTGCATACCGGTATATAGTGTCTTTTTTTTTTTTTGAAAGGAATATAGTGTCTTATCTTACCTGTGCTAAACTGTGTGCAGGTGCTTCAACAATAGAGAGAGATTCGCAATTCACAGTGCTGCAGGTACAACTCTTCTACGTTACTCTTCTACGTACACGAATTCCAGGCCGTTGGATGGCTTCAAGCTTTATGTTATTTGGTTCCGTACGTGCATGCACTTCAGCGTAACGATTTTGGGGCCGTTTGGATCAACCGGAGATTTTCATTAGATAATAGATAATAGTTATCTTGAGCCACAGCTAATAGATATACTGTAATAGGTAGAGTAAGAAACGAAAAGTCATATTCCATTAGCCAATATTATCTAGCATTGAGTAGATAATGAGCTAATAAAAATATAGTATCTAACTAATAATCATTATCTCCTCATTACCTATAACCTGTTTGAATTCAAAATGCTAAAGTTTAGCAAGTTCTTGTTAGGATCCAAATAGTCCCTTACTCTTTTTTTGGTCAGGTGTGTCTTTGATATTAGCCCTATTTGGTACCACTTCTCGACCGCTTAAAATTAAAAAGAAGCTGAGTTGGTGGCTAAACGCGAAACTTATACGCAACTTCTTTTTTCCCCGCTTCTGGAAAATGAACGGCACATCCGTTTTTTCTTCACCGTGGGTGGAGACCAGCTTCTCGCAGCTTTTTTCCCAACCGACGCCGCTCCTCTCCCACCGGTGAGCTCGCCCTCCTGTCAAGCCCGTCGCCGCTCCGTCTCCTCGCCTAGCGTGCCACCTGCTGCCGCTCCTCCTTTGCTTTAGGGCGCGCGGCCTACCGCCGCTTCCGCGCCCGTTGCGAGGCTCAGCACCACTCCTCCTCCCTGTCCCGACGCACCGCCAGCTGCCGCTCTCCTCTTCCCCACCGCCGCTCCCCCTCCCCGCCCCGTCGCGAGGCCCACCGCCGCTCCTCCTCCCTGTCCCGACGCACCGCCCGCTGCCGCTCTCCTCTAGACTTTTTTTTCTCATAGCTTTTTTTATAAGTGGCAAAAGTTTCAGCTGGCTTCTGTAAAATCTTAAGTTGTGCCAAACAGAACCATTTTGTTTGTGGGAAACACGCCCGTTCAATGGAGTATACATATCGGCTCCCCGCTCTCGCTGTGTTACGATGCCGACGTCTCGCCGGGCACGCGCAGTAGCGGCGGACGAGGAGTGCCACCACGGCGGTGGGGTTCGTGGAGAGAGCGGTCACGCCGGTGGCCGCGGATCGGACGGACCTCATGGCGACGGTGGCCGTTGATGGGGCACCGAGCGGTCCGAGCCTGGGGTGCGCCTGCGCGGGAGGCACACGCGGCACCATGCGCGTCCGCGACTCTCGCGTGGCATGTTCCACTGCCCGTCACACTCCCACGTTTGAGGACCAATCACCTCTGGATCTTGGTAGCAGGGTTAATATACCGTCGGGCACGGTCACCTCTTTCGGGGCCTTTTGGCCCACATTAGGTACGCGGAATGGCTTCTCCACGTGCTTCCTCTCACTGATTATAGTTCCGGATGCCCAGATTATTGCTAACTACGAATAGGAGAGGCAGCCAGCATCCGGGAGTTGTTGAACCGCTGATGCGTCCGATGCTAGGGCTATAGTACTAGGCAGCTTCTTCAGTCCGCTCGCGTGCATTATTCCCGCGACCGACCGAAACAACGAGTAATCTAAAGAGCAGCAAGTGGTTAACAAATGTGGTAGCAAGAAGCGCACGTTTGGTGCCACCCCACGGGCGACTGCGACTGCGGGCACGCAACGCATTGCTCACGACGTAGCACGGTAGAAATACTCCGTATTTCACGTTGCGCGGTGCGATCTCTCGCTGCGGAAAGATCTCCCGTTACGCGCCCGGGAGCGTACGTACGGAATTCGCAGTGAGAGCAGTACGACACCGTGCGGGATTGGGATTCATCTCCGCTCATTTGCAAGCGTCCGAGCGAGGAGTTCTCCAAATCCACAGCAGGCCAGCGGAGACGGAGACCGGCCCACCGACCGCGCCCCCCACGTCACGTTTTGGGGGGCTCCGGCTCTACCTCTAGCGGCTCGCTCGCGTCGTCGCGCACCCGGAACCAGCCGCGCAGGCAGGGGCAGGGAGCCTCCAAAAAAGCGCTGCTCGTTTCCGCACTCGATATAAAGCTGGACAGGATAGATAAAGAGCGGGGCACCGGGCGCCAAGCAAACGCAACAGCGGGCGGAGCACCGCACCGCGAAGCAAACGCGAGCGAGAGAGAGGGAAAAAAAAGGTGGGGGGAGAGGAGGCCGCGCCCACGAGGGAATCACCGGGCGCAGGCCGCCCACCGCCCACCCAGGCGCCGCCCGCTGCCCGCTGCCGCCTGCCCACGGGATAGCTGCTGAGGGCTGAGGCATTGCGGTGCGGCGATAAAAGGAGGGCCGCGCGGGGCGCGGGCGGGGCGCAACCACCGCCGCCGCGCCTCGGAGACGGAGACGGGGGCGGGGACGGAGAGGCCCTCGCCGTCGTCGCGCCGCGGCCGCCATGTGGACGCCGTCGCGCGGGAGCAACCCGCGGCGCAGCGGCCACCGCCGCATCGCTGACTACCTGGCGGACGACCAGACCACCACCACCGCCAGCGCCACCGACGCCTCCGACAACGAGTCCTACACCACCGCCTACGGGGAGGAGTTCTTCGCCGCGGCCGCGGCCGCCGCCGCCGCCTCTCCCGGGGGCGGGATGCTGCCGGCATTCCTCGCGGACCAGGGCGACCTGGTGGAGGTGATGCTGGAGCTGGACGAGGAGTCCATGGTGGTGCGCAGCGTCACGCCCACCAGCGCCGCGCTCTACGGCGCGGCGTCCCTCCCGGCGCCGCTCCCTCCGGCCGCGGTGTCGCCGTCGCCGCGCCACCGCGCGCCGTCCGAGGGCCGCCTCAGCCGCTGCTCCTCCACGTCGTCGCGGATACGGCGCAAGTTCGCGTGGCTGCGGTCGCCGTCGCCGTCGCGCCCGCCCGCCGAGGCGCAGCGGGAGGCCGCCATGGAGGCGCGCGAGCGGAGGCGGGAGCAGGCGCAGCTCAACCGGTCGCGCGCGGGCGCCAGGCGCGCGCTCAAGGGGCTCCGCTTCATCAGCCGCACCACGGGCTCCGTCGAGGCCGCAGAGCTCTGGCGCCGCGTCGAGGACCGGTTCAACGAGCTCGCGCGCGAGGGGCTGCTCTCGCGCGACGACTTCGGAGAGTGCATCGGTACGCGTTGCCTGCCTGCGGGCTCGATCGCATTGCGCATCTCCATCCATCGTAATCGCCGCAACTCGACTGTGTCGATCAATCAACTGCAGGGATGGTGGACTCCAAGGACTTCGCGGTCGGCATCTTCGACGCGCTCGCGCGGCGCCGGCGCCAGAACCTCGAGCGGATCACCAAGGAGGAGCTCTACGACTTCTGGCTCCAGATCTCCGATCAGAGCTTCGACGCGCGCCTGCAAATCTTCTTCGACATGTACTCCTCCTGCTGAGCTCAATTCACGCCCCCTCCCATTCCTCTTTCTTTCTTTCCCCGGATCCCAAGTAACATCGCGAACCGATCCGTACCAATTCCCGTTGCGCGCGCACCTCGCACTACGCTTCGCCCCCCGCCAGATGCTTGATATTAATGATACGCTTCTTCTTTCTTTCTTCTTCTTCTGCCCCGATTACAGGGTGGACACCAACGTGGACGGGAGGATAACGAGGGAGGAAGTACAGGAGGTGAGTTGTTTAACCACTTTTTTTCTGAAGCCTTTCACTCCTCTGTCTCCGTGCACGATGAATCTCTGTTTCTAGCTCAACTGCCGGTGCCAGCCACCACCACCACAAAGAAACAGAGCACTCGGCAGCATTAGAACCTTCTTCTTGTGGTGTGTGGGCACCCTGCTCTAGTGCTCTGATTACCAAGCCACTGCTTCTAGTACAGTATTACTAGTAGTACTGTATTAATTACTGTGGTAAGTTATCCCGGCTGCCCACGTGCTCCGCCGCTAATCCAGCGAGTCGTTTGGCTTGTTCCCTCTCCTCTGCCACCGCAGCTGATCGTGCTGAGCGCGTCGGCGAACAAGCTGGCCAAGCTCAAGGAGCAGGCGGAGGAGTACGCGGCGCTCATCATGGAGGAGCTCGACCCGGAGAACCTCGGCTACATTGAGGTGTGTGTTCGGTGGCCGTGTACTCTACGCATCCTGCGGCCGTGCCGCTTCGCTTTTCCGATTTCCAGCAGCGGACTACAGTACGTGTGCCGCCGGAGCGCTGACACGTGCGCTCCCTCTTCCCTCGCCAGCTGTGGCAGCTCGAGGCGCTGCTGCTCCAGCGCGACACCTACATGAACTACAGCCGGCCGCTGAGCACGGCCAGCGGGGCCCAGTGGAGCCAGAACCTCGGCGCCGGCGCCGGCGGCACGCTGGCGGTGGCGGGCGGCGCAGGGGACGGCGGCTGCGGCCCCGACGGCGACCGCGCTCGGGAGCGGCGCCGGAGCTGGGGCGTGCGGAAGGCGGCCGCGCGGGTGCGCGTGGCGGCGGAGGAGAACTGGCGCCGCGCGTGGGTGCTGGCGCTGTGGTTCGCGGCCATGGCGGCGCTGTTCGTGTGGAAGTTCGTGCAGTACCGGCGCATGGCGGCGTTCCAGGTGATGGGGTACTGCCTCCCCACGGCCAAGGGCGCCGCCGAGACGCTCAAGCTCAACATGGCGATCGTGCTCCTCCCCGTCTGCCGCAACACGCTGACGTGGCTGCGCTCCTCCTGGGCCCGATTCTTCGTCCCCTTCGACGACAGCATCACCTTCCACAAGGTACGGCCCCCTCCACTGTCCACTTCCGTTCCTTCCATGGCCAGTCGCCCCACCACCAGTGCCACAAATATCGCCGCGTCCGACGTGGCGAGCCACCTAATCACGGTAGATTCGCCTCCCATTCCCATCCTAACGGTAAAAAAAGGAAAGAAAACCCCGACGTCTGTCTGTCCGAGGGGTCGGTGGTTGGCTCGGCCGTCGCCGTCGGGGACGAGTCGCGGCGGCCGTGTCGTTCGCGGAGGGAACGTGGCGCGCAATGATTGGCCCGCCACGGGATGGCTCCCGGATCCCGTGTGGAAGGGCCGCTGCCTGGCTGCAATGCTGCAACCCCATGTGGTAGCTCGAGACTCCGGTACACCACCCTCCAAGCCTCCCAGGCGACGACGCACTCCGCTTGTCGTACACCGTACTCGGCACGCGACGCCTGGGCAGGCCAACCAGTCTCCGTCCCACGTTCCACGCAGCGGGTGGCTGGCGACGCGGCGTAATGATTCTGTCCTGGCGGTTAGTGAAACAAACCGTACTTACGCCGCAGAAGATCCCCGATTGCTTGCTGCCCCGGTAAACAGTCCCAGTCAAAAGTCAGAGCCGCTTCCCGGTCCGTGAAAGTCCACACGGACCGACAGATTGTCCCTGTCTGGCGGGCCCGACGCCCGGAAGGCTGGCTCCCTGTGCCCACCCGCTGGTGGGTCCCGGTCCCGGTCCCGGTAGAAAGTTACCGGGCACTGCCCAGAAACTTACCGGTCACCACCGTTGGTAGGTGGCCACCGGTCGCGACTCGCGACTCGTGACCGGAGCGACGACCACGACGTGCATTCGCTTTCACTGCCGTCCGTCCGTAATTATAGTAGCACCACCGCAAAACTATCCCGGAAAAAAAAAACTTGATTAACTCAGCATGTTTGTTCTGTCGTTGAATGTTTCCTCTCTCTCTCTCTCTCTCTCTCTGTCGTCAGATGATCGCGACGGCGATCGTGGTTGGCATCACGCTGCACGCGGGGAACCACCTGGCGTGCGACTTCCCGCGGGTGATCGCGGCGAGCCCGGAGGAGTACGCGCTCGTCGCCGGCGCGTTCGGCCCGGACAGGCCCACGTACGCGGGGCTCCTGTCGGGCGCCGAGGGCGTCACCGGCGTGGCCATGGTGGTGCTGATGACCGTCTCCTTCACGCTGGCCACGCACCCGTTCCGCAAGGGCGAGCCCAAGGGCGCCGCCGCCGTCGCGTCCCGGCTCCCCGCGCCGCTGAACCGGCTCACCGGCTTCAACGCCTTCTGGTACTCGCACCACCTCCTCGGCATCGTGTACGCGCTCCTCCTCGTGCACGGCTACTTCCTCTTCCTCGTCCGCAGATGGTACGAGAAAACGGTACGTGCGTCCCGTCCGTGGTTTATTTATTTGTCGCTTTATCTTTTGCATTGGTCTTCTGTGGTCTTATTCTTAGTGCGTTCTTTTTTCATCCGTTCCGTGGTACTACTAAACGTTCGTACGCAATTTATCTTTTTTATTAATTGCGCGAGGTTAATCGCTCGTTGCTGCGAGTGATTGAGCGAGCGAGAGGGGGGGGGGGGGGGTTGGTATACCTTTCGGGAGGGTGACGGTTTTCGGTTTGCCCCGTCGCAAAGGCAATGCCCGTGCGTTTTCGCTTTTCTTGGAGATCGACGCCGTTGTCGCGGGCTCGCGGCCGCCGCGGCCGCGCTTTATGTTGCCGTCGTCTAGAAACGCCGCGTGGCAATCTCAGTTACTGTATCTCCAGACTCCAGAGAGATAAAGAAAAAGGCAGAAAGGGCAAACAAAAGTGTGCCACGATACCATGGCAGGATACGTGCGGAGGAGTTAAGTGAGCATGCCTGCGTTTCGCGGGGAAAGCAAGGGCTTGTGTTGCTTCGTGAGTAAGCCTGTGCCAGGCCTAATTTTGTCAAAATATAAGCGCGCGCCATATGTGTTCAATAGTGCAGCTTAGAAAAATTAATGTGACGGATCAGGTAAGAGCGTGCCTACAGTATTTGAGACGTGGCCCAGGCGCTGGAAAAAAAAGAACTATGACAAATCGTGGTTATTAGTGGTTGTGACCGCACAGATAATACTAGTACTCTGCTTCGGCTAGCGTCTAGCTACGTGATCCAGGAGCAACAACTTCATGAAATTACTGTTAGTACCTGTACTATGACGATGACGGTGTAGATACTATCGTAGTACAGTACTAGCGAGGGGTCGCTGCGTGAAGGCCGGACGGAGGGACGTGGGTACAGACAATGCTGCGGTGTCGGTGTTGCTGGAGTTAAACCGGAGCCATGCTTTTCTTGCCAGCCCAGACCGGCTCTGACTTGCGGGCTCTCTGCCCTGCCGTGGTCGAGATCGTCAAGGCAGGCGTCGCGTACGGTACGGGTCGGGTCTGTCCGGCTACGCTCTTAAAGACCTGGCAATAGGGCTGTAGGGGGTAGGCAGGGCAGATAGAGATAGCGGTGGCGGCAGCAGTCGTCGGTGTGAGCTGTCGTCGCGGGGCACGCGGGCAGGGTGCTCCACAGCTCAGTGCCGGCTCGGCTGCCACCGCGCGGCGCTGACGTGTGGAGTGGTACGGTGGCAGTCGTCCTCGTCGTCTCGGGATCGGCGGATCCATGGACGGATCGAACTGATGGCCTGTCGGGGAATTCCGGGCCCGCGGCTGACTCGCTCGTCGTCGTTATCCCTCCCCATGCATGCATCCTGTCAGGTCAGGTGCGGGCTACCATTCCACCGATCGGAGGGAGGCCTCGCCCCTGGTCTGCGTGCACGGGCCTTTTGAAAACCATGCATGCTGTCTTTATTTAAGGCAAGGCGAAGCCGAAGGCGCCGGCCAATTATTACACCATTTTCTTTACGAAGCTCAATCACCCCCATTTTTTTTTGTACGAGGCGGAGGTGCGGTTGTATTAGACGCCTACACGTATCAGTGTTTATGACGATGGTCCTACACTTGCTGCTGGTGGATCTGGCTAGTGTTTGGGTCGCTTTACAGGGCACTTCCGTTTTGGATCTTGCCCTGAAATACTATCTCGGTGGGGGATTGCGCTAACACTAATCATGGACGTAGATGGACCTATTAGTGCTATCAGTGGCCACAACTGTCTCCCCGGCCGCTTTACAGAACGGAGGCACTGTATCAGCAGTACACGGAATTAAATCCCTTCGAGCGAGGTGCTGCATTCATCGCTAGGCGCTAGGCATCATCCATTCTTCATCGGTTCATCCTAAAAGCCTAGCGACTTTACTTACCCCACTTTTACACGATCGAGAGGGCGGTCACAATGAGTGGTGATGGACTCGCTTTGCTTTTCACCACACTGAGCCTGCAGAGACACCCCGAATCTGCAAGCGACGGGCGCTGCATGCCTTAGCCTTTAAGCTTCCGATGATGAGGGGAAGCTTCTACTCCCTTGGCTGCGTGCTTTCGTTTCATTCGTGGTGGCAGTGTACCGCCGGCCGGCACTCTCTGCCTTTCGTCCCGGCCATTGCACGTCGATCTGGGAGGTGGGGAGTGGAGTAGAGATCACATTGTCAATCACCGGCGCAACTACCTGGGGTTGACGACCCCCAAGACACATCCACATGGCCTCCGGCATAGTATAATCCCCGGCCGCCGCGCGCTCACCTACTGCCCCCCGGCCCCGGCCGGCAGCAGGCGACGCGACGCGACTAGCCGGCCGGCTGTTATTAGTTTCTCCGCTTCCACATTTGCCACCCACGAACCCGTCACTATCCCATATATATGCGGCCTTTGCGCGCATGTGGCGTGGGTGGCCTAGACTACTCTATCCCGGCGTACTATTCTCGTGCCACTAATTCTTGGCACGGCGTGGCCTGGTGCCCACTCCCGTCTCACCAAACTTCTTGCAGGCAAATTAACCTGAGGCCTGAGGGCCGGCCATGCGGCCCGGTGCGTGTGAATGGCGACCCGCACCGCACTTAAACAAATGCTGCCGGGCAAAATGCGTTGGGTCCCTTGCCCACATGACGGCAGCGTGACTGCAGCACAATGCTGTCCGATTCAAACATTGCCTGGGGCCGGGCCATACCGGAAGAGGCCTGACTTGTAAAGGGTTCGTGGCCGGCCATGGGGTGGGGTGGGGGTGGGGTCGACGCATCTCATTCTCGGCATCGGATCGAACCCGATTAAAGGGCCTGTCCACTCTATTCTAGCTTTGCTAGTGCAAGGCAAAAGAGGAACAACTGAATACGGGAAGAAAGAGGAGCGATAATAAAGAAAGGGAAAGACGAACAGCTGAATACGGGAAGAAACAAAGAGCGAGCATGTAGCCTTGTACTACTACGGTAGGCACCACTCGCCCCAAGAACTTCCCCGGCCGCCCTACCCATTCCTGCTGAAACTTCCCGGCCGGGGAGCTCAGATGCATTGGAGTGAGTGCGTGCCTGGGCTTTCGCTGCTGACTGCTCGATAGATGCTTGCCTTTTCTCGTTGGCGTGGCGCTGTCCGCTGTAGTGGCACGGAGCCTTGTGGCTGCGAGGGGGCGGGTCAGGCTCAGGGCCAGGACCACCTTGCGTTGAGTCCAGGGGGAAATGCGGGGCGGTCCTCTGATGCATCTCGGAATTCGCAGTTGTTTAATTGTTTTTCCATAGGCTGAATTAAGCCTTGGATTCTGTTTGGTCTGGGCCGCAGGTGCGTTAGGCTAGTCTCCAGCGCTTCTCTCATCCTTCACCTCTATCTCTATCACTATTCCAAGCTATTTCTCTCTCTGTTTACAGTGTATCATAACAGTAGCATAATTTAATTTTAAAAAATCAATATAGGAAAACCGTTGGAGATAGCCTTAGGTTGGGCGAGGGACCGTGACCGTGAGGTTGATATCAGGCGCACAAAGAGTGCTCCACTGACCCATCCAAAAAGAATGCCTCTTGTGATCTTTGAGATTGAAGCTATGCGTCCTTTCCTGAATTTTCGGTTATTTTGATAGCTGAGAGCAATGCTGATAAATACCGTATGTTTCACGCAAACCGGGAACGACTGTGGTTTTCCAAATAAAATGGAGTATTGGTACTTAGAGCTAGAGGCTAGAGGCTTGTTAGGATGATTGGAAAGTACCATCAGTATTTTCCATAAAATCAAAAAGCACTGTGAGTACTTTTAAATTATTATGATCTGAAATTTATATTATTAAATAAAAAACATCAAGGATAATATCTTTTGGTACTGGTCCCACCTCCACTTGGTACTGGTCCCACATTCTTTTAGTACTG
Source organism: Paspalum vaginatum (assembly GCA_030272315.1). Classification (NCBI taxonomy): domain Eukaryota; kingdom Viridiplantae; phylum Streptophyta; class Magnoliopsida; order Poales; family Poaceae; genus Paspalum; species Paspalum vaginatum. Next base: position 14,143,896 of record CM059013.1, on the reverse strand, counting down.
GTCCCACCTTTTTTTAGTACTTTCTCACTGATTAATATTTTTTGGTTAGTACTTCCTATTTTTAAAACCATACTTAGAGCTATCCTAAATGTCTATTAAGCGAAAAAAAATTATCCACCTTACGGATGGGGATAAGTGATTCAATTATGAAACACGCCATGTTGCGTTGCGGCATCCTAGAAGTGCAGGAATCTGACAGCTGCCAAGCTGAGTGTTCCACTTGTTATTCTAGTGCATATAGTTTATCCCCTCTCCTTTGGAACAATGCGATGTGGAAATTTCTTCTCATGTGGAAACAGCGGAGCTATCTTCCTGCCATGACTTTTGCACATCCTGTAATCATTGCAGCAGGTCCTGTTTCAGAGGCAGACGCACACTTTTTTTTCAATACGCTGACATTGTGATCTCATGGTGATTTCAGACATGGATGTACATTTCTGTCCCACTGGTGCTTTACGTGGGTGAGAGGATGCTTAGAGCCTTGAGGTCAAACGCTTACACTGTAAAAATTCTCAAGGTGAGTACTGTAGGCAGATTCATCCGTTTCTGATGTCAATATTTTTTAGTTTAGGTAACTAGAATTAGTTGGTTATCTCCACATGTTGATTGTTTAATATTTAAGGCTAGTACGGTTCCATAAAAAAATTAGCACAGATTGCACTCGAATCTCTTCTAAAAGAGAATAACTTGAACAGATTCAGTAATTAGTGATGTATTACATGTTCCGATTCCATGGGGTTGGATACATCATTTTAATGTCGATACGCAGTTTAGTGACGTAATGGAATGTGTATGTGCACATGAGCAATGGAGAATGTTGTGGCCTAGTCATGCTGCCACTACTAGCACACCGCAAACGAGATATAGACCCTGATCGAACTTCTCTCCTTTAGAAATTGCCTGTCGCTCTCTAATGATTTTCATGCCTAGATGGTCCACGTTTTTGGTTGATTGTTGTTTTAGTTTATTCTTTCCTGAGTGCTGTTCCGCCCATCACAACATCAAAAACGTAGTTGTAATTACTGATTCTTGCATCTACAACACTTTAATCATGCTATGCGATTTGATAGACGTGTTTCTGTTTTTCTTCTCCCCTATACAGTTAGATCTGAATGGAATAAGCATCCAAGTACTATGTGCTCCTATAATAACGATAATGAAGTGTCAAAACAAGAAAAAACGCATGCATGCAGAATTTATACTACATTTTAAAGAATAGTTCTGTGACAAAAAGGATTGTTTTTCCAAAATTAATTCAATCCATGAATATTTTCTTTTTTAAATTTTGTTCACTCAGGTGTGTCTTCTACCTGGAAATGTATTGACCATAACAATGTCAAAGCCCTATGGGTTTCGGTACAGAAGTGGACAGTACATATTTCTTCAGTGTCCAATGATTTCTCCATTCGAATGGTTTGTATGACTCCCGATTTGTGTCCCCTTGATCTAGGAGTATTAGTTTCCGGTTAATTAGTTGTTCAAGTGCTGCTACTTTGTGTTTGCAGGCACCCTTTCTCCATCACTTCAGCTCCTGGGGACGACTACCTCAGTGTTCATATCCGAACAAACGGTGACTGGACACAAGAGCTCAAGCGCATATTTGTTGACAACTGCTTCTCACCTCATCTCAACAGGAGGGCTTCATTTAGCGAGCTAGGTGCGGGTGTGGCAGAACCAAGAAGGTCAGTCGATCTCTTTTCCTATGGCGGCTGCTTTGCATACCTGATAAAACTGAAACTGAACGTGCTTGCTTTCTATCCACAGCTTGCCAAAATTACTTGTAGATGGTCCATATGGTGCCCCTGCACAGGATTTTAGAAACTACGATGTTCTACTTCTTGTCGGCCTCGGAATAGGGGCAACACCGTTCATAAGCATTCTGAGGGATCTGCTTAATAACATTAAGATAGCTGACGAGTTGATGGTACTGCTTCAACTTATTTTGTTTCCATTTTTACCTTTTCTGTGGATATGCTCGTTCCAACTTATAGCTTGCGTAATTTCCTGCAACCATTAGGATCTGGCAATGGAGACTAGCAGGTCTGAGGACAGCGCCAACAGCTTCAGTATCTCAACAGCAAGTAGCAACAGGAAGAGAGCATACAGAACAAGCCGTGCACATTTTTACTGGGTCACCCGAGAAGCCGGATCATTTGAATGGTTCAAAGGGGTGATGAATGAGGTTGCAGAAATGGACAAGAAGGTAGGATTTGCATCTTGCCACATTGCCATCCGTCTTGGTGTCTGACCATCCCTTCAGTTTACAATGTGCCCACAGTTAACATTTTATATACTGACACTACGCTCATTGAAACCAGGGTGTCATAGAGTTGCACAATTACCTCACAAGTGTTTATGAGGAGCGTGATGCGCGGACAACACTACTGTCGATGGTGCAGGCTCTGAACCACGCGAAGCACTGGCGTTGACATCGTATCAGGAACCAGGGTATGCTAGTAATTCTCTGAAACTAGACGCTCAAGTTCATGACGAAGGAACCATTTCAAAGAGCAGTTGTAAAGAAATAAGTTGAAATATCAGTTCGACAAACACCGATAAAGTGCTATATATGTGGAAATTAATTGTCTCGGGTGTAAATTTTAATGGAACATCTTTCTGTGCAGGTGAGGACACATTTCGCTAGACCCAATTGGAAGGAAGTCTTCACCAGGATCGCCTCCAAGCATCCAAACTCAACAGTTGGTAACTATCTGCTCAGACAGCCTATTGATTTGCACCCGCTCTTAAAACATTTCCTAAAAAATCCAGAAGAACTAACGCTTCTGACGCTACCATGCGTGCAGGAGTGTTCTACTGCGGCGCACCGACGCTGTCCAAAGAGCTGAAGACTCTGTCTCACGAGATGAGCCACAAGACGGGCACTCGCTTCCATTTCCACAAGGAGTACTTCTGAGTTCTGACACAGAGAATGGACAAACCCGATGCTTGATCTGATCTCGATAGCGTTAGGTACCGGTAAGAAGACAGAAAGGAAAAAAATTTTGCACAGATGCAAGATAATAAACCAAGCTGACCTCTTCCTTATCTGGAACTGTACATAGCATAAAAATAGCACAGGGGTAGTTTAGTACGTAGCACAATTCAAATATAATATTGACAGAAAAGAGAGAGAGGGGGAGAGAGAGAGAGAAAGAAAGGGCAGGATAGAGGCTGCTAACTCGAAGATATTGATGATAATAGGCATGGTATACATGTACACAGTATAGTTAGGTAGGTAGTAGTTATATGACTGAATAACGAACGAATGAATGTATGGATACACGAGGAGCCACATGCTGCCATTCTGAAATCTGAATGTGCATGTTCTACAGGTGGTGTGTTACATGTATTGTTATTACCTTGGCTGGCAGCCCATGTGGTTGCTGAAACTATCCATGCCGTAGCCTGATGGCAAAGGCAAGTTGGAGGAGACGTGCTCTTGCTCTTCCCCCGCGCGTGACGCGTGTGAAGCATCCACGTCTCTGCTGCGCCCCGGAGCGTTTGCGGCCTTTTCACCCGGTGCCGACGGTTCCGGTTCGGCACGTTGCCACCTGCGATGCGTTGGGCGGTTGGGCCGTGCGTCCGTGTAGAGGTGAGCCCGCTGGGTCGCCTGGCAGCCTGAGACGAATCAAGACGGGCGTAGTAGGCCAAAGCAGCTGGACTCAAAGCCCAGCACCATCTCATCAGGGCCACACACTTTGGGCCTCCACAATAGAGCCCTCTACGCGACAGGCCGGGAAGGATGTAGATGGGCTGCGCCAAGAGTTTCTCAAACGCTACGGGCTGCTGGTCTGCGGTCCTCGGCCTGCGGTGGAGACGGAAGAGGCCACTGGCCACCGACATCGGCGGCGGCGGGGGAGATGCTGCCGAGTGCCGACTATGACTGATTGTTAACGAAGCTAGTATCGTACCGTCGACATTAGCCTCCAGCAGAGCAACGAACGACGCTCCCTCTGCCTCTGCGAGACGTCGACGTCAAGCGCGCGGGACGCCATGCCGAATTGAAGCCGCGCCATGAGCTCAACGTGTCCTGTCCACCAATGGGCGGTAGGCCGGTGGTCGACGCCGCTGTTGCCTGTGCAGCTGCGCCACTCTTTTTGCCGTTGCCAAATGAGCAAATGCTCGAGTAGACATGGCAGCAGCGGGGCTGCCTCTGCCTAGCTAATCCATCTCGTTTTGGAGGCACACCCGTCAAACCGATTCTTTTTTTTTTCTTCTTCTTCCTTTTTGCCCCCATTAGGAAAAAAAACGAGACAAAATCCCTTTCTTTTTCTTTTGCAACACACTGACAACTCGTCAGGTGCACCTGCCATTCGGCTGCTCCAGATCAGGTTCCTCATCAATGGATACCATCACTGACTCCTGCTAATCTGATAGTTCCGGCGGTTCTCCACACCAGGTTCCGGCGGCCCTGCGGAATTCTGGGCTGATGGGGACGGACTGATCATGCTTCATGCACTGAGCCCAGTCAGTGCGACGTGAGCCCCTGTGAATTGTGATCTTCTTGTCGATCCTCCTAAGTCAGTACATCTCAAAGATGCCTGCGTCTCCACGGGAATAAACCTGAGAGTCTGAGCGGCCATCAAGTGGAAATCACCTACTACAAGTAGTGTAGTAGCATATGACTGACCTGAGCATATTCTCGTGGTACATGCCACTCGCCGCAGCACGTACAGATCTCGACATCACTACATTGATCAGTGGGTACTCGTCCCATTTATTGATGTTCTACCAGATTGATCCAAAGCCCGTCGTAATCGCTCAATCATGGCTCCGTTCTAGAGCCGTGTCCACCGCTCGCTATTACAGTATTGCCTGATCGTCACTGCAGAATTTTCATATCCACCGAAAGCAAGTGCAACCCATGGTGTATCCTTCCTTCACCACCACCAAATCCATTAGCCCTTGGATCGTACCTGGTGGCGACCTGCGAGCTGGGAACATCCACGACCATGAGTGGCTACATCGGTTGCAGATTTCCGGCCTTTACTGGTATCAAGCAGAGCAATAGCATCAAGTGTGGATTTCAAACTGAATATTCTGAACTGATACCATCTTAAAAGTTTTTTGTTAAACCTTTTACAAGGCTGGTGAAGTCGTATGGCCGGTCCTAAAATAGTTTAAATGTCGCGTTTTTTATGATTCAACTTGGCTTTTGGAAGTTTTGCCACAATAATGGCTTTGTGCTCATCCAGGTGCAGCGTTAGCCGCATTCTGCTCACTAAAGCTCAAATGATTCAGGGCTGTATTACCTTATACCTGACATAATTCCATTTTGTGTACTCATCTTTTATATTGTTTCATGTCATGTACACTAAACGAACATAGAAGCAGGGAGAATTATGTTGCCTGCCACTCTGAACTTCCAAGGCGGTTCATTAAATTAAATGAATTTTAATTCGATGGGCATTCAGTGGGGACAGAGACATCACATTTGTTAATTAGCGACTTTATTTATTGGGACACCGTTAAACAAATAAAGCCGGCTTGGACCCATCACCGAAATTATATAGTGCTACAATATGCTATTATATGCAATCTAGCCGTTCAGTGTCCCTTAACCAATATACAGGACGTGTAATTAGTTGGCGAGTTTCCTTTTTTTTTTTGTTAGGATAAGCTTTTTGACTAACAATTTTCTTTATTAACACATGGGTTTCGTGTCCTGCAAAATTGACCTTACTATTAGATTTGTATTCGAAAAATACTTATGATGATGACTTTGTTTAGTAATTTTAAATAGAGAAAGTTTATTATTTCCCCACTTGATCAGACCGTATTATGATTTGATATGGACCACTGGATAATATAATCTGATAAGACTTTCACGGAAGCCAATGTCACCCAGTTCCTATTATGGCTTTCTTTTCATCTGCAAACTAGGCCATATACCATCATTTACAGCCATGTCGAATGTCTTTTATTAAAACTGACAAGTCGTTAAGGAAAATAAACCGATGTGTAACTAATAAACGCATCACAAAGCATCATTTCCGTTGCCCAGAACAAAACAGAAGATAGCAGAACAGGGGAGGAGACCACGGATTGGATTTGGATGCAAGGACACCACTGTCCACAGGCATGGCATTTTTCAGTTTCTTCCGTTTATGTCCTCACGCGAGTACGCGATTACAAGAGGGGCCGTTCCGTTCGCCCCCGGCCACAACATATGACAATCCCAAAGGCCAAAATTGCCATATACCATCCTAATAACATCCCATTACTCATGTCCTCCTGACCCCAGAATATACAGCCATTAACCACGCTATACCTACCACTCCGATCCTATAGTGACAGCTGGAATTCCAATCCTGCCCTCGTCCTCCTCCCCCTCGGCGACGCCGTGAGCTCGCCGTCCCACAGCCGCACGACGCTGCCGTCGAGGGCCGCCATGTCGATGTGGCGGTACCAGCCCAGGTCGCTCCTCCGCCTCACCGCCATCTCCCGCTCTTCCCACGACGACGAAGGCGCCGCCGCCGCCGCTCTTCTTCTCCCCGGGTCCGACGCCGTCCTTCTCAGAACCGTCTCGACACCGCGCCCGCGCGCCGCCGCGCCGTCCTCCTCCTCGTCGTCGTCCGCACCAGCGCATTTCCTTGCGCCGTCTACCACTCCGTCGTCGTCGTGTCCCGATCCGCCGTAGTACGCCGTGAACCGAACCTTGGACCGCGGCGCGTCAGCGGCGGCCGCCGGGGACGGCGCCTTCTGCTCCTGCAGCTTACCGCCGTCGACGAGCGCGCTGACGCTGCGGACGCCGGCGCCGGGCCTGGAGGCGCTGGCAGAGCGGATGCGCCAGAGGCCGACGGCGGCGGCGAGCGCGGCGACGAGCCAGGCCCAGAGCGAGCCGGCGGCCGCGGGGAGAGAGCAGAGGCGCAGCGCAATGGCGTCCGCGGGCACCGTGTCTAGGAGCTCCATGTTCGCGGCGGCGTGGTTGCGGCGGTTGTTGAACTTGGGAGGAGGAAGGTGGGGGCTGGCCGCTGGGGCCTGGGGGGCGGTGTTGGTGCGGGTGAGGAGGAATGGAGGATGGGTTTGGGTGGGACGCGTATATATAGGTGGCTGGCGGAGCGGGAACGACGAACGGACGCTTCGGTGAACTGCCGCCGGTAATTCTTATTGCAGGTTTCACCTTCACACCTGAGCATTTTGCAAATTTTATAGTACTGTATTCGGGTTCGATTATTCAGCTCCTTTTCTTTTTTCTATATTAGTTACTCCTATAGTGCTGTACATGATTGGGTCTTTGTGTGGAGTTTAGCTCTTTTGTGTACCAATTGCATTCACCAATTACAGCAGGAGTATTATCCATTTCCCGAAACGTTGAGGTCCTGGCTGGCATGTAAAAAGACCGAAGCTCCGGATAATTGGGTGTCAAAGAAGGCGTAACAGTGCGGGCAGCGGCGAGACGGCATCAGTGGGGATCTCAGCAGGAGATGCCGGGAATCGGGCTCGGCAGATGCTGGGCCGGAGGGAGATGCCGTCTCTCCAGCTGGGGGAGAACGTAAACGAAACCCGGGACGCCGCCTTTGTGAGGTCGCGGTGGGCGTGAGGACGCGTGGCGTGGGCGCCCCCGGATGGATCTCGTGGGCCTGAGATCTCATTGCTTGGTGGTCGTGGCTGGCCTCTCTCCGGGTCCGGAATATATATACGGACTAGTATCTCGGTATGAATCCTGATGTGTGGCGCCGGTTACTCGTGAGCCCGGAGAGGTTAAATTTGGCAGATCTACGGCATAAAACTAGGGAGTACTCATTTTTTTCCCCTCTTTTTTCCCACTCTTTCTTTTTCTAATTTTCATGTTTTCATGTTTCTATTATTTGTTCATACATACATATTGCTCGGGGCTCCCATGGTCTGCGTGGTGTACGGGTGCTGGCCCCAGCCCCCACTTGCCAGGATATACAGTACATTTCAGTTTCCATGCATTGTAGAGCATGTTTGTTTTGGTGCCAAACCTTTTGGCATGCCAAAATTTGGATAAATTTTGATCGTGTTTGAATCTAGGTAGAATTTAATCAAACAATAAGTTTTTTATTGTGATGGATTATTTGGGTCCCAAATAACTTATCCGCACGAGAAATTTATTCTTTGGTCAAATTTCAGTCTAGATTCAAACACGATCAAAACTTAGTTCTAAATTTGGTATGACGAAGATCTGTCACCAAATCAAGCATACCGGTAGAGTCTGTTGAATATCATCACTGCGATGTTACTTGGGCAGGAAAAAAGTTCATCACATGAATGGCTAGCTTGGTGGCCAGGATTTACATCGACCGGTGTTAAAGTTTGCAGGCTGTCGATCCAGTTCTGAGATCGCCGGTGCAGTTCATCTGCGGCGGCGAGCGGAGGATCTGATCGTCCGACGGGACGGGACGGGGCGGCGAAAATCCGTTTTCGTTGTCCCGGCGTGGCACAGGCGGCAGAGATGTTGCGCCACCGGTCCACCGCACGCCCGGATCTGTGGCAGAGAGCCAAAGCCAGAGCTCTGCCTCTGCACGGCCGGCCGGCGGCGAGCGGGGCTCGGCTCCATGCCAGCGATGGCCCCGTACGCCTATGGGTCTCAGGATTTGATTTTTCATGCGCAGCGGCGTGTGCCTGCCGCATGCGTCACACTCACATGCAGCGGGCAAGCCCGGCCATTGCGCGCACGGTAGGGACGGGCCGGGACCGTGCTGCTGGTGGGCGCGCGGGTCCACGCCACGGCTGCGGAGCGCAGAAGTATCACGTATCACGTACGTGCAATTTCTTGAAGCGTGCGTACGTGTCACTGTGCCAGAGTATCTGCCCGGCCGCTTGACGTACTCCCCCGAGGACGCGACGCACCCCCGGCCCGCGCCGTGTTTCTGCACGTACGTACGTACGTACGCTCGGATCGTCGGCACGGGGCGTCCAGCAGCATCATGTACTCGTTGGTTACTGCCATGTTCAGAAGTGACTACATTACTACATATGCACGAGTGGTATCGACGACGACGACGTGCGAGACCGTTTTAAGTGGAGTGTCCAAATGAATTACGGACGCTGCAGCGCTACCGTACACAGAAAATTGTTACCTACTCGGTAGTCGGTACGCTTGGAATATCCGCGCTCCTTGTTGTTTTCGGCAAGCGCAAGTTCGTCCTGTGTCTCACAGAGTGGCCTGTAAATATGATTATACTTCAATCTATGATGTGAATTCAGACGCATGGTGACGTGGGCTGGGCTCGATTCAAGAAAAGGAGTTCGTCGCATCAGGCCTACAAGACCTCCTTTTCCTTTTTGAGGGGAAAGGCATACAAGGGGCCTCCTGAATTCCTGATCCAATACAAAGCGCAGGCCTGCTTCGTGGTGAGTCGTCACGGCCCCGTGCACGCTACCGTATTTGTATTTGGAATTGGGCTGAGATGGAGCAGGCGAGGCCCAGATGTTTCCCGGATGCAAGAAGTGAACAGATGTTTCCCTAAACGGAGGATCCAGAAGAAGTTCGATTGTGTCGTGCAACTAAAACCTGAGTGTATAGATGATATTTATAAACGAGATTTCTATTTATCTATCGGATGATTTTCAGTTGGCTTTTCATTCATTTTTATGTGGCTGTGATTGCTTCAAGATTTGTGTTTGCCATTGGGCCTTTTCTATCTTGCCCATTTTCAGTTTGTTTTTTCTTTTTTTTTTTTCATTGCCCGCCGCCCCTCTCCCTTCAGCGCCTCCTTCCCCCAACTCGCCGCCCGCCGTCACGCCGCTCCCATCCCCGCTGCGGCCGGTAGCTGTGCGCCGGACCGGCCCCGCCTCTGCCCCTCGTCGCCACCCTACCTCCACCCTCTTCCTTCCCCTTCCCCCTCTCCCACTCCCGCGGGCACCGCGCCGCCGCCGCCGGAGGAGATGGGCGCGCGGCGGCCGTGAGAGAGCGCATCATGGCCGTCGTGCCAGTAGCCGCAGCTGCCTCCCTCGTTGGCCGGCGTCGTCTTCCTCGCACGCCTCGGTGTCGCCCCGCCCACCTCATCGCCGTTGCCGCTGCCTGTGGTGAGGATAGGAAGGAGGATGGGGAGGGGAGAAGGAGATGACGTGTCAAGTTCTGATTGGTTAGAAAAGTGGATGATATTTGGACACAAAATCATCCGGTTGATGTGTAGTCACTCCCTTTATAAAAAGGAACATTTTTCTTATGAAAGTGAACCTAGTTTTAAAACAGTTTTTATTTGGTAAAAATAATGCCCCTAGTTTACGATAACATTGTTCTAGGTTTAGAACATTGTTGTTCCGGCTTCACAAGAAAAGTGTTTAGAATCGTAGATGCAAGAGAAGAACATTCTAGGTTTAAGAAAAGATATTCTAACTTCAAGGGAAAACACCAAATGTTCTTCTGTAGCAAACTGTTCCAATTTCACGAGAAAGAAATCAGGACCAGAAAAAATTGTGTTGAGCCTAGGGAAAAAATTATTGCACCTTCCTGTGAAAGTTGTTACAGATTTAGGGAAAAAGACACACCTTGAAAAAGATATGTTCTAGCTTTATGAGAAATATTCTATGTTCAGAAGAATTATATTTTGAGTCACTAGAAATATGTTCAGGTCAAGATTATCACTTATCAAATAACAAAATACAAATGGAAATTAAAAAAGTGGAGCATGATAGAGAGGACAAAAGATAGAAAGAGGAGCACGCGGCATGTGGGAAAGAGGAAGGTAAATAGCGAGGGGTTGGGAGAGAGAAGAAGATGAGAGGTGAGGCCACTAATTAGTGAGGGTGGCCTGATAATGCGTGGGGCCCACTATATCACGTATGACTCAACTGCATAGGGTGTGTTTTATCTGGTTTCAATAGTAAAAGTTCTACGTCGCCAAGGTTTATATAATCCAAGGTTGCAAAATCAGATAATACGGAGTTGAGAAATGGAGTTTGCCCTTGATATGCGAGCCCAACTCTTCTTTAAAGGTGATTCAACTAATTTAGAGAGAAAGGGTAAATTTTTTCCTTGGAGTCCGTTGGGAACTTGGCATTTTGACGGTTAGTCTTAAATTAAAAGATAGAGCGAAAGATACTTGTGTTTGATAAACGTATAAAGCTAATCAAAATAAGAAAAATCTATGAGTGATCTAAATTCTAAAAAGGCTCAATGATCAATATAGTCCAACAAATTTGCATTGGTTTCCCTTTTTCCTGTTTTCTTCTTCCTTTGCGTACTCCCCCGAGGCCCCGAGGCCCGACGGCCTGTGCGCTGGCCGAGCCGGTTGGGTGTCTCGTTTCATGAATGATGGCTGGGCGCAGGAATCAAGTTATCTTGCTGGTAGTGGCACTGGCACAAATAGCCCTGAAAAAAGTAGTGGCACAAATAATCGCCAGTCTTTCAGTCAGGCAGGAGAGACGTACCGTGCCGATTTAAGAAAAGAACAACGAATTTTTTTTTCCCAAAGAAGAAGAGAACACCGGAGGTCCGGAGCAAGCAGGTGCTCGCGTAACGCGTGCAAACTCTGTGCATTTACAATTGAGCGAGGGGTTGTATACGCGCGTGCATCACGATCAGCTTCAGTTCTATTCCTACAGTATATATATATATACATATATATATATATGTATACATATATATATATGTATATATATGTATATGTATACATATATATATATACATATATATATATATACATATACATATATATATATACATATATATATATATATATGTATACCTATACATATATATATATATACATATATATATATACATATACATATATACATATACATATACATATTATACATATACATATACATATTATACATATACATATACATATACATATTATAGATATACATATACATATTATATATATACATATACATATTATATATATACATATTATATATATACATATACATATTATATATATATACATACATATATATATACATACATACATATATATATACATACATACATGTATATATATACATACATACATGTATATATATACATACATACATGTATATATATACATACATACATGTATATATATACATACATACATGTATATATATACATACATACATGTATATATATACATACATACATGTATATATATACATACATACATGTATATATATACATACATACATGTATATATATATATATATATATATATATATATATATATATATATATATATATATATATATATATATATATATGACGAGCTAAACAATGCTTCGGCGAGTAGGTGTAGGACGTAACACGACGACCTGGGAAAGTATCATTTTTATAGGCGAGAAACTCGATAGTTCCTGTCCTAGCTGGCTATATACCCGTGCAGTCACCTGATTACTTGGCGTCGAGACCACGCAACGGACAAGATGCTTAGCCAAACCCCCATCATCGGAAATTAGGCCTTCGTTCGCGTGGCCCAACTATATACGGCTCAAAATATCCGCGCGTTTCGTCAAAAAAAACAAAAAACAAAAAAACGCGCGCTTGATTCGATAGGTAGTCCCTGAAAATGATATACTAGCCCCCAACACGCAACATAAATGCTCTCTTATGGGCAGGAGTATCAATTATCCGAGCTAATTCCTTGGTTTCAATCAGGCTATGATTATGAAATGAAATGCTGTCACTGACTCATAACAGTCGTGGTCCACACTGTTCAGCAAAAATTTAGTAAAATCGTGCTCCATCCGTCGAAAATTCATTCATTACTCTATGTATATGTGTGTTTAATATGTGTCTGAATTTATCAACACCCATATAAATATTCAAAAATAGATCTTCTGATAACGAGGGGCCAACCACCCACTCGTTTAGAGCGTGCAACATAACCAGCCAAAAAGGGGAAGTGCCACAACTAAAGTATTCCCTCTGATTTTATATCTTTGACCCCAAGCTATTGAACATAAAAGAAATATTAGAGGCAGTACCACATAACTTGACATAAAGTTTCGCAAAAAGCCATTTTGTTATCAACCGTCCACTATGCTTTGACTTTGTTGCAAAAACCACACAATGTAATATAAGTACTCAGCCAATTCTACCTCAATATGAGGCTGCTAGTATATTGTTTCTCAAAGTCAAATAGTTATATGTGTACTCTTGGGTCTTCTATCAAAACATATCTCAGGTCAAAATTTAAACATGAACTAGATATGCTAATAATTAACATGGCTAAACTAGCTTTGCCGTGACCGACGGTGGCGAAAATGGATAGAACCAGTTAAGTGCATGCGCATATAAGTTAACTCTACCAAAATCCATAAGTCATCTGTTCAGAATAAGTTCACAAGCTTATTAGGAAATAGAGAAAGAAAAGAGATCTTTATTGGGGTGTTCATTCTGATATGGAAGATTTGGTGCACTCGTCATGATAGTATTTTTTAGGAAAAAAAGATACACATCCTTTGTGCATGCTATTTTTTATGAAGCTTATTGGCTACTTTGTTACATCCGTCCTTTTTACTACTTGCCTGTTACAAACGACAAGCTACACTGCTGGAGAACAAGCCACCAGTTCCGGTTGGTAACCCACCTTCAGTCCCGTATTCCTAACCGGGGCTACTGGCGTTCCCAACCACGACTGATGAGTCCTCGGACGCCCCGCATGGCGCCCCAAGGGTGCTTGTGCTTTGGAACTGAGACTGATTCTCCTATCAGTTCCGGTTCCATTTCGCACTGGGACGGATTTAGTGGACGGATAGCCCGTTCTCTAGTAGTGCTAGTAATGTATAAATGTGATCATATAAATGGCGTAAAAATAAGGATAAGTACACGCATTTAGTTTGACCGCTTAACATATTTGCCTTACTATTTGCCTATGACATCACACTTGGGATAACCTTGGTTGCGGATAACCCCGCATGGCATCGAGAAATTGGAAAGTAGAGAGATGAGACAGAGTGTGATGTTAGAAGCCTAGCTATTGTCTTTGGTCGCCAAGTCATCAAAACCTATCTTGTTTTATTTTTTTAAATAATATAGTTTTCAGGAAAGGGAGGTATTAAATAAACGTTTTTTCAAGGCATTATCCAGAAGTATGCCATGATTGAGCAGAATGCTGTACTTTTTCTCTTTTGTTGCAACAAAGTCTAATTGACGTGGTCATTTATAATAAAATGGCTTAGGCCTTGTCAACTAGCCTCCGGATAGAGTTGTTGAGAGAGATTGGTTTTGACTTGTAACAACAGATTTAATCTTTCTCGGTTCCCTCGAACCGAACAAAGATTCCCGGAGGAGACTCGAAATCAAACGGCTTGTGGTTTGGACTGTAAAATTTCCACCGGAAATTCTCTAGACAACGCGTGGGACATCGGGAGCCAGAGGCCGGAGCGCCGGGCCCAGAAGCAACGTCACCCAGATGTTCTCAAAGGCCAAAATCTCCGCTGTCCATGTCCGTGCACGGTCCACCCCCGGCCCATCGCTCTCCGGTGGGCCCCGCGCGGGCGCAGGCCCGCCCGCAGTGGGCCAGCCGCGCACGCCACGCGTTTGGTCACGAGGGCGACGAGCACGCGGCGTCGGGCGAGTGGGGCGCTATATAGTGCGCGCTGTTCGGACCAGGCTTCCCTCGCCTTGGCTGAGTCGCTTCTTCGTCTCCGATCGAATCGAACCGAATCGGGTTGGGGTACTTGGGTGTGCTCGGCTCGTGTCCGTCTTGTCTCGGCTCTCTAGGAATAGCGTAACGAGATCCCTCGCGCGCGCGGGCCAGCAGATCGCGCGAGCGCGAGCAGAGGCCTGTGGAGGGAGGGCGGCGTGGCCAGGGAGGAGGCGCGAGCTAGGAGCATGGGATCGGAGGGACGGAGCTGGAGCGGCGTGGGCGCGGCCGCCGGCAGCGGCGCGGAGGCCAAAGCGACCACAGCGGTCGTGTCGGCCGCGGCGCCCGCCGAGATTCCCACGTCCTCGGCCTCCGTCGACATCTCGATGCCGCTCCCGGAGATGTCGCCTCACATCATGCAAGTACCCCTGCTCTGCTCTCTCATCTCTCTTCCCTTGCTACCGCTTGGGCTGGTTTCGTGGCGCTGCGTCTGTCAGCTCGTGTCATGCTCATGACCGTGGGGCGTCGTGCGGCCTGGCGGTGTGCCCGTGTCCGCCCGCGAGCGGGGAGGGTGTTTGGGGATATGCCTCCGAGTGTGTTGGGGGAGACGGGGTGTGCTGATGCGTTTCTGTTTCTCTGATTGGGGGTGTTGTTGATGCTTTTTTTTTTCAGAAGACTCTGCAAGGAATTGCTCCAAGGGTGGTCGTCACTGGACAGCTCGTGCTTCTCCATCGAGACGGTGTCTGGCGGCATCACGAATCTATGTGAGTTCCTGCGCCCTGACAGCCGCATGGTACACTATCCAGAATCCTCAGCCCTTTCTCCTCAGTAGGCCGCATGCTGCAGCAAATGGTTCTAGAGCCCGTCAAGTTACAGAAACAACAAACAATGCATAGTTATTGATTAAAATGTTGTGCATCGGTGGCACCAGGATATCATTTTGTTTTGTTCCCGTAGTAGCGATGGCTTTGTTTTGTTTCCATGGTAGCGATGGCTTGGCTGCTTCCTGCTACTCATTATTCCCATTTTTACTCCTTACCGTTACTGCATAGTACTATATGCTTTGGGCTGTATTGTTCCTGCCGTCATGCTTGCAGGGTTAGAAAATATTTAGAACCTAATATCAATCTGCTGTCTGCCTGTCTCTGAACCTGCACCTAATTCACCTATTGGGATGATTCATGTATTCAGGAACAATTACTTTCAGTTTCTCATCCATGATGTTTATTCGTTATTATTTACAGTGCTGAAGGTGTCTGTCAAAGAGGACACTGGCAATGAGTCTTCTGTGACTGTTCGGTTGTATGGACCAAATACAGACTTGGTAATCGATCGGAAAAGAGAACTGCAGGTAAGAATCTGAATGCCACGAGCACTCTGTAACATTCCACCATGATCTAGCATTAGTCCTTCTGTTGGTGCTATATTTTTGTGGCGGCACATTTTCAATTTCTTAGATAGAGAGTAGTCATGGTACAGAGAGATGGTGATATTTATGAAAGATGTTGGCCATAGAATTAAAGTAGGTGGATGAAAAATGAAACGGCACCAAACATCCGGTGCTGTATTGTGTTAAATGTTGGCCTACAATAGACATGTTCAACAGTTATGTGACATAGAAATGCCTATGTTGTGTTGGGTTTGTGGTCATACAAAAATGGAGGAGTCTGAAATGACAGTATACATGATAGGCTAAGGGTACCACCAATTCAAAAAAGCTTGTCCAACACAAGTTAATATGGTTTGGACATGTCCAATGGAGACCTCTAGAGGCGTCGTTGCATAGTAAAATCCTAAAGCTAGCATTAACGTGACAAGAGATAGAGGTTGGCCAAACTTGACATGGGATGAGGCAATAAAAAGAGACTTGCAAGGATGAAATATACCAATAGAGTTGTCCTTGGATAGGTGTGGATGAAAAGCAACTATACATATGCCTAGACTATGAATAGGCATTCATTAATTTCTTTTTCCTCATTTTTTCCTTTTATAGCCTACACCAATTTTTCCTAGGACTAAATGGCTTTGTTGTTGTCATCGTCGTCTTGGTGGTCATAGAGCGGTCATGTTTGAATTTCTTTTTTTTTTCCGATGATAAAGCCTTAGTGTTCTAGTCTTTTCTTTCATACTATAGTGTTCTTTGTTGATGTAACACTCAAACACTAGACTGGTTCTATATTGGGGGAATTTCATCCTCGGAAAATTCAAATTTCGAATGATACTTTTTAGCCACATCATCTATTTTAGCCACAAAATTATACCTCATTTCGTGTCTCAAATATTTCCTAATGCATACATCTATTACCGTCATGGTTAGGCGATACCATATCTCTCAGCTGCAGGGTTTGGGGCTCGACTACTTGGAATATTTGAGAATGGAGTAGTCCAGTCATTCATCAATGCTCGAACACTGTCACCTGCAGGTAGGCATACTTTCATTCCTTATAATGCATGGGTGTGGGCTCCAAATCAACTTAGTGCAATAGTTTTTCTATTCTTTTTTTAATTTAAAATACAAGTTCAAAAGAATCGGTGTTGTTTTTTGATTTTTTTCCCCTATTGGCAGCATTATCTTCAATTTGGTACACCAGTTTGAAGCCTTGGATGATTGGAGAAGTCACATGAAATGTTCTGTATATAAATGTACTGTTTTAATTATTTTGTTTTCCAGACATGAGAGAACCTAGAATAGCAGCTGAAATTGCCAGGGAGCTCCACAGATTCCATCAAGTGGACATACCAGGATCTAAAGAACCGCAGTTGTGGAATGATATATTTAAGTTTTTGAAAAAAGGTATGTGGCTTATGTTTATCTTTTATGATTCTGTTAATTACTTCCATGCCGTCAGTATCTGAAACATAACATCTTTTGGCACAAGTTTTAGAATTAACATTGATAATATTCACATATTCTATTAAATCCTTTTTCAGCTTCAGCATTGAAGTTTGAGGATACGACGAAGCAGGAGAGATATGAAACGATATCATTTCGAGAAATACAAGATGAAGTTAAAGAACTTAAGGTATCCTGAAGTTGACATTGTATCTTGTGATGTTTTGTGCCGGTTTTATCTTATCCTTCATGAAATGATCTTATACTTTTTTCCCCTTGGCCACAAATCATTATTTTATATTTATATAGCTGTTTCTTCTCTGGTATATGGGAACTTCTATTTTGCATAGTGATAAAGTAAAATATAGTTGCCGTTGCAATGAGTTTAAGTCTACACTAGGGAGTTAAAAACAAAGATAACAGTTTTTCTCCTGCTTATTCTCAATATCTATACCTTTGGATTCCTGTATCATGTATATTATATGAATTACACTTCTCTTTTAGGATCTGTCGGACCTTCTGCATGCTCCTGTGGTTTATGCACACAATGACTTGCTTTCAGGAAATCTGATGCTCAATGATCTGGAAGGTGAAATCAATCCCCGTATTTTCGGTATATATTAGTTTTGTACATTTTTATTATTCATTTGCACATATAAACATAGTGCCTGTATATGCCTATGGTGTTGTTTCCTTTGGCAGCGAAGCTATATTTTATTGATTTTGAGTATGGGTCATACAGCTACCGTGGTTATGACATTGCAAATCATTTCAACGAATATGCTGGATTTGATTGTGACTATAACTTGTAAGTTCTCTCCATGTCAGTGAAACACTGCGAAGCAATTTATTATTTTTCAGTAAAATACACTAACCATCCTTAAAATTTGTCTCACAATGTCATCTATGTTCATGTACTGATAAAATGCACATCTAGGTCCATGAACTTGCTAAGCGTGTTGCTTGATGTCTAAATCGCCCTAGTCAACACATAATTACACCTAAACTATACCATCAAGGAATTACACATGTGGCACTCTAACGTGGAGCCTAAGATATGCCATGCTCTACTATGTGCTCATGGCGGTCATGGCTTTTGTGTATACAACATGCTGCGTGCCATGTTTTCATGCCAAACAAGCAAATTTATTTATTAAGGTAATTATGAACTTGTTTGACCCCACTTTTAAGGACTTATGGGCTTGCTTGATTTGGTGCCAAAGTGTGCCATGGCAAAATTTTGGCAAGTCAATTTGGCTTACCAAAATTTTGGCTTGGCACATTTCAGCACCAAACCAATCATGCCCTATATGCCATTTTAAGAGTTTAGGGATCTTTATGACACCACAAGTTTAAGGATCACTGGTGTTTTTCCTTTTTTTTTTCTGAAATGAAGCAACTGAGTATTGTGATGTTGTTGATCAGCAGTACTCATTTTGTTGCTTCTTTAGGTACCCTGATAAAGATGTCCAGTATCACTTCTTCAGGAATTATCTGCAGCCTGACAGACCTAATGAGGTATGTGAAACATAGCCAACTGAAATCTATTAGTGGAATTGGGGGTTCTTCTTTAGGGAGTAAACAAGGTTTTCTGTCAGTACCTGCTCTTGTAAAATACAGCAGATGATACCAGTAGTCTCGTCTTTGCTTGTTTTGGATAAAGTTAGCAATACCTCCTTCCTATGTGCTACATGTGCTTGACATTTAGTGTGGCTCTCAAGCTGAACATGAATTGATTAGCATTCCTTCGTAGTGGGGTATGCCGGATGTTTGGGATTCGTAGAAGGCTAAGAGATATTAGGAGTTTTCTACTTTTCCCCCCAAGGGTACAACATTAGGACTTCTCTGTTCTGGTGTAATTGCATTGGCCGCATGCCTGCATATTCACGACCCTCTTCCTTTCTTTTTTCAATTGAAAGGTGCAGGCACACGATCTGGAAGCACTTTATGTGGAAACAAACACTTTCAGATTAGCATCACACATATACTGGGCACTATGGGCCCTTATTCAGGTGACCTGCACTCTTGATTCTGTCCACGAATTTTCTTTGGATTGCCTAGGTTTTGACTCCCATATAAAGGACAGTGAACGATAAAACAACCTTTATGATTGGCATGTGAATGCAGGCAAAAGTATCCCCAATTGATTTCGACTATCTTGGATACTTCTTCCTACGGTATGGTGAGTGCAAGAAACAGATGGACTCCTGCTTGTCCTTGGTACAAAGCTTCCTCTCAGGATTGAGAAATGGGTAGCGCCAGACAGTCTGTTCAGGAGTCAATACTGTCGTCCGCTTATTCACAATCACCGCGGATATTCGTTGTCTTTGTGATGTTCGGCTGCTGCTTGTAAACTCTATTATGATGGTGATAGTAGCAGTTTGACGTTGTTGTATCTGATGTTAGATTCCTCGCTCATTGCCTGGTAAGAAGTGGCACGATCGGTCCTCGGGAACACATGGTGGCAGCACCTGTGTTTCTATTTGTAATAAACAGAATCCTGATGGGTTCTGCTCTGTGCAATTTGTTGTGAACAAATGTATGCATTCTTGTCGCAAAAGCCCGACACCTTGACATGTTGGTCCGGAGTCCGGGGATAGGATGATAGGACTTGGCAATGCTGTTGCAAGCCGTCTCTTGCTCGCAATCACGTTTCACGCGAGCAAAGATTCATAGTGTTTTGAGTGTTTTACAGATGACAAGAGAAAAAGGAATGATTCATAGTGGTTATTGGAAGCAGCTATACATGATTTGGACCTCAAATGATGGTACACATGGCCTCCAAGACCTTCTAGTGCTAATTTCATTCTTTAGTGTACATCAGCGAGCTTTTCCTTCGCTCCTCTGCCTCCGCGATGAATTGTTGTAGCTACCATAGGAGCCATTGAGTGCTTCGCCTGCGTCCAGGTCCAGCTGCTGCTGGCTGCCGATCACGGTCCTCGTTAGCCCGCGACGATACGGCACCGTACGCAATGCCTCCGAACTGACACGTACTACATGGGCACCGCCGAAATGTAAATGCCCCAGCGGCGTCGGAGATCACTAGCAACATCGTACTCGTACTCCTACAGACAGCCGGGATTTTGGTACTCGCAGGGGACCGCATTTTGCTAGGACAGCAGCTTGAGCTTTTGGTACGAAGTGGAAGGGCAGCACAGATGAAACAACACAGGCTTCATCTCTATTATATATATATGCAGCAGCAAAAATGGATCGCTGGACCATACATGACGCTGATTCACCAAAACTACCGCGTGCCGCCTAACCTAGAGGCATGATCGCTGGTTTCGGATTTGCTCGATGCTCGAAATTAAGTTGACAGTCATTAAGCGCAGCATTGCATCAAGGACGAGACGGACAAGGGAGAGCAGATGGAGATGGACGGTACCCTGTGCTGTGCCCCGAGCGCAGCGTTGCCATCAAGGCGTTCTCGTGGCAAGTGCGAGTCAATGGTTGGGAGCCGTGGCGCGCAGGCCTCACCCGGAGATGCCAACTGCCCGCGTCATGGGGAACCGGTGCCCCTCCAGGCTCGCGCCGCGGTCCAGCGGGACGTCGACGGGGGAGCAACCCGACCACCCTTTGCTCACAGTCACGGGCTTCCCGCCCCCGCGCGGGCTGGGCGCCGGGACAGCCGCCTGGTCGCCGCCGCCGCCGCTCCTGCCCCCCTTCCGCACGAAGCTCAGCAGCTTCCTGAGCCCCTTGGACAGGTCCCTGCCGTGCGAGTCCGCGGCCGAGTACATCGCGGCGGGCCTCTCCGGGCTGCCCCACCGCTTCCTCGGCCTCGCCGCCTGCGGCGACGCCAGCGCCGCCGTCTCGAGCGGCAGCTCCGACACGGACCGCGCGTGGCGCGGCGCCTGGGCGAGCTCCTGCCTCGGGGTGGCGGCGGCCACGTCGATGGCCGGGAGGTCGTGCACCCGCGCCCTCGCCGGCGCCGCCGCGCCGCCCGTGCCCGTGCCGCGCTTCAGGAACGGCCGCGGCGTCGCGCACTCCCCGAGCTCGACCGCCGCGCCGAGGCTGCTCCGCCGCTGGTGGCTCGGCGGCCGAGCGGGGCTGCCGCACGCCGCCGCGGCGCCGCTCGCCGTCCTGCTCCGCGGGAGCTCCCTTCTCGGCGTGCTCGGGACCGGGAGGATGGACGGCGTCCGCTTCGCCTGCGCGCCGACGGGCCGCGGCGTCGCGGCGCCTGCCTCGTGCGCGTCCCGAGCCCCGCACCTCGCCGCGCGCGGGCTCATCGGCGTGGCGCGAGGCTTCTGCGCCTTCCTCCGCAGCGGCTGGTGCTGCTCGGCCGACGCGGCCAGGCGCCTGGCGTCGCGCCGGCGCATGTAGGCGTCGTACTGCCTGCCGCGGCAGGTGCTGCCGCCCCCCGGCGTCCCGGCGCCGTCCGGCGCACCCGGACGCGCCGGCGTCCTCCCCGCGCGCGGCGCGCAGGAGCTTGTACGCCGCGAGCTGCAGCTCCAGCTGGTGCAGCTTCGCCCACAGCGCGTCGTGGTGGCTCTGGCTCGCCATCTGATCACCACCGCCAACAGACCGAACCCGTGCCTGCCAAGCCAACAACCGGCGGCCGCTATATATACATGCCAGCCAGTGAGCCACTGCCGCGCCGCGCGCGATCAATTTGGCGCCGTCGAGGCGTGACCGTGTCGGGGGCGGGCTCAGTTACTCCAGGCCCTCTCTCGACTCCTCGTTTTGATTTGGTCGCGCGCGGGCCGATGGCGATGCGGGAGTAGGAGGCTGCTGCTCGCTTGACCGGACCACTTGGCGGGGTCTGGCACTGGCAGCGCAGCGACGACCCGGCCAAGTTCTGGCATCTCCGGAAAACTACGGCCTCGGTCAGAAAAGTTATGCTGCCTATCAAGCGTGATCAGGATCACGATGAGAGGATAACCATTTTGGAACGACGGGGCTGAGGGAGTAGTCTTGAACCGTGCTTGCATGTCCAAATTTTGCTATTGTTTGCCAGCTGCTACAGAAGTGCCAGATACTGACGTGCAGTTCGAGTTACATGGACCAACCTCAAGGTCGCTACAGATCATGTAGCCATTCGTGGTGTCGCTTGCTGCCGTGTAGCTTCTAGAGCATGCAGGTCGCATGTGAAACGGTCGTGGTCCGGCAGTGTGGATGGCTCGCCGACTCCCCGGTCGTCCTGAATTGAGAATTGACCGACGACGATTCATTCAGGTTCTGCACGCCGCAGAACGCATCGTATCTCTGTTCGACTCTTCGGATCTTACCAAGCAGGATATGCAGTTAAGCACCAACGCAGTTGGGTGCCGAGGCAGGAAAAAAGAACTCTATATTATGACCCTTTATCTTTGGCACGAGATTCCAAGTCGACCAACTCAACTCATCCATCACCATCCACTATCTTCTTCAGTCTACTCTTGCCAACCCAGCCAATATAATGCTCTCGTGCGGGCCTGTTGACTAGAAACTCCCATGCGCCCTTGAAACTTTGAAATATGAGAAATGTTGATGTCGCTGGCCAATCTTGGTGAAAATGCCGGCTACCAAGAGGAACCACCGAACCCGACCTGCTGGTCAGCTCACCTACCAGCCAAGCAGCACAGCGCGCAAACACGTTTCTGTCCCAACTCATCTCACTTTCCTTAGCATTTGCACCAAATCACACTTTAGAGAGTTTCCACCGATTCCAAACTAGCTAGCACAGATGAAAAGACGAGGTTCGGCCTAAACATCAAAATTTTCTGTTGCACAAAGGGCGGTTTATGCTTTGGGGGTTTAGGAAAGAACAGCCATCACGTCGGACGTCCTGAGCACCATGTACTCGCCGTCCTCGCCCTTGAACTCGCTCCCCGCATACTTGGTGTACATCACGTTGCTTCCAGCAGTGATCGACAGGGGGTTCCTGTTGCCGTCCTCGCCCAATGGGCCAGGGCCAACGGCTACCACCTACAAGGGTCATAGTGTTAGAAACGCAGGAAATGAAGTGGATGCCATAAGACTGTCAGGAGTGATGGAATCAAATGGAGAATGAACGCAGAGCATGTAGGGAGTGCAGAAGGATGGAATTTACTGCATCCACACTGAAGGCTGCACGTTGAGCTTTTATCATGTTGTTTTTCTCCAAAAAGTGACTGTTGATGGTAATGAATCTCAAAAGTACCAAGATAACCCAAAGTATAGAATGCTGCTAATTGCTGAACCAGCATTCCTTTAACACAATTATTTTTACTTCTCCTTATCTTATATAGTAGCATGCAAGAATAACTAATGGCTTGAACTTAGCATCAAGTAAGTTTCACTCTCGAGTCCCCCGATAGGTACCACTAAAACATGCTAAAGTACTGATGCTCATCAAAATTTAAAAGGACCAAAACAAAAGAATTCTAAGAAACGATACAGCTGCTGTAGCTAGAATGTTCATAACTTCGAAATATAAGCACAAAGCAGTATAATCAAAAGAAAATCAGATAGATCACTGCAAAGGCTGAATGATATACTGAAATGCTTACTGTTCCAACAGAAGGTTTTTCTTTAGTTGCCTGCGTCAATAGCAAACCACCAGCAGTTTGTTCTTCAGCTTCAGCAACCTGGTACAAAGGGAGAATAAAAAGATTCAGTAAGCAAAATGGTATTGTAGATATGGATGTCGCAATTCATGCTCCAACAGGACAGAGCATTGCTGCTTCATAGCATGCACTGAAATGCAGTTTTCCTCTTCCCTATTGGGAATGTACTGAGTTATTGTCCAATTTGAGTCTGAAGAATAGACCATGATAGAACACAATATGCATTGTCTAAGTTTGATCTTTAAAGAAGTGTCACTGCAGAGACCAGTATAGTATTATGCCCTTATCCAAAAGAAGAAGAAAGTGTCACAGAACCACTGTCGCAATGCTTGCATACGATATGGATAACCTTAGGCTGGAGTGCTCGACCAAGTGCAAATGTAAGGAGGTGCCAGTGAAGATTGGTTCAGAATGAGACAGTACTAGATTAAGCCAAGCTCAAGGGTGCTCAGGAGAGTATAGAATGCACGAAATTGAGTTTCTAGAGCAAGGCAACAAGCTTTGCTTCTATTGTCCAGACTCCAGACTCGACAGATAACATAAAGATATCAAGAATAATCAGAGCATTGGTCAAAGACATCATAGAGCCTTTGTTACATTGGTCCAATGTGTAACTTTATGGCTCTGTTCTTAGCGGATGCATATTTTGTATCAGGTTTAAAATTGCCCAACTACAATTTTTTAAACATGATATAAGTCGTTATCAGAGATGTAGCCTGCCATATATTACCGCTTATGCGTGAGGTTGCCAAAAAAAGGCAGCATGGGACAAGCTTTGTTTAAAATAGCATGAGAGTAGGAGTACAGTAGCCGATGATTCTGGATAGTGTTCAAATATTGATATTATTGGCAAACATACCTTAATCAGAATACGATCATTCAGCGGCTTCAGGTCTTTCACATCATCACCGTCGAGAATACCGATAATGTCATCCTCTTTCAAAATGAGATGGTCGGTGTCGTTGAATTTCAATTCTGTGCCTGCGTATTTCGAGTAGACAACTTGTGCACCAATCTGTACAAGAGTATAATTATAACTGTCAAATTAGCTAATATAGTGCCTTTGAACTAAAAGTTTGATCATTGAAGAAGACTGGATACATAAAAAACTCTCAGCATACAAGGCATACATCCACTTTCTCGTCTTCTTACCATGGATGGCAATGCAGCAGTAAAAGCACTTTTAGGTCATTAATTATCTTTTGTTTTGCCATTTATAAATGTTCAGATACACAGATATAGAATTACAGACCTGTCTACCTACACGGCTACACAAAGTTAACTTAGTTGGGAAGATATACATACTGGAACGCTGATCTCAATGCTGTTACTGCCAAATCTCCTGCCCTCTCCAACAGCAACAACTTCCCCTCCTTGTGGTCTTGTCTGAACTGATACTGGAAGTAAAATTCCTCCTTCTGATTTAGCCTCAGAGGTCTTGATCTTCACAAGTACTCTGTCTCCCAATGGTTTTATGGACGTATACTGCAAAATACATGCAAGTATATTAACACAACTGGCCAAACGTGTACATGAAAAAAGACAAGAATTGCACAATATGTTCTAAAAACTTTGATCTTCACTAAAACATACGTGTCTTATCACATGACTAAACAGAGTTGAAGTGCCATGAATTACAATAACAGCATTTGAGCAGCTGCCTAGGGTTTTCTGCAGGCTGACCTGCTAGTCGTCAGGTGTAAAGGGAAGGATGATCATGACCACCATGTTAATCCTCATGAAACACGCTAGTCACTAGGGGAAAAAGATAGTTACTAGATTTTAAAACACACAACACACAAATATCTAGCCATCAATTTGGTAGGCTCTAATCATCGTTGACAATATTAGCCTGGGTCTTTTTCTTAAAAAAATTGCCACCTCTACCATTATGAAAATAGTCCAGAATGACCCCTCAATTTATATCAAAATTACACCTCTACTGAAAATAATCTAAATAACCTCCATAGTATTAATGTAAATTAACCACATCTGTTATTATGAAAAATAAGCTAAAGTGGTACCCTAATCTTCGTCTAAATTACCCACATATGCCATTATGGCAATTAATCTAACGTAACCCTCTAATGTTCACTAAATTACCCAACTACGCTATTATGAAAAATCATTAAAAAAAGGAACGCCAAAATGTATATCCAAATTACCAACCTCTAGCGCTATTAAAATAATCTAAGCATGTGTTTGGTTTGGAGGACATACCGGGATGTGATGGTTCTATCCCTGTTTTTTAGGATAGGGACCATCACATTCTGTGTTTGGTTAGTGGGGATAGATCCATTCTCATTTTTTGTTTGGTTGCAGGGACGGGGTGCGAGAGTCGTGGATGTCATTTTAGATCCGTTAGGCACAGTTATAGCAGGGCCCACCATCAGCCACACACCTTCTTCCTCCTCATTTTCCCACGTCGCTGCCGCAATCCACCATCGCCGCCCAATCCGCCACCGCGGACGCCATCACGTAGCGCCGCCGACGGCCCTCCACCTCACGTCGTCGTCACGCCCTTTGCCTAGCGCCGTCGCCACGCCCCTCCGCCTCTCCTCGTGCCGGGCGCCCCTCCGCCTCGCTCGAGCCACGTGTGCCGGTGTCCCTCCACCTCGCCACGCGCCGCCGCGTGCCAGAGCTCCTCCGCCTCGCCACGTGCCGCCGCCTTCCCCTTCTCCTCCACGCGGCCGCGGCCGGCCTTCTCACCAGCGCCACCTGGAGCTCTACCGCCTCTCCTACTCGGCCGTGGCCAGGCCCTCCGCTCCCCGCACCGCTCCCCGCAGCCACGGCCGACCTTCCACCGGCGCCGTGCCTTCCTGGTAGCTCCACCGTGTGCTTCCCCATCTCGCGCGGAGGGAAACGGAGAGAGACGGGGGACGTCCCCGTCCGCTCGTTTTGGAGGGACGGGGTCAGCCCGCATCCAAGAGGAATATTCCTCTTTTGAGATGATCCCATCCCAGATGTCTTCAAACCAAACACTTGTAAACGGGGGACCATCCCATCCCATCCCTCTGTATCCCCTGAACCAAACACATGCTAAAGTGAGTAAGTGACCCCCCAAATATACGTCCAAAATTAATTATGCCTATCATTGTAAAAAGATATCCCAAAATACTCCTACATATGCTTCTAAAACCAATTTTCTAACTCAAGGCATGCATGCACGATGTGCATCATCACGTAGCCCATGTGTTTACATGGAATGCTAGAAGTGATTAGCATATCGATTTCCATGTTAAGCACACAGCTCAAGCTAAGGTTTCAACTAATCACGTATCAAATACACATGGAGGTGTCACACATAGGTGAAAACTAATGAATGAGGAAGGAAAGTATACAGAGTAATTGTTGACCAGAGACTATCATAGACGAATAAATATAAGAATATATTTAGATCAGTATTCTGTTATAGTAGAGAAAAACAAGAGAGGGCGAAGATTAGCAAAAATTTTGATTAGTTCTGGGCTTCAATGAATGAAACGTTTATCTCATAACATTACTAGCCCGTGTAGGAACATGGGGTTGATAGACTAGATGCGAAAACCAAAGGGATTGTGATATACCTTAAGGGCTAGCTTGGCAACTCATAGATTGAAGTGGATTGGGGTGGGTTTAAATCCACGGTAGATCAAAATCAGCCTCGATCGCTCCCAATCCAATCCCCATCATTCCAAGAGTTGCCAAACCAGACCTAATGTGGCGTTTGGATTGCATTGATTCTGGATTACTTCGGATGCTTGAATAATCTACCAAGGAAATGGCACTTGTATCAGCCAGCAGGCACTAAGGCTATTGAAACAAGAATCAAACTCCCCATAACATGAACTGTTATGCTATCAAATACCATATCGGGATTGCAAAGGTGGAAGTCCAAGCTACATCGATATACTGCAGGTTCCATTCCCTTAGGAATTGGAGAGAAAGCGTTGCTTAACACAAGTTTATTTGCGTGTTGTGCTTTCAATCAGAAGGTTCTCCTGCCTTGGCGAATAACAACTACCTAAACATTCTCACTCCCCGCAGGAAGTTGAGCCTTTCCAGGCAATCCCCCAAACCACGCACAGAAAGAACCCGAACACAGGCCACCAAATGCGGCCCTGCAATCACAGTATCCCAACACGAGAAGTGGCACTCGAAGCGCTCGATTTGTTACTGTACCTTGGGTGACACGACCGTGGCAGCCCTCACGACGAGCCCCCGGGACCTCCGCCACCTCGACACGGCAAGCGACGGCGTCAAGAGGAACCCGCCCACCGCAGCCGGCTTCGCGGCCACAGCCACTCGTGGCCCAGGCAGTTGCACAGAAGCCATGGCTGCTGCCGGTACACAGAGAGCGCGCAGAGCGAGACGAGAACTGAGGGACGGGGGTTGAGGCGGTGAGCTTAGGATAAGAATCACCTGTTATCTGGAAGCGCTCACTGTGGTAGCTTAGCTTGGCCTGTTGCGTTTAGGGTGAAATGAAAGAAGCCGCCGGATTGTTCTAGAAGATTTCGGGTGCCGCAGGGGGTTCGCAAGTGGTCTGGACGGCTGACGAGTAGGCCTCGCGCTGATTTTAGTGACCAGTTTGGTCAGATCTACTGCTTTTGTCCCAAGGAAAAGCTTAGTAAAACAGGTTTATTTACGGCTAGTTTGACAATCATATTTCTCTAAAGCCTTATTCGGTTAAGAAAAAATTCAAAGAAATTTAAAAAAGATTTAATTTTTTTCTATTCAAATTTAATTAGCAAAAGATTAAATCTCCTCCAATCTCCCAAATCTCTGTCAAACTAGCCCTTAGGTGGTGTTTTGTTTACCTGTGATAATAAGAATCTAAATAATTTTATTTCATAGGGAGTCAAACGCCATCCTATTTTTCTCTTTTGGATTTTGTACCACTAGAGAGCTTTACCATGATCTGGCTCCATTCCTAGCAGAAATAATATGTTACTTAGTACATACTGCCATTGAACCTTCTAGACTGTATAAAGTGGACAGCTCTCATTATCACTTGCTCAAATGCAGCACTATTTGGTAAAATATCTGCATAGCTCCTGCCAAAAGGAACAGGTCTTCCTTGGTTATCTGATTCTCAACATCCCACCCCAACCAAACACCACCTTAGATAAGGGGTAAGCAACTTCTGTTTGCAAATGCAACCACAATTTACGCGGATGCAACTTTACTCGCTTCAATCACAATTCATAGTTCAAATGTTTGCGTGTGTAAAAGGTACAGAACTACAGATATCTTGGCTGACGATTTGTCAACCAGCGCCCTCCATGCAGGCATGCAGCCACCGGTCTGCTAACGGTGTCTGGATGTGAGCATCACTGCACCCTGCTTCCGAATTTCCGGTCACATATCCGAGGCGTCATCCAGGGAAATCTGAAATGTTTCGCCATCACTTCCATAATCCTTGGACGTTAGCCTCTGTGGCGTTCGTCCCTTTCACCGGATGATCTTCAAACATAAATTTGTATTCAAACCCACGATACTGGAGCAATGAGTTCTACTCGTTTAACAACTGGGCAAGCATAGCATCTGCACTCTCAGGGCCATCGTTGTTTACACTAGGGATTATGTGCTCCGGTGATATGAACTTAACAAATTCTTGCAGTTCCGTGAAGCTGCTGTGTTCACTGTATGGCACTTCATATCTGTAGAGAACAAAATAGCAAATGAAACTTTAGTCTAAACACGGTACCAGTGGTTTTACAATGTTGTCTAAGAGTAAAGACTCTCAGATGAGCACTTCCAGGAGATCATTGTGCTGATGAGCTGGAGCATCTGGTTGACACGTAATGTTGTCATATTTGAAGGGGCAAATCCAACAACTGAGCTCTGCGTGCAATTTTTCAAGGAAGTCGCCATGGTTGTCCATAGGGCGAAGCCATCATTTTCATCTAACTTTGTACTGTAGATTGACAATTTGATGCAACTCTTTTGATTCTTTTTAAATTAATACGTATAATATAACCAATAGGGGCTGTTTGCCCCCTCGCGTTTCATCAAAAAAAATAAAGAACAGATTAAATAAAAGAAAAGGAACAGATTCAGGATGGTACCTGATGATTGATCCTTGTTGCCACCTTTTGCCTGGTGTCCTTTTCCTACCTTTGCCAAATGACCAACCAGTAGGACAAAACGCCACTATGAGATCAAACCGGCCCTGAATGTGACATAGCTATCAGAAAATAAGAATATATAACACAATGTGAAATAAAAAAATGCACTGAGATTCTGGTTTCTTGCTGGATGGCTACTGGGAATCTGGAACAAAATTAGAACATTTAGACAGTTCACCTAAATGAAAGGCTAGGCATAATGATGGGAATAAAGAAACATGTATCAGTCCTGACTCCTGAGCTCCTGACTCCATAAGGACCCAGACTATATGGCCAAGCTCCCATTAAATTCAAAGTAAAAGAACTCCTTGCAACATCTGGATATGAACATCCAGAACATATTTTCTTGATTTAGTCCAATTTTTAGCCAAAATCCTAGGAACTTTTTATATCATGCCCACTATCAGGACAGGTCCTTAAATAAAAAAAAATCTCTTAAGAGTCTTATGAAGTCATAGAATAGAATACTTGGCCTTACAGCATATTGATTGGATAAATATTTCATCCGTTTGAAGCTTGCTAGAGTCCACATGGGGACAACATGTATGTGACTTTCTGCTTCATTGGCTGTAAACCACCGCATAATTTCCTGAGGAAGCTCCAAGTGTTTCAATATTTGCAGCTTTGCAGCTCCAACATATATTTTCTTCTGAAGCAAACGAGCAACCTCCATAAACAGTCTTTCTTTCCCTGCATATAGGAACACCTTAAAACTCATGATACTAACTTAGAGAACCACTAAAATTCCCAAAACAGAAAAGATGAGAATGAGATAGTACCAATTGTGTAACTACCAATCAAAAACAATGTTTTTGGATTGAAAGCTTCTGCTTGGATGGCCTCAATGACAAACTGTATCACAATCTCTTGACTTGGGAAGTCGTACTGCAAAACAATTTGTTCATAGTAGATTTACCATGTCAGAGTTCAACTCCAACTTTCTAAACGTTTTTTTTGTGTATAAAAAGGTAAAAAAAGACATACTCGTGGGTTGCAATAGGTTGTGTCAAGTATTAGAGTGTGGATATGAGAAGACTGCAAAACAGGATTGTTGACCATCTCTGAAGAGAACCGGAAGTCTCCAGTATGCAGAACAACCTAAAAAAGGCAAGAAAAGAAAAAATGATATATTGAATGGGTTACGCTAAATAGATGATAAAGAGACTCAGAGAAACACTTACTTTACCATTCGGAGGCTCAAAGAGAATAATGATTGATCCAGGGCAATGGTTGGCATCAAAACATGTCAAATTAACTCCAGCAACATTAATCTTTTCATTTAGTGGCAATACATGCAATCTATCCCATGGGATACCAATCTTATGGTGCACAAGACTCGCTGTAATTGAGGAACAGTATATCTTCCCATGGCAAAAGCTCCTAGTCAAGCCTTGATAATCTGTTGAGGGAATAGACGTGTTAGACATCAAACATCAGCATAGCAACATTGAGAAAGAAGACATGTGCAGACCATGCTTGCTAATACGCTAGTGCAAAAATGTTGGAGTATGTGTATGCAGCCCATATAATGGCCCATGTAGGCCCATGTACTCTAGACTATTTACCCCACCCTCTAGGGTTTGGGAGGAATCAATACAATCATTCTAGCATGGTATCAGACTAGGGTTAAGGATTCCTTCCTCTCTCTCCCCCTCCCCCAGCCGTCGCAGGCAGGCAGGCGCTGCCGCCGCCGCCACACCATGGCCGGCCAATAGCAGCCGCCGCCGCCGCCACACCATGGCCGGCCAATAGCAGCCGCCGCCGCCGCCTCCCTCCTCCTCCTTCCCTCCCCTCTCCTACTCCGCGGCTCTCACCCGCTCCCCTGCCTCCTCCGCGCCGCCGCCGGGCTACTCCGAGCCCCCGGCCTCCTCCATGGCCGCCGCCGGGCCCCTCCGCGCCGCCAGCCTCCTCCCTGGCCGCCGCCGCCGCAGCCGAGGCTGCCGCCGCTCAGGCTGCCGCGCACCGCGCGGACGAACGCGAGGCGGCCCTCCAAGCCGCCGCGCCCGCCACCGCCCCGGACGACGCGCGGGCCTCCCTGCTCCCGCCCCCCACCAGCGCAGGGTGGAGCATGGCTACCCTGCGCCCGCAAGCCTCGTTGCCCAGCCTCTGGGCCGGGCCGGGCAGGGGCTCCAAGGGCCTGGGTGCGGACTGGGGCCCCTTCCGCTCCGTGTACACCGCCGAGCCGTCCTCGTCTCCGTCCTTCGTCGCCATTGGGGACCCTCCGGCCACCGATCCGCCGCTGGCCGACGTCCACGCCTCCGTTCCGGGACTGACCGCTCCTCTACAGGCCACCACTGGCTCTGCTGGGGGCAGGGGTCTGGTCTTCCACGAGCCCTCCACCGGCGCTGCACTGGCTGCCGCCCTCCATGCCGCCAAGACTGAGGCCGCGGCGGCTCAGGAGCGTGCCCGCGCGGCCGCTCTTACTTGGGAGCGTGAGCGCGCCGAGGCGGATGCCCTTGCTCATCGTGTCGCCGAGGCGGAGCGCTTCCTCTCCGGCGCCCCCGAGCTGCAGCTTCACCAGGACAGTGCTGAGGGTGGGGCCAGCTTTTCCCACTAGGCTCGGCCCCCTCCGCGGTGCACCCGGCCCGACCCTGCCGACCCGGTGGTTGCCCAGCTTCACCTCCAAGCGGTGGGGGTCTAGAACATCCGGGCCCTGGTTCCGGTCGTCCTCAACCCGAGATCTACCTCCTTCAGCCGCTGGCGGGACTTGGTCCTCCTCACACTCCGCCGCTACGCCCTCGACGACCACGTGCTCCTCGACTCCTCCGCAGCGGATCGGGACCTGGCTTGGCAGCGCCTCGACAGCATCGTCTTGTCCTGGATCTTTGGGACCCTCTCCCTAGATCTCCAGGACATCGTTCGCGCTCCCGGGGGCACCGCGCGACAGACTTGGCAGGCTCTCGAGGGCCAGTTCCTTGGCAATGCCGAGGCTCGTGCTCTTCAGGTCGATGCGGCCTTCCGCACCTTCGAGCAGGGGGACCTCTCCGTTGGCGAGTACTGCCGGCGGATGAAGGGCATGGCGGATGCTCTTCGTGACCTTGGCTGGCCGTTGGAGGACCGTTTCTTGGTTCTCAACATCGTGCGTGGCCTCAACGACACCTACGGCCATCTGAAGACCTAGATCTCCAAGCAGAAGCCGTTTCCCTCCTTCCTGCAGCTACGGGACGACCTGGTTCTCGACGAGATCACCAGGGGCTTCTCCAAGGGGTCCTCCTCCACCGTCCTCGTCGCTGCCCCACCGGCCGCCCCTGCGAGCTCCCCGGCGCCACCTGCTGCTCCTCCGGCTCCTGCCGCTCCTCCAGCACCCTCCCTCCTCGGCGCTCCTCCCCCCGGGTCGAGTGGTGGTGGGGGGGCCGCGGTGGACGTCGTCGGCGGAGTGGGCGCGGTGGTGCCGCTCGTGGGAGTACACCGACGCCTGCTCCCACCCCTGCTGCTGCTGGTGCCCCCTGGCCATCCTTCTCCAACCCATGGTCAGGGCGCATCTCGATGTGACTGTTCCAGGCCCCAGGGGGGGTCCTCGCGCTCAGCAACCGCCGTCGGCCATGTTCGCTGGCATTGCACCTTCTCCACCACCGGCAACCTGGGTCCCACCCACTCAGCCTCCTCCTCCGGCCTGGCCTGCTGGATGGGACCAGACTGCGTTGGCTCGCTCTTTCAGCTCCATGGGGCTGACACCGCCAGTGGGTACCGAGTGGATTGCTGACTCGGGTGCCTCCTACCACACCACCCCGACCGCTGATATACTCTCTTCTGTCTGACCTCCACCTTCTTCATGCCCTTCTACCATCATGGTCGGCAATGGGTCTTGTCTTCCTGTCACCTCCGTGGGGGATGCGGGCAATCTTGGTTCTTTTCGTCTTTCCAATGTTCTTGTTGCTCCCCATATGGACCATAATCTTCTTTCCATTCGCCAATTTACAGCTGACAATTCTTGTACTGTCGAATTTGACTCTTCTGGTCTTACTGTGAAGGATTTGGCTTCCCGGCGTCCACTTCTCCGATGTGATAGCGCGGGACCCCTTTACACCCTCAGGCTTCCACCTTCCGCTGCCTCGCCTTCGACTTCTTCTCCGTCAGCTGCTTTCGTCGCCACCACCTCTTCTTCTACTTGGCACCGCCGCCTTGGTCACCCAGGCCGCGACGTTTTGGCTCAGCTCAGTCGTAGTGCAGATCTGCCTTGTACTCGAGCCCCTAATGAGCATTTTTGTCATGCGTGCCAGTTAGGGCGTCATGTTAGACTTCCTTTTTCTACCTCCACTTCTCATGCAGATCGCTTGTTTGATCTTGTACACTGTGATTTGTGGACATCCCCTTTACTCAGTATTTCTAGTTATAAGTACTATTTGGTGGTGGTTGATGATTTCTCCCATTATTCTTGGACTTTCCCTTTGCGTTTCAAATCTGAGACGCTCTCCACGTTGTCCCACTTCTTTGCCTGGGTGTCCACTCAGTTTGGCCTCACCATCAAGGCCGTCCAGTGTGACAACGGGCGTGAGTTCGATAACAATGCCTCCCACTCTTTCTTCCTCACTCGCGGTGTCCATTTGCGCATGTCCTGCCCCTACACCTCTGCTCAGAACGGCAAGGCTGAGCGCATGATTCGCACCACTAACGATATCATGCGCACCCTTCTGTTCCAGGCTTCTCTCCCCGCTCGCTTCTGGGCGAAGAGTCTTCACACAGCCACCTACTTGCTCAACCGTCTCCCTTCCACTGCCTCCCCGGCTCCCACCCCTCACCACGCTCTCTTCGGTACTCCTCCTCGCTACGATCACCTACGTGTCTTCGGGTGTGCGTGTTACCCTAACACCTCCGCCACTGCTCCTCACAAGCTGGCGCCCCGCTCGACTCGGTGTGTGTTTCTTGGTTACTCTCTTGACCACAAGGGGTACCGTTGCTTTGACCTCACGTCTCGACGGGTCCTGATCTCCCGACACGTCGTGTTCGATGAGTCGGATTTTCCTTTCTCCTCCACCACCACCCCAGCCTCCAACCTAGAGTTGGAGTCCCTCTTTCCCACTGACCAGGTGGTTCAGCCACCCTTGTCTGAGCGTTCTGCAGGTCCTCCGCCGGTGTGCCTCCCTGATGCGCCGGCCCCGTTTCCGGTGGTCCCTGCTGCGCCACGCGTGGCCCCGGAGTTCCCCGTTGCGCCACGCGCGGCCCCGGAGTCCCCTAGCGCGCTACGTGCGGCCCCGGAGGCCCCCTCGTCCTCTGCTGCGCCACGCGCGGCCCCAGAGGCCCCGTCGTCCCCCGCCGGGCCACGCGCGGCCCCCGTGCCTCCCCTGCGCTATGCACAGCCCGTGCGTGTCTACCAGTGGCACACGGTGGTCTCCCCTGCTCCGACGCCGCCGATGTCGGTGTCTCCTGTGCCGGCCCCGTCTTCGTCACCGCCTGCGGGGCCGCCGGAGCCGCCTCGTCACCCTCGCCTTGCCGCCCGTGTCGAGTCGACGGTGTACCACCCCCCTGTTCTCGAGCGGGATCCTCATCACCTACATCCCATGGTGACACGGCGGGCGGCTGGTGTTCTTCGGCCCGCGGCCCTCTCGACTGCTACCGCGGAACCGAGGATCTCTCATGTACCCTCCTCCGTTCGTGACGCCCTGGCGGACCCTCACTGGCGCCGTGCGATGGAAGAGGAGTACGCGGCTCTCCTTGCCAACCAGACGTGGGATCTGGTGCCACCCCCGCCTAGTGGCAATGTGGTCACTGGCAAGTGGATCTAGACGCACAAGCGGCGAGCTGATGGCACTCTGGATCGCTACAAGGCTCGTTGGGTTCTTCGGGGCTTCACCCAGCGCCCTTGTGTGGACTACGATGAGACCTTCAGCCCAGTGGTGAAGCCCGCTACAGTGCGAACGGTCCTCTCGCTGGCTCTCTCTCGTTTGTGGCCTGTGCACCAGCTGGACGTCAAGAATGCCTTCCTTCATGGCACCTTGACTGAGACCGTCTACTGCAATCAGCCGGCGGGTTTCATGGATCCCGCTTGCTCAGATATGGTCTGCCGGCTCAACAAGTCTCTCTATGGCTTGAAGCAGGCTCCTCGGGCTTGGTACTCTCGGTTTGCCACGTTCTTGGTCACCTTGGGTTTCACTGAGGCCAAATCAGACACTTCCCTGTTTGTCTATCGGCATGGCGATGAGATGGCCTATCTGCTGCTATATGTTGATGACATCGTTCTCACAGCCTCCAGTCAGCACTTGCTTCAGCGGATCATCACCTCCCTGCAGCAGGAGTTTGCTATGAAGGACCTTGGCGTGCTCCACCACTTCTTGGGTGTCACAGTTGAGCCCCGTCCTTCTGGCCTTCTCCTCCACCAGCGGCAGTACACTCTTGACATTCTGGAGCGAGCAGGGATGACGGACTGTAACCCCTGTTCCACCCCGGTTGACACTCAGGCCAAGCTCTTAGAGGATGCCGGCCCTCCAGTTGCTGATCCTACTGCCTACCGTAGCCTTGCTGGTGCTCTGCAGTATCTCACCTTCACCAGGCCGGACATCACATATGCAGTTCAGCAAGTCTGTCTTCATATGCATGATCCTCGGGAGCCGCACCTCACTGCCCTGAAGCGTCTCCTTCGCTACCTTCGGGGCACTGTGGACTACGGCCTTCTTCTTCACCGGTCTCCCTCCACCGAGCTTGTAGTCTACACCGACGCTGACTGGACCAGGTGTCCGAACACTCGTCGGTCCACGTCCGGCTACGCTGTCTTCCTGGGCGGCAACCTTGTCTCTTGGTCGTCCAAGCGGCAGCCGGTCGTCTCTCGCTCCAGTGCTAAGGCCAAGTACCGGGCTGTCGCCAACGGCGTGGCAGAGGCTACCTGGCTCCGGCAGCTCCTGGCTGAGCTTCACAGCCCACTCGCCAAGAGCACGCTCGTCTACTGCGACAACGTCAGCGCGGTGTACCTCTCCACCAACCCGGTCCAGCACCAGCGGACTAAGCACGTGGAGATCGACCTGCACTTCATCCGCGACAGGGTCGCCATCGGCGATGTTCCCGTTCTACACGTCCCGACCACCTCCCAGTTTGCCGACATCTTCACCAAGGGTCTACCCTCTGCGATCTTCTCCGAGTTCCGTTCCAACCTCAAACATCACTCGTGGCTAGAGTTGCGTCTGCGGGGGGGTGTTACCCTGTGTGTGTACTTTCTTTCTCTTGGCCAGTCTCTAACTCCGCTGCGCCAGAAGTTCAGACTGCGGGGGGGTGTTGGAGTATGTGTATGCAACCCATATAATGGCCCATGTAGGCCCATGTACTCTAGACTATTTACCCTACCCTCTAGGGTTTGGGAGGAATCAATCCAATCATTCTAGCAAAAAAGTTAATAATTCAATAGAAAATCAGGCAGCAATCAATGAATCAATAGGAGTTGTACTTACGATCGACATGGAAGTGAGTGAGAAACCAGTGGGAATAATCGCCTCTCAAGTAGCGAAATGCATCCTGCAGCAACATATTTAGTTATGGAACATGCTGGTTGATATTAAGGAAAGATGTTCATGTAGATCTGCTGAGAGAAAAGCATACCACTCGAAAAGGGGTCCCTGGGATGCAACACCAAATAGGTGTATCTTTAACCTTTATTTTACCAGCACAGCCTCTTCTATTCGGTATCTTAGTACTACAACTTTTCTGCTCGTTCAGATTAGGCGCCTTGACTTTGCAGACCTTTCTTTGTCTTTGATCAACTGAGGAACATTGAAAGTATTGAGTAATTAATTTATTCCCGTTCATCGGAAGTTTAGTCTTCTTAGTATTTTCTGAATTTAACACAACATCTTCTGTTTCACTGGCATCATCATGTTTCTTCCGTAACTCTCCTAGAGCATGGATAATTTTCTTTCTTGGTCCAAGAGAGGTGATCCCCATACCTAGAAGATCCTACAACCCATAGGTAGCAGATGTTAGTTGTTTTACACTTTTATTGAAAACAAGAGGAGCCATTGAGCATCATATAAAAACAACCAACTGATTCTCTCAAAATCTAAGATTTTGTGCAAGTGAATGCAACATGAGAAACAGCCTCCGACTTACAGTTAAGCAGTAATGGAGTTGTGCTATACACTTGAAAAAAAACATAGATCATCTAAAGAATACTACAGAATGTACCTCTTCAGTGAGCCACTGCAAGGTTTCCCAATAAACTTCTTCTCTGATAAAAACTTCCTCATATTTGGATAACCCAAGGTTTCTTAACCATTCGACAGCACGTCTGATTTCAACACTTTCTCCAGCACAGGGTTCTTTTTCATGGTTGGGACTAGATTCCTGAAACACAGGCAATTCAAGCATATGACATTTTAAAATGTGTTGACCTTCTATGTTGCAGAGAGAGAGAGAGAGAACAATTAGGGATGCCATATGAACTATCACAGCCAATAAATTGGATGATAACACGAACTTCTTCATTGATGAATGAATGAATTAATTAATTCAAATAAAGAGTTCATTGCTCCACTTGAACTCTTGCTATAATTTATTATCAGGAAAATATGATAGAAAAACCTCCACATCATTTTCACTGTTGCAAGTTGCAATCCACAGTGAATACAAATTCAGTGATGTTTGTTTATTGCCCCAAATAGGTAGGTGATGACGTACATAGATAAATCATTACGACAACGACAAACAGCTCTGCGACCAAACCTATCAACTGTACCATCAAGCAGAGGATCGACATAAGAATTTTTTACTTTCTAACCAGAAGCCCAGAACAACAATTTAGCATGAATATTTTAGGATGTATCGAACATAACCTTAGCAGGTTGATCAAGACAACTGTTAGTATGCAGCTGCCGAAGCTCCTCGCTCAAATCATATATATCCAATCCACATATAGGGCATTTGACTTCATAATCTGACTTGAGTCTCTTCGAATCAAAAATTTCCTGTTCCATTGAAGATGCACTGCAGTTTGACTGACCCTCTATAGAATCCTTCATGCACAAGTTAATGAGCTCACTGAGTTGTGTTCCAATCTCAAAGCAACCATTGGCTTCAAAATCGTGGATCATTTGTGATTCTAGAAGCTTTGATTCAGATGAATTAGAGCAGCACTGCCCCTTAAGAGCATTAGGTCCGCTTGATTGGTTCTCCGTAGTCACGTCTTCAGGGGTTGCACATGCACAATGTCCTGCTGCTATTTTCCTCTCTTGCGAAATCAAGTTACAGGCATCCAAACCAGGCTCTTGGATTTCACTGCAACAACCAACTCTAGGGTCATACTTCGCGTTCGGCATTAGAAGCTTTGACTCTAGAGAATCCAGGTGGAGATTCCCGTTATGAAGCCCAAATCCACATTCAGATGCCACCCCATTTGTTTTCTCCATGTTTTGTTTATCATTGAGTGAGCCAAGAATCCCTGAATCATGCCCTTCTGAATCATATGAACCTGCAGTTAGAATTTTGCAGTTTGCATCTGATTCAGGAAGCCCCCGTTCAACCAGACTGGACTTGTGGTACCCCTCAACGACTTCAGAGCTGCTCAGTTTCGTCTCCAATTTTGGAGGATTGTACTCAGAGTCTGCCACGTCGTCAGTGGCGTGACCCTCCTCAGCAACTGAGGTAGAATACCTAGAGCCAAGTATTTGCAAATCCTCACAGCGCTCAACTCCCAAATCGCATACCGCACCGAGCACCAAAACCCTCGATTCAATCAAATTGGGCAAGGAACTGAAGCTCCCATTGCAATATCCGTATCTATCCAATCCTATCTTCACCTTACTACCTAGTTTGGCGCTACTAGAGAGGCCGCAAATTTCTCCAGCCTTTGGTTTCTTTGCCTCGGGAGCGCCGCCACTAACCTTCAAACCGGAGGCTAGGGTTTCGGCAGCCGTCGCCGCGACCCCCTTCACGGTAGCCGCGCCACCAGCGCCCGAACCGTTCTCCTTACCGGAAGAGGAAGGCGAAGGCTTGAACTTCTTACGAGGCCGAAGTGCGGCAGCGCCATTGCGTGACTTCAAAGGGCGAGCGCGGGGAGGTTGGAAGTCGTCGTCGTCGTCACAGTCGCCGAGGAAGCGATGGGCCGTAGATTTGGAGAGCGAGGCGGGTGCGACCGTCGGAGAGGGCGAGGGCTTCACCGAGAGCTTGCGATTCGCCGGCGAGGGCTTCGCCGAGAGCTTGTGATTCGCCGGCATCTGCTCGTGGAAGCGGAAGGGTGGGAAATGCGAACTGGAGAATAGGGAGGGAAATGAATTATTTGGGCGAAGCTTTTTGAAAGAAAAAAAAAGGAGGAATAGCGCGTAAAGACAGAAATGCTCTTCGGACTGTTTAAACTTCCGACGTAATGGGCCTTTATATGGGTTTCGAACCGGTGCCCTTGGGCCGACGGCAGCAGTCGGCGGTATGCTCATGGGCAATGCCCATACGGCCATACCCCTCGGGTAGACGGGTGCGTGTATATCTATATGCATGTACCAGTGGATAATTTATATCCGTATAGTTTATACATAAACCACAACTTAATTAGACAAAAATAAGTTTATATTGATCTAAAAATACTAATGAACTTACTTGTTGTTTTATTATCGTTGTTATATATTTTTATTCAACTATGTTTTATGATTTTATTTATGTGATATGCTTATTAATTTTTAGTGTTTTAAAACATGTTAATGTTAGGTGTCATATCGGGTAAGGGTTACCTGTCAGTATTTTTCACTCGTTGGATATGGGTATGGAAATGATTTTATCCCTGCGTGCGAGTGTGGTTATCTCAGCGTGTATAAATATGTTTGACAGTATGGTATGGCATAGAACCTCCCGGTGGCTACATACCTGTTGCCATCCCTAGTCTGGAAAACCGTTGTGCATTTTGCACATCTTTTCCTAATTTCTCGTGCGCTCTCACAATATGCATAACAAATTGTTGCCCTGTTTGATTGTGCAAAATGCATATGCACAAGCATTTGTACAAACCGTTGCACTCAGGCACTCGGCCTTAGTCCATTTTCAAGGCAAACTTTCATTGTACTATTTTTAAAAGTATCACATTAGATTTTGTAAGCAATGGCGGAGTTTGGAGACAAAACAAGCAGGGATCAATTCTACATTAACGCCTAATTAAGTACTACGTGAAAGGAAAAGCTCTTAAAATGTAACGGGCTTATGGAGTACATATGTAATAAATATGTAGGCTAATAAATCTAGTGCTCAATGTGGGTGGCTGGTGAGACAATGCATGTAAGAAATTCGATTGGCTCACTGCTCAACACTCAAGGAATGCATGCATGCCAACATGCACTTGGTTTTTTTTTTTCTCAACAGCAAGGGGGGAGCCCAGTTTGGCCCTAACGTGGCTCCACCACTGTTTGTAAGAGTGTATCATGCGTTTAATGTGATGAAACTCTCTCTCGTATGGAACTCTCTACCTCTCTTCATAATTAACTTGCCATATCATCAAACATGATTATATGTCATATGAAAATGAAACTACGATGGAACTCTCACTGAAAATGGCCCTGGAGACCGTAGGCATTGGTTATTTTGATGGATAATTCAAACGTAACTCTAGAATATTTATTTTCATAATGGCTTATTGGCTTAGGCAGGTGTTTTCTTAGGAATACTATAGACAGATCTAATAGTAGTTATTATTGTTGCTGACGATTTGAGCCTATTTGCAAATAGTGCAGTAGGGATGAAAGCTGTAACCGAAAATTCCGTTACTGGGGTTTGTCTTCGAGGTTTTACCGCGACTTTAGGTAAAACGGAAATGACAACAGTAACCGAAAAAACGGAAATGGTAACGGTAAAAAAAATACGGAAACGAAAACAAAAACGATTTTTTCTGTTTCCGATCGTTTCCGGCTTTTACCGTATTTTGGCGGTAATTACCGCTAATATTATACCGTTTTTAGCAATCTAGTCTAAGCATATATAAGCAACGCAAGGTCATCGATCATCATCCATCATAGCACTTCTACTACCTCCTTTAGCCTAGATTTCGTTTACTTTGCCGTCTAATGTGAGCATGTCGGAATGATGATATCAATAATCATATTTGTAAATTTGAATTGTTTAGTTATCTTAAGTCTTGTACTATTAGATTTGGTATGTAATATGTGGTTATTTTTGTTAGTTTGTGCAATATTTATAATTTAGCATGACGGTGAGTTAAAATAAAGCAATTATATTTATCTTGCAATCTTAATCTATTAAACCTATATATGGTATTCAGTCATTTTTTCAAATAAAAAATTATCGATTCTCCACCGATGTCGAGCTATTTCTATTTGGATGGTTTTATTTTCGAAGTTCCCGTAATACGGCACCGTACTCGTTTCCGACGATCGTTTTGGATTCTATTTTTGAAAAAAAAAATGAAACTGAAAATAATCGCTCCCCACCGTTTTCATCCCTATCGTTAGTTTATTCTTGCACCTAGCACAGTAGCGCGGTTGACCGGTAAACCGCGTTCGGCGTCGTCGCCAAGTTTACCTACCGCTCCGGACAGACTCGCCGATATTTTCCCTTCCCCGAAACCGACGCGACACCGACGGCCGGAGGGTGGACGCTCGCCGCGGTGCGGCCGGACCGCCGGGCAGACAGAGATGCGTGCCGACACTGTCTGCCGGGGAGCGGAGGACGACGCCACAAATTGGCACGATCGATGGGCACGCCGAGGCGTGCAGGGACGGCAACGGCAAGTGGGCGCGCGGTCGCATACAATAGGACCACGCCGCTCGCGTCCACGTATTCGCGGGCTGGCTCGTGCTCGGGTCGACGAGCCCGGCGGTTCCGTCTCGGACCTTGCAGGGTCCAGGGATATACAGTAGCCCAGCAGTGTGCAGTACAGTACCAGTTGTGTTGGTGCAGCCTGCAGGACTGCAATAAAAGGCTGGGCCTTCCGCAGCAGGAAATCCTCCAATTTTCGTCTCAGCACGTTTTTTATACTCTCTGAACAGGGCCGCCGGTCGCTAGCTCCTGTCGTGGTCCGAAATTTTATCAAAACTGTAAAACTGTGGATCTTGAGAATTTATTTCCCTAAAGTGGTCCCAGCGTACCCTACCTTAGATCCATTGAGCAAGTTGAAAAGGGTAGAAAAATAAATAAAAGTCTAAAACGATAGAAAGAAAATATTTCCATCATTTAGTTTTTATTTTTCTCTTTTCATTTTGTATTCGTACGGTTTGGTTTGTCTGGAATTGACGGGGAGGAAAAGACGTCAATCTCTTTCTTTTTAATTCTTTATTTTTTTCCTCTTTCTATTATTTTGCCGGTTATCTCATAACATGTGCATATAACACGTGTTAACCATTTGCGGCTACTAGTAATCGGTTCACAAAAGAACTATGTACTATGAAAGCAGCTTCGGACACTGTACCCTCTCAAGCTGAATACAGAAAGGGTACTTATACAGCAATT
This sequence comes from Paspalum vaginatum, assembly GCA_030272315.1. NCBI lineage: Eukaryota > Viridiplantae > Streptophyta > Magnoliopsida > Poales > Poaceae > Paspalum > Paspalum vaginatum. Next base: position 14,100,581 of record CM059013.1, on the reverse strand, counting down.
CCACGATACTTTAGACGCATACATGTTCGTAGAATCAAATAGGAGTACGGAGTAGAACAAATATCTTCCACTGGACATACAAATCCTCTTCGACGGAGGGTCCAGCGCAACATACATGATAAGATTATGAAACGGGAATAAAAATGGGAATCGAGCAACAAGGCAACCATCCGTTGCTACATAACGCGGTGGCAAACCTAAACAGAGAAACTGCTGCGATGCGATGCCAGCAAGCATATGCATCTCCAGCAGCAAACAATCATGCCAACGAACGGGCTGTACGTACGCTGGTGGCCAGGTCGGATCACCAGCGGCCGAATAATTAATGGATTCCTAACCTCACTAGACGGCTAGAAGTAGAACTGATTAACTGACGGTAAAATTATTGTTTCCCTTAATTAATAACCCGAAGCTGTGACGAGCGCCATCCATCTTTTCACTCTGGGCAAGATCATATCTCCTGCTTGACTGTCACTTGTTGGCCCAGACCGAGCCAAGGTTTCTCCACTCCAGCTCCAGCCGCCGCATGCTTGGACGCCTCAGCACCAGCAGAGCTGTTGTTAATAACCTGGTATGGCGCCTTTGCAGTTATCCTGGGATTTGAAAAAAGAAAATGTCAGACCTTCAACTGAACTCGATTGCTCAGGTGGTTCTGAGTGCTAACAGTTTTCAACCACTGAGAATTCTAAATGCAGTTCAGGCTCAGCTACCTGTCCTTTCTCTTCGCAAGAAACCTATGGAGTGAATTCCTCCTGGCGATGGGCAGATCTGTCACAACGCAAAACACACAAACACTCGTGTCACCGACAAAGGTTTAGTGAAACCAGTTCTTTTCAACAAAGTTTGAATAGGTGTGAACTTACCAGGGAGACTGTTCTGTGAAGGCGTCGGCAGGCTGGGTGCTGCAGGGGCGCTGGCCCTATCCACGCCATCGCCGCCGGCGTTCGCGACCTGCAGCAAGTCCTTGACCTTGGTGGAGGGGAACTTGTCAAAGACGACCACTTTCCCAGCGTAGAAGATGGTTAGCTGCTGTGTCTCGTCTCCGGCTGCTGCCTCCCTACAACAACCAAAAACCATTACTAACATGAACATTAACAATGTCTGTCTTCGACAGAAACAGACCACGCCATCGCTGCTGAGGCATGATTACTCCTGCCTTTTTCTTTCCTCGTCATCAATTTAATACTAGCAGCAGTGAGTGTCTAGTGCAAGAGGATTTCGTTTATTTACCTTGGATTTCCATCGACGCGCTGGTCATGGTCCTTGTCCTTCGGCTCCGCGGCGGCCGGCGGCTCGGCCGGCGCGTCGAGCGCAGAGAGCAAGTTCATGGTGGTCGGCGGCCGGAAAGCTCCTGCAACGACGGGCGACCGATCGAGTCTGTTTAGTGATAAGCAAAGGCGGCACTACTCTTCCTCGTCTAAAACTTTTCAAGCAGCTCAATTCGATCTGCATGGCGCCTAGCACTCGACGGAGAGGATCGCACGCAAACGCGTGAAAGGAAACCACGGCAACGAGAGGAGTTACCAGCCGTTGCCATGGCGAGGCCGCCGAGGCCCTGCAGCCCGGCCTTGTTGTCCCTGATGTACTGGCTGAGCAGGCTGCACGTGGCGGCGAAGCCGGACTTGTCCCTCGCCGGCGCACGTCCAGCCTGAGCCACGGCGGCGACGGCGCCCTGCTCCTCCTCCCCTCCCCGTCCCATCATCCCACCTCACCCTGCAGGAACAATGGCCAAGGACGCCTCTCTCTCCTCTCCACCCGAGCGGCGAGCCCAAGCAGGCAGCAGCTATCGCAGCTTCCTCCTCGTTTCGTATGCTTATCTAGGCAAAGGCAGAGGCAGGCCCCGATCCGACAGGCTCTCGTGTACCTTCCCACCCTCGCGAACGGCCTTTGTCCTTTAATAGCGCGTGCCAAGGAAGGCCGGCCAAGGAGTGCCGCCAAGTGGGAGTCCTGGTGGGAGCGGGGGCGAGCGGCCGGCCGGGCCGGGGCGCACCAGCATCGCACGAAAAACACGTGACGGCCGGCCGGAGCGCGCGGTGGTCCTCGGGGAATGGGAATGCGGGAGAGCGACGGGCGCCGGTGGCGACGTGACGGGACGGGACCGAGGGGCGAGGCGACGGACGCGGATCGGACGGAAAAAGGCACGGTTTGACCCCGGCGCCGCGGTCCGTCCGTCCCGTACTCCCGCCCCCCCCTGCGGCCGCGCCCGGCGACGGACAGCGAGAACGACTGGTGCGTTCTCATACGGCGGCAGGTTTCTTTCGTTCTTTGAATCACGGATTCACGGCGGTGCGGAGACCCGCAGATTTTTTTTTTTTTCGGACCGTTCTTTGATCTGCGCAACACAGCGCAGGCAGGGGAAGAGCTTCGATGAGGCCAGGGCCAGCCGAGCCCCTTTGCGGCGCTTTTTTTTTTACGGCCGTTAAGAGTCATGTTAAGCTTCATTTAGCATTAAAAGGCCACCTACATTGACTAGTGCTCGTGCACAATAATCTCCTCTGCTATCGGCGGGTCCCGCCAGCCCAACCTCCGGCACTGTGCCGCCACTGTTGGTCACGCTTATCACCTGGGGAGATGGAGGTCCGAAACGATCGAGCGGGTGTGGGCTCCGGAGCAGCGGCGTTCATCAGGAGAGCCTGAGCCTCGCCTCCGACGTGCCACCTCATCCGTTGGCGCCGCGGTCACACCACGTGACCCGCGACCGCTCTCCCGTCGACGGCGACGGCTCGCTCGCCGCGCCGGGGATCGTGGATGGTGCTCCTATTTCCTTTCGGAGCCGGTTGGTACAGCACTAGCAGCTCGGCGGGCCGGGGCTGCTGTGTCCAGAACTTGCAGTACAAGGGCGTACACTCACGAGATTCATATGACCCGACCTATGGCTGAACCTGGGCTCCCAAATTTGTGCCACGATTCCCGTGTGAGTGCGCGCGTGCCGGCCGCCTGGGCTAGCAATTAAGGAGCCGTAGCCCTACCCTACAATTCATTTCGTCAACACCTTTGTCGTCTGTCGATCGGCGGCCATATCCAAGCCAGTGAAGCCGGGAACGGGAGACGCCAAGACAAATTCATGGCTCACGAGTCACGAGCGTGAGCAACAGTCCAAAAGCACGTTGATCAGGCAAGATAAAAATAAAACTACATACAAGTACTGTTACAAAAGACCAGCAAAGCTAAAGAAAAATTGCGTGTTCCCAAAGCCCGAGGAAGCGGTAGTGCATTCTCCTTTCAGAATCCAACAAGCATTGTGTGCGTATCGCTATAATGAGCAGCTCACATGTTCCATGAAGGCAAGGCAAAGGCAACACAAGAACAGCCTAGATCTAGATACATACTACGAAGAAAAAGGGCTCCAAAATTTGTATATTCCATTGATACGGGGTTGTTTCGGCGGGCAGCTCCCGACGCCTCGCCGCCCTTTGCACTCTCCCCGTTGCCACGGCCGCCGGCACTGCTAACTTAACTAATCGCTCTCTCTACTGCTCCCCATAGCCCGTTCACTGCTGGTCTCTGTCGTCTGCCACAAATTTGTATATTCCATTGATACCGAATAGGAAAGAGAAGCCTTGTAAAAAACTTTGCGCCGGTGCCAGCTCGTCAGCCGATCGCGCACCTTATGTCTCTCTCTTTCTTTCTTATGCCTTGTCATGGTCCAAGCATCACATAGCTCCAACGACAATTAAAGCAAAGCATCTGTTTCTGCATCCTCCACCTTAACTTGATAGCACCTATGGCATGGCGACAGTTTGTGACCTCGAGGCCAACGGTAGATAGATTTGAGATTTGCTATACAATGGTGTTCTGTTTACGTCACAAACCTTTGAAATTATGTCACTCTTCAAAGTTTATGACGATCGTGTCATGAAAATGTGTTTGTCATCATGCAGTCTTGGTTAATAATGAAAATATATACTTTTGTCATAGATTAAGTTACAATCCTTATGGCATCAAAGATTGAGACTAGTTTTCATCATAATCAAGGGTGAAAAAGGTCACAGAGCGTTGCCGCTATATGACATGAGCATGACCGAAATCCCATGTCAGATACCCCAAGATACTATGAGTCTACGATGATAGAAAAATCCTGCTAAACCTCCCTAAACGTTGCTAGGCATTTTACTTTGTAAGCAACTAGGACTTCACATGTACCTCTCACCCCGAGGTGGGGAGGGGTACTGTGGCGGAACCGCCGATTTAATCCGGACTAAACACATCTGCCACCTCTGGCTCGCAATGTGATTAGGCCAAACTAAACCCGGTCGTCCGTCGAGAGTCATTCGGCTCCCGATGTTACCTTTTCCCAGAGAAACCGACGTCATACACATCCAGCCCACAATGGAGCCACAACAGATACATCATCTCAGACAGTTGAATATAGCATATATATAAACTTATTTTACAAACCAGTTCGAAATAAGATATAGGTTTCAACGTAATGCTATACAATAGGCAGATTTGAATCAAATAGCGGAAGCGAATTCGAATCATCTCACCGCGGAAACAAAACACTTTAGTAGTCTTCAAGCAACGACGATCGAGGCGAGCAGCACCGAGCCCACCGGTACTGCTCTCCTCCAAGCACTTGTCCAGATGTCGCCGGTACCTGTTCTCAAAAGGTGGGGGCAAACCCTGAGTACTAATTAAATTACTCAGTAGGACTTAATGGATTGGCTTACGGCTGACGCAAAGTTTGCTTACTAGCATGTGGATCCTTAGCCATTGATTTTTAAACAGTGGTATATCAACATAGAGTATCAAGATTCATCTTTTGCATATAACTCCATAATAATAACTTGTAGAAATGTAAGCAATACAATACAAACATGTAGTATTTGAAAACATGAGTAACAGATATAATGTATTCAAGCAGTTACTACGTTGCCCGTGTGCATTATCAGCATTCCCACACCTGGTGGGCATCAGCGATTCGAATCGATTTTAATTCCCGGGAATAACTATCATGCTAGGGGTATATGCTTACTAGCCATCGCGTTCCCACATATAGACCCCATCTCCACTTGTTTCATCCCGAGTTCGATTCCAACCCGCCATTCCCTAGGTTTAGCCCCCATGGAGCGATACCACGGCATCCCAGGTCAGCCCTCCCATGAGTCAAGCGCCCCTAGGCCCCATGGTAGGACCAAGTCTCTGTTCTTCGGATGGTTCAAGTAAGACTTTCACCGGTCCCAAGTCCCGGTTAAGCACTCTAGCAATGTTATGCCGATCAGCAGGCGAACAGCGAACGGGCCTTACACGACTCGGGCGGAGTCCATTGCAGAACATCATAAACGGTAAATAACTCATAAAATCTCCGCCCGGTCTCCATTTAAATCACAAGCATAAGTAACATATTCACTTTAATAATTTCATATTTTGAAATCACCTATACGGCGAGTGACTCCATTTCACTCGTGTCTACTCGCACCTAGCATTTCTAGGCATACTCGTCCTACGAACTCTATTATAGGTGCTAGGGCCAGGGCGGCCAGGAGATCTAATGCATTTGTTTTCAATCAACTCCTAATGCGGATGTGTAATGAAACAATCAATTACCATATTAGCTGGAAGAAATCATGGTCCTGCCTACCTTTGCTTATTCTTATCAAAACCAACAAACTAAACTATATTAGTTTGCCGGGTTGTGGGGCTTTGCCCCAGGCAACCCCTTGAATCACGGACAGATTTAATCAGCGACACACCGTCTTCATCTTGATGGAGAAACCAAACTCCTGCTCGAGAGGTTACCGTAGTTAGCAATCCTATATGCATGATCAAGTGCAAAATGGATGCAACGAATGCTCATGATGCTAGGGAATTATGAAAAACAATGCACCACATGTTAATAAGTTGAAACATGCGACATCTATTTTCCAATATATTCATTTTAACATATTACCCATGTAACTAGAAACAGTAGCAATTAATTTCATAGCAATACTTTCCAGAACCTAAACTTAACCATTAATTACCATGATTTTTCTCGGAATTTATTTCGCACAATAAAGTCACTTTCTCCCATTATTCATTTTAACATGCAATTATTTGTCTTTTTCAAAACAGCAACCAAAACTTACATGCAGAACTTGAAACTTTAAAAATGGACTAAATATGCAACATAGAGCATCTACAAATTTCAGGAGAATATTTGGAGTACTTTTTATGTAGCAAGTATTTCTACTCTTGTAAAATGCACAAAATACATCCATGAGGGTAAAATGGTAAACTGACAGCATATTCTAGGGTTACCAAAAATCACATAAACCGTAAATAACATTATAAAGCTACCGACCAAGTTTCATGATTTTTGGAGTCCATTTATATCACTTTTGGCATTTGTTTTGTTTTAACATGCATGCAAGATCTAGGGGTAAAACTGTCTTTTCCCACTCAACCATCATACTCATTATGTAGATCTAGTAATTAGGAACACAATGAATCTTAGTTTGCTTTTTTATCGTTTTTCTTTGATTTACTGTGGATTTTCAAAGTTTTCAGCTCATGGAAAAATCAATAACTCGAAAATCCTCACAGCCAGGGACCTGTACATAATTAACCCGTAGATGCAGGGGCTAGCACGTAAGAATATCGTGACTCATTGAGCAGTACTTGGACGAAAACGCGAAAAGGAAACACCGCAGGGGCTAAGTCGCAAATCGAGCATCTTCAACCTCTGTTCTTCTTCCTCCTGCTGACAGGGAGGGGAAAAATGGAGGAGGTGCGCGCGGAACCCGGCCATGCAGGGCCCGAAGCTCGACTCCGGCGACCAGGAGAGGGAAGGGAGGATGGGGAACGCTTACCCCCTACCTGATTCGTGGGGAAAATGACGGATGGGGCCGGCGCCGGAGCTTTGGAGGCATGGAACTTCGGCAGCGAACTGCATTGCGGAGGAGTGGAATCGGCGGCCTAGGCTCGGGGAATCGGCAGAGCCGAGGTAGGTGAGGGCTGGCGCGGTGATAGGGAGGAGCGGGGACGGCCGGAACTCGTGCGACCTCGAGCTCCCTGCTTGCTCCAATGGCGGACGGCGTGGAACGAAGGGAAAAACAGAAGGTAGAGTGAGAGGAGAGGCTGCTCGGCCTCGCCTTTTGGCCAGGCACGGGTAGGGCGCCAGGACGCGTGGCCGGCAGCACCGGACGCCGGCAGCCGCGTGGCATCCCGGCTCTACGCGCGGTCGTCCGGTCGGAAGGACGGGCCCACCCGTCAGCGAGACAAGAAAAGGAAAAGAATTCCGAAATTGATAAACTGGTTTTGACCACAGGTACAGGCTTTGGAACTCGCAGTTTTTTGAACATCCTATAGGCCGATTTTGAAAACATTCAAAATACAAAAGCTGTTCTAATTTTCAATATCTACAACTTTGTCAAAAGTCTTGGTACTAGGTTCTATTCAAATTTTGTGAGTTTGAATGAATTCAAAACTGGAGCTCTAGTTTGACCAACTATCCCTTAAATCTTTAAAATTCTGTTAAGCCTATTTATGGGCATTTTCATACAAAGTGAACTATATCAATGTTGCTTAGAATCTAGTGAACTACAACTTTGGTATTTAAGTTATGGCAAGATTTTGACTTTTGTTTCACAAAATTTTGAATTTACTAATCAGGTCTAAGTTTGGCAGATTTCAAAATTTCACAGAAAATGACCCAAAACTATGTTCAAACCTTTATGCATGTCATGACACAAAATACCAAAGTTATTTCTCATGAAATTGTCTACGAGTTTGGTATGTAAAGTTTTATCAAATTCACAATAGTATTAAAGTTACAACAGCAAATGCAAATACAATTTTCAGCGAAACCGAGTTTAATTACTTCAAATTACTTAACCTATGCATGCTCTCAGGATAAAACGCCCTTGAAATGATGTCGTTAAGCTAATGATGTCAGTATAATGCACTTGAGATGCCAGGGGCATCACAGGACACCCAGAACCATCATTGACGATTGGCTGACCAGGCCAAATTGCAACGATCTGGAGAGATACTCGAACATAAAAAAATAACACAAATCATCCATGTACGGGATGCAGGGTATTACGTGCATCATGGCCTGAATTTCTAAAATATTTATGTTGTATTATTACTATCGAACTTCAGATCTAACGCCTTGCATGACAAAGAGTAACTTTTCCGTGGAGGATTGCCGATGGCAAACACTGACATATGTGGCATGTATGTAGTGATGATATTGATTCGTCACAAACATTATCCGGTCCATTCCCTAAGTCTATATCACCCCCCTCAATTTAAATGGGCTGTAGTATTATTAGGTGGTTGGGCCCATATTGATTTTTGGGAAATGTTATTTGCCCCCTGAAAATGGAAATATTTGATTTTATATAGGACGAAACATGCATCTGGTCAGCCCGCGTGGCCCAAACTGAACATCTAACTGATGGCCCAGTGAAGATCGGGGCCCAGTTGAGGGGCAAAGGAGCCTTACCGTCCGTTTTGATGGATGGGCCTAATCCTGCCCATCTACGGATATGGTCGCGTATCCAGACCGTCCAACTCCAGGGCTGCACCCCCGTCCAGCAGAGGGGAAAAAAAAGTCGGCGGACTAACCACGGTGGCAGATCTTCACGTGGGAAACGTCGGTGCTCCCAGGTCAACCACAAAGAGAGGCGACAGTCGTGGTACCCATTGATATTTTCAAGCGCTGGATCCAATGCGGGGTGTCCCCACCTCCCCTTGGAGTTAAGCTGATTCCCAAGTGACTGAGGATTGTAGAATACTCCTAGTTGCTTTCAGTTTCAGGAGAGAATCTGTGCTGTGCTGCCTGTGCATCGCGTCGTTCTGAATCAACTACAGTACTGTAGTGCTACAAGGGCGCGCGACAGTGTCATCAGGCACGAGGACCCAGTGCAAAGCCTCCGACGGCTCTGAGCCCGTGTGAAGTGTGAAGAAGAAAAGCAGCACACTCCTAGAAGGCATAATCATCAATCGCCAAAGCACGCTCCAGATCCGGAGAATCAGTGGTGCGAGAGCCCCCGATTAATCGAGTCTTGCCGTGGCCTCGTGGGCGCCTCTCCCCGACAGGGAGAACCTCTCGATCGTCGTCATCCGAGTACCCGAGCACCGAGCGATAGTGGACCTGGACCAACCAACCCTGGGCAGTGCCGCTGCCGCAGTGGGCACCGCGCGCCACGGGTCAAACCGGTGCGCGGCGGGGCCCCCTCGAAGCCGAAACTTCCACTGGCAGCGGGCCCAACAGACCACCAAGGCGCCGAGACGAACACCTGCCCGCCGTCGCAGGTCGATCCAACGGCCACCGCCCGCCCAGGGGCAGCTCGGTCATTCCGCCGCCGCCGGCGTGGTTCCGCCCCCAACTCCACCTCCACGCGACCACGCCCACGGCCGCGGCGCGAGCAGGAGGAGCAGCCGAGCAGCGCTCGTCAGTCGTCACCATCACTCTGCCGCCGCGCGCACCACCAGCCGCGCCCTTTTTAAAAAGGAAAACTGCGCCCGAGCCCGTGCGCCGAGCTTGCCAAACCCACCGCGCCGCCCGTGCGCCGGCGCGCGCCTGCCTGCCTCCTCTCCCCCATGGGCATGGGCCCCCGCGCCCGAGCCGGGACCGCCTCACCCACCGGCCGGTGCGCGCGCCGCGGATAGATCCCGCGCCCGTTGCCACCAGATCCCGATGCTGGAGACCGCCGCCGTCTCCTCCCCCCGCGCCGCGGCGGCGGCCGCGGCATCCGCCGCCGGGCCGGCGGCCGCGGCGGTCGTTTCCTCCCCGCGGCGGGGCGGAGGCGCCGCGCACCACCAGCGGCGCTGGGCCCCGCCCCCGTTCAGGGCGTGCCTGGTCGCGCTCTGGCTGCTGGGCTTCGCGCTCGTCTTCCTGTGGCAGAGCACCTCCGTCGGCCGCGTGCGGCTCTACACGCGCCCGCCCATGCCGAAGCGGGCGTCGGCGTCGGAGCTGGGGAAGTGGGTGGCCTCGCCGCCCGTGTACGATCTGAGGGAGTTCGGGGCAGTCGGGGACGGGCGGACGGTCAACACGGAGGCGTTCGAGGCGGCGATGGCGGCCATCGCCGAGAGGGGCGGTGGGAAGCTCACCGTGCCCGCCGGGCGCTGGCTCACTGCGCCGTTCAACCTCACCAGCCGCTTGACGCTCTTCCTTGCCGCCGGCGCTGAGATCATGGGGATCCAGGTGAGACGTTCGGCTGCTATTTGGATCAGCTTTGGCTAGCTACAGACGCTTCTCTCGGATCTTTTGTCGATTTTGGAGTCGTTTGTGCAAGCATGCACTCCGGAGGCCAGTGAAAAGGAATGCTGCGATTGTAGTGTCATCCATTCACCCATATTATGTCAGCGACATTATAAAAGTAATTGCAACCAGTGATCCACAATGAGGTCATCATCAGTCTATGTAGTAATGAAAATAACTATGAAGTTAATAAGATATTAATGATATCTGGTGTTGGTCTCGAGTTCAACTAAACTCCAATATTTGCTGGAGACTTCAAGTTTGACAGTTGAGCAAGAATTTATTTATACACCTAGGTGACCAACGTGTGAAAGTTAGACCGATAGGTTTCGAATGCGTGGTGGTTAGGCCATACACCGCACTTATATGTTGTGGTTTTGTAGGTCAGTTCAGACTTGCTTCCAACTAAACTTGGTCACTGCTTATATGCAATAGTCAGATTTAAGCTCAACTAAATTTATTCGCTGCTTTCATGTTTTATCTCCTAAGTTGTTTTGTGCACTTTATTTCGTTTGCTGCTGCTGTATTTTTTCATGGACCAAATGAAGAAAAATTCCAAACTTTATAACAGCATTAGAAAAGTATAGAGTTGACCTATTGGCTTCGATTTTTCCTAGTATCATCTACTGTTGTTTGGAGAAAGAGGCGATGATTGGCCAGGGAATTGCTCTTTTTTTTCCCTTTATTTGTTACCTTTTACTCCATAAAAGAAATTACACTGATACCTTTTTTGTATCTCATAAAGTTCTCTCAAACTTAGGTAAAGCACAAAAAGAGATTTCTTACATATTATTTTACTGGTACCTTTTTCAGTTTGGTGCACTTATTTACCAAATGAGTTAACATTGGCGACTTCTTTGTGTCACTTTATATCCAAGGATGAAAGATACTGGCCATTAATGCCTCCATTACCATCATACGGCTATGGAAGAGAGCACAAGGGACCTCGATATGGGAGCCTTATACATGGCCAAGACCTGAAGGATGTGGCTATAACAGGTAGGCTGCTTTTGCTCCCCTTATTTATAAGAAATCATTGTTACCATATGTATTCCATTGTGTATAGAATTTTCTACAATACAAAAGCTTAGGAAACAATAAAAGTTTTTCAACTTCAATTATACTTATTTAGTGAAAGCTGTTACTATTCTAATGCGGATGTGCAAAATGTAGCTAAATATCACCTGACTCATCCATTCAAGAATGAATGCTATCATTATTGTTTGTTTCTCTTCTGCAGTTTCATTTTCCTGAAATTTGAATAATTTTTCAGTTGACATTCAGTCTCGTTGACTCTTTGTAAATAGGTCATAATGGCACCATAAATGGGCAAGGTCAAAGTTGGTGGGTAAAATTTCGGAGAAAACTCCTTAATCACACAAGGGGTCCTCTGGTGCAGCTCATGCGGTCAAGTAACATCATTATTTCAAATATCACTCTTCGTGACTCTCCCTTCTGGACTCTTCACACATACGACTGCAAAAATGTTACTATCTCAGAAACAACGATCCTGGCTCCAATTGCTGGAGCTCCAAATACTGATGGGATAGATCCAGGTTGCTCCTAACGCTTGCAATTGTTTCTGATTATTGAACTTTATTCATTTCATTTGTAGCTTTATCCAACTTGTTGTGTAATCTATAACTTCCACCAACTTTGTAGCAATCATAGGAGCTCAAGAATAGTTCATTGCATGTCCACATTACTTTATGATTCATTAATCAAACTCTTTGTTACTTAATGTATACGCAGATTCTTGTGAAAATGTGGTGATAAGAAATTGCTATATTTCTGTTGGTGATGATGGGATAGCTATAAAGAGTGGTTGGGATCAATATGGAATTGCTTATGGGCGTCCATCTACTAACATTACTGTTCAGAATGTCATAATACGCTCCATGGTCAGGTAAGAGATTACATCGTTTGTGTAGGCTGTTTTGGTTCACTTTATAATAAGTGTTTATGATATGTTTTGAAATATCATTGGCTAGTGAATGATGCTTGTCCTGTTGATAATACGAAAAATTGCTGCAAGTTAGTTTGATTAGATTTGTTGGCTGTATGTTTCTGGTACATATTATGCTGGTTATTTATTCCATGTTACAAATTTATTTTGTCTACTAGCAGCATTTCTTTATCTAGACCAATATTAAAACTTTGTGTAACCAATGTGATTGTAGTTTGATCTCTTTTGCATTCTGTGGGCAGTGCTGGTGTATCGATTGGAAGTGAGATGTCTGGTGGTGTCTCAAATGTTTTGGTAGAGAATGTTCACATTTGGGATTCACGGCGAGGCGTGAGGATAAAGACCGCCCCTGGAAGAGGGGCATATGTAAGCAACATCTTGTACCGGAACATAAGCTTGGTGAATGTTCGTGTTGGTATTGTGATAAAGACAGACTACAATGAGCACCCAGACGATGGCTTCGACCCAAAGGCCGTCCCCACCATTGGAAACATTTCTTACAAGTCAATCCACGGGCATGGTGTGCGCGTGCCTGTCAGGATACAGGGAAGCGCTGAGATCCCTGTGAAGAATGTTACCTTCCATGACATGTCAGTAGGTATATTAGACAGGAAGCACCATGTTTTCCAGTGCTCCTTTGTCCAGGGGCAGGTCATTGGGTATGTTTTCCCTGTGGCTTGCAAGAACCTGGACCAGTACAATGAGCGGCGTGAGATGGTTAAACAATCTACATTACAGAACATCTCTGATATCGACTACAGTTTTTGACAAGGGCGGTTGACCCCGATGTACTATTGCTGTAGGAGTATTCACAGCCCTCATAGTCGTTTGAACACATTTTAGAAGCACTTTTTTTGGTAGTTTTTTACACCTTCCACCTCAGGCATGTATTTAATGAGGTTCAGCTTGTCTATACTGTCTCATAGCAAGACACCAGGATTGTTGTCTTTTCACTTTTTATTAATCTCTGTATCATCTCGAACTAACTCGGTTACACAGGTAACCGTACACTTTTGATAGTTTTTACTGTTGATGGCAGTATACACTGCCACTTGCCTTCCATTGTCCAGAGATGTGGCTTGAACATGGGACCGGTCGGTTCTTTGAAGCTGTCTTCATAAACCTCGGTTTGTCAGGATAGCCTCAAAAGAAACGTGATATTCATACTCAAAACTTCTTTAGCCCTATTTCAAACGCAAGGGTTTTCACATTAATTGTGTAAGGAATCTTTTAAGAATCAATTCAATTTCACAGAAAAAACGCAGAAATAAGATTTTTTTTTTCGCATTCTAAAGGGACCTTAGTACCGGAAGAGCTCAACAACTGACCTGCGGATCGAATATCATGACGCAAAAGCCCAATAAAGCCCAACAACAAGCGACTTGTTAGGTTAGCTACCGTCCCGTCACGCCTGGCGGGCTGGGGGCTCCTCATTGGCTGGCTATCCTTGCCTGCCGCTCCCCTCCCTCCCTATCCTGAAACCCGAAATGCAGATAATAAAGCGCGCACCGGCGTCGAGCGCTTCATCCAGGTCCAGTCCAGGCCCCGACCATCCTCCTCATCCCTCCTCCTCGATCCTACCCTCATGGCCCTGTCCGCCGGCTCGTTCGCGGCATGCAGCCTCCAGCCAAGGTAAACACCACGGCACACCCTGCGCCGTGTCGTCTCACTCTCACCTGTCTGGCACGCCTCTGCTGCTGCCTGTTACGCTGACGCCGCCGCCGTGCGCCCGTGCGCTCTGTTACTGCATGCCGCAGAGCTCACGTTCGGGCGTGCCATGCCCCGACTCCGACGCCGAGGCCGCCGCATCCGCAGGCGGGTGCTCCTCCCGCCGTATCGTTTGCGACGAGGACGGGCCACCGGACGAACGCGACCAAGGGCGTCTCCGCCGTGTGCGAGCCGCTGGGCCCCGACCGGCCGATCTGGTTCCCCGGAGCCTCACCTCCCTCGTGGCTCGACGGCAGGTAAGCCCGGAGTAATCCCAGCCTCGCAGCAGCTAGAAATGCATCGCCGTTACTGCCAGTGTACTGGATGAACTCGTAGACGCATGTACGTACCGGATGCAATGGCGAGTTCCGTTTCGTTCTGATGATTATGATGATATTTCTTGGCACAAATTTGCCTTCCAGCCTTCCAGGTGACTTTGGATTTGACCCTCTCGGACTAGGTAACACCGCTGTTCCTCAGTCAGCAAAGTTCACTTAGCAGCACACATGTTTCGACCTGCAGCTGTTGTGCGTTTCGTACACAAATTTCCTCTGCCTGCAGGTTCGGAGCCGGAGCAGCTGCGGTGGTTCGCGCAGGCGGAGCTGATGCACGGGCGGTGGGCGATGCTGGCGGCGGTGGGGATCCTGGTGCCGGACCTGCTGTCGCGGTGGGGCTTCATCGACGCCGGCTTCTCGTGGTTCGACGCAGGGTCCCGCGAGTACTTCGCGGACCCCTGGACGCTCTTCGTGTCGCAGATGGCGCTGATGGGGTGGGCGGAGGGGCGGCGGTGGGCGGACTACCTCCACCCCGGCTGCGTCGACATCGAGCCGCGCCTCCCCAACCGCAAGAACCCGGTCCCCGACGTCGGCTACCCCGGCGGGCTGTGGTTCGACTGGGCCAACTGGGGACGCGGATCCCCGGAGCCCGTCATGGTGCTGCGCACCAAGGAGATCAAGAACGGCCGCCTCGCCATGCTCGCGTTCCTCGGGTTCTGGTTCCAGGCCGTCTACACCGGCCAGGGACCCATCGACAACCTCCTCGCGCACATCGCCGACCCTGGCCACTGCAACGTCTTCTCGGTACGTCCTGTCCTTGTGCTGTTGTGCATCGTCCATTCGTCCTTGTCGCAATCGCAACACAACTCAGGAAATGCTGGTTCTGATCTTGCAGGCATTCACGTCCCACTGATACGATGTTCCTCCCAATAACGTCTGTTTTGGGGGAAGGAGGAGAATTGGAGCTTTTCGCTTGGGCTCCGGTGTCGTTTTTTTCCTTGGACATGTGGAAATTGATGACCCCGCAGTGAAATGTCAAACCACGTGTATAAACTGGATGAAGAATTCTCTGTGCTTTGGTGTGGAAATTTGAAGAATACCGACGCATACGTTATAGAAAAATATTGCATGCACGAAGAATCACAGAAAATCGATAGAAGATACAAATATAGATCTTAACATATGATGTGGCATGATACATTAATAATGGACTCCTGCAATAACAATGCATACGTAGAGAAACAAGTAGAGGGAGTTACATATGCAAGATAGAAGATGCTAGCATAAAGCTCCAATACCGATCTCAGATAAACAGTTTGAGGTTACCGATGAGTCTATCCAATCTTCTAATTCTTTCCTTCTCTGTCTATATGTATGCACGGTGTTTGGGTATCTATTTTAGATCAACCGGTAAACATAGCCGATGACAATGAATTCTATCCCCTTAAGGTCTATTTACAGGTCCTTTCAGAAAATTTGGTCCCCTAAATCATACTCCATCTAGTTTTTAATATATGTCGCTGTTGACTTTTTTTTGAAACTTTGACCACTCGTTTTATCCAAAAAGTTTTATAAATTAGCATTTATCTTGTTATGATTTATCATTAAAGATAGTTTGAGTATGACTTATAGTTTTACATATTTGCTCAAATTTTTTGAATAAAACGAGTGGTCAGAGTTTTAAAAAAAAATTCAACCGCAACGTATATTAAAAACCGGAGGGAGGATTTTGCTGCATCGGTATTCTCCATAGCAAACCCTGCATACGTCATATACATATTTCTTTTTTTATTTTTCCTTCTCTCCAACCCCTTCCGTCTCCCTCTGCCGTGCACTCCACCCAGATGCGGTTGACCGCCACGCGCCATCGCCGGCTCGCGTCGCCGCGAGTGCACACGGCCACTCCCTCTCTACGCCCGCCGATGTTCTCCTGTCCCCACTCCACATGGCCGCTCACCGGTGCTGCTCCTCGCGCCTGCCCACGTTCGCCTCCGCCGGTGCCACCGGCCTCCACTACTGGCGCAGCAAGCCGCCGGCGCTCGCTGCCACCGCACTCGCCTGCGCATGGATTCCATTGCCGCCTCCTCTACCCCCGCTGGCTTGCTTGGCAGGTGCGCCGCCTGCCTCCATGCTCCCGCCGACGAGCTCTTCCTTGAGGGGCAGCTGTAGCTCCCATGGCGTGTCCCACCTACCGCTGCTGGAGGCCACCTGACGCACCCACTGCACGCCCTTGCAGGGCAAGTTGCTGGAGGCCACCGACCGCACCCGTGCAGCCGATGACCGGGGCCCCACCGCCGCGCGCCGCCGATGGGGCTCCCGCCGCCATGCTGTCCCCGCGACCAACCGCACTGCAGCGCTACAGGCGCCCCCGCTGCCACGGCCGACCCAAGCCGCCATGGCCGACAGCGGGCCCGCGGCCCGCGCTGCCACGGCCGACGTCGCCCGCGCGATTCGGATAGGATACGGACGGATTCGAATTCGGATGTCGCTAATTACTGCATTTTTATTCGAATTTGGATACGAATGCGGATGTCATCGGATACGAATATAAAACGGTTGTTTTGGATACGGATTTAAATTCGGATATCTACTTCGTTTTAACAATAATGATTATCAACATGCTTTACGGTGGTTTTAGTAGAAAAAAATTATTAGACAAATAAAGATTAAAGCACAAGCGTAAAATACAAATTGATAAGTAAAGATTCAAATAAATATCTAAAGTTTTAATGCATAAAAATAATTAATATTAAATAAATATATCCATATAAATATTTTTTTGAATAATTTAAATGATACACAACAACATATATTAAATTAAAATCATTTTATAATAATTACCAGCCATATAAATAACATTTAGATGGCTTATAATATAATGTATGTTTTACGGATACGGATGGTACCGAATGTTTCGGATACGGATCTAGAATCGGATAGAGAAAAACAATGAAAAACGGATTCGGATACATCCATTTAGTATCCATATTAAAATCGGATACGAATACGAATATCCATATTGACATTTTTACCGGATACGGATACAGATAATTCGGATATTTTGACATCCATATCCATCCCTACGCACACGCCCCCGCCGCCGGTTGCGACCCGTATTGCGGCCGCCGACCGCATCGACGCCGATGCGCGCACCAGCCTAACCTGGCAAGTCCGAAAATAGCGCAATGCTAGTTGCTTTTGGAACGAGGTTTAGTCGCCCGGCTTGGTTATGAACTCTATCAGAACTTTAGCTAGCGAGCGGGTGAGAGCCGGTGAAATAGTGCTCTTGGTTGTACCTCTCAGGAGTAATATTCTAGAGTGTCCCGTGACCGGATCGTCTCACGGCCTGTGTGTTGTTCGGTTGTACTTCTTTGCTTCTTATTCTATCAACAAAGATATGCAATTTTTCTGTGTATTAAAAAAAATCAACACTGTGCTTGCCTTCGATTGCTCTATCCACATGTACGGTGGCACGTATGACTACAGTGCACGGTACAAGCTGTTGGGTGCTGGCTATTGTAGCCTACCCCCTACTGCACATCAGGGTTAGAGGATGTTTGGATTTCGGACTAAAATTTAGTACTGTCACATTGAATGTTTGGACGTTGGTTAGACGTATTAAAACTAATTACACGGATGAAGAGTAAACGGCGAGACGAATTAACAATAGATTAATTAGGCGTAATAAATTCGTCTCGCTGTTTACTCTTCGACAGTGTAATTAGTTTTCTAATTAAACCGTATTTAATATTTCTAACTAGCGTCTAAACATCCGATGTGACATGAGCTAAATTTTAGTCTCCGAATCCAAACACCACTTAAACGAACGGAGTATGGTGTGATCAATTCGATGCACTCTTGTGTGCCAACTATTTTAAAGAAAGGAGGACACTGAAGAAAACCAAAGTGCTTGTGGTAAATTATCTGCAACAAATCTAAATGGTATCCGAGTTAAAAAAAAATCCAGAGGGTACCATGGTGAAATGACATGTGGGCATGTGGCTACAAATAACAATTCTCTCAAATCCATCCAAATCCATTGATCTGAGCCATATTTGGATCAGTTAATTTTAGCTAAAAATTAGTTATCCTCAACAACCTAATGGATGCTAATAGATTTCACACCTATTAGATTGAGTGCAGCATATCATCTACTTTCATCGTTTATTTCAAATTTCACTCTGTCTGCCATGTCGCTACAATATCGTTTGTATGCTATAGATGACCATTTACATGATCTGCTGGACACGGTCTTAATTGTCTCATTAGCTAGGATTGTTCGATAAAAACTTGATGTTGAATAAATCTCTTTATTTAATAAGAGAAAAGAAGAAACTCTTTGAGACAATTATTGTCTCTCGATTGTCCGAGGTTGATTTATCAACAGTTCGGCCATGGTCTGTTGGGTTAGGCGGTTTTAGGCCCATTGATCCTTGGCTGTTGTCAGGCACCTCACCTCAGAAAGAGCACCGCTGTTGCGGTTGTGCCGTCCACTCAAGAACCAGCTGAATGAGCTGTCAGCTTACCTGCTTCTAATCATCAACTTCATCTGATGTGTTCGTTTCATAACTGTCTCTTGGCTTGTCCTGACTTTTTTTTAAAAGCTCTTGGCCCTGAATTAGCAACCAACAGATTTGTTTTTCAGGAGTCCACGGTAACCCGTTACAAGTAATCGGTGTGCTCCCTGAAATTATCGGTCTCATTAGCTGGGTGGGCTGCCAACATGTAGTAACTGAAATTACTGGTCGTAATGACGATTCAGCCAAACCCGGCCGACACGCACGAAGATCGTACGTGACCTGCGACTGCGACGCCAACTCTTGATTGCCTTGGCTGTACGTATCCCTGCCCAAATTGCCAGAGCTGCCGAGCCACTGAGACGACGGCGTACCGCGCAGTCACCGACAGGCGGGGCCCGCAGAGGCGTGGCCGGCCGCCGTCAGCCAGCACTCCGCCTGCCGGTTGGTTACCTTGTTGCCGAACACAATTACACAAGGAAGCCCGAACGGACGAAGCCAAATCGCCGAGATGAACAAGGCGATTAGATAAAGCGGCCGGTCTTAGCGGGACCAGCAGACAGCGCCCCTCCCTCAGTTCCCCCTCAGCTCCTCTCCTCGCGTCGCCGCCGCTGATTGCTGGGAGTAGCGTACTGCCACCACTCATCGCGGGCTCCGCCTCCAATCACGAGCGGGGAGGGGACTGCTGCTGCAAGACGGTGACTCGGTGAGGGCTGGACAGTTCGCTCTAGCGTGTTTGGGAAGGGAGGAGAGAGCGGGGAGGCAAGGCAGCGGCCAGCCGGCATGGAGTCATCCGCCGCGGCGGAGCTGGAGGCCGCGGAGCGGGTGGTCATGCGGTGGGACTCCACGGCGTCCTCGGGCGGCGGGGGCGGGGACGAGCAGATGCTGTTCGACGGCGACGCCGCCGACCGCGCCGAGGCGGAGCGGTTCCTCCGGGCGGTGGACGACCTCACCCGCCTGGCGCCGGCCTCCGCCGGCAGCGCAGGCGCCGCGCTGCAGGCGGCGATGGCGCGGCTCGAGGACGAGTTCTGCCACGTGCTGTCCACGCGCGCGCTCGACCTCGAGGTCGAGGCGCTCGCGGGCCTCAGCTCGCTCTCGATAGCCGGCGACCGGAGGAACTCCGACGCCACCACCGAGGCGGCCGCGGGGGACGACGACGACGGCTCCGTCTCGTCCTCCGTCGGCAGGCGCAGCAGCTACCGCTCCCTGCAGAGCATCCGCGAGATCGACCTCTTCCCCGCGGACGCGATCTCCGACCTCCACGCCAGTCGCCTCCCGCATGGCCGCCGCGGGGTACGCCCGCGAGTGCGTCCAGGTGTACGCGTCCGTCCGCAAGCCGGCCGTCGACTCCGCCCTCCGCCGCCTCGGCGTCGAGAAGCTCAGCATCGGGGACGTGCAGCGGCTCGAGTGGGACGCCCTCGAGGCGAAGATCCGCCGCTGGATCCGCGCGGCTCGCGCCGCTGTACGCGGCGTCATTCGCCAGCGAGCGCCGCCTCTGCTTCCACATCTTCCACGACCTCCCGCTGTGCAATTCCACCGCCGCCGCCGCCTCGGCTGTCACCAACCACGACGCGCCCTTCGCTGAGGCAGTGAAGGGCGCCGCGCTGCAGCTCTTCGGATTTGCCGAGGCCATCAGCATCGGGCGCCGCTCCCCCGAGAAGCTGTTCAAGATCATCGACCTGCACGACGCGCTCGCCGATCTACTGCCTGACATCTCCGACATCTTCGCCGCCTCCAAGGCAGCGGAGTCGATATACGTGCAGGCCGCAGAGATCAGGTCGAGGCTGGCCGATGCCGTGCGTGGGATACTCTCTGAGTTTGAGAACGCCGTGCTCCGCGACCCGTCCAAGACTCCGGTGCCTGGCGGCACCATCCACCCGCTCACTCGCTATGTTATGAATTACAGCAGCCTCATCTCGGACTACAAGGCCACGCTTTCTGAGCTGATCATCTCGCGGCCGTCTGCTGGCTCCCGGACTGCTGCTGAAGGCAATGAGCCCACACCGGTGTTCCCTGATCTTGACCTGCTCGATCCTGACAGCCAGTTGCCCCTTGCTGCTCATCTTGTCTGGATTATTGTTGTTCTTGAACACAACCTGGAGAGCAAGGCATCACTCTACAAGGATGCTGCATTGTCTCATTTGTTCCTTATGAACAATGAGCACTATATCGTTCACAAGGTAAAGGATTCAGCTGAGCTCCGGGGGCTAGTCGGGGATGAATATTTGAAGCGACTGACTGGGAAGTTTAGGCAGTCCGCCACAAGCTACCAGCGAACTGCATGGTTGAAGATCCTGAATTGTCTTAGAGACGAGGGACTCTATGTCAGTGGCAGCTTTTCTTCTGGTATATCAAAATCGGCACTACGGGAGCGATTCAAGGCCTTCAATGCTGCATTTGAGGAGGCACACAGGGTCCAGTCTGCCTGGTATGTGCCAGACACACAGCTAAGAGAAGAGCTTAGGATCTCAATTTCGGAGAAGCTGCTCCCAGCATATCGATCATTCCTTGGCAGGTTCCGGCATCACATAGAGAATGCCAGGCACCCAGAGTTGTACATCAAGTATTCAGTTGAGGATCTTGAGATAGCAATGGCAGATTTCTTCGAGGGAGCTCCACCATCACAGCATAACAGGAGGAGATCTCATGGATGAAAGATGGATTGAAAAAACATAGTGTTCCTGCCATGTATTCTTTAATTCTTTTGGGAAGAAGGCCAACAAGTCCACTTGGGTCTTTTGTTTTGGTCTCTTGAGACTCAGGGTTATCGTTGGTGATGATTTCTTCTACTAGAGGTAATCTGAAATGGGATCAAGATCTTGATAAAGTTGTTACACTATTGTTTATATTTTCTACGAGTAGCGTGTTCATATAGGAATGTTCTTTTAGTCATGTAACGTAGTTGTAACTTCTGGTATTTGTTGACATTTAGTTGAGTGTTTTATCATCTCTTTGGGTGGTTCACATGTATATGAAGAATGCTGCTTGATAGATGAGGTGCAAAAAAAAAAAAAAAAAAAAGAGCTGGGGCTCTGCATACAAGATTACACAACCATTTTTCTGGCCTTCAAATATATGTCACGAGGAAAAGTTGTTCTCTCTCTGTTCCAAATTATACTAGGCCACTTTAGTTTTGTCATAAGTTGGACTTCTTTGGCTTTAACAAAGCTTACAGTAAGATGTACCAACGTCTACAACATCTTCATTAAATCTGTCATGAAATATGTTTGATAGTGCATTTATTTGGTGTTGTATACTATGCTAATGCATTTTTTTTTTGAAAACTTGGTCAAAATTAGAAAAGTTTGACTTAAAGGCAAAGCTGAAGTAACCAATAATTTGGAACAGAGGGAGGGCATTTAATCTTTTATCTATTACTATACCTTTTCTTGTTTTGGAGAATACTGCTGAGCACCTGCTTTTTTTACACATATGCAGGCTTTTGTTATTTAGTGCTGCTACAAAACCTTATGCTTTATATATAAATTGTTTTACTTTGTCAATCTATCAATTAATATGGCACACATTTGCCTTGGTGAGATATGCTGACTCACGTCACTCATCATGGTAATATACTCTTCACAATTCATTTAACTTTTTGTACCTGTTACATCAAAACTATTCGTATGGTTCTCTGCAGATTAACTAGGAACTGAAACATTAATGACCAATGCTACAGGTCAACATTATACATTATACTCCCTCGGTATTTAAATATAAGTTGTTGCTAACTTTTTTCCCCAAAACTTCAATCGCTTGTCTAGTTGTCTTATTCAAAATTTTTATAAATTATTATTTATTTTGTTGCGATTTGTTTTATCACTGTAAAGAGTTTGAGCATGGCTTGTTTCTTTATATGTTTATATAATTTTTTTTAATGAGACGAATGATTGAAGTTTTAGAAAAAAGTCAACCGTGGTTTATATTTAAATACGGAGGTAATACTTAATCAAGACTTAACTACTTGCTTGCAGTGTCGTCACTCAAAAAAATTGTGCACATGATAGTATTCAGGTTCTGAAATTGAATGCCATTCCGTAAATTGTATCTACAGACGAGCTGGATTTGAAGAGAAATAAAAGCCAGTGTGCTGTTGGCACCACCAAGTAATGCAACACTGGTGACATGTGATTGGTTCGTTCAAGAACAGGGAAGTGATTGGATACCTGTGAAGACATGCGATCCCAGTCACTGTTTGTTTCTGTGCTTAACAGTGTTGTGTTGCAATTAGTAATGATTCTTAGCATTGAACGGTAAAGGCATTGAGCTGATACTACGTGATGGTCTATCGCTTCATCACTTGACTGCCTTTACCGATGTTTGCGTGTTTATGCTGTCAGAGTGCCCCTTTTCAGTTTTCACCTTATTTTTACTAGGAGCTTTGTGTTGTATCCAAGTGCAACCGAGTGCAACTCTGTTCAACCTTGTTGTGCAGGCATTGCTGCCTTGATGTCAGTTGCTTCACTCTTGACAATTCTAGGAATTGTTCTCCAGCCGATCAAAACATGATATTGCAGTTCCTCCCAGCTTGAATGATTGGCATGAAAAAGGAAATAGCACCAGTCACTCATCAATCAGCTGCTACCACAAGCGCTGGTTCAGAGCAACGTAGCAAAGCCAGAAATAGAACACCCAGTGTATTTGAAGAGTTTGCAGTCGACAGCTCGACGCATGCCTGGACCTGGACAAAAGAAGAAACGAGAGGCAGCCGCGCCCGTGAGCGGCGGCGGGTTTTGTGCCGCCGTGCCCGTGTGGGCGTGTGCCCCGTGAACCGGGGAGGGGGAACGGGTGGTCGCGTTTCGCCGGCCACTGCTTTGCGGATTCCCAAGCGGCAACCGGCAAACGGACGGTGGTCGGGCGAGCGGCGCGGCGCGGCCTGCACGGGCGCGGCCGTTGCTGCTGCGTGCCGTCCGCCCAATCAGCCGCGCACATGCAGAGACGACCGCCATGCAGGCAACGAGTTTCGGCTTTGGGACTTTGGGTGTCCTGAACTGAACTGCCGGATGCAGGCAGCCCATGTGGGATTGTGGATGTTGGCCATGTTGATGTTGGAGTAGAGCAACTGGCATCCTGGAGAGAGACCTGGAATCATTCCTCCGATGACCTTGCGCATGAAAGGATCGTGTGCATCTGGATTGCCCCAACGCATGTCGGCGACAGGAAGAGCCGAAGGAAACAAGGCCGGCTCGTTTGACAATGGTTTTGTTAACCGATAATGGCTAGCTGGCTGAGCAAACAAGGTGGTCCCAGAAGGCCTTAAACGACGTTAGGTTTGGGTCAAACCGCCGCGCATCAATCCAGCAACTAGGGCTTACCACCAGTGCCATCAATCAATAAACCAATCGAAGCTATTTCAAGAAGCCAGAAATCAGTGAACCTTGATTATTTGCAACAAAGAAACTTTGTGAACTTTGTCAGAGAAAAAGGACCATCAAGAAAAAGCTTTTAGCATTTACGAAATCTAACGTTTATATAAGTCTTATTGTTGCGTTTGATCCATGTGACTGACCAATTACTGATAAGGCTTTGATAACAGAACATACTGGGAAATTAGACAATCAGGTGAAATTCTAAGTAAGGTCCAGCAAAATAATTTATTCTCTAACATTCACTGCATATGTCGAGTTCGCACGAACCAGAAGCCATATGATGTCTACAATATAAATATTATACAGCATAAATACCTCATAATTCCACAGACTAACTGTTTCTATCATATACCATCATTCAGGACTATGATGATAACGGCAAGCCTGGCTTTGCGAACTGCTATGGTGACAATGAATCAAATGAAGAAGAAGAAAAAACTCTCAAGTGGTGTGCTTCATTAGCATGGACAATCCTCCCCTAAATACCAAAAACACTCTAGCATCCACTTTGGTTGAACATTCCCTTCCCTAATCAAATGGACCGTACCTTCTACTCCCTTTTGTTTTCCTCATCATCCCCATCAAAATCTGTTACTGTGTTCACGCTCTTTGTTGCTTTGGCCTCTGGTGTAGAAGATAAACTCCGTCCATTCTTGGCAGCGCTGGGCGCAGGCCTAATTAATGATAGATTGTCCTTTCGATCAAAGAATTCATTTGCATCATAAGAAAATCTGAAATGGAAAACAAAACAGCTGTAAGATTTTTCATTTCTAACTGAAAGCACCAATGCAATGGTAGAACTAAAACATCATCCAGCTGAATGTTACAAAAAATACCTAGTTGAGTTCTGAGAAGGTGTCCACAGGTAGCAAATGACACAAAGAAGTGAGAAAGACAAGACATGCCAGAAGGCAGGAATAATCCATGCATACTGCCATCGTTCATTAAATACATCTGTTGATTTGAAGTAAATCTGCACAAAAAAATATTGAAATGGAATTGTGAAAACGATGCATAAACAAGTAAGATGCAAACAGATGAAGCTAGACAAGACAAAATGGAAGATTCTTAAATGTGGAAAGGTGCAGTTTAAAGTTACAATCCTGCTGCAAAACTGAAGAGGAACCAATCTAATTTTGCAAGATACAGATATTCCCTTCATAATTATGGACATAAAAATACATTTTCCAAATGAAAGCATACCTCATAGCCAATCCATCCAACAGACACCAGAACAGATACAATCAATGCAATTGCAAATCTCCTATAAATGTCAAGTTTGGCCATCAACCTTCTTGCCTATCACCCCGAACCAAAGATAGGAACATTTAGTGTTTGTGTTTCTATCAGTATCACATAATTCTGTGCATGGGAAAAGAAAGTAACACAAGCACAAATGATATAGTGCAGTAATCCTGATGCTGCAGGTGATCTAGTAAAGGATATGAAGAAATTTTACTCACTTGAAGTTTACCAATGGTCTTAGCTAGAGAAATGAATATCCAAATAACAAATGCGGCATCTAAAATGGCCACTGGATAGACCAAGAACAACCGAGCTTTTCCAGATAGATCATTCACAGCACCAAGATTTTCTACCAATTCGAGAATTTCTGTTGCTAGAAAGAATGTTCCTCCAAGCATGACCACTTTTGATGTCAGGCCACCCAATGTAGGTGTGACAACTCCATATCCCATTGAGACAATGAGAACAATAACTTCAGCAGCCGTTCTCTTGACAGTTCCAAACGTGACAGCCCAAAACGTGATGCCTTTTGGCCGAACTCCAGTCTCATTGAACTCAGCAAACTCAAAATACCACAATGCCATCTCAAACATGCCCAATGTTATCACAAGAGTAATACAGTTCTGAAGTGGAAGAACCTCCCTCCACGACTTCATGTACTGATAAAACCAATAGATGCCAAGCACGGCAAAAGCAAATGACATCAGTCCAAAAAAGTTCTTAAGAGGTGCCATCCGGCCTGGAAGGTACCCTGTAGGATTTTTCCATATGGTTTTCCCCTCGATCTCCAAACCGGCAAGTGAAGGATCACAGTGTATAAAGTACATATTGTACATCCCAGTTTTAGTAATTGGAATGGTCCTTGAAGGTAGCGTCGCAATCAGATCACTTCCATCAAAAGATGCAACAAACAACTTTGGCCAGCCAGGATTTATCTGGGATGGCCGGTAAATGACAGAGCCTTCTGTACAGGCCCCTAACTTTGCAAGATCTGAAGTACAGCAGATAGCTTTCTGACCTCCATATGCTGATCCACCTATCATTTCACGGTCTTCTATCTCAAAAACAAGTACCTGAACCTTAGCTGAACTAGTCTCCTTCACAGAATCAGTAGCATCTTCTGGTCTCCTAAAAATAATCTTGTCAAACCTGAAAAATATTAGAAATGTGAAAGTCAAATAGATTAATCCAAGTATCTGACTTGAGTACTTGACTGAATTGAATAGATGCAATTTGAAGTCAAAGTAACAGAGTTAAAAAAAACAAATGCAAAATGCATGTGCACATTTATACACAGTGGCAGAGCCACTGCCCAGCAATCCAGGCCAGCTGCCCGGGCTCGCTGGCAGCAGCCTATAGGACGTCTACATCAGTAGGTCTCATAAATTAGCTGCTAGCAAAATTAATGAAGGAAGCTAAGAAGTTATGATTGAGAATGTGAAGCAAGCTTGAGCTTGCCTAGGCTCCACAAGTTCTCTACTTCC
The DNA here is from genome assembly GCA_030272315.1 of Paspalum vaginatum. Classification (NCBI taxonomy): domain Eukaryota; kingdom Viridiplantae; phylum Streptophyta; class Magnoliopsida; order Poales; family Poaceae; genus Paspalum; species Paspalum vaginatum. The sequence continues at coordinate 14,073,826 of CM059013.1, read as the reverse complement.
TCCACTGTTTCTACATAATTGTTCAATTTACTTGTAATACTTCTACAACAACGGATTTCAGAGACGAAGGGTAATCAACTTGCAAGTAAAAACTCATACACTCCTCAAATAGAGAGCTCGTGGCATTCTTAAAACAATCAGCACACGCATGGAGCAAACGGCAGAATTTCCTTTGTGTTCCATTCTATCAGATGCATCTGCATTTTAACGAGTACAGAACACATGATTGAGGTTGTCCCTCTCCAATGTAACCCTACATTATCTAGCTTGGTTTCATCATCGTTATGACCCAAGTCACTCATTGTCACTTCCCACGAGGTAAATGCTAGTTATCAACCGTCAAGGACCCAGGACAATACAGATGAACACATCTCGCTCTGTCGCAAAAACCCCCCACCCATCCAAGTGCCCGCCAACAGAGTGCCCAGGTCGGCAGGATCCAAGATCCGCCAGGCCACCGGCATCCACCCCGCAGTACCGCAGCCGACCCTTGTATTGCAGGCCCACGCATGAAACCAAATTAGCCACTGGAGAGCGAACCGAGGCTGCTACTAGCTAGCACATTACCGAATGAACGCGTCGGCCACGGCGGCGGCGTCCTCCTCGTCCTCGGCGGTGGCGTTGGCGGTGGCGGGGGAGGCCGCGTAGAGGCCCTCGCTGCCGGCGTGGAGGATGAAGGCGTTGCCCTTGTTGGCGAAGCTGAGCCCGCTGTACTCGTGCACGGACGCCTCCCCGGGGCGGAGGAGGAGCGCGAGCGCGACGGCGAGGAGGAAGCGGGCTGCCATGGGGGGCGAGCTGCTGAGGCTGGATCTGGCGTGGAGCGGAGTGGAGTGCAGCGCCTCCCCGGCTGAGCTCGGCGGGGGCAAAACCGGAAGAAAAGCCAAGGAAGCTGTCGCCGTGTGGCCCCCGCGGCCGTCGGTAGGAAATGGGGGAGGGACTGGAGGACGAGGTGCTTTGGTCGGCCCACTTATTCTTCGTTGGTGTTCAAAACTTCAAACTTCGAGGGTCATGGCAATTGGCAAACCACACACCAGCACTGAAAAACAGATCCAGGTACTGTAGGGTCCTGAGGGCGTGTCCAACGGTGCTGACTCAGCTGGCTATTTGCCTATCCATGTCATCGTGTATCCTACATGGAGGAAAGAGAAGGTGGAAAAACAACTCGACCAGCTATTGTTTCGTCTATAGTCTCGCACGGAGACCGAGGCTCTAAATCGTCAGACTCGTCCCTAGCAGCCAGCTATTGTTCACGCGTTTTCTTTACACCCAGATCTGTTGTGCTGCACGAGGCTGCGAGCCCATTCTTTTACTGCGAGTATGAAGGTCCTCTAGTTTCTTTTGCCGTGCGTCTCACATACAGAAACACAAAGGTGATGCATAGTGTATCATCGTTTGTTCTATGCACATGCAAACATTCAAAACAGAAATAACTAGCCTTATAGATAGTCCATAAAAATGCTAGCTTTTTATGTGTACTATACAGATGACATGGAAACCTCCTGGCTAGCAATCAGCTAGGACCATTGTGGACACCCTGAGGGCTGTTTCTAGGCACGTAATTTGTGCTGAAAAAAAAAATAAAATCGATACAAGGTCTCGGTTTTTAAGTAATAGTACAAGGTCTCATTTTGTTTTTCTTAAAGAAGTATACAAGGTCTTCATTTGTCATCTTCGCGTAGGTTTGTTTGTAGTGCCAAGTTAAATATACGGCCTAAATTTACTATCATCGTGGCACGTGTAAGCCAGCAAGGACCATCAATAACTATTAGTAGGACCACAAAGAAGATACACTTAATTTTTAACCCTTCCACAAAGTGTAGCCATATTGCCATAGAAAACGCAATTTAGAGAGCGAGAGAGAGAAATAATATTCAGGTCTAAAATTAAATGCTTTGCCAACATAGTTTGCCTATTGCATTGACCAACTCCACAAGCTCTTCTAAAGGACATGCATATGCAACATGCACATCTTAATCCTACTATTCAAGCTCTAGCTAACCATAATCATGTCAACTAATACGTTATTTTCATTAATATGTAAGAGCATGTCTCCCTTACTCATTGGTAAAGGTTGAGTCTCAGCAGGAAAATTTATAGAGCAAGCCAATAACATTGTTTCCATCTAGGTGGGATATATTTTGCCGATGATTCACAAGTCTATAAGTCTATAACTAGGAGCTTGTTGCCTAGAGATGGCCATGGGGATCGGGCAACATGTCAGTGACATCTTTGTTACCCCTGATTACTCTTCGCTTTGACAAACCATCGAGCCCCCCATGCCTCCTCACACAATGTCAGCATCTAAGTTAGCACTGGTAGCTCCCTCAACAACTCAGCTTCAGAGTTCACTTGCAAATGCATCACTTTTTATAGAGTGCATTGAGACCATTGCTATGTTGATTGAGCCAATACCTCAATCTATCTCCATTACCTCTATTGTAGCTGAGACAACCCCTATGATGGTCGTGTTTTCAGCCTCTACTGCACCTTCGAGCTCTGCACAGATGAATCTTATCCTCAAGCGTGAGATTGACGTAGCTTTGGAGGGTAGATCGAGCTCTAGGTGATGACACAATCGACCAATTCCACACTGCACTATGTCACTCTCCTCTAGGGGATTATTACCTCTTAATTTGGTTTTGATGCTAAGCAGGGGAGTTTTTTTTTGGGGGGAGGCGGGTGATGGGAGCAGAGCTACTTAAAGGGAGTTAAAATTTTCTAGTAATGTAGGACCCATATGATGTATTCTATGACTTGTGTTGTTCCATATCCATTGACAATTGAGACTAATTGTTTTGACACTTTGACATGTCATTCATTTTTGTTCTTGCTTATGATTTATCGGGTCTGTCGGAGCGGACGTGCTCCTGGTCAGGTGGCGGAGTGCACCTGGCCGAGATCCTAAGTACTGAGAGTAGTTAGGGGGAGCAATCGTTGTTAGCTAAGTTGGTGGTGGCACGATGGTGGCGAGAGGATTTAGAGTGGTTCGGGCCGCCGGAGCGTAATACCCTACGTCCACTGTGGGTGTGTTCTTGTATTTCGTGGGCCTTCAGAGGAGTCTCTGAGCCTGTCTGGGTCTGTCCTTCTGTGTTGCGTATGCCTCCCCTTTTATAGCCCAAGGGGGGCATGTACATGGTGGCCGGGCCCGGCAGGTGGTCCCGGCCCATTTCCTCTATGCTACAATTCTATCCTGTGCCTGATGTCCAACGCTTCCATGCTTGGCGCCTGTACCGCCGTCGTGGCCTGGAGATCCGCCATATCGTCCTTCCTTACGCCGCCCTGTCCCATCGGCTGCTAAACCCGCTGATGGGTTTCAGAGGCCGAGGGACAGGCGATGCGCACGCGTGACAGGACGGGACACTCGTAGTAGCGTTGCGGCGCCGCTACCTAGTATTAGGCTGAGCGCGGCCGCCGCGCGTGGCGCGGCTCATGATGTGTACAGCGTACTTGTTTACTCAATATAGACCTCAGTGTAGCTGGGGAAATCAACTGTAGTGCCCTGTTATCGCCGCCGCGCCTTGGTAAGGCGCGCCCCTTTGCCTCGCCGCCGCCGCCTGCCAGCGGCGGTGCCAGCGGCGATGAGGGCACGCCCGTCTGACAGCGGCGGCGTCGGCGGGCAACGGGGGCACGCCCGTCTGACACTCGTGGTGTCAGCAGCATCGGGGCGTGCCAGCCTGACAGCGGCGGTGTCAGCGGCATCGGGGGCACGCCCGTCTGACACTCGTGGTGTCAGCAGCATCGGGGCGTGCCAGCCTGACAGCGGCGGTGTCAGCGGCATCGGGCACGCCCGCCTGCCCGCAATAAATGCGGCAGGTGGGCGAGGCGCCCGGTTGAAGGCCCCGCCACGCGCCCTGTGGGCACGTGGCAACGCGAGACCTTCCCGTGCCCTGTGGTCACGTGGCGGCCCTGGACCACCGAAGGCGCTGGCTCCGGACCTCCACGTGCTCTGCGGGCACGTGGCGCCCCCGGACCACCGAGGGCGCTGGCTCCGGACCTCCACGCACTTCTGCACGTGGCGGCCCCGGACCACCGAGGGCGCCGGCTCCGGACCTCCCCGTGCTCTGTGGGCACGAGGCGGCCCCGGACCACCGAAGGTACGGGCTGCGGCCCGAGAGGTCCGGACCTCTCCTCGCGTGGCTGGGGGAGGCTCGGTCCTCGAAGGAGGTCCGGGGCCTCCCCTGTGGGCCGGGTGCGTGGCCCTAGCTTTCCCAAAGAGTGGGCCGGGCCCATCTGTATGCGGCCTTAGGCCCTCCTTGTACTGCAGTAGTTACCTCCCTTAGTGATCTTCGTCTAGTGTAAGCGGGTACCCGGTTAGCTGGGTACCGACAGGGTCCATGTGTGATTTTCTGTGAGCTGTGTGTCTTGGTGAACTTTGAGCTTTATTTGTTTAAATTATGTCCTTTACTTTGAGAAAATGCATATAGTATCATATTAATATGCACTTTACTCTTTAATTGTCATCAATTACCAAAAAGATAAAAATTGTGAGAAACATAGCCCATGTATTAGTTTTGAGGATTGCCGATAACACTAATTGTGTTACTAATAATGAGTTTAAGACTTGAAAAAATTATTTAATCTAAAATCTCATTGGTTATTGTCTTATTGATGATTGGAGATCCCTTAAAGCGCTAGAAAGTCAAAAGGAGGCCACTTAGAGATTAATTACTGATTTTGTAGATAGCCATACTAGCTATCAAGAGGGGTGGAGGTTAGTACCTTACTTGGTCTCAAGTAAGATTGGACCACTCGTGGTTCTAGCATGACATTGACAAACCAGCCACGATGGTGGTGCTTCATCACACCAACCACTGTTCACTCCTGAGTACTACGTCAGAGGTACGTCGCACGGTTTTGATAGACATGTAGGACCATCGGCATTTGCGCACTTCACCAACGATAACATGGGGTCATCAACTCCGGTATGGAGGGGATGAACCTTCATGGTCAGTATGACCCAAGGATGTACGAGGAGGTGGAGAACATCAGCCGACTTACCACCGAGATGGAACACCGATTGCACGTCAACAACAACATTCTTTGGGAGATGAGAGAAATGGTGAACACCAGCACCAACGAGGCCCATGAGTTGTACGACCACTTCTACGACCAGCACCCCTAGCTTCATTAAAGCTTGGGGGATGGTAAATCACTGACAACATGGGCATGCCTCCTCAACTCCTCCTGACTCATAGTAAGATCCCCCATGCCTCTCTCTCTTGTAGTTAGACAGACAAACAGACCTAGTCCTACCGTCCTACCTCCGAAAGACCGGTGAAGTGAGCCCACCTTAGAAGTAGAATAACAATAGTAATAACTCTAAAAGGTGTGAATAAAATCAACTCCCACCTTTGACATGCTACCTTCATTGTTGAAATGATGAATAGTTGCTCTATTATGCTCTTGATTAGTTGTCTATGCAATGACCATACTTAGCTTAATTTCGAGCTTGTGTGTATAATAAGAAAACCTGACATTTTACTTTGTGGATGTGATTTGCATAACCTTGTCTAAGTTGTTGTGAGAAATGATATGACTAAGTGAAGGGCCAGCTCTTGCATTTTCTTACTAAGGTAAACATCTCAGATTTATTCTTTTGAAAAAATAAAATGCAGTTCCCCCTTTGGTTTAAATACCTACTAGAACCTAACACAATGAAAATAACTGAGCCGCTCTTATAGAGGGTTATTGAATGCTGACTTCGCGGGTTGTCAGATTGATCGCAAGTCTACTTCAAGCATCTGCCAGTTCCTTGGGTCTTCTTTGGTTTCTTGGTCCTCATGCAATCAGTCTAGCATAGCCCAATTCACAACAGAAGCCAAATACGTTGCTGCCGCTAGTTGCTGCTCCCAGCTGCTTTGGATGAAAGACACCTGAGAGACTTTGGCCTTGAGTTTGGGAGGATCCCTCTCTTATTAGTAGATTCTATCTCCGCTAGTGTTGCTAAGAACCCGTCCCGCATTCCAAGACTAAGCATATAGATGTGAGGTTCCATTTTTTGAGAGATCACTATGAGAAGGGAGGTATAGACTCGATCCATGTAGAAACCCAAAATCAGTTGCCCGATATCTTCACCAAGCCTCTAGATCCCAGCGCCTTTGCTTGCTTGTGTGGGAAGCTTGGTGTTTGTTACCCCATTTAGCTTGGGGTAGCTTTGTTGTAGTTTAGGTTTGTTTTGTTCTTTCTTTGCTTCTTTCTACATTTTGTATTATATCATGCATTGTATTGTATCATATGCATTTCCACTTACACTAGCACTAGAGCTCATTTTGAATGACTAGTTAGTACCTGCTTGTGCTTGATTGTACAGTTGCTTGCTTGATCATGGTTGGCTAAGCTCTCTTGAGTCAGTTGAATAATAATTGTGAGCTAAGTCTTTTCCTTTCCTGAAAATCAAAAACATGATCACCACTTGACTTGGCTACTAGCATGTGAAGGAATGTTGAATGCTTATGCTATCTTTACATGCTTGGATATGCTAGTTGTATGTCTTTGCTAAGTTAATGTCTAAGCTTTTATGACACCTTGCTTAAGTTGAAATCTGAATTAATTCTTCCAAGTGGTGTCTCCTGTGCTGAAATGAAAAGATCCAGGTGGGTTTTCTTCTCACACTGACTCAGTTCGAGACAGCTTGGCTTTGCACTGGCAAGAACTTGGACTAAGCTGTGAATGTCCAAAACCTTGTCTTAAGCTTCTGATAGTTCTTTAACCTAGGCTTGGCATTGGTTGGTAAGAAGTGTCTAGACAAGTAAATAACCCATGGCACCTAACTAGAACTTGCTTGTGTATTATAGGTGTTCATTTGATCAACCTGAAAAATGTAAGTCTTTGAAATGCTTGTGGCTCGTTGTATATGCTTTGGTTGAGAGTAGCACACCTTGTATGCATTGCTAGCATCTTGTTGTTCATGCCTATCCTGCTAGATGCTATTCATGTTGGTGATGCTTTCTTTTAAACAATCCTGAAAAACATGCTTGATCTTGATTTGTGTAAGATAGATTCATTTGAGTTTGTTGCATGCCTCTTTGTCCTCAATTGCTCTGTATGCTAGAACTTGTAACTACTAGCTTTCCATCCCTTTTGAGCTCTTTCTGGTACACTCCTTGCATTTCATGGCAAGGGAGAGTTGTCTAGTTCAGGAGGAGTGTCTCCTTGGTTCTTGATGTGTTCATTGTCACCAAGGGGGAGAAATTTTGGAGATCTAGTTGAGAGGGAGCGTTGCATTTATTTAACTTTTGTGAGGATGCATTTCAGGGGAGTTTGAGCTATTAGCATGATCTTGCATCGGTGTGTTGAGCCTTTGCCTCTTTCTGGAGGACCGATGCTTTGCCTAAGCGTGGCTATGTTGAACCGTTTTGCCTCATTCTTGAGGGGTCATGCTTTAGTTTGATCGACTTCATTGAGAGGTTTTCCTTGTCTTAGGGCGTGGATCTTTGGCTTTGATTTTGTTGCCTCAGCTTGCCCGTCTTTGCTTGTGTTTGGCTTTTGGGCATTTTGAGCAACTTTCTTCTTTTCTTCTTTCATTTATGTTTTACATTTTCTTCTTGTCTTTGTTCTATTTCAGGTTCCAGGTTAGTGTGTTGATAATGCACTCATCAAGGGGGATATTGAAAGCAAATGGACCAGCATCATTGCTCTCCCGATGTGATGAGTGATTGTCAACGAGCTCAAAGACCTCCGATGGACAGGAGGCCCTCCGATGGACTAGAGGTAGATGATGAAGTCCTGGATGGACAAGGGGAAAGTCCTCCAGTGGACCGGAGGCACAAGACTCTACGTCAGTCAGCCATGGGAGTTCGGTACACGGAGGAGTGGAATAGCCACAGGCAGCTCTGATGGACTGTAGAAGCCGGACATGACTATGGTGCTCCAAACCGAGTGTATGGTGCGAAGGCGTGCGAGGGAGGCTTTGGCGGCTTCGGCTCAAAATTGCCACCCAAGTTCAAATGACTTGGTGAGTTGGGCTACGACTCGCCAAGATAGAAGAAATAGGCCAAACCCTGGCCTAGATGAAGACTCATAAAGTTTTCCGATTTCTAACTTCAAAACCGTGGGTAGATATTGGATTATTGACTATGTGGCGTGCATCCAAGCAAGGCGTGGAGAAGAGGAAGATCGAAGCGTCATCGCAGTCATGTGATTGTATATCTTACATTTCAGCCCATCTGGGCATTTTTAATATAGGGGTCTTAGTGTAAATATGCCTCGTTAGGCCCGTGATATAAATAGGGACATAGGCTAGTCATTAAGGCCATTTCTAGGAGTTTCTAAACCCTAGGCTTAGCAATTCCAATCAGCCAAGTGCCTAAGAGATCAAAAGATGCTTATAGTGTAGGATTTGGTCCCCTAGCTCTAGCCTTTTGCATTATTGGGAGGATGATGGGTGGTATGATGTATGAATCCATGCAAGAACTTGATTTGAGCAATAAATCCAGCAACTTTTGTCCTCAATTCGAGTTCATGTGTGCAACCCCCTTTTCCCTTCTCCTCTAGTTTGGTTTTTGGTTGATTCTCAATGGTTTTTGGTGTTTTGCTTTGCCTATGAGATTTTTTTTCTCTTTTGCTGCTTTGGACTTGCAAGGATGTGGAGATTATGACTTAGATCATCTCAATCCCTCAGGATTTCCACGAGCAAGTCATTCTTGAGTTTTCTCCTTTCTTGCCCAAAGGTTCCCTCTTCGTGAGATATGAAATTCTTGTTAATCCCGTGATATTTTCAATAGGTCTTGTGGGAATAGCTTTGGAATGGCGTTAGGATAGGCTGTGTCAAATCTCATGGAGATTGGAGTAGGTTTGGTCAAGTTTTGAGTTTGGGAGTTCAAGAACCAGGGTTGAATCTGACATCACCGGATTTTCTGGTTCAAGCGACGACGTGCACTGGAACATCTGGTAGCTGTGCTTGGGTCTATGTGATGCCCCCAGCATCTCAAAAGCCTTTACACGCGATTAGATTAGCGTTAATCATGGATTTGGACTTAACCCTGCTTAGAAATGAACAATAACTGGACCAACAATTCACTAAGTCAAAAATTTTCAAGTTGAGCATGCAAAACCTTGCGACGCTTGGTTGAGTAGTTAAACATTTATACATTTTCGTGCAAGACATCAAATACAAAAGTTTTAGTTCAAGATGTTGCCTTCAAATATGTTATTTTGACCATTTTCAAAATCAGATGTTAAGGGGCCCGAAAGTTCAAACCAAACCCAGTTAGCCAACACTCAGGAAATTTTGCTAAGTCTAGGGTTGACACTCTTTCCTAAATTTCATTCCGAAATTACTTTCGATTTGATCATACAACTTCAAAATCTTCCTTTCTATGAAATGAAATTAAACTCATCACTTTCCAAATGCACTAGGCCTTGATCTCATTGGACTTCATTTGATACCCCAAAGCTTGAAAACAAGAAAGACTCCACATAAATTGAAACTGCAGTTTTACCAAACCTTGAATACAAAAGTGCTTGTAGTTCAAAATATAACATGATCTAGTCTAAACTTTCTATGACAAACTTGTGGGAAATTTCATGTTGAATAACTTTGGTATTATGTGTTTTGACATGAATGAGGGTTTACATAACGTTTTGGGCTATATTCTCCAAAGTGTGGAATCTGTTAGAAACAGACTTGTTTGATAAATTCAAATTTTTGTGAAACAAAAGTCATGATCATACAAAACTCTATATAATAAAGTTCTAGGTCATGAAAATATGAACAACATTGGTATAAAACATATTGTATGAAAGTGACCCTAAAATAGACTTTTGGAATTTCTAAACTGAAAGGGTCTGTTGGTCAAACTGGAGTCAGCAGGTTAAATTCAAATTTAAATTATATTTAAACTTGGAATCTGGTATTAGTCCTTTTGACAAATTTGTATATATCAAAAGGTACAACATTTCATTCAATTGGGTGCTTTTCAAATTCGGCTCCTACATTGGTCAAATTGGCAAAATTCAGAAACTTGGTTAGTTGGTCAAACCCCATTTTTCATTTTTCGGGATTTTCATTTTCTTATGAGTCTATGACACGTGGGGCCCACATGTCGGGTTCCCGCCCGGGGCTCGGATGACGACATCCCCGCGGGTCCCACCTCTCCGTCGCTTCGTACACCCGGTTCACCGGTCCACCGCACCCCGGCCCCACCTGCCATTGGAACCGGGCCTATGGACTTAGTCCACCGCGCGCCCATCTTCTTCCACCTCCCCTCCCGCTCGCCCAAGCGGCGGCCGCGCCCTGACGTGCCGCGCCATGGACGCCAGCGCGCCCGGCCTCGCCCCTCTTCACCTAGACGAGAATCCGTCCCCAGCTCCCCCTCCACTCACCTGCGCGCTCGCCCACTTCCCCTGCCTCTCCTCGGCATCTCCCCTGGCTTTCCTTGCCTCCCTGCACGCCAGAGCGCACAGCCGCCATTGGAGGCCACGGCGAGCTCCGCCTGGGCACTGCCCTCGCCTCCTCCCACCAACCCGTTGAGCGCACTCCGGTTCCGTCACCATTCTCCACCGTGTAGGCCGGTTCCTGGAGCTTGCACCCGCCTCCAACCCCCATCCCCACGGACGCCACCGAACGCCGCCTCCGCACGGTCGACGCCACCGTGGAGAGCCACCATAGAGCCATCCCCCGCGCCTCCAACCCCCTACGTCGGACTCGTCATGCCACCGCGCTGCTCGCGCGCTGCCCCGGGTCGCCGTTCCCCCACTCCTCCACCAAATCGAGCCGCCGCCACCAAACCCGTGGCCGCCGCGGACCTTCCCGGTTCGCCGGCGTTCCCAGCCCGCTCCGGGCACCTTTCGCGACGCCGCCTTGGGTTAAAGAAGTCCCGTCACCGGGAACACGTCCTGGGACCTACGCGGCTCCAAGTCGCCGCCTCCACGCGCCGGCACCGCCGTCGGAATGCGAGGCTGCGCCGCGCCCCCTCCCTGTCCAGAGGTAGAAGAAGGGGCTGGCAACTTTTAGATCCAGCCCCTCAGCTTTTCGTTTTTTCGTTTAAGTCCAGCGAACAGTGGTATGAGTCTTGGTTATTTCGCAAGTTAGCCCCAGCAGTTTACAGTTAATAACGAAAATGACCCTAGATCTGTGGTTTTTCATCTAAATAATTATTAATTCGGCTGAAAATTTGAAAATTCATAATAAATCAAATAAAAATCAAAAAAATACAAACCTTGTTGCATTGTACTCCTCTTATGTAGATCTACAGAATGGATATGATGGTTGGGCATGAAAAGACATTTTCCCCTGATATTGTGCATGCATGAAAAACCTTAATAAATAGGAAATGTGGGTTAAATGAGCTTAAAAAATTATGAAATTTGGGCAGAGGCATTGATAGCATGTGTAGGCTCTGTATAAATTCTGGTAGCCCTAGCATTGACTGATTAATTACTATTTTGCCCTTGTCTTGTATTTAAGCATATATTTAATTTAAAAAAAGGGGGTTGCTATGGTGAAAAATGCTCCAGGTGACTTCAGGGGCTTGGTATGAGCTCTAGGTTATGACCATAACTCACTGTTAGGGTAGGAGGTTGTGCATGTCAAGAGTAGGCACTGATTTGAAAATTGTAGAAATAATGCATATTTAATTGAATAATAGAAAAATGTGGGACCAGAATATTTAATAAAAGCCACAATAGATCATATCTGATACATAGGGGTAAGTGAGTCTTAGTAACTGAATTGGGGTACAATGTAATTCTTAACTACTGTTTTGAAATACATATGGGAATGCTAAGTCGGCTATATAGAAAATATATGTCTAAATAAACCTTGGTCTTCTTACGCTAAACAAGCTTTGGTCGTTTGACGAGCATGAATGATAAAACACTAAGTGCCCCTTGTTATTATATGTGGTAGATGTTAACTTTAGATGTTGGCTTGTGCGATTTCTTAGCACTAAACAAATTTTGCCTCAACATGCATAACTATATTCCATAAATCACGATTCACCGCATCGCATCTGCATCATAAGCAAGCATTGCACTAATACATGCTCAAATTGCACTATGTCATGCATATAGATCCCGCGAGCAAAGGACACCCGCCGGACCAACCAATCGTAGAAGAGCCCGAGGAGGAGCTGCACCAGGAGCCGGAAGACCAGCAGTAGGGGCCCGACTTCGCTCAGGAGGGAGCTACTAACCCTAGTGAGGAAGGTAGGCAGGACCATGAATTTCCCAGCGAATATAATAATTGATTGTTCGATTACGCATCCGCATTAGGAGTTGGTTGAAAACCCTTGCATTAGATTCCCTGGCCGCCCTGGCCCTAGCACCTATATCTAGAGTTCGTAGGACGAGTTGCCTAGAATTGCTAGGTGCGAGTAGACACGAGTGAAAGGAGTCACTCATCGCGTAGGTGATTTCAAAGATTACAAAACTTTTACTATTGGGAAAGTAATATTATGCTCATGATTTAAATGGAGACCGGGCGGAGAATAATCTTATTTTGTGGTATGCGTTGTTGTATCATTTGGCTCCGCCCGAGTCGTTTAAGGCCCGTCCGCTGTTCGCCTGCTGTTCGGCATAACATTGCTAGAGTGCTTAACCGGAGAATGGGACCGGTAAAGTCTTTTCTGGCCTTGTCCGAAGCACAGAGACACGTAACTACCCGCTGGTTGAGAGGAAGGTGGCCCGGGGGAGCTTGGTACTCATGGCGGGGAGACCGAGATGTCGGCAGGCTCGTCATGGGGGCACAACCCGGGGGCTAGGCGGGAGTGAATCGAACTTGGGACGAGGCAGGTTAAGATCGGGACTATATGTGGGAATGCGATGGCCAGTAAGCATATACCCCTGGCATGATAGTTATTCCCGGGAATTAAAATCGATTCGAATCGCTGATGCCCACTAGGTGTGGGAATGCCAATAACACTGTCGGGCAACGTAGTAACTACTTGAATATATTATATCTGTTACTCATGTTTTCAAATACTACATGTTTGTATTGTATTGTTTACATTTCTACAAGTTATTATTATGGAGTTATATGCTAATGATGAGACTCGTTACTTTATGATATTATGTCTCTGTTTAAAATCTATGGCTAAGGATCCACGTGATAGTAAGCAAGCTTCGCGTCAGCCGTAAGCCATTCGATTAAGTCCTACTGAGTAATTAGTACTCAGGGTTTGCCCCCACCTTTTGAGAACAGGTACCGACGACATCTAGACAAGTGCCTGTAGGAGGGTAGTCTCGGTGGGTTCGGTGTCGCCCGCCTCGATCATCGTTGCATGAAGACTACTAAAGTATTTTGTTTCCGCGGTGAAATGTTTTCGAATTCGCTTCCGCTATCTGATTCAAATTTGCCTATTGTATGGCATTATGTTGAAACCTATATCTTTATTTCGAACTGGTTTGTAAAATAAGTTTATATATGCTATATTCAACTGCCTGAGATGATGTATCTGTTGTGGCTCCATCGTGGGCTGGATGTGTATGATGTCGGTTCCTCTGGGAAAAGGTAATATCGGGAGCCGAATGACTCTCGACGGACGACCGGGTTTAGTTCGGTCTAAGTGCACTGCAAGCCAGAGGTGGCAGGTGTGCTTAGCCCGGATTAAATCGGCGGTTCCGCCACTGTCTAGCTCACCGAACATCCGGTGATACCCACTGGAACATCCGGTGTCTCCTACCGAAACATCACGAACCGAGCCACCCATTCTCCTTCCCTGTTCGCGTGCCGCGAGCACCGTGTCATGGACAAGCTATTATCGTTGCCGTAACAGGGGACACCCGTACCTGCGCAAGCCCACGCCTTGCTACCTAGTTCCCGTGTGTGGCTTTTGAGCTAGGTCCGTCCCGTCACCGCGTGCACCCCAGCCCGTTACTGCCGCCTCCATGGTTGGGTACGCCCATGGCTGTGAGTTGTTTGCGCTAGCAAGAGCTGACGCCACGACTGGGTTAAGCCCGTGCTCTCGCGCACGCACTCCGTGACATGTGGACGCTAGTCCGCTGGACGCGTGAAAGGACCTTGATGTCACCAAGAGGGGGGGTGAATAGGCGTAACTGGAAAATTACACTACTTAAAAACACACTGTTAGTCTCAACACCGGATAGTCCGGTCTCTCCTACCGGAAAGTCCGGTATAACCAGATAGTCCGGTGAGGCTCACCGGATAGTCCGGTGTCACACAGAGACTAAGCCCTACGAAAGTAAATGCGCAAGTAAATACTTATTTGGCTATTTGGAGTTGTGTAAAATGTTTCTAAGGTAATGTTGAGCTCAGCAACACTTAATCCCTGCACTCACAAAGATAACTTGCACACGAATAATAATGATAGCGAAAGCAATAATATAATGCAAGTAAAAGAAGCAACCACAAGCACAAATCTTGGGTCTCCCAGCAGGGGCACACCACACATAACAAGAGATTTTATTCCCGAGGTCCGGGCACACCCGCAAGTGTCCGTATGTCCTCGTTGAGGCGCCCACCAAGAGCTTTAGTCTTTTTCAACTCACGACCTCCCCTTCACAACCACCAAGGCTATGAAGGTGCCCACTGCAAATACTCCGAAGAGCGGAGGTAATCACCTACAAGAGAAGTGGCACTCACAAGCCGAGTGCCCTTTGGGTCGTTCTCACCGTCTAGGAGGAAACCTCCAAGATTAACAAAAATGCTTCCTGGAAATGCTTGCCAACTGTGCTCAGAAGCTAGGTGCTCACAATGTATCTCACACAATCTCACAAATCCTCTCCCAACTCAAGAATCTCACAAATTTAGCTCAATCTCACAAAGAGAGTGTTGGGGAGGTGTTGCTAAGAGCCTATGTATGAATATGGATATGGAGGGAAGCAGCAGCCCCAACTAAAAGTGAGTGGAGGGTATAAATACCCACCCACATAAAACTAGCCGTTGGCCTGTGTCAGACCATCACCGGACAGTCCGGTGTGCCCTACCGGATAGTTCGGTAGAGGCAGACTAGCCGTTGGATCTCAAACCCCCTCTATCGGACAGTCCGGTAGAGGTCACCGGACAGTCCGGTGAGGCTCCGGTGAGGCGTTCCCTTACCAGAAGGCTAAGGCACTGAGCCTAGGTCACTATATGAGCAAAGTGTAGGTGTTGTCTCCATTATAAATACACCTAACTAGGAGATGAAATCACAAAGAAAAGGTCAGAGAGATCACTCTAGACTCTGGGCTCAGCCTTCACCAGATAGTCCGGTGAGGCTTATCGGACAATCCGGTGAGCCCACTCTCAGCACAAGAACAACTCACGAGGTGTGTTTTGGCTCGACACTCTCTGAACTAGCTGTGAGCACATGTTGACTAGAGACTTCTGAGCTTCGCTTTCCTCTTGATAGTACGGCATACCTATACTCAAGATAAATATAAATCTAGATGAAATCCACTTGAGTCTTGTCTTGATGAATAATGCTGTCTTGAAATATATCAACAGAGAGAAATAGCTAAGCTGAGCTTATTTCTTTGTGAGAAATCCTCTTTGAGCTAAATAGTTGGACTTCAATTTAGAAAACCTCTTTAATAGGTAGATGGAGCATATTTGCTCATTGTCCGTTCATTTAATTTTTCTTGATCATTATTGGCTTTAATATGCAATAGAGTGTCTTCATGATCAGCCACTTGTTATATATGAGAAATCCAATTAGGGTAGTGACGTCCAAATGGAAGAGATACAATTTAAAGTCACTTTTCTCAATATGAAAGTCAAGTGGCTCAAAGTGCATCAATAGTAGAAAACCAGTGAAATCCCGCACTGAGGCAATAGATGTTCTTTAATAATCCGTTAATCATACCATGAGTGTAGTATTAATTCAATATGCTTGACTCCCAACTCATGAGAGTATTCATGCTTGACCATGAGATATGTATATCATAGTTTACTCTTTTACATTTTGACGTTATGAATAAACCTGTGAAACCGGTCAAGTGACTCCACAAAGTAGTTAGACCTTTAATCACGTTGTCACTCAATACACCAAAACCACCAAGGAGGCTTGCTGCACTTACAACTGCAGACGCCATCAGTTGGACTGGTGTGCGGTCATCGATGTGGAT
Source organism: Paspalum vaginatum (assembly GCA_030272315.1). Classification (NCBI taxonomy): domain Eukaryota; kingdom Viridiplantae; phylum Streptophyta; class Magnoliopsida; order Poales; family Poaceae; genus Paspalum; species Paspalum vaginatum. Next base: position 14,057,821 of record CM059013.1, on the reverse strand, counting down.
CATTCTAGTCTAGCGCTGCTGAGACAGAGCTTTGTGCTAGATCCATCGCACCGTCACGGTTGGACTCATTGTGAGTTCGCGCACCTTCGTCCATGCCGTTAGGTGCCTTGCGCTCATGGCCGCGCATGCTCGACCCACGTGTGGCGGTTTCCATGTCCCTTCCCATCGGACAAGCAGCCATCCTTGAAGAGTCAGCCTTTGAGCCACGATGTTTGCAGGACAGGGAGTCACGCGTTCGCGCATTGCCGGTGCCGTGTCAAGCGCAGCCTACGAGGAGAGCCTTGGAGGCATTTCACCAAATACCTGAAGTGCAGGGTGGAGGAAGGAGGAGAGGAGAAGGTGGGCCGTCGCCTTCCAGCCCATAACCAGATCCTGCAGGCCTCGCTCATGTGAGAGAAAAGGGAGACCGGGCTACCTCTCGGCCCAAGAAGCGTTGTGGGCCACCAGGAGGTAAGAGAGAGGTAGACAAAGCACGGGCCGCCATTTGGCCCAAGGCAGCAGCCATAACCCACGGGCCACGCTAGGGAGGAAGTTGAGCAGACGAAATTCGGCCCAAACACGAGCACTTCCTAGAACTTAGAAAATTCATAACATATTCATACGAAGTCGGAATATTCTGAAACTAGATCCTGAAATCATATAAAATCAAATTCTACCACCTAGAACTCGTATCATTTGCTTGGTGTTGCCTCTTCTTGCATTTTATTTGAGTCTTCATATTAGTCCTTATACGAATCTAATTATAATCTAGACCCGGAGGCCAAGGAGGGAGACTCGGAGGACCCCGACTACGCTTGAGCTCGAGAGCGATTAGCTCTGCTCTAGGTCACCATTCAGACACTCCTCCGCTTCTATTCCTATAGACACGCATAAATGCTCTGCTGCTTTTTTTATATTTATGCTTGACATGATAACCTAAAATTAGGGAGCCTACTTCCACTTAGCCACATTTACATTGCTCGCTATACTAACACTATGAAACTAATTACTACAACTAAGTAAAATGAACATGATGTGAGATTAGGTGATGTGATGGTGGGATGTGATCGCTCTTGACGTGTGTGAAGTGGGTCGTTTGAGAGCGAGGTGGTGTGTGAGATGGGATTAGCGGGAGTCGACAACCTGACTTGTATGGGAAAGATTAGAACTCTCTTCAAAGTGGAGAGATAGGTGTTTGAAGGTGTGTGCGACCCACCGCCAGAGGGTGTCAACAGACCTTTGGAAGACTAGCTCTCGCTAATTAAGGACCGAGTAGGGGTGATAGCACCTTGGAATGAACATGCATGCCATAAGCCGCATGGGTAATGGCCTAGGATGTGACCTCCTCCGAAGGGCACCAGGACGGTAGGCGTAACGCGATAGTGATAGGGGCGATGACGGTTGCATGACAATCTCTTGTCCCCAATAGAATCGACCTGTGGGGCCCAGACAATCAAGTTCATAGTTCCGTGAGTGTGATGGATCTTGTATCCGTACAATTTCTAGCTCGGGAAAGCAGGATGGTGCCTGGAAGGGGGAAACTCACTCATAGGTGTTGTTGGCCAGGGGCAGCAGACGCACTGCCCCCATTCCACTTCATTTAATGAAGTCTTGATCTTTTTCCTCTCCACGCCTTCATCCGATGTGTTCCACGTGGCCAGTAGTCCAATCCGCATTTGCACCCCGGTTTTGAAGTTAGAAACCAGAAAACTTTAGGAAGTCTCCGCCTGAGCTGGGTTTGGCCCACTTCTTCTATCTTGCTGAGTCTTGTCCCAACTCACCAAGTCATTTGAACTTGGGTGGCAGTTTTGAGCCGAAGCCGCCAAAGCCTCCCTCGCACGTCTTCGCGCCATGCACTCGAATTGGTGCATCATGGTCATGTCCGGCTTCTCCTATCCATCGGAGCTACCTCACGGTCCATTAGAGGACTTACACTGCAGTCGCTATTCTGCCCCTCTGTGTACCGAACTTCCATGGCCAACCGACACTGAGACTTGTCTCTTTTCCATCAGAGGTCTTTTGCCCCAGTCCATCTGAGTCTTCTTGTTCTACCTCCAGTTCATCAGAGGGCCTCCTGTCGATCAAAGGACTTGTACTCCATTGACAACCACTCATCACACCGGGAGAGCAACGAGGCCGGTCCATTGGCTCAAACTTTGATCTGCAAGCTCTTTCGCAGCTTATATCTTATGAATGTTCTTATCATGATTGTTTTGGATCCAATTAGAGCTAAATTAGACACCGATTAATACCCTTTGATCAGATGTTCTAGTTGTGCTCTAATTGCTTATCTTCTAACTTGATTTTGATTAGGTATAGATTAGAAATACATTAAAAGTAGATTGATAGATTAAATATTCTTTTGATCTTTAGTTTAATTTAAATCCTAAACCATAAACCCTAAATCTTAAGTTTACCTTAAGTTTGGGATAGTTCATTCTCTACTAGTCATTTTTACAAATTGACAAACCCATAGTAGTCATCATGGGATAGGCTACACTGATACTGTCATTTGCTGTATAAGGTTTGACGTGATAATGTGCAGTCAACAGTTTAGAGAATAGAATAGGGAAAAACTGTGAGTGGTAGGATATAGGGTGTGTTTGAATACTAGGAATTAAAGTTTAGCCACTAAAGTTTATTCCATTTGCATCCAAACAGGACAGCTAATAAGCGAGCTAAACTTTAGCTAACCCTTAAACTAACCATTAATCCAAAAAAGTGAGTTAAAGTGAGCTAATGTCAATTCTTAGTATAATTAATGGATCACCTAACTATTAGCCCATATTATCCAAACACCCTATGGACAATGGTTAATGAAGTAAACTTTAACAAGCTAATTTTAGATAAAGCTAAGCCTAGTGTATTCAAACAGACCCATATTCTATCTATATGTCCGTCCTTATTTTTCCACTGTATCCGTATCCCAATTATTTTTCCATCCCATCCAAACGCAACAAAAATGCCATTTTGCCATCGTGGGAAATGGGCTTCGCCACAATGCCATCGTTGAGATGTGTTTCGCTATTTGTCAATTATGAAACGATGCACAGTAACTAAAATACCTTTTCGGGGTAAAATAAAGGATATGAAGTATTTTGGTGCCTAAACTACGCTTTCTACCTCTCACCTTGTCTTCTCCGTCTCGTCTCATCCGCGAGAGGCTGAGAGCGGCATGGTCAAGTCGCGCCTCGACGGCCCCATTCTTCCTCAGCGTCGTCGCCGCCGCCGACATCCAACCCCGCCGCCACTCGCTCCACGGCAGGAGGCTCGTCGCTGCAGAGCGGGTGGCGGCAGGGTTGGGAGCTGCCGCCGGCGGGTCATGGTGTCGCGGGGCACAGAGCAGTGCTGCGGGCGGCTAGTGGTGGCGGAGCGGGTGGTGGCGGGGTGGAGCAGCAGCGGGACTGACGGGGTTGGATGCCGGTGGCGGTGGGGTGGAGGGGCTGCACTAAGAGAGAATAGAGTCAGCGCGGCGTGACTCGACCGTGCTGGCTCGCTCTCGGCCTCGCCCAGACAACGAATGAGATGAGAAGATAAGGTGAGGGGTAGAACAGGTAGTTCAGACACCAAAATATTTATCCTTTATTTTACCCAAAAAGATATTTTAGCAACCGTGCATCGTTACATAGAGGCCAAATAGCAAACCCATCTTCACCATAGCGCTGTGGCGAAGCCCTCACCCCATTGCAAAATGACATTTTTCTCATCCAAACGCACATAAGTTGGAGAAAAACGCGATTTCGCCATCATCGGAAGTGGGTTTTGCCGAAATGCCATCTCGCTAATGGGTTTCGCCATTTTGCTATTATGAAACCGAACCCAACCACTAAAATGCTTTTTGGAGATAAAATAATAGATGGACAATAATTGGATGGATGGACTGACCATTATACTCCTGCATTATCCTGTCCTCTCTCATCCCGCTCGGCCTAGGAGACGGGGACAGACCGAGCGCGAGCGCCGCCGCTGCCGCTCCACCCCGCCGCCGGCGTTCGCTGTTGCTCCCCCCGCACCGCCGCTGCTCCTCCCGCGCCGTCGTTGCTGCTCCCCCCGCGCCGCCGCCGTCGCTCCAGTCAAGCCGCCCCGCCACCACCAGCAGAGATGATGCAAGGGAGCTCTTCTTTAGGTGAATGTGGCTATGGTCCTAGTGGTCTACCTCCGATTTCTTGCCCCAAGTGTGGCAGTCAAGGTGGTGGATTGCAAGTCTTGAAAGAATGGGGGCAAGCCATTCTTCAAATGCGTGCGGAATGAAGAATTTGTGAGTAGTGTGTAGTGGTTATTTAGCTGTGAATGTTTTAAATCACTGTCAATTCATATGTGCTTTTGATGTGCATAGGTACCGGATAGATGCAATTTCTACAAGTGGATTGAACATTATGAGAAGATGATCAATGGCAAGGTTGAAGTAGAAAAAACGGGAGTAGCAGTGGAGCAATTGGCTTGATTGATGAGCCATATGAGATGGAGAAGTTGAAAGCCAAAATTGTTAATGATGGCAAGTTGGAGAGAGCTAAGAATGATAAGCTCATTAGATTGGTTGAGTGTCTGGTGGTGATAGGAATTATTTTAATTGTTTTTGTGTTTTTAGGTGTTGTAGCCATCATAGTTAAGTAGGAACCATATAATGTGGTTGTCTATGAAATGTTATGGTGATGTCATCTATGTAATTAGAAGCAAGAAAGCATGGCTTGCAGTGACATTATGGTACAATTGTTTGCTTGCAATGACATTATGGTGATGGCATAACAAGTGATATATAAATTGTTTGCACTTACATGATTTGCAAAAAAAAAAAAAGATTGACAGCATAACAACTGGTTTTTACAGAATTTTGACAACATAACGATTGAATAGTATTGAATTTTGACAGCATAACAGCAGGACATAAGCATAAGAGCATGAAAGTTCACATTTCACCAAGCTGGGTTCACATATCAAATACAACTAAACAGTCTGAGTTCACATCTAAGTTACATCTAAATAGGACTGAGTTCAACATCTCATGTTACAAGTAAATAGGACTGAGTTCACATCTCAGTTACAGCAAAAAGAGCTGAGTTCTCATCTCTCAATTACATCTTACTTGATCTAGCTTCCTAGGTGAGCTTTTTGGGCGGTGTCCTCTTGGCAGTCGATGGCAACTTCCTCGTAGTTTCCATAATAGGATAATCACATTTTTATATCAGAGTGATACAGATCCGTCCCTAAATGGGAGAGTGATACAGATCCGTCATAAATAGATCGGACAGCAAGGGGCGCAGCCCTGAAAATCTAAGCAGCGGAATATAAAATGTAGGCCCATCTCCCTCACGTCATAGTTGGGAAGTAGGTCGTAACGCTTACACGTTTTCAGACCAATATATGTCCATAGCACTGAGAAAGATAACAATAAAGCAAAGGTAAGTACATACGTATTCAGCAGCCCACCTTCCTCCAAAGGAATTTGGAGAAGGCTAACATTGTATGCAAGGATATATCTGGAGCTTAGAATAATTTTGTAGAAAAATACTTATATGCACTGGTTTATGATAATGGTCACGTTTTAACTTTTCTAAAAACTGAGTTTTTTTCAAAAAGTTTGCCACAGGACTTTCTGGTCCAAAGAGGTCCATAGCTTTCCAGCCAACACATTTTCCATACATCCAGCATCCTCTGCTGAACCAAAAACCATTTTTTATCCAATCGCAAATCATTTCCATTTTATTTTATGAAACCAGCGAACTGAAGAACCAAACCATAAATAATCCATACCAGTGGACTACGGACTATTCGAATAGATTTTACTCTTGTCAGAGGTTGTACTAATTTCCACAAGTTGGACTCAGCGGCACGTTACCATCGTAACTGCCCGAATTCCAAACCTAAGCCGTTGCCTTTGTTTTATCACCTAGCAGAACTTTAGGGGCTCGGGCATCCGAGCCACCCTCAGTACTCCGCGGTACTCCTGTTGCCACACCACCCATCCCCTAGCCCCTTGTGCGCCAGCACAGAATCTACTAGTCCTATCCACTCCGGCTCGGACCTGGCTCATGGCTTATACAGAACTAGTGGTTGTACTAAAAGAGTTAGGCAAGATGAAAATCATAACGGTCATTACGGAGAGCTAAGGTAGAACCATTCCAAGTTTTTAATGCCCGACAGCGCGATCAATCCACCTACCCGATATTCTCCACAAATCCCGGGATAAGGGGTAACCGCAGGTAGCTAATTTACCCATTCATACCCTGCCTTTATGGCTGTTTCGGCGCGTAGCCGTATTCCGACGAGGTCGGTTGCTGGGATTTTTTCCTATTTTATTTTAAAACCACACACATATCCACTTTCCTTTACCCTTCATATTCCACATTATTAAGCATCAAGATTATGATAGATAATTAAATGATTGATCCCACCTATGCGCGCTATATCTAAAATAAGCTTAGTTGGCTGTATATTTTGCTGGGTTATCTTAGCAAGCAAAACATGCAAGTTTTATGTGATTAACAGGCCAAGGGTTGTGTTCGCAAAACATAAGAAATTTATGCATCATGTGGGGATTCCAGTGGCCTTGCCTTTTCCTTTATCGAGGGGGTTGATATAACAGTTGCTGGACGTATTGGACTGCAGACCATCGCGTAGTATACCGCGAGGGGTGGGCCGAACGGACTCTTCGGTAAGGCCTAGTGCACAAACGAGGAATACACAAATCGATGCATAATATGAACTCAACAGGTTTGGTAGTGTAGAGCTTGGATTGCGGAGATGAGAGTCTACTGGGTTCTTACTGGTGGTATTACTGCGAGTTGTTGGGTGTAGCGAGTTTTCGGGCGAGTTGGCGGGCTCGGTAACGACACTTACGGAGACGCCAAGTTAGGGGTGGTGGACGCAAGATGCGGGGTCGACAACGCCGAAGGGGCGGCGGTCGCATGTTGGTGTTTTGGAGAAGATCTTTTTTGGAGTGGTGGAGAGATGAATGATGTTTAGATGATTTTCGGACACGCTAAGACAACTTACTTTAAGATTTACGTGGAATAGGAGATTAACAGCATCGATCGCTACGCTCACAATGTTTGTGGGACCGGTGCGAAGCACTGACTCGGCATACGACGGCGTCATTGTGGAATGACGGCGGCTTTTGGCCAAGACAAAAAAATTATGTGGAGTGTATGAGTAGGTAGAGCTTGATTTTAGATGATTTTAGGAGAAAGAATCATCCAAATCGGAGTTAGAACGAAGAAGATATGAATCTTCTATATTTCAAAAAAAGAAAAGGAAAAAGGGATATTTCTGGAATATTCTAAAAAACCCGAATATTTGGAAACCGGAGAATAAAATCGTGTTTTTGGATTCTGTAGGAACACAAAAATATTTCTAGACTGCTTGCGAGTAGAGTTTCAGGCGGGTGTCAACGGTACACGCCTACAGTGTCGAATGTGGAACCGGCTCATAGGTGGCTCCGAAAACTCCTAAAATCATGAAATTAATGTGAATGGTAGATATTGATTTTTGATGAATTTAGAAAGAAGAAACAATGTGGAACTCATATAGGTCGGGAAATTAATTCAGGGATAAATGAATAGAAAAAAAGAATGGTACAAGATTGGACCTGCTAGCTCGAATGACACATGATTAGTGATGCGCTAATCACCGGTGGCCTGGTGGTTGGTGTGGGAAAAATAATGGGTGAGTCTGCCTAGTCATTCACAGGAGAGGGGGCTGTTAGCAGAGGGGCACGAGTAGGCCCGAGCAACGCCTCTACTCGGCTGCTTGCCTCGCGCCGCCGAGAGCAACGGGCAGGGGCTCACCGGCGTTCAGCTCTGGTGGTTGTTAGCGTGGTGCAGGTGGTGGACGCGGAGGTGCTTGCCGCGGGCAGCCATTGGTGGCGGCGTAGGAGCTCGTGAGGAGCTCGATACAGGCAGAGAGAAGAGGGGAGCACGGGTTGTGCCCCAATGACGAGCCTGCCGACATCTCGGTCTCCCCGCCATGAGTACCAAGCTCCCCCGGGCCACCTTCCTCTCAACCAGCGGGTAGGAACGTGTCTCTGTGCTTCGGACGAGCCCAGGAAAGACTTCACCGGTCCCATTTTCCGGTTAAGCACTCTAGCAATGTTATGCCGACCAATAGGCGAACAACGGACGGACCTTAAACGACTCGGGCGGAGCCAAATGATACAACAACGCACACCACAAAATAAAATTATTCTCCGCCCAGGTCTTCATTTAAATCATGAGCATAATATTACTTCCTCCATAGTAAAAGTTTTTATGATTTTTGAAACCACCTACGCGACGAGTGACTCCATTCACTCGTGTCTACTCAAACCTAGCAATTCTAGGCAACTCGTCCTATGAACTCTAGGTATAGGTGCTAGGGCTAGGGCGGCCAGGGAGTCTAATGCAAGAGGTTTTCAATCAACTCCTAATGCGGATGCGTAATCATCAATCAAGATAATATTAGCTGGGAAATTCATGGTCCTGCCTACCTTTGCTTATTTTTATGAAACTAACAAACTAAATTAGGTTAGTTCGCCGGGTTGTGGGGATTTTGCCCCAGGCAACCCCTGAATCACTTGGACAACTCCTCCTTCCAAATACCACTTCAGAGGCCTCCAGGTGGTATTTGGGTCTTAGTTGGTCTTTTGGACACCATTGGTCGAAGTAGTTCCACGCACTTGCTTTGTGATTACGTATCTGCATTAAGCGTCACTGTATGAATGCCATACACGATGCAGCGAATGGGATGTACGAATATCAAGCACATGTTTGAGGAACCAATTCATAGATAGGCAGAAAGGCGATTGATAAACTACTTAAATAAGAGTACTTTTGTGGACGGGGAGTAAGCATACACTCATACAATCAGATGTTCACAAGGCAGCACATGGATCAAGCACATGATCAAGTATCAATTTAAATTGTCCTTAATCGTACCACATATAATAGCAAGGGGCGCTTAGTGATTTATCATTACATTCTTGTAAAATGACCAAAGCTTGTTTAGCGTAAGAAGACCAAAGTTTATTTAGACATCTATTTTATTGATTTAATCACCCTATCACTTGTCATTTTCAAAACACATAGCAAACAGCAAGCAAATCACACGAAACATTATCTCTAGGCTACATTGGATCAAATGAGTACGATATATTTCCTATGGATTTTTCTGGACAAGTTTGGTGTCATACTTTAAAACTACACTAAATACACACATAGGGGCAAAACAGTAATTCAGCCTTGCATACTAGGGTTTCCAAAAATCACCATAGATCCTAATCATCATATAAAAGTCACCGCCCAAGTTTCATAATTTTTGAAAGTGTTTAGCTTTAGTTTTGCTAATTATTTAGGAAAACATGATCAGCATGAAATCAGGGGTAAAATAGTCATTTCATGGATCACCCTATTTTCTACTCTGAAGATCTACTCATAAGCAATCCAACAAAACAAGTTTAACATTTTTATGATTTTTCTACAAATTTATAGAGCATTTCAATTTCATATGCATTTTAGAACAGTGGCAATAAAATACACAAAAATCCTTTCTAGAACCTAAACAGGACTAGGACATACCATGATTTTTCTTAGAATTTATTAAACATGCTAGGATCACTTTTTCCCTATTATTTAGTTAAACATGCATTAAATTGTCATTTTCAAATTACCATCAAAACTTGTCATGCACAATTTCAAATTTCATCATGGAGCTACATACATTACACATAACACACATAAAATCTAGAAAGTTATTTAGCGCAAACTTTATATAACAATCATTTTCCATGCTAATAAAAGGCCTAAAATACATGCTCCAGGGTAAATCAGTAAACATACAATCAATTCTAGGGCTACCAAAAATCACATAGGGTCTAGATACTCTAGTACAGGTTCTGTCCAAATTTCATAGCATTTGGAGCTCATCTAGACCACTTTTACCATTTAAGTTGATTAGCATGCATGCAACAAACCGAGGGTAAAACAGTCTTTTCACACAACCACCTCTTACCCAACCTGTAGATCTATTCACAAGGAATTACAATGCAACTGAGTTTGTCATTTTTGGATTTTTATTTAATTTCCTATGAATTTTCAAAGTTCACTGTCGAAATATTAAAAATAAAACGAAAATCACTCGACCCAGGGACCTCTAGCGCAATTAACCATAGACTCCAGGGGCTAGCTTGTAAGAGTACCAAGACACATGCTACAGCGCGCTGAGGTAAACAACGGAAAATGGAACAATGCAGGGGCTTAAGTGCAAGATCGACGGCTTTCTTCTACCTCTGGACAAGAACATGGCTGCGCGCAGGGAGGGGGAAAACCGGGGTCGCGCCGACGCCTGGAGGCGAGGTCTTGGAGCCGAGGAGGTCCGGGAGCGTGTTCCCGGCGTAGGTCTTCCTTTCCCCTAAGACGGCGTCGCGAGAGGAGCCCGGAGCGGGCGGGGAACGCCGGTGAACCGGGCGTGAGCTCGGAGGTCGCGTGCTTCAGGGTGGGAGCTTGATCTGCCGAACTGGAGAGGGGAATGGCGACGCCGCCTCGTGCTTTGGGTGCGCAGGAGTGTGGCGCAGCCGGAGGAGGGGTTCCGATGGCGTGGGGAGCAGCAGAGGAGCGGGCACGGCGAGCTCAAGCTTGGCCGGCCATGGTGGAGGCGCGCGCTGCCGTTGCTCGTGAGGGAGAGAGCGAAGGAGAGGGAGAGAGAGACCGGGAGCGAGCGCAGGAGGCCGCGAAGACGTCCAGGTGAAGCCGGGCGCGCCAGGGGAGCGATCCGCGGTGCGGCGAGTTGACCGTACGCCGCCGGCCACGCGGCGTGCGCCGGCAGCGCCGGCAGGCGCCGCTGACAGGTGGGACCCACCGGTCAGTGACTCCGGGGAAGCCAGGGAATTTCTGTGCTTTCTCCCTCACTGAAAAACGCATTTTTGGCCCATTTAGAAGCCGATTCTGGAGATATGCCCATTGGATGAAATGTTCAAATCTTTGAGATCTACAACTTTGTCAAAATGACAAAGTTCAAATTCTGGGTCTAAATATGATTTAAATTCAAATTTATCTAGCAGCCCTAAGTTTGGACAGAGAACTGTTTTCCTTAGAAAATTCAAATGTCCTATTTCTAGCCATTTTCTCCCAAAAGCCTTCTTGACAATGTTGTTCACAATTTCGTGGCCTACAACTTTCTAAATTGGACCTTTGCATGAAAAGGACTGTAGGTTATAGAAAAAGAAATATTTGTTGGTTGTGTTTCTTGTCTGACAGTAAAAGACCCTTTATGCTAAGTCCATTTTCTATCCAAGCTCCAATTAACAAAGTTGTTCATCACATCATGACCTATAGGTTTGGTATAAAATTTTTTGGCTAGATCATGATATATTTTAAACTACAATCACATTTATATTCAAAGGTTCGGTAAAACTGCAGTTTCAATTTATGTGGAGTCTTTCTTGTTTTCAAGCTTTGGAATATCAAATGAAGTCCAATGAGATCAAGGCCTAGTGCATTTGGAAAGTGATGAGTTTAATTTCATTTCATAGAAAGGAAGATTTTGAAGTTGTATGATCAAATCGAAAGTAATTTCGGAATGAAATTTAGGAAAGAGTGTCAACCCTAGACTTAGCAAAAAATTTCATGAGTGTAGGCTATCTGGGTTTGGTTGAACTTTTGGGCCCCTTGATACCTGATTTTGGAAATGGTCAAAATAGCATATTTGAAGGCAACATCTTGAACTAAAGCTTTTGTATTTGATGTCTAGCATGAAAATGTATGAATGTCTAACTACTCAACCAAGTAACGTGCGACTGTCTATTTTGAATAGAAAAATTTTGACTTAGTGATTTCTCCACCAATCCTCATCACTCTCTAAGCATAATTAAATCCTAATTCACATTAGTGTTCATGTAATCGTGTGTCAGGGCTTTCGAGATGCCTGGGGCATCACAAAGAACGCAGAGGCACTCTGCTCCTGTGCATGAACACAGCAAGGGTAGAGAAGGGGGATGGCGTTCGCGGCGCACAACGCCCGTGTTGAACCAGGGGCTGATATCGTGGCGATGGTGAGCTTGGTGTGGATGGAGGCATGGGGTGAGGGCCTATTTATAGCCGATGGAGGAGTTGGCCGATGATGTGTCGCGGAGATGGGAGGTCCACATGGCGCGGAGATAGAGGGTCCAGGTGTCGCGGAGATGGGAGGTCGACATGGCGCAGGAGACGGAGGGTCCAAGTGTCACGAAGATATTTTTTGGAATTGAATTTTTGGAAAGGAATTTTGAAAAGAATTTTAGTGGAGAGTATTTGCGATATTTATAATTTTGTTGAGCTCATATTAACACACTCAAAACAAACAAGGAAACAACCAATTGAATTTTGAATCTAGAGAGAGATTAGAAAAAAATTCCGGGTGCTAAATTTTAGGGCGTTACAGTAGGTGATGTTGAGCCATCTCCCAACAGTATAGCAAGACGACTACAATTGAGCGGAGAAAAGAAATTAGAATTGAAGAGTAAATTGGAAGCATGTGTGGGAAAAAAATTACTCTCCAGATGGGAGCATACCGTCTTGTGACCTTGATTGGGCTATCATGAAAGATTGATTCCCTTGTAGGCTTGGTTGGGCTCTGGACATCAGTAAAAGCTTTCTCTTTTTTTTTTTTGTGTAGCACCTTCAATGGGTTCATTTGCAGCTCCAGGTTCTTCATTTTCTTGTGCAGCACCGTCTCCGGGTTCAGTAGCAGATTGAGCTCCCTCATTTACTTGTGCAGCACTTTTTTTGCCTTCTTTGGACGGGGAACTTACAGATTGCTATACTTGCCTTTTCTTTATGCCATTAAGTGGGCATTAGTAACTAGTTTTACCATGACCCAATTCACCGCATCTCTTGCATTTTCTCTTGTCTCTTATCATCTGTTTCTTCACCTTTTCAGGTTCTATCCCAGCCGCTGAGTCAGTCTCGTCTGTGGCCTTCTTGTCAGCCTCCATTCCTCTTTCTGCAGTAGGCTTTTTCCCTTTGCTATTCCCACTCTCCAGACAACTTTTCATTTTGAGTTTTTTCCATCTTCCTTTGCCTCTCCTAAGTGGTGCAGCAACCACAAATGGTAGGTCCACATGGGGCCATTGGGTCCTATCTGGCAATGGCTCAATTATTCTCTTATATGGATTCTTAAACCTTTCCACCGAGTAGTACTCATGCACAAAGTCCTCTAATTCCATATCCTCACTCTCTTGTGATGTAATTAATGCCAATGCATGCTGACAAGGCTTGCCGGTGTGCTGCCACTCAAGGCATGTATTCATGTAGATATGACTTGACAACATGCCTATTACGAGTGTTAGTGTTGTCCTCCACTTGTGCAAATATGACATCAACAGAAGCTTCTACCAATGGTAAACTAAGCCCTGGTTCTTCCTCCAGCTTGTCAATCAAGTTGTTAATCCTACAAGATGAATATCTATGGTTTATGCTACCACAATCCTCATCGAGTATGGTTAGAAGACTACGAAATTAATCACAGAGACTGCTTACCCAGTGGGGAAATCACTCCAGTCGATTTCGATGTCGTCCATCTGTCCACCACCAACCTAGGGTTATGGCTAAACGCTACAAGTTGCTTGATGTCCTATGCCATGGCGGGTGGTGGGGGCGGGAATTCTGGAGACGTGGGCGGGGCGGGTGGTGGCGGGAGGGGGGCGGCGCGGCCGGCGCGGGTGCTGGTGGGCGAGCGACGAGGGTGGTGGCAGACTAGGTGGCGGTGGGGCTGGACACCGGCGGCGGGGCTGAAGCGGGATGGATCGGCGCGAGCTCCAGACTCGCTCGAGCAGTCGAGCGGGGGATTCGTGGGATGAATGGAGAGGATAAGGCAGGGGTATAATGGTCAGTCCATCTATCCAATTATTTTCCATCTATTATTTTATTTTTAAAAGGCATTTTAGCGGTTGGGTTCAGTTTTATAATGGCAAAATGGTGAAACCTATCTGCGGGATGGCATTGCGGCGAAGCCCACTTCCGACCGTGGTGAAATCGCGTTTTTCTCCGGAAGTTGAGGACCCTGTTTGGTACTGCTTCTGCAGGCCGCGTTTTTTTCCACCTCTGTACAAATAAGCGCATAGGGTGAAAATAAGCTGGTTTAGCCCAGTTTCTGTTTTTTAGTTCAAATAGGTGCTGTGGGAAAAAACGCGGCTAGGAAGAAGCTAGACAAAAAATGCCCTGTTTGGCTGCTAGTTTCAGTTTATTTTGGTCATAAACAGAAAAAAAAAAACTCTACCAACCAAATAGGGCCGATGCGGATAGTCTTAAAGCTATCCTAACAACATTCATGATCCTAATTATTCGAATCACATCCTATTTTATATATGTCACATCGGACGGGCAAAACAGTGCCGCCGGAACGTTTTGAGGAACTTTTTTTTAGGGTTTCCATTGGACACATACCCGTTCTCGCAGTTTCCCCAAATCACCCTCCCAAACTCTCCCACTAGCAACCAATCCCAGATATTCTTCTCCGGCGGCGGCGCGACGGCCGTGCGCGAGCGAGCGAGATGGACCGCCCTGCTGCCGGCGCATCGTACCAGCGCTTCCCCCGCGTTCGGATCCGCGAGCTCAGGGACGACTACGCCAAGTTCGAGCTTCGCGACACCGACGCCAGCATGGCCAACGCCCTCCGCCGCGTCATGATCGCCGAGGTCCCCACTGTCGCCATCGACCTCGTCGAGATCGAGGTCAACTCCTCCGTCCTCAACGACGAGTTCATCGCGCACCGCTTGGGGCTCATCCCTCTCACCTCCGCCGCCGCAATGCAAATGCGCTTCTCCCGGGACTGCGACGCCTGCGACGGCGATGGCTCCTGCGAGTACTGCTCTGTAGAGTTCCACCTCGCCGCGCGCGCGGAGTCCGACCAGACGCTCGAGGTCACATCCAACGACCTGAGGTCCAACGACCCAAAGGTCTGCCCCGTCGACCAGGCACGCGCCTACCAGCAGGCGCTAAGCGGCTCCGACTTCGACCCTAATACCGGGGACCAGAGGCAAGTCATCCACCATTTAGCTAGGGGCCTAACTGGTTGTGGTCTTATTGTGTGTCGTTTAATTCATTCCGCTGTTAGTCGTGCTTAATTTTGGATGGTAGATCTATCTGATTAATAAATTGAATTTGAGACACTACATTTATCATTGTGTTATCTACAGGGGTTAAGATTTGAACGACATGTTGCCTTCAGACAAATGAACCCTTTTCTTTCCAACGCTTAAAATTATTTGTTCTAGAGCGGTTTAGACATTTTAGTCCGGCCTTCCATATTTTTCCTATTTGTTATGCTCATTTGGTTGGAACTTATTTCAATCCGTGTTAACTGTCTCTGACGTTTTGGTGTTTGAGAGTTCTGCGTTTGTGTCGTGTGTTGCTTCATTGTTTCAGCAACCACCCTGTGCGCTGCTGTAGTCTATATGTGGTTGGATTAGTATTCTGAACTTTAGTAGTCATAAATATTCATTGTTTGCTGTCTAAACTAGTTTAAGCTGGTTCACAGTGAAATTTGTACCATCATCTTCCTCTAGCTTCTTCTTGTGCTCATTCTTTTGTCCTGAAAGAAGTTTGTGCCATTTGCAGAGCACAGTTGGGGTTGCATTGCATTGGACAATATACGGCTGCTATGGAGCTGTATCCCAATCATGCTTAACCAATATTCTATTTTAGAATGTTAATGATTAGATCAAGTTACGTTGATATTGCTGGACCAAAAGAAATGTTCTGTACCGCACTGTTTAACAGGATGTCTGCATTATGACTGTATAGTTTTGATCTCTACTCTAGTTAGTAATGATTTGAAGCATGGTTCTATAGATGCATCCTTTTTTGAATAGCTGTGTATAACTCTTGTTTCCACTGTTCATCTTACTATGGAATCCGGAGAAACACAACTGAACCATATTTTCCACATAGAAAATGATTATCTGTTTCCAGTTCCTTAATTTTAAAAGTTTATTTTGTCTACTTTGATTTTTTAGGGCTGGGGGACTGGATTTGTTAGCGTGCTATCTTGCTATTGAGTGGTCATTTCTTATTTCATGCTGTTTGTTTTAGGGGCATACTTATTGTCAAGCTGCGTCGGGGGCAAGAACTTAGGCTTCGTGCGATTGCTAGGAAAGGAATTGGCAAGGACCATGCCAAATGGTCACCAGCTGCTACCGTCACTTTCATGTATGAACCTGACATACGTATCAATGAAGAACTCATGGAGACATTGACGCTTGATGAGAAAAGAAGCTGGGTCGAAAGCAGCCCTACAAAAGTATTTGCGATTGATCCTATTACCGAACAGGTCAGCTTGTTTCCTCTAGTTGACATGATCCTTATAATCCAACATGCATCATTACTAGTGCTCTTTCTGTTCTACACTGCAACCATTATGCTATCCAACCATGGTTATCAAGGCGTCGCCTAGGCGTCTGGGCGAGTTTCAATCCTGGGTGTCGGGCTCGCCACGATTTGCAGTCATATGGCGTCCAAAGTTGTCGCCAAAGCGCGATTTGGCGTCGCTTTTGCGCTGAGCGGATGCCGCACGCGCGAAATCGCGGAGGGGTGCAGGGAGCCGGAGGCGCCACCTGGGCGCTGCACACCGCTCGTGAGAGCCAGCGAGGTCGCACGTCGTTCGTGTGGAGCCAACGAGCTGCCTGAGCGCCATTTGAGAGCCGGCGAGGCCGTTTGGGTGCCGCGCACCGCGCGCGGTTCGTGGGGAACCAGCGGGACCACATGCCGTTTGTGCGGAACGAGCTAGGTGGAGGAGTGCGCTCGCTGGGGCAGGGCCGCACGCTCGCTGAACCGGACGCTCGCCGGGGTAGGGTTGGGCACTCGTCGAAGGGTATATGTGTCTTTTCAACCTTCTTTTAACACCGTTACTTGCTTTTAACAGAACAAGGGTAATGGGTAGCTTCGGATTCAAAAAATATGGGCAACCATGCAAAGTTTTTTTTTTTAAAAAAAAGGGGGGCTAACGTGCACTCAGAGGACGAAATGAGGACATTTTTGCAATTGCCCCTTTTTTTTAATAAGTGCCATAGATTGCATTGGTCTGTTCTCAACTTATTCTCTGTGTGCACTATTTTCCTTTTGAACGAATGTGTGCACTATTTTGAATCTAAACTTCCTATTTGGATTTGATTAGAATAAAGAGATGAATAGTTGCTAGTCTCTTGTTGGCTTGTTTCTTTGGTGATTGTTCTATGACAGCGCTTGAAAACATGTATTCATGGACATGAACACTAAATAATAAAATGAATAGTTGCTAGTCTTGCTGCTTTGGTGATTGTTCATGGCAGCACTTGAAAACATGTATCTGTGAGCAGAAAAATATAGAAAACAATCCATTGAGAAAAAAAGAGAATCCATTTGATTGGGCTGCACTCTTGTTAGGAGAGTTGTGGTCCAGACGGCAGCCCTTTGCCACATCAACAGTAAATTTTCTGCCAAATTTCATCAAACGATGGTCCTCATTGTTGACAAAGCTAACCTGCTTTAACATTTATTTGAATCGTAAAGCAGCTTTATGCTTCGGATAATCTTTTCAAACCTAGTTCCCTCCCTATAAAGCCGGCAAACATCGTTTACTATCTATACTGGTATGCTTTGTGAGTATTAGGTAATGGAGCTCTACTGCTTGACCATAAATTATCCCTTTGAACAGTGGCAGCCAACTTAATGAAGCATTAGGTCGTTTAATAAATGACATGAATTCTGCACCTAAAATCTATGGGGCCATTACAGCATAACACCTGCTGTTGATTAATGGAGTAGTGCTTGTTCTTGCTAGAGATAGTTGAGCTGCTGGTGCTCCATGCATGTTAGTTTTACTTGATATGTGCTGCTCAGCCGATTTACCATTGGAACTGTGCGAATACAAACTTAGTTCGCACCATCTTTTTCCCTTGTTATTGACATGGCTGGATTTGACATGGCTGCTTGCATCTCTATCACTATGCCTCCCTTTTGTTTTCATTTGCTAATAAATCCCTGGAGTTGAGCAGTTGTGTTATTCGTGTAAATTATCAGGTGAGGGTGGCAGATGCTGAGGAATACACCTATGACGATGAGGTGATCAAGAAGGCTGAGGCCATGGGAAAGCCAGGCTTAGTGGAGATCAACGCGAAGGAGGACAGCTTCATCTTCACCGTAGAAACAACCGGCGCCATCACAGCCTATGAGCTGATCATGAACGCAATCACAGTCCTGAGGCAGAAGCTGGACGCCGTCCGCCTTCAGGATGATGATGGCGACCTTGGTGAACTCGACGCCCACCTTGGCGGACCTTGAGAGTTTGGCACGAGGAATTGTCCTTGATGTCTTTCTTGCCAGCCTTAACGTAGGCCCATCTAACTGCCATGCTAGTCGAACAGCCTACACCCTGCTGTTGTCTTAAGCTCCGGATTAAAGATTTCCAAAACATCCAGTACCGTCCCTCCCCTTTTTTGTGCTGTGATCTCTGCACCGAAGCTTTTCTGCATCAATCTGGCAATGCTTTGTTGGCTATGTTTAGTTGTGCACGTTGCGTGAAACTGGGGCGAATCTACAGTGTGCCATCGGGGTCAGCTGACCCCGACGGCTTCCACAAAATCACATATACCCTCTGTTATTTCACTATGGTTGACCCCAGTAAAAAAAATACGGTGACTCTGGCGACCAATGCTAATCACTTAATCAGCCCAACGGATGAATAGCAAGCGGCCCAGAGCCTGCCCAGTCAACTAGTCCTTGTGCCGTATTGGAAGTCTTTGGATATGGTTCCTAGTCTCTGATCCATGTACCACTACCAAATTTCCCTGAATTCCCCAAATGTTATTTTGACGTGATCATTCATCATTGGCGTTGATTTGCAGGTGTTCTCAAGTCTCAACGCTGCTGACAATCAGACCGAAGTAGGTATCTGTGTGTTGACAAACTTCCTTGGGAATTGTCATCTTGTATTCCACCTGCCCCAAGAGGCATACCTCAGATTAAGGTAGCATTTGACATTGGCGCGAAAGGAATTGTGACCGTCTCTGCAAAAGACAAGGCCACAGGAAAGGAGATGGACATGACCATTCGATCCTCTGGTGGGCTGTCTGAAGGCTGATATGCAGAAGATGGTCCAGGAGGCTGAGCTACATGCCCAGAAGGCCAGAAGGTTCAGAAACGGAAAGCACTCATCGACGTCAGAAACAATGCAGACACCGGTATCTACAGCATCGAGAAGAGCATAAGGACAGGATTCCGACAGAGGTTTACATCCGAGATCGAGGCAGGCATCGCTACCGGAAGGAAATGGCCTCGGATGACATTG
Source organism: Paspalum vaginatum (assembly GCA_030272315.1). Classification (NCBI taxonomy): domain Eukaryota; kingdom Viridiplantae; phylum Streptophyta; class Magnoliopsida; order Poales; family Poaceae; genus Paspalum; species Paspalum vaginatum. Next base: position 14,038,573 of record CM059013.1, on the reverse strand, counting down.
AGCAGAATAAATTCCAAGCTCAACTGTGCAAATAAGGCCGTGCCGTATTTAGACTCCTGAGGCTGAGTGCGCGGAGGTCGCATGGCATTTAGAAGTCGCTCATCTTTCGAGCACACAAGATAGAGGGGCGAGATGTACCCTGTGCAGGTCACACAACATTCTCCAGTAGGCCATGGCTTTGCTTGCTTTGTGCCTTTTCGGCCATGATGCACGCCGCCGTGTGCTTTTGCGAAGTCTGCTGCTGATCCTAGCTCATGCAGGCTCCGTCACCGCGTTCGTGCGAAACGGTGCCACCGAGATCCGTTGCCGACTCGCTGCCATCCCGTCATGTTCATGGCCGTCGGAATGCAGCCGCTCCATGCTATTGCGGCACGATTGTGGGAAGCAGAGGCACGGAAAAGTGAGCTTCCCGTCTTCCCGGCGGACCGCTGGGCATGGCCGGGAGAGAGACGGCGGAGAGGAGCCGAGGAATCTCGGCAGAAGGACCCGGTGCGCCGCGCTTTCCCCATCACGCAAGCACGAGCTAGCGTGGGCGTGGCTGTCCTGAACCTTGGTGGAGATGTCGGCAGAGGATTTCAGAGAAGGATACAAAGAGAATGGCTGAACCAATCACCGTGCAAGTGGATGCTGAATCTGATGGAGGATTTTTATAAAAGGAGCAAACAGCTGCAGAAATGCTAGTCGTGGGCAACAGATTTCGAGGATCTCAAAGAATAATAAGGATTAAGGAGAGTTGAGGAAACAAGCAACGGCAATTGGAAAAAAAAAATCGGATGCCTTCTTTACGGTCTCATTGCTCATAGCCAAGGGGAGAAGCGGACATGGTTCCGAAAGTTTCTCATCACAATCCAAATTACAGATGGTTCATGTTAGAAACCGAGGACCATTCCATGATAGATTTATGCTTACAATATCCCATATTTCCTTGTATTTATCATAGCACCGGAAAATGTACCAAGCCCGCCAAGACCTTCGGAACCTGAGCATCCAGTAAACCAATCAGACTACCAGGACAACCGATCAGATGAAAAAAATATAGTGACGCACATTGCGACCAAATAATATTTAGCTGAAAGTTCTAAAAGAAGTGCTTACCTGGCCTAAAAGAACAAACACATCCACGAGCCTTTACATTTCAAGCACAATAACTGAAAAACAAGAAAATGTCATAAAGGAGTCAGCCATTTCAAGGTCAGAAAGATAGCATGCAAAAGAAACGTGAAGTGTGTGACAGACACTGAATTTTGCGAGAGGTTTTTACTACTTACAATCTGAATCAGTTTTGTCCCACTTTGCGCCGTCTTCATCAAGATCACGCAGCGCGTCCTCAAGGCATTCATTGATCGCTTTCTCGTCTAGCTTCCAGTCCAGGTGCCTCCTGGTTGTAAGCGTGGAGGGATTTTGTGGGTGTATTTTCTTCTGTAGTACTGCCTTGAGTAGCTGCAGCCATAGCCGCATATGAGAATGAGATGCAAATTAAGAAGGCTCAGTGACTATTATTAAGCTACTAATGCCAGTAGAATTTGCAGAAAATTTTGACTGTACCTTCTCCATTCTTGATTGAGGGAAAGAGTTCCTTGGATCCAGAACTGGGGCGGTAAAACCGCCCTTGCACACAAGTAATCTAAGGAGCGAAGTGAAGGATCTTGGCTTGAGTGCACCCCCTTTCTTCCCTACCATTTCCCTCGCCTTGCCTATGATCATCTCTTTGTTCATAAACTGCTCCCTGTGCTGCTTCTTGTTGCCATCTTCACCGACATGTTTTTTTGACGCTGCCTGTTCATCGCCGCAAGAGCCCTGAGCTTCTGCTTGATCCTTGTCTTGCAGCAGCACCTCGAACTCTCTTCGTATTTTGTCTACCTCCTCCTCTGTGAACTTGAGGGGGTCCTGCATGGTCTGAACATTCGCCGAAGAACTCTGCGCTTCTTCCTCGATCTGCTTGTTCCCGAATGTCCCAATCGCAAGCAATGATTGGGGCCAATCACTGAACTCGTCGTTGCGACATTCCGATGCATTGCCACCTTTGCATAAGAAATTAAGAGGTAAATAAGTTGCCAGATCAGAGTATAGGAACAACAATGTATGGTCCTACACACTCATATAGTATTATCATAGATTGTCTGTTTGGAACATGGATGGACCACTAATTTTAAAGCACTGCTGTTCTCATGAGCCTATCACTGACTAGAAACATGTTTGCCCATGCTCACTCCACACCACAATGTTTTAATCTGAACCGGCTGATAATCGCATCCCTCTACAAGCAACGGTCCTTTTGGAACACACCAAACCCCCTAATAGAACTGGACTAATCATTCTAATAGTATTCAATTAATAAAAAAATGGACTAATGGCCTTCAGATCTGATTCACTAGTATGGAACCATCCGAGGTCCGGATTCTGAGCTAGAAATGTAACTCATATATTAATCTCAAGTGGACAATTTGTATTAATCGACACGGATACGCGATCATCAAAGAGAACACCAGCATTCACTGCCAGAACATAAATATGGAAAGGACTTTGAGTTGAGTATACTATTTATATATCAATCTCTCTAGCTCAGAAGAACTCGATAATGATCACCTTTCTGAGAAGCATTTATTAGGTCGTGAAAACAAAACAAGGAAAAAACAGTACTGAAGCGGAATATATGTCAAAAGACGACGCTTGAAAGAAAAACAGGCCCAAAATACCTAACCATCTCCTTGACTACCTCATACTAAAGGAAGGAAGGAAAGGACGGAAGGAAAACGAGAATTTTGGCAAACAAATGGAGCACTGCACAGCTTGATCGATCACAGCTTGATCGATCTGAAGAAATTGCATATAAAACAAGGAAGCGAAAAGAAAACTTTGCAGAGCGAGTGAGGAGGCTTACGGCAGGACGAAGCCGTAGAGTTGGTGGTGGCGGATCGCCTGGGTTCTTGCTTCCCGCCGATCTTGTTCGCCACCCAACTGAAAATCTGCGGCGGGAAAGGAGGAAATAAAAACCCACCATCAACAACAGCGAACAATTAATGATTCCGGTAATTAATCAAGTGACGGCGGCAGCGGCTGCGCGGCCAGGAGAAGCGAAGCGGCCGAAAGGATTCTGGTAAATAAATGCCTCTCACCTTCATAGTATCCTTGAGAAGTGGAGAGCAGTATGTAGTGCGTGGGAGCTGAAGGGAAGGCTTGAGAATATAATGAACTGGAGACTAGAGGGCACTCCGGCAAGATATAGGCGAGCCAAGGGGTCAAGGCTTGCGGTGGCGTGGCGGCAATGGGTGGGCGATATGGGATTGGCGCGCACAGCAGCAGCCGGCAGCTAGCCGGCAGCAGCTTACTATTGGAGCTGATATGAGGGGCTCAAGTTCCGAGGATTTGGAGCGTCCGTAGCTGGCATGGCACACTGCTAGTGTAGTGCCTCATCTGGCAAGTCACTAGTGCAGTACTCTAGTCATTAGTGGTCATGGAGATATAATTTTTGTGGAGGTCGTAGCACCGAAGTAGATCGAGTGTAGTGTAGACGAGTCACCTGATCGATCGAGCACGCAGGTCGCTGGGAGCTAAACCGCATATAGCATACTATAAAGAATATTGAACGTCAGTGTCTTTTGGCTGATATTAGTCCTCCTCGATAACCAAAGCACACTGCAACGTAACTCCGGGGTCCGGGCTAAGCTAGTTGTTCCTCGATGCTACTACCACTATGGCACTATACATACAGCTGCTAGGTTGACTTGTCAAGAGTGTGTGTGCGTGCACTGCGCACTGAGATCAACGAGATCAATGAAGAAGAAGAATACTGTCTCCGAGTAGTCCTAGCAAATTAAGCAGAGGAACCCCGGCCCGATCGATCAGAGCCAATGCCATGACGGTCTAAAAATAATCGAGGCGCTCGATCGCTGGCTAGGTAAAGATCGAAGCCCGTACCCACATGGAGATGGAGATGGAGATCACGGGGATGCGCGATGGATGGATCGATGCACGTACAGGTACAGCAAGTTGCGCACCAAGCCAAGTGTCACGACCGCGCCGCAACGGATCCCATCGCGCCTGGTCGGGCCCCGACGCGTGTGTGCCCAATCACGTGTTTTATTCCTTAAACCCGGCACTAAGCAAAGGCGCTGGGCGCTTACGCCGATGCTAATCGCGCCTCGCCCGCACTTAATTACTCCCGCCACGCCACTAGCTCTCGTCTGATCATGGAGTACTGTGGCTGGACTGGGACTGGGAGTGGACTATGGAGCACGTACGTAGTACGTAGGAACAGTGCGGTACCACGACGATTGAGTGAGATACTCCGATATACGACGGATTTCTTGGTGCGCGCGGCGGCTGAAGAATAAACAAATTAAATGCACGTACGGCCCTCGCTCCGATATCCCCTGGCTGCAGCCAGCGAGCTGCACTGCATCTGCATGCAAGGAGAAGATTCAGGTGCACCGTACAGCGCGCGTATGCGTTGACGGTTCTTCCTTCCCCAGTCCTCTCCTCTCCTCGTGGAAGGCAAGGAAAAAGGAACCAACCACGCCACGGCACCACCCAAGCAAGTAGCTGCTGCTGCTGCCGCGGCGGTGCACTGCACTGCACTGTTGCTTTGTAGGCCACGGTGGCGGGGGCAGCAAAACTGCAGCGCTGCAGGTATCCCATCCCGCGACATGCACATTCAGCTGGTGCCACATGACCCCGGCCCGCCGCTTCTAGTGTGATCGTCCACCATGCATACTGGTTCCATCCGGTCCTATCCTAATTCCTATCCACCCCCACCGATATATAGATAATCCACCCAGTCGGTCAGGTGTAGCCTCTGCATCTCCATCTCTCTCGTCGCCGTCTCTTGTTCACCGTCGTCTCATCGGTGTCGTCTCCGGACACATCGCCGCGCGGCCACTGGCCAGCCAGCAGGCATGCATGCAGCTAGCACTGGCGACGAACAGCAGCCGGGTTTTTATCCAGGCCCCGCCCCGGCCACGCCGCCTGAGCGTGTGGTGTGTGTACGGGTGGATCATCTCGGAGGTGGACGCAGGCAGGCAGGTCCACGACGTCAATGGCCACAGCACGCGCGCGCACGCGTCTCCATCCCGCTGGCCTTACGTGTGCCGACTAACGGGTACTATGACCCCTGTCGATCGGGATGGAGAAGCTTGTGGGCGGACGCGGACTGGGGAGGAGCGAGAGCTACCGGCGTGTGGTGCCACGCTGTATGCCACAGTGCGCGCGCTAGTGTCCAGCAGCTGCAGACAAGGCGTGTCCGCTAGAGGGATGGGAGGGAGGGGTTGTTGGCGGGAAGAGATGAGAACCGAGATTCGAGACCCTGCATGCAGGCCCAGCTGCAGACAGAGTCAGCTAGATCGAGTGAGCGAGCACCATCTGTTTACATGCATATATGATATGTCTAATCTTCGTTACCAGTAGCTAGTACAGTAGTAGTTTCTCGGATCGGGACGGCGGCGGCACGCTTCGCTGTGGGTTTGCAGTACCGTGCCTGCCATCTGGAGCTTTGATATATGAGACTGATATATGACGCGATGGATAATGGGCTGCTCACACACGGGATCGGAGGGCGCAGTACTATACTGAGATACAGTATGTAGCCAGGACCACCAAGTACAACCAAACAAGTCAGGCCACAAGATCCGCCGGTTTCTTAAAAATTGAGAACATGTGGTTGACACACATAGTAAGGCTACTCTAGGGCCCATTCAACCGTTTCTATTTTAAACTTCTCTCTGTGCGTAGTACCGTACAAAACAGTGTTTTGAGCACGAACTAAGTACATTGATAGCACTGGCTTAACTACTAGCGTAGTACAGCTATAGTGGTGTGTACGCGTGGCAAACTCGTGATGATCAAGGACGAGCGAGCCAGTACAGTTAAGTTCACGCGAGCTCGAGATAATGTATAGTAGTAGGGGAACATATATATGCAGGGCGGGCCTCTCATATAGTAGCTCGTTTAATTTCCCTGGATGCGAGGGACGAGAAGCGCGCATTATTAGCTATATATATGCCATGCCATGCATGCCAATGCCACGTCGCCTAGCTAGCTTTCCCCATGTGGTGCGTGCCGGGCTCGGCGACGAGAAGATAACGCCCATCGATCCGATCGGCGTCGCCCCTGTCCACACCGCCCTCCCCGGCTCCCCGGCGCGCGCGCTGCTGGGCCTCGGCCTCGACCTCGAGATGCATGCAGATGCAGTGAGATAGCCACGTGGCGCGCCAAGTGCTCCGATGATCCGAGCCAGCAGAAGCTGCGCATGCCCCCCCGGCGGCGATGGCGATGCCGGGCGATCGGCGGGCGATGCGCGCGGCGCGCCAAACACGAGGAGATAGCGCGCATCTACATCACTCGCAATGGCTTGGTGTACTGATGAGTTGGAATCCCCACGCGCTCTTCCCTCACCTGAAGTGGAAACCACCCGCGCCATGCAGTATCGGGAAACTTTGCGATCCATCAACGACGACCTGCCGCTCACCTGGCTGCTGATGACTACACTAGTACTAGTATACTGCTCTACGTCGGTGGATGCAGTGACGACGAAGCAGCTAGCGTCGTGTGTGTGGGATCGATCACTGATCGATGGTCCAGTAGCTGTGGAGGATCGGATCAATATATGGAGGGCTAGAGGTAGGGGACTAGCTAGGGTTCCTAATTGTAGCAACGAGACATTAATAACTAACCTCATAGCAGCCCTAGTCAAACCTTGCTGCTATATCTCAATTCTCAAACCAAGGGACGGGCAGAGGTCTGGATGACGTCTCTGGTGGTCCTGAATGAACATATGTTCGTCGCTAATTGCGTTTACTAAGACTGATAGGGTGTTTCTAAATCAATTTCTTTCGTCTAACCTACAATAGTAGTACGTACAAATACAATGCACTGCATGAAGCCGATCGAGATGACTAGGATGTGGTCTTACTTACTCAGGTTACATCCACAATGTAGACCATCTGGAATAAATCTGAGCCATTGAAGAGAAAAAACCAAACTAGGAGAAATTAAATCAAATAAAAACATGACAACTAAAACATGTTATCGCACAATTAAAAAATTGCTACATATATAGTATATCAGGTGCTCTTTCTTTTTTTCAATAAAAAATGGCTTTCTGTTTTTGAAAGTGTAAATTTATTATGCGCACAGCTAGCCTATGAGCCTAACTCTGACTATTTTCCTTTTCGAAAATTATCTTTTTTTTTCATAACTTTTTTATAAAGTTTTTAGACTTATGCATAATGGTTATAACTTTTTGGCATAATTCATAACGCAAATTTTAAAAGAACAAATTACCTTGGCAATAATTTATGGCCATAATTTTTGATAGGCATAATATTTGCTGTTCAACATCTTTAAAACTTATATACATAACTTATCACGGCGATTATGATCATAACCTTCTAACATACATAAGTTTTTGGTGTTCAATGTCTTACAAACTTATACACACAAACTTATCATGAAGTGTGAATACCTATTATCACAATTTTCAATACACATAAATTTCCGCTATTCAATGTCTTCGAAACTTATACACACAACTTTTTTGTAAACTTGTAAACTTGTGAAACCGAATAAATTTAGTGTGAAACTAGAACATTTTTCTTCTCAAGATAAGTAGTTTTCTTATGGGGTTGAACAATTTTATTGTGGAGCCAAACATTTTCTAAGGATAGATCATTTTCTTGTGAAGCTGAACAATCGTCTTGTGGGCCAAAACATTTCCATGTGAAGTCGAACAAACATGTGGTGATTTGGTTGTGTTAGTGTTGCAGTCCAAATTGTATTTGGATGCTCAGTTAGAATATTGTCTCAATTGAATTTTCCATCATCCGTGGAATGAAAGTCTAGAAGAAAACCATGCGCTGGCTTGTTCCTTGGGTGACTAAATCAGGCTCGAGACTCCTACACCACGGATAACACTGCCATGATGCTCCCCTTTGTAAGTGCCCACTTACATGATAGTTTTGTCTATGTGGAGGGAAAAGCCATACGGTAACTAGATGAATTTCCCACGTGTTGTTGTGGAAATTTGAGTCCCGTGTATACTTCACGCAATAGTAGTATTGCATGCATGTATCATAAACCATAGAAATCAACGGAACAAGAGTTAGCTTCTTCATGATCTCCAAACACAGAAGAGAGAGGCCACCATCCTATATTATGAGTGTTATTTTTTATATATGAAACTAATATGAGTGTTGTCAATGCTCCATGCCTCTACTATATAACATGGCAATAGCATAAAATTCATAGCGGGCTTAATTGTTAGCTTTTCTACAACTGGCCCACGCTTGTGCTGTGCCCAGATTAGACACAGGGAAGAGGACGGGCGCGAGGCGGATCTCCGGGGCCAGCTCTGGCCCGAGTCGTCCGCATAGACCGCATGGTAGATGGGCCAACGCATGGGACGGAGCTATTTCCATTACGGGGTTGCGGAACGGAACGGGCCGAATGAACAGCAGGCCAGCGGCTTAATTAATCTGGCCGGCTGGCGCGCGGTTCGCGTTCATAACCAAAAGAACTCTTGTGTGGTATCCGCCAAGAGGCCAAGAGAGGTCTCCTAATCTAAGAAGGAAGTGGGTGTGATTTCAGCATCTGAAGGTGTTACCAAGAGACTGGATGGATAAAGTCCAAGTTTTTTCGTTAATTAGATGCAAGGATGGATGCGTGGGCGTCCTAGGCGCCCCAGGAACACACCACGGGCTGCATGTACCACCAGAAGCCAGGGCCAGGCACGGGGTGCGGAATCGAAGCACGATAAAGCGGCAGCTGACCCGGGTCTGGGTGTGCGTTCCGAGTCAGTTTCGCAATCAGCAGACTGATGAGAGAGATCGGAGGTTGTAGACCCGTGCCGCAGCGCAGCCGCCGCGCTAATAATCATTGCAGTCGCAGGCTCGGCGCTGCAGCCCGGCAGCGGAGGCGGCCGCCCCGCCGCCGCCGGCCGGGAAGCAGGACGACTCCACAAGAGCCAACAAAGGAAGTCGCCGCTGCGCTTTCCATAATCCCCCGTTCCTTTCCTCATCGAAAGGGTCTCGAAGGAACAGATCTGTATGCATGCGTGTCTCGGAGACCTCACCGCGCTCTGCGACTGAAGCTTTCTGGTCTCAGCTCTCATCAAGATATATATATACTGCATGTTGGTAGATTCTGTTGATTGAACGGCCTCAGTCTGCGACAACCCTGAGCTGCGGTCGCGTAACGCTAATGACTGCGCACCGCCACACGCTGACGCTGCGGTGCACCCCGAGTGAAACGCCGATCAACAATGCGAATGCGATGTGATGCCGCCGTGTGAACCGGCTCACTTCACTGCTTCTCACTTGCGCGCGAGGCAACACAAGCAGTCAGCCAGCATCCACCCAATTAATTCACGCGCCGGCTTCGCGGTCCTGGACTGCGATGGATCCAGCAACAGCAACGGACCAGCCCCATCAATCAATGCCCTCCCCTCCCCTTCCCTGCTCTGCTGCATTCAATCTCGTGGCCGTCGTCGGGCCACGGCTCTTTCATCAGGACTTGGGGTGCTGCTGCCGCTTTCTAGTCAACCGCGCGCGCAGGCTTTCTCGGCGGGCGACGAGAACGGGACAGAGGAGGATTCTTCTTCGATCGACGCTCACCTCATGATGATGGGCGCAGCGAGCCATGTGATCCGGCCTGGGACTGTTGCCCCTTGCCACGCTACAAAAAGCGCGCGGAAAAGAAGTGGACGGCTGGAGGAGGGGTTTCTCGATCTGCCGTTGTTCACTGTGTTGAGGCACTGGCTCTACAGTGCCCACCGTGGGTTGGTTGGGTTGTGTCGCGGTGGCAAAGGGGAGAATCCCAGGAATGGTCCTGCGGTTTGGCAAAATTCCATCGCTTCTTAAATTTAGGCAGTTGCAGTAAGGATTTGCCGTGAGGGCTTTTTCAATGGCTAGCTATTTAGTTAGAAAGATGCATTTTCTTTCGTACATGAAAAAAAAAGATACGAGAGAGAATTGTCAATAGTGACCTAACTAGTCACCGATCTATTTCACGTAGTCCGGGACAATGAGAGCATTGCAAGTGTGACCTCTTGTCTGAAAGAGAAAGAATATACAAAATGATTATTTTTTCTCTCTTCCATCTCAGCTAGCTATTTAATCCACACCATTGAGGACGCCCTGAGATGATTTGTGCAGTACTATGCTCGCTGAAGTGAGCAGAAGACGATGGGTCGCATGACTTGACTCCTTAATGGCTTCATTTAGCTAACATCGACTCTTCTATCTTTTTTTTTGTTGACATTGATGTTCAACAATATAGGCACCCTTTATTTCTTCATTTTTAGTTTGCACAAACTAAATATTAGGATTTATTCATTACAAAAAAGATATTCAAATCTACTCTGTTTCTTCAACGAGGGGCATATATTTTCCATATCTTGCGTATATCTATGCTTATGCTAGTGTAAACAAAAGCATCAATCTATCCATTCATCTAACAATATGTCATTTATTTAAAATAAAACCCGACCATTCATTATTAAGTTGAGATAAAACCCTACACATTGGATCAAATCAATTAAATCCCAATCACACATCAATTCAACGAAACCTTAATCGATGCATCAATTCCTCCACGTTCATACACAACGCATCTGATGCTACTACACAAGAGGAAAGTGGAGGGAGTGTGCTTACGATCAAAGAAGACACAATAATGGTGGGTCGATGACGATGATGGTCGAGGACAATGTGCCATGTGCATGAAGGCAAGACAATGTTGGGAGTTGAGGGCGGTGAGGCGGTAGCGTTAGCAAGGACAAGGCGCTGCGAGGGAATGAGGACAGGGCAATAACAAGAGCTAGGACGAGACGAAACTACTTGATCAAGAACCAGGCAAACCTCATTGACACCTCGCTTTGTTTGCCAACGCTAGGGCACACCATAAGTGTGTGATTTGAAAATAAAGAGGTGAATGGCAACCGTCCCTGCCCTCGCTCTCTCATCTCTAATTACATCCTTGTTAACCATGGCAATATTGGTTTAGTGCTTATCAATGTCAGCCCACCGGCTGTCCTTACCCGGTCATGATCACACACCTTTCGATCCATACCTCAACCTCAAACTCGTTGAATCCAACACAAAAACAAGTCTTCGATGATGCATATTACGACAGTAACAGATATAGACCTTAAAATCAATAAATCAATAAAATAGAAGATGTGTAAATTACGATTACACAACAAGTCATTCATGAGATTAATACATCTCAACACTCTAAATATCATTTCCAATCTCTCGAGAAAGAGACGCTTGCAAAAAAATAAAATAAAAATGGATGACATCGACTCAACACGCCATGTACCAATCTACCTTGCATATTCAAAAACCAGGAACAACCGATAAGCTCAACTAATCCTAATAAAAACACACTACTTACTCCAGTAAACAACCACAAATGAGCGCACCAACTATCACCATCACATTTCACATCACAGCAAAACGCAATACTAAAAAGCAGCGGCTGTCCGGTACTCCGGTCTCTCCCCCGCTGTTCTTGCATCCTGCCCTGTCTCATCTGCTGCTGTTCCAGCCTCATCACCACTCGTAGAAAAAAGGAAAAGAAAGCCGCGGGGGCACCCTCCCAACGGTCACCTCGCCCGCCGTGTCGCCAGATCGTCGCCCACCGCCGCCCGCGAGGTCCCCCACTCCCCTCCCCCGGCCGGAGGAGAAGGGGAAGGAAACCTCCGCGCGATCGCCGCCATTAACTTCACTCCCCCCCACCCCCCTCGAAAGCGCCACCGGATCCGACCCCAACCTCGAAGCCATTTACCACTCTCTCCCTTTCTCCCCACCTCACGGAACCCCTCCGCCCGCCCGCCTTTTAGTACTTTCGCCCCACATGCGTCGCGCTCGACGCCGCGATGTCGCGTAGCGGGGTGGAGGTGGTCGCCAGCAGGGGGTGCGCGCGGCTCGTGCTCCCCGGGATGCATCACAACCCCTCGTCCGCCGTATCCGTCGCCTCCTCCTCCGCCTCGCGCGGGGCCGCCGCCGGTGCGGCGGCGGTGGCGGAGGCCCGCGCCGACGGGCCCTTTGCGGGCCTCGTCATCTGCGTCACCGGGCTGTCCAAAGGTGCGCGCGCTGTTTAATTGCTTGTGATTTAATTTGCCGATGAGAGTTGAAAAAAAAAAAGGTTGCCTGTTTGATTTTTCTTTTTGGTGTTCTCTGTCGGCTGGATGCAGAGGCGAGGGCTCAGGTGAAGGAGGCGGCGGAGCGGCTCGGGGGCGAGTACAGCGGGAGCCTGCACCCCAAGTGCACGCACCTCGTCGTTCAGATATCCTTTGCACCCCAGTCGTCGCTTGCTGTTTCTCTTCTTTGTCCACTGCGGTAGCAGTAGTATCTCAGTATCTGCGTCCCCAGTTCAGGATGTTGTGACCCCCTTAACCTGCAGCACAGCTTCTCGGGGCGCAAGTTCGAGCACGCGCTGAAGCATGGTCCGAGGAATGGGCTGTTTGTCGTAACGCTGGGTTGGTTTGTGGATTGCGTGCGGAGGAACAGTAAGCTCGCGCTTCCATGATCAGCTCGTGGCCTTGAATTTTGGTTAAAGTTACTGACGCATCGTTTCATCATGTGGTGTTTCCGCTGTAGTGAGGCTGGATGAGTCCTTGTATGCTATCAAGAACATTGGGGAGAATGGCGTGCCTCTCCAGGAGTCCAACCGCCTCGTTGGAGTTCCTGTTAACGAGAAGTCTTGCCTTCCACCATTGATATTTCAGGACAAGGCATGCTCAGATACGACCAGGAAGCATTCTCTCCAGACCCCTAGGGAAGAAGGTGACCATCATGGGTTGGTTTTTGTGAATGACACGATGTACATTGACCCTGGGATATCTGCTGAGATGAGGAAAAAGGTATGGTCCAACTATTTTTTCCCCACCGAGTTAAGGTTGCTCTATTACTGGAAACTACCGAACTGTAACTTTTAGGCAAAGAAAGATAATTTCGGTTGTTTCTTTTCATGGAATGTTGCATTTGCAACACCGTTTTTATCGACCAATCCGTTAATACAGTAATACTACATGCAGAAAAAAATTGCTGATCAGCTCAAATGATGCAATGAGTTTTCCCTGAATTTCGTTAGCTTACGAGGATCACTGAGCCCCCCTTCATTGCAGATTTCCGATGCTGCTACTAAAGAAGGAGCAAAGTTGCTTGAGCACTGGTTTATAGGTTGTCCTGCCACGTATATTGTGTGTGAGGATGCTTCTGTTAAGAGATATGTAGGCCACTCAGATAACATCGTAACTGTAAGCAACACCGCATTACTATCCTTGCGTTTGTTTCTTAGGTACTAAGTGCCATGCGACATTGCTTTTCCTTAACATTTCCTCCTTCCAATGTATCAGCCACTTTGGATCCTAAAAACAGTGAAGGAAAAGAATTTGCAGCGTCTTGTCCATTTGTCTTCGGACATAGCTAGGCATGTTGCCATCGTTCTGGAAAATGTCCGGACATCTGAAGAGGTATGTTACTGTGTTGTACAATTGTATACTTCAGTCAATTGTCCAAAAAATGCCTTTCCGCTTTGATCAGCTAGAAAAAGTTATGATAAACAAGAATGTTTTCATTCATTTATTTATTTTATTTGTTGAGGTATTTCCCCTCCTTTTTTTTGAATGGATGTGAGAAGTACTGAATCGATATCTGACATCTTACATGAGCAAACCCTACCTTAGTACCTTACCTATATTCATAATGGATACTCCCTCCGTCCAAATTTATAGGTCGTTTGACTTTTTTGACACCAAGTTTGACCGGTTCGTTTTATTCAAAAAACTTCACAATTATCATTTATTTTTATTGTGATTTAGTCTAGCATATAATATACTTTAACTATGAATTGAATTTTTCTATTTTTTCGCAAATATTTTGAATAAGACGAGCCGATCAAACTTGGTGTCAAAAAAGTCAAACGATCTATAAATTGGACGGAGGGAGTAAGATGGAGTGCGGGGTAGAGTGTATTTGATAACAGGCAGCTACCCATCTGCAATGTATTTAGTGAGAAAAGGACAAAATACTGCGGTATTGTGGTCCACATTGAAGGGCAGTAATAGACCTCACAACTTTTTCTTATTTTGCATGATGAACATCAAAGTGTCTTCCAATGAATTCTCCGTGACATATTGAATATCCTATATCTGCACAATGCTTTGCATTTAGAATGTTGTGCTCTATTTGTTGTTTGTGGTAAGTTGCTATTTCTTGATTATAAAATGAAATGACATTAAATTTTTCTGTTCATTTAGAATAGGAAACTTGGGAGTGTTCCTTCTATAAACTCAAACTATTGTGGACGACCATTAACCCAAGAGGAGATTGATAAAGTTCACCAAGAGAGGAAAAAAATTGTTGAAGTTGCAAAGAAAGAAGTTCGAAACCGCCGTGCTCGTCGTATGCAGGTAAAAGTTATTTTAAGAAGTTGCAGATTTCGTTGGTGTGCGCTCATAAAACTTATTTATAAATAAGACAACATTTAGACTTTAATATGCTATTAGTCATTTGCATCATGATTATTTATGAGGCAATGGCCTAGGTTCATGCTAATTAGTCCTCGTTTGTCTTTTTGTGCATTGATCTGCATGTGCAGTTCTTTCTTTTTTTTGGGTGCATTGCCATGAATCTGCATGTTGGGTCTTCTCACTAGCTGTCCAGGCAGCCCAATTGGCTATTTAACTAGTCAGTATGAGTGTATGACTGTTTAAGTGAAGTGGATCTATCACCCAGAAAATATTGTTGGATACAGTGAACATACAATTCTTCATGGAATGATGCACATTACATGATTCTATGATAAAAAACAGCAAATTTATTTAGTTACTTTGTGATTTCAATTCTTCAAATAGAAATTACTAAATTTTGCTTTTAAGCTAGTCATGTGAAGTGGCAATTCACCCGATCACACCGACCACGCTTCTGGATTCAATCTGCTGGACAGTCTCGGAGCCAACTTCATCCGCATCTATTTATACGGATTCTTCATGGTCTGATGATGCCAATGAGCAGCAAATCACCGCTTATTTTGATGCAAATGGGGATGTGAGGGATCCAGATCAACCAACTGATAATTTTTCCCGCCCATTGAAAGAAAGGTGATCAATCATTGCCTCATTGGGATTGAGATTGATCAAACCTCTTCTGAACTACTATTGTAATTGCTTTCGTTTGTTCTTTCAGTGAGCGAAGTGAGTTGATCTTCAAGAATCACTTTCTCACCATACTCTTCCCTATTGACCGGTTTGGAGAGCTTGGACCTTCCTCGAAGACGTTCTATAACAATGGTGGTTTTACATGCATACAAGTGCTGGATCACATCTACAACTTCTACCAGGTATAAAAATGGCATAAGTACTACCCCCAGCACACACGCAAAGGGTAAATCCACATCAATTTGGATAGGCTGTTCTTATCTTCCAAACACTAATAGCAGTTAAATTATGTCTCTTTTGTAGGAGAACATGTCAACTGATGAGATAGACATTGCCTTGCATACAGATTCTCGGCATGCTGATCGACTTAGATCATTATATTCATGTGCAGAATCAGCAGAAAAAGGACTTGTAGCCTTTAAAAGAATAGACTTCTTAGGAAGCAGGAGAAGTTTTGAGGCCCTAAAACGCCTTAACAGGGAGAGTAATAGCAATGTATATGAGCTTGTGATTAGGGCATGAATCACACTAAGTCACTAAGGTACCATTTGATAAAACTTGGTACTTTCAAAAGGGGGGGGGGGGTGATATATAGTGAGAACTGAGAAGGTACCCTGTTTGCTGTAAAAAGGAAAATAAATCAAGTTTGTTGGCAATGGCTGTCGGACTTTTCAGGTGCAAATTTGCACTGTTTCGCGGCCTATGCAAACGTTTGCAGAGTCTGGTGCTGTGATAGGCACGCTGGCTGTTAAAACAAAATATTCGGTGCAAACGTCGTTCTCGTGAAAACATAGAAACCTCCTAAAAACATATTTTAGAAGTTCTTTTTTCTTAAAAGATGCATATGAAATTTACCAGAGTATACGTTGGTGCACATGTAGTAATAGTTAGGATATATTCGATCTAGAAAAAAATCATATGAAAAATGCTTACTTGCACGGAAGTTTGTCATTTTCGTATGAGTTGTCTTCTAAATTCTAATACATTTGCATATGAAATTAGTTTTTTCATTTATTTTTTCCAAGTTAAGTTTGCATTTTAATTTTTGCAGTAAGCTAAATCTGTGTATACACTATGAATGCATACTCACATTTCTTTTTTTTTTAAAGCATGTTTTTAGAGAGTTTAACGCTTCCATCTAGAGCCCTTAGTTTCACCTAAAGTTGTGTTTGTTATTCGAAATGAATGATTGTCATACTTCAATTCTAGACGAACGCTGCTTCATAGCGTGCTAATTATCTTGAATGAGCCCATCAAGACAAATCCTGAATTTGAATGTATCCGCTAATTACCCTGTAATGAGAACTTATCTTGGATAATCCATTTTATCTAAAACCGATAAATTTTTTTTCTAAAACCGATGCCAGATTCCAGTTTATTGGACAGAGACATGCCACCAATGAACATCTAATTTATATTTACAGTACCGGTGCCTCAGGTTTGACAACTGACGACGATAAAAACTGCTCGAGTCTAGCAGATATCTTTAACACGGTAGCATTAGTGCTCACAAAAGGCAGCCGCATCTGTAGAAAACACCAAGATCCATGCGCAACCCTCCTGTGGAATTAACCAAAATTGATTCCTTGTGCTAGAGGTAGCTCACTTCCATAGTTGATTGTGCTGCAAATGTGTGGAATGGTGTTAGTAAAGCGGCGACAAAAAGCAGAACCAGCACGTAAAGAATCTTGAGCATACCTAAAAAAATTGACCTAAAAATTATCTTCAAATCTTTACAAATACCCACCCGCAAATAAGTGGGGCAATCAAAACAAAGGGTACTCGTAACTCTGTGGTTCTTGTTTTGCATACTCAAAAAAGTATCCAGCAAGATGTGTTGCGGTTGGCAAGTGCACGGACAAAGGCCAAAATGATGATTAAGGCCAGATCCAAACAACCAGGCTGTTCGCTGGATACTGTACAGCAGGGCTGAATCTCCACTGTACCCTACCAACAAGTAACTAGTCTGGCGGAGGATAGTTGAGTATAACCTATGACATCTAAACAACCAGCACAGTAATAACCATCATCTAAAGTTTCGCTATTTCAAATTCAACCACAGCTAAAATGTGTATAGGCGTCAAAAAAAAAAGAAGCTAAAATGTGTATACGCTTACCAAGTCGCCCTTCTCATGTACTGCTTCCAGGAATCACTCCCTGCTTCTCGTCCACCACCAGTTGCTTTTTCACCACCAAATGCTCCACCGATCTCAGCACCATTGGTAGGTATGTTCACATTCACTATACCACAGTCACTACCATGGGGCCTGTATAGTAAGAGACTCATCGGTGAGACTGTCCTATTGGCAATCAAAATCGCAAATCCTGGTTCACGAGCGGTCACTGGGCTCGGAACTAGCGAGCGATCCGGCTGCCCGCGGAGGGAGTGGGCCAGGTGGATGCAGGTGAGTTTTTTTCTTTTTTTTCTATTTTCATTTGTTATTTATTCTAAAATTATATCTAGAGGTTATGATCATTAAAAATTATTTTTTCTTCTTTTCTTATGATAACTTTTAAGGAAATATAACTCCTCAGGCTAACTTACGCAACCATAAGTTATCACGATAACTTTACGGAAACGTAAACTTATCAAGATAATTTTATGTAAACATAACTCTTTCCTTTTTTTTTCTTTTTTTCTCTTTTGTTACGATAACTTTATAGAAACATAACTTATTATGATAATTTTACGCAACCATAACTTATCACGATAACTTTATGTAAGCATAATTGTATGACGATCATAACTTTATGGTAAAAATTATGACATAATTGTATCACATAAAATTATGCTAACATAATTTATGCTCACTATAACAACTTTAGGACGTAAAATTTATGCCAGCATAATTTATCATATGCTCATTATAACAACTTTAGGACGTAAAATTTAATAAAAAATATAAAATAAAATAATAATAAAATAAAAATAAAAACCTTACCTAGGCCCACGTGGGGGCTGGGGCGCCGGGGGAGAGCGTCGCTCACTGGGGATGAATCCAGCGAGCGCTCGCTAATTAGGCGGCCCCAATCAAAATATGTAACATGAAGAGTACGCAAAAACATATTATGTAAGATTTATTTTGTGCCACATGAGTACATTGGCAGAGCCAGAGGTCGGGGGGGGGGGGCGCAATTCTAGACTAGTGCCTAACAATTTTACATGAAATTCAAGAATGCTACTCCGTACTTTTTTACAAAGCTAAACAAAATGTATTGCACAAAATAAAATAGCATAAGGATTGCTTTTAGAGTTGGTGGAGCTAGTCATCACTTGGAAATTTTTGGAATTAAAATTGTGATCATATAGAGGGCAATTGGATAAACTATTTTGTTCCTATTTTGTATGAAATATATATTTTTTAAACCACTTAAATATAGTGTATAAAGTTGAGAGCTAGAATATTTAGCTATGCCAAAAGAGCCTTACTAGTAACATGCAGTGTGTGCACACTGTGGTATGCCTTTTTCTAAGAAGACGGCCAAAGGTGAACACATTCTAAAGTTAACGTTCTAAAGGCAAGTGTAAATAGTGGGTAAGGTCTTAGATTTCACGAAAGTAAAAAACTTTCAAAATATAGTGAGCATGTGAAAGTAGAATATAAAAAAATGAGCTAATGAATATGGTAAGCGGCGTGTGATAGGAGAGATAAGTCATACAGACAGAACTTGGAGTTTCTCTACGGCAAGGGGGGCAGGGACAGAGCCCACTATGGCCCTCGCATGGCTCCGCCATTGCAGCATGAATGTATGACTAAATGCTTGTGCCATGTATGGCAACTCCAGTTGAGCTTACTGGCACTATCAGACTCAATAAGCATGAGCTTTTGTCCAATTGACTTAGAAAATGGAATTGGCACATTACTATGTTGTGTATAGATGCCAACAAACAAGAAGGAAAATACCAAACTTTCTCAAGCTATAAGTTGTAAACCATAATATGCTATGGATGTCAGAAGTACCAGCATGTACATTTTAATGCTAAAGACAAGGGATGAACAATGCAACTCCCATTTTCTTTCCAATTACATAAAGACAGACATCCTTTCATCTAAAAAGCATTAAAGCAATTATATTCCCTGGGTGGTTCTGGAGCGGAAACTTACCCAAGCCACTTAAAAATGATATCTGGCCTCTTTGTGAATATGGAACTGCTCAGTCCTTGAGGAACAGAGTTATTGATTTCAATTGCTTCCTTCAAGGTCTGTATGAAACAAAAACTTCATGAATCATGATGGTCATTAGATGCAGTGGCTCGTAATTATAGCAGTTAGAACAGGTAAAATAATTACAAAAAAAACATCGTATTGAACTATACACCACCTGAAATTTCATAACGTAAAGGACAGGGCCAAATAGTTCTTCTTTCACAACTGGTGCAGAAGATGAAACTTCCACAATCGTTGGTTCTACAAAATTCCCTTCTGATTCAATGGCAGATCCTCCAAAAAGGATTTTCCCTCCCTGAATAAGGTCAAATTAAATTGTTGTAATTTATGGTTTACATAAAGTAATACACCATTTCACTTGTTACCAGTAAACTCCAAATCACTTCATTCTAATAGCTATTTATATTCGGATTGTAATCAAGGTCGAAACAATTGAAGGAACAGAGTAGCTTAACTGATAATCTACATTATTTTTAAGTTTCACCTGAGATTTGATGGTCTTAATGCCTTTCAAAAAGTTCTCTTTTGAAGCAGGAGTGTGCAGTGGTCCCAGTAAGGTACCCTTCTCCAATGGATCCCCAATTCGGATTTGTTTATATACCTCAACAAGCTGATCAAGGAAAGTTTGGTATATGCTTTCATGAAGAATCTGTGATAAGACGGAGAAAGACAATTAAACAAATTGAAATAGACCACAATACATAAATAAGAAATAAAAAACACCATACCAGCCTACGACATGTAGTGCACCTCTGTCCAGCTGTACCAACAGCAGCAAACAACACAGAACGGACAGCTAGCTGAATATCTGCGTCATCCATAACAATTATGGCATTGTTCCCGCTAAGTTCGAGAAGGCATTTACCAAATCTTGCATTAACTTGTTGCTGAACCATTAGACCAGCCTGCATGGATAAGCCAAAACACAATGTTAAGCACCTCCCACAAGAAAGCGCCCCCCCCCCCCTCCAACCCAAGGATAAAAAATGCGAATAAAATTAGAGGAAATTCATATATAACAGGGTTAATTTGCAGTGTTATTCATGCAAGAAAGTAGATCTAGCAAAAAAACTCATGGTACATTTGTACAAGACGCTCCCTCCATCCCAAATTAAGAGGTTTTTGACTTTTGGAAGCGGCATTTTACCACTCATCTTATTCAAAAAATCATATAAATATCATTTACTTTGTTATGATTTGATTTATCATCATAAAAAAGTTTAATGGTGGCATATTTTTTAAAGTATTTGCACTAATGTTTTGAATAAGATGAATGGTCAAACGTCGTATCCAAAGGTCAAGAACCTCTTATAATTTGGGACAGAGAGAGTACACAATATCAAAACAAAAGAGTAGAATTATCAAGTATGTGGAAGGTGAATACCCTTGTACTTCCAGTGAATGAAACTAAAGGTATCCTCGTGTCAAGAGCGATAGCTTGGCCAATTTCAGTGCCCCCGCAAAAG
Source organism: Paspalum vaginatum (assembly GCA_030272315.1). Lineage (NCBI taxonomy): Eukaryota > Viridiplantae > Streptophyta > Magnoliopsida > Poales > Poaceae > Paspalum > Paspalum vaginatum. Next base: position 14,017,781 of record CM059013.1, on the reverse strand, counting down.
GCTGTGAAAATTGCACCTGGCAGATTGTTCTTCTCCAATACACTAGCCACTATTTTAGTCATTGCGATAGTGATTAGTGGAGTTGTTGGAGCACCTTTCCTGCAATAATCACAACAACATTACACAAGGAAACTGCCCTCCCTGAAGTGCCAACCCAATTTGTTTCCACTAAACAGAACAACTGGTGCAAGTATATTGAACAGATTATATTCAAAGATGGGCATTTCTTTCAGACTTGGGAACCAAGATTGGTCTCTCATCATGCCTATCACAACAACCTAATTTTCAGTTACATCACCAACTTTTATTCCAGCTCTGCAGCAACAATCATATTACTAAAAGCCTAGAAGGATTCACAAGTCACAATCCACAACACTTCATACAATGTAACATGCTACGAGACTTGTAGGCATAGATGTTGAAAAAAGTTACTCTGCTGTAATGGCAGGGTCACAGGAACAGTAACTTTTCATGAGCAGGGACACAGCAACAGAGGAATCATCAGGGAGCCAGGCGTACAATTTCATTGAATTGTATGGTAAAATTTTCTATACAGATATACAACAGTGCTAGCATTTTACCAGAAAAGTAAATCATTCTTACCAGACAACACAATTTCCACAGACCAAAGCAATGCAAGCATTCCAACCTACATGACACAGGAGAGATTATTGAGGTATTCATGGCTGTTGAGATTACATGATTTTATGGTAAATGTTTACACCAATTTCGTAGTGCTAGAAATGAGCAAGGCACCACATATCATACAATGGTAAGGTGTATAGCAAACTCATGAAATTAGATTAAAAAGCATCCTATGGGTGCAGCTAAACACCAGGTTAAACCATTAAGGCACTAACAGTCAGTTGCTGCTAAACACTCCCTACACCAAGAGTTACCAAACTTTCCAGCTTAACATTTTCTATAGCAAAAGTTGCCAAACTTTTTGGCTAAACAGTACTATACCAAGAGTCTGAAAATGCAGACAAATGAGAGAGGAGAAGCACACTGTGGATTTTCATTGCATACATATCTAGAAATGTAATGCATCAAACATATGAGCTGTTAGATACTTACCAAGCACAGCACAAGGAAAATTGAATGCTGTTATAACACCAACAACTCCAAGAGGATTCCACACCTATTCAGATAAGCATATCCATTATCATGCTACATGCTGGTATCTAAGAGTAGGATATACCATATATGAGAAAATAATTGTAAAAGAAATACTACCTCCATCATCATATGGTTTGGACCTGCAAACACACACACACACACACACAAAAAAGGTGACTGTTAGCAGACCTCCAAATATTATCATCAAGGAGCACATATGCTTTATATCCTGAAGTTAGGAGGAAAAGTTGAAAAGCAGTCACCCAGGACTAATGAAAACGGCTCTACAATTGACAACTAGGACTACCTTCTGTGACTGATAAGAAGGGTAACATTCTAAGCCTTTTCTAAAGGACTTATTACTTATGATGCTGCTCCTTTACTGTGAGAATAAAAAAAGAATGGAATTCGAGCAAGTAAAAATCAGTGCAACATTTCAGGGACTTGGGAAAACAGAGCTCATACAAAACAGAAAACTGGAAGAGTGAGTTTGAGTGTACAGCACTCAAGTAATGTTAAGGAAATAATTTAACATGAAAGAAGCTTCTGTAGAGCAGCAACTCTAGTAGTAAATATGCGTATTTGATACAATACAAACCTAGATCATTAGAACTATTCAAATATAACTTTTAGCGTTTCTGAGAAACAAGACCCCTTCCGACTCCGAAACAGTAGTGAATTATCTGAATCAACTGCAAGTCGCAACCACAATACAAACCTAGACCATTAGAACAATTCAAATATAACTTTTAGTGTTTCTGAGAAACAAGAGCCCTTCTGGCTCGTAAACATTCGTGAATTATCTGAGTTAATTGCAAGTTGCAACGAAGACCATCAAAGATTCCAATCTGCCGTTTCATTGCAGATGATGTAGTTTTTAACTGACCATCAGAAAAAAAGATATAATGGGTGGGAAAAGGGTCTTACGTTCAGATGGTATAATGGATCCATTTAGCTGTCGACTTAGCCCCACAGCATAATCACACATGTCGATAATTTCCTAAAACAGAAAAGAAGAGGACACACAAATAATCATGCATATAGAAAGGAACCAAAACCAGATTTCATAAGAACTCATTTGATCATTCAGTTATGTTCAGTAAAGGTTAACATCTTGGGCATATGGTTTGGTGACACAATACCGACCGACTTAGTCAATACTGCTGCACATATGGGAGAGGTGTTTTAGGATGAGTTGCAGTTCTACATGTAAGGAAATGGTAACAACAACCGTAAAAGATAACGTGGTATCTATGTGGGCATTAAATTAGCAATTTAACATTCTAAAAAGGCGAAAATATGCGCTGTGAACTCAATGATGATACTTAGCCTGAGCGCAAAAGATAATGTGCAGATTGTAGCAAAAGCACTAGTAACCATGATCCTACCTGAACCTCACCGATCCCTTCAGGAAGAATTTTCCCCATCTCAAGCGACACAAGCCTGCCAAGGTGATGGAGCTTTGCTCTCAGCGCATCACCGATTTGCCTAACAATCTCTCCTCGCTTCGGAGCAGGGATCTGGGCACATTGGCAAGCCATTATGAGCACATTGACATGATAATTGATAGGAGTAAAAGTTTGGAATCTGATAACTTGAAGGACTGAATAACATTTTAGCAGTGCTACCCCGTCCCCAGCATATATGATATCCAACAGAGTGTCGTGAACCTCGCAGACTTAAAAAAACCCCATAGATTCCAAAATCTGATAAACCCAGACATGCCTGAACTCTGGAATTGCAGTGTTCTAAATTCCACTAGTTCAGAAATGCATACTTGTACAGTAGGATTCCGTGTTCCCGAGAACCCATATCCCCTCATCGGATGACTATGAGCAGTTGAGCACTCGAGCACTCCAAGGAAAACAAACAAGTCAGTGAAACAACTCACGGCCATCCACGTCTTGGCGGCATCGAAGCAGGCGCGCATGCCGTCCTCATAGTCGTGCACGGACGCCTCCAAAACCTCGGCGATAACCTAGCACACAGCCACACAGAGGGACCACAAACAGAAACCCCCCGTCAGAATAACCCGACAGAACCAGGCGCGGGGCCGCCGGAGCGGAGCGGATCGGGGCGACGCACCTGGTTGTTGGCGGGGCTGGTGGAGGTGACGGCGGGGCCCGAGCCGCCCCAGGCGCCGCGGGCGAAGGCGCCCGGGTTGCGCGGCGCGAGGCCGAGCTCGGCGAGGAACTGGTGCTCCTTGTTCGCGAAGGTCGCCATTGCGCCGGCGCTGGCGGGCTCGTTCCGTACGGCGCGAGGGAGGGGAGTGGTGGCGGTGTGGTTGTACTGTAGGAAGGAGGTGGAGTAGGGACTGTGAACTGCTCCGGGTCCGGGGACGGAGGGAGGCGGGCGGGGAGGAACGGTGGCTGGCGGCCTGGCGCTGTATAGTGCTGCTGCTTGTTTGTTTGTTCACGGGACCCCGGGACAGCAGGAGACGGCACGGCACCTACTTAGCTCGTTTGGTGGAAAGAAATTGCTGCTGAACCTTGGAAGGCCTCTGCTTTGCGATCCACACCTCACACGGACGTGGCGTCGCGTGCCGTCCTGAATCCTGATCCACCTCCGGCGGAGAGCGGCCGCATCCCCGCACGTATGCTGCCCGCTATCATCGTGTAAACTAATAAAACCGGCGGACCCGTGCTTAACTTGGCCTTCGCCTCCGAGGAACGGGGGTGAGGCAGTGACAAAGGGACACCCTACATCATCACTGCGCTTCTTCCATGGTTCAGCACGGTTTGCTTGAGCAACAGGGACAGCCCATTTGTGTACCTACCTTCTGATTGATAGCTCCAGCGCGCGTATCCCATACGGCACTCTTTGCCCGGAGCCAGAGCGCGTGCGTAATGACAAGCTATTACTGTGCTGTGTACTTGTGTCCACAGGCTGAGATGTATCTACAGCTACAAATGAGGAAGCACACCAACACGCCCCCGGCCGATTTTCTTTTGCCCGCTTACTTTTCATGCTCGCCTCGATCCATCGGAAATCCCATCTGCTTCGACCTTCTCGTGCAGTTGCCTGCTTCTTTTTCAGCGATATTGGCCCAGTGCAATCCCGTCATTCGTACCGTATCCACACCCTGTCGTGTTTTCTTTTTCAGCGACTTCATGTTCGTCAACAGAAGACCGGGCAAATCCACGCTGATTTGTACGCACATCCGGTTCGGTGGGGCAGGAGTCTGCGTCTTGATTCCTGGGCCGAAAACGGGCCGGATCCACTCACCTCCTCACATGTCACGTCGCCGTTTTTTAAACGTCTTTATTTCGTTTTATTTTTTGAAAATATATAACAGCTCCACATGTAAAATGACAAACAGGATGAGATGGCGGCATGAGATTCACCGGATCAACAGTTTTTTTTCCTGAGCATGTTATTTAAAAAAAAAAGATCATAACTCTTATTGTGAATTCGGATAGTGTAGATAAAATTTATACGAAGATTGTACAAGGTAAATACATCCGGCTACCAAATGTGGGTAGCTTGACCCAAAGGTTCATTTTTTGCCAGACATCTTCGATGATATAGGCTAGGCTCTAGGCAATGGGGCATGTTTATGTTGTCTAGGCTACCAAACAGGAACAAATTTTTCATCTTATAAGAAACGAGAAAGGTTTTATGCTCCCGCCACACCATGTGTCATGGCCAAATCGAATAGTATCTCAAACACCCTCAGTGCTGCAGTTGAGAAGTGGTGAAAGGAGGCGGATTTGTGCTCCTGCCACCAAGATCCTCAGTCCCCTCCACCTCTAGAGGCCTTGGGTGTGGGAAATCAACGTCTCCTTGCCTAGTGTAGAGTAGGTCCCAGTGCTTTCAGGGTTGGGCTTCTAGGCAACTACAATGAGACGACAATGGTGACATGGCCATGGAATAAGCCCCCACGTTATGTCCCTATTTCATCGGGTTCACTCCGGTGTCAACAAGGGACCTATGAGGGTAGAGTTAACTAGAGCTAAAGGACTCATTGAGGTGAGGTTCTTCCTTTATCTTGGTTTCTCCAGTGTAGGAATCGGTTTCTCATTGCTTCAACCAGGTATGGTGTGCACGTCAACGGAGCAAAGCAGGAGGTGTGGTTGCTGGGCTTATGGATGTGAAGTTGATGGACAGAGAAATATGTGGGGGATGAAAAACAAAAACCAGAGCTCTGGCTGCCCTGTCACTCTATTCTGCAAAGAAACAAAAAAAAAACCCAACTATGCATGAACACTCAGTGCCCTGTTTAAGAGTGTATTTTCATAGTTTTTAGGTAATACTATGCTATTTAATCCAAAAAGGTGTTTCATAATTCTCTAAAAAACTTTGTTTTGAAAAACTATTGTTTTGGTAATACCATGGTATTTTTTGAGTATAGTAAATTTTAGTGTAGACCAAAGTTTTTGGCTCAACACAAAATACAGCAACACCAAAAGGAAATGATATACTTTGGTTTTACTAAAACCATGGTATTGTTACGACAAATGTAATTGGGTCTGGGCCAAAAGATGTGCATACAAAAAAATTGAGGCCCATGGCCATTGTCACATATATTCTATCAAGTGTATTTTAGTATGGGATGTTTCGTTGTATCCTTTGCGCGTTCCAAATTGCCGTGAATATATATATTTTTACAAATTTTAGGCCTAGGCCAAAAGATGAGCAGGAAAAAAAAAGGCCCGTGGCATTGTCATATACATTCCATCAAATGTATTTTTACTATGGGATGATTCTATATGTTATATCCACGTATCCTATGTGCGTTCCAAAGCTTATTGTTTTTCCGAATGATATATTTTTGAAGAAAGTGTTGTGACTTGTTATATTACTTGAGAATAGGTCTGAGAAGTCATTCATTCGAGTATTAACTAACAACATTGAAGGTCGATTTTTCTACAATTACACATTACAGGCATAGAGGTTCATGAACATTTATGTGTACACAATACACATGCGTAAACTCTAGCTATAGGGATCTCTTTGGAGACGAAAATATCATCTACCACCGAAACATAACCAGCTGAGCTACGGTCAATTTGCAAAGACTAAATTATTTCTAAAAATTTATAGCTCTTAAAACAATAGAATTTATGCTAATCATGGGAACAAAAAGGAAAATGTTAATGTGGTCCATTATGTCCGGATCACATTTTTGTGATGTTTTTAAGTTAATATTTAATGACTTTATTCGACCCGCGACATATCATGCTGCAATGTGATGTTTTTAAGTTAATATTTATGATTTTTATTGGACCCACGACATATCACGCCACAACATGAGTCGATCATAGTTGATTAGTTGCCATAGATGTTAAACTGGCGGACCTAGGATCTTGGATTAGGAAGGACTTATTTGACTCTTTTTTTCTGCTCTTTCTCTTCTCTTTTTTCACCCTTTTCTTATCCGTTATTCATATGTAAATAGTGAGTGTGTGTGTGGAGGGGGCTTCTAGGAGCTCCATTATCTATGCGTGGGTTGGGGTGATCTATCGTGTGTAGAACTAGGGCATATGCTACATTGTCGGCATGGGACTCTTCTCCTATCTAAGCGTGTGTTTGGTCCAGAGACAACGTATGATGGGATGATTCTATCCTTGATTTTTAGGATGGGATCGTCTCAGCCAGTGTTTGGTTGGCAAGAATGGGTCCATCCCTGTTTTTTGTTTGGTTGTAGGGATGGGTGGTAGGAGCATGGATGGCGTTATAGAACCGTTAGCCATATGTGGTGTGGACCCCACCTGTCGGCCATACAAAACTCTTCTTCCTCCTCGCCTCCACCTCGGAGCTTCATCCACACCGCGTCGCCAGCAGCCAAGTACGCCGCCCCTTCACCTCCCTTCTGCGGCCGTCCTCCAATCCGTCAGTGACGCCTCCTTCCCCGACGCTACCTCCCCTCCGGCCTCCGTTTCACCGCTCGAGCTCGCCCGACGCCTCCCTTCCGCGTCGCATAGCCGCGGCCATAGCCCCCTTCGCCGGTGTCGCCTCCTCCCCTCAGTTTCGCCCCTTGGAGCTCGCCCGGCACCTCTCCTCCACATCACGCGGCCGCAGCCTCCTTCACCGGTGTCGCCTCCCCTCCGTCTCACCGCTCGGGGCTCGCCACGGCCGCGGCCTCCTTTGCCGGCGCCGCCTCCCCTCCGTCTCGCCTCGTCGCCGCTCCACCTTGGTGCCGTCGGGCGGAGGCTGCCGCCTCTCCACCACGCCTACCTCGCCTCAGCCGCCATGCCCCCACACCTCCGCGAGATGGTGTGGCACGGCGTCCACGGGGGACGTCCACGTCCGCCCAAATCGGAGGGATGGGGGCAGCCCGCATCAAAGGGGAATATTCCCTCTCGGGGATGGTCTCATCCCACCTGCTCCTCAACCAAACAATAGCAGAAAAGGGACCATCCTATCCCATTCCTATCTATCCCCCAAACCAAACACATGCTAAGTGTTGCTGCTTCAGCTCAACCAAAGGTGCCCGGATCCCCCACAATCGAGCCACGTATTTTGGGAATATTTTATCTAAGGGTGTTTAGATACATTCAACTAATTATTAGTCGCTAAAAAATAGTTGTTTTTATCAAACAGATCTAACTAATAAATCAGTTCTGCAATCTATTAGCACATATTAGCTAATTGGTTGTAGCTAATTTTTACCTAAATTAACTTATCCAAACAGTGCGTACAATAATAAAATAGGTTGTTATCAAATTCTTTTTGTCGTAGTTTAATGTATCATGAACATTCAAGAGTTTTCTCGTCCCCTTTAATGTGCATACAAGTTCTCTACGTTGTGCAGGCGGCCAGAGCCGGTGGTTGGCTCTATCCACCACGGCTCAAGTCTACTCGGTGTTGGTGTCCCATCATGAGGGATTTTTCTTCGTTTGTTGATGCATGTATTGTTAAATGCATAAGGTTTACAATGACTATTAAATTTGACCTGATTACGAGCAACCCGAACCGTCTTAAAAAAAACCTGACCCGAGCAACACAACGGCCGGACACAGACCGTGTTTTTTTCCGACTCGCTACAATTGATGTAGCCATGTTTTTCGAGCCAAAAAGTGACCCAAGACCAAAAAAAACTTGAATCGACGCCTCCGCGGGGAGTGCACGGATGGGATCTGGGCCGTCCTAAACAACCCACGGTCCGATCTTGACTTGACTTGACACATGAACATGTCTACTCTAGAATAATGTGTCTGTCCGGCAATTTTCAAGGCAACAGTTTTGGAGCAAATCCCTTCAATGCAATCAAAACTTATACCGACCCTTTTTGTGCCATTGAAAATTACATGTTCCTTTCAGTGCCATCAGATTCTTATTTTCCATCCTATCTGTGTCATTCTGTCTACGCCATTCTTATTTTCACTCCCTTACACGCTAGTACCATCACATTCCCCTAGTTAGAAAGCAGTTGGGCCCACATGTCATACTCTAACCACTTTCCCACACACCATCTCTATGTTCATCATCTCGCCCATCGTTGCCGGACCCCGTCCCGCCCATCACGGCCGGACCCCGGCCACGCGGGAGGGCACGCCGACGGGAGTGGTGGGGCATCGCATGAGGCGGCACGGAGCGGCCACGTGCGGAGGGCCTTGCGACGGCCTCCTTGCCCCCTGCTCGTGCCCACATGAAGGACGCCGGCACCTGTGGTGCCATTGACGACCTCTCGCGCCTCGACACTGCCACACTGCCAAGGTCGATGCTGACGCGCCCTTGCCTTCCTCTTTGTACCGCGCAAGAAGGCACGTGTGCTGCCGCCGTGGTCGCCGCCGCCTAGCCCATGCTTCAAGGTGGGAGCGTGCGATGACACTTGGTGGGGAGAACGGGGAGCTCCTAGCGGCTGGCGTCCGCACCACAGAAGAGAAGCTGTGGGCCCACCTCGCGGCAGCGAAGGACACTAAGGCGGGAGCGCTCGGTGGTGCTCAACGGCTAGCTGGCCACGAACACGGCATCACGGCCCGATGGAGATCGCAAGCAGCTCCTGCAGGTGCTCATAGCTAGGCCCGCTCGGCTCGCAGGGGCGAGGAGGCCATCGCGCGGCTCCGTGTGGCTTAGGGTGGCCGAGGCAGCGAGAGGCGGCGACTGGGCTAGGGGCGGCGAGCGACAACTGGCCAAACAGGGGCGATGGGAGGCTATGCGGTGGGCTGCCTGGGGAAACTAGGAGGCCACGTGGCGACCGGAAGGCAGTGAGGGAGGGGGACGGGAAGGAATGGGTGCCCTCCTTATATGTTTTAATGGTGGAATGTAACAATAGTGGCGTGGAGGGGATGAAAAATAAAAATAAAAAATATGTAATTTTTGATGGCACAAAAATTAGAAGTATCGATAAATTTGGATAGTATTGAAGGGATTGCTCGCAGTTTTGGGTACTCCGTTTGAGTTGCGTGCGTTCCTTTAGCTATGCTATATGGGTTAGGCTATAGGTCTATGTCTAGTTTACGTATATGTGGGTGCGCATGGCGTGCGTGAGTGGATTAAGAAAAAAAAAGTACGGGAGTGTGGAAAAAATAGATGTAGAAAGAAGAATCTCGGTGATTAGACGGAAAAGTTATTTTGGAGCCCGTGGTTCTCTCCTCCGTGGCTTTCTGGCCTCGATTGAGAGTTTTTTTGAGACCATACCGTCCCCGACGAGTAGGCACTAGGCCGTCCGGTTGCGAGTCGCGACACGCAACCGGAAGACGAGAGGCGAGGACTTGCAAGGATCCATTCATTCTAGTAGTAGCAGCCGCGAACGAATCCATGAGCAGTTGAGCACATGCATCACGCGCATGGGCATGGCTGCAAACCCGGGCACAGCAGCGTCGGGTCCAGCGACCAGCGCTCCAAATTTTCTTTTCCGGCCCGTCCGGGGCGAGGATAGCGCTTTCGCCGGCCGGCAGCGGCGCAACGCGGACGTACAACACAAGTGCAGTACAGGTCGTGCGCCTGTACTGCGCGGATGCCGGAGGGCACGTACGCCTGCAGCGCTAATTTACATGGGAGCCCCTCGGCCCTCGGCAGTCTAGATTGTACCCCCTACTTTTATTTCAAAAAGTCAACCATAATCCGATTCTTAACTGCACTAATCGATTCTCTCACGCCTCCTCCTCGTTAGTTGCCCCCCACGTCTACCGCCTACGTGCCGGGCAACCGACCCGGTTCAAGTGGCGCGGCCGTAAATTGACCCAAACGGCGTGCCCCAAGCCACTCCACCGAATAAAAACCGGCGCTTTTAAAATCTCACCGGCCTCTTTCCTCGCCGGCACGGCAACGCAAATCCTCCTCCCCTCCTCCGCCCTCCCAGGCCGCACCCCTCTCGTCTCGCCCCCCGCCTCGCCGGCGCTCCCGCCCCCCACGCCGGTCGCCATGATGCACATGACCTTCTACTGGGGCACGTCGGCCACGATCCTCTTCGACGGCTGGCGCACCTCCACGTGGGCCGACTACCTCCTCTCCCTCCTGGCCCTGCTCCTCGCCGCCGCCTTCTACCAGTACCTCGAGGCGCTCCGGGTCCGCGTCAAGCTCGTCGCGGGCGGCGGGGCCAAGACCGCGCCCTCTATCCCGCCGCCCGCCGGCTCCGACCCGCGCGCGCCGCTCCTCGCGCCCGCCTTCGCCGCCGCCGGCGGGCGCTGGCCCGCGCGGGTGGCCGTCGCCGCCATGTTCGGGGTCAACTCCGCCCTGGGGTACCTCCTCATGCTCGCCGTCATGTCGTTCAACGCCGGCGTCTTCATCGCCGTCGTCGTGGGGCTCGCGCTCGGCTACCTCGCGTTCCGTAGCAGCGATGGGGAGGATCTCGTCGTGGTCGACAACCCCTGCGCCTGCGCCTGAGGGGATGGGGTCAAGGTTTGGCTGATTCTTGTTGTATAACACAGGTACCGTAATAAAACCATGTACAAATCAGTTGTGTGTTTGGAGGAGGGTCTGCAGCGTTCATGGGTTGTCTGGGAGGAGGTACTGTGTAGAGTGAAAACAATTTGCCTTATTTCTCCTAAGAGGATTGATGGATTGATTCCTTTCTGACCCAATGTTTGTGTTAGCCCTTTGCCAGTTAACTGATCACTTTCAGATCCAATTAAGTAATGATTACCTTTGAGATCAAACTAAGGCAGATAATCTCTAGAATGGACAGATTTATTTTGTTTCCCGACTAATCCAAGAAACAGTAAGCACTAACTGCAGGAAGCATAGCCACACCTGCTGAAAGAATTTGAAGCTATCTGGTAGGTTAGTCCGCCTCCAACGGGATGGACGAAAGAATTATCTACGATACAAAATGACACGGTAACGTCACGGTAGACAGAAAAAAATGATTGGAATAATATTTAGGCAATCGGTATAGGCAAACCGTTGGAGATGGTCTTAGATCTGGCAAAGAGAGTACCTGTCCTCTCTCTATTGCCCTCTGTGAATGAATTGTAGCTGCCTGTCCCTCCGACTCGAGTACAGAAAAGGGTAAGGGCCGGAACGGAAACCGTTATTTCTGGTTGATGTGAAACAGTAAAATGGTAGAGTAATATCCAGTTCTGGCTGCTGATTTGCGATGGGATTCTGAAATAACAGAAGAATGTGCGTTAGTTGCTGAAGCGGTGGTAAAAATCTGAGGGTAGCCGGTAGATCGTGCTCGTTCCTTCATGCTTTGTCACCTTTTTCCGCTGTAATTTGGCTTATCTGAATTTTGAAATGTGCGAGTTGATTGATCCTTAGACAATTGGACTAGCAGTGGGCGACGAGCTGACGACCACGGACAAAGGCATCCTATTGCTGCCGTATTGGTGTATGCCGTCCTGCCTTTCTCTTCTAAGCATCGAAAGTGGTTATGGAATTTGGGTATCGAAAGTCGCTATGGATGTCACCATGTCTCCTTTCTGAGGTTCGTTTTAGATTGTAGAGAACGGCTGGCAAAATGACTTGATCTGTTACTGCCCTATGCCGTGTGCTCTATGGACTCTCCTTCTGGATAGCACACCACACTACACTTGTCTCTTGTCCTCTTTTTAGATTCGCCCATTGATCTTTTCTAGTTGAAGACCTGGTGGTGGCGGGAACGATGTTGTCGGAGCGGACGTGCTCCTGGTCAGGTGGCGGAATGCACCCGGCCGAGATCCTAAGTACGGAGAGTAGTTAGGGAGAGCAATCGTTGTTAGCTGGTCATTGGTGGCACGATGGTGGCGAGAGGATTTAGAGTGGTTCGGGCCGCCGGAGCGTAATAACCTACGTCCACTATGGGGTGTGTTCTTGTATTCCTGTCTGGAAAAGAGCCAGTCGAGGGAGTATGAGTGTGTGGTTTGAGGAGATGGAGGAGCGTCTGTGCAGCGTGTCCTCCTGTGTTGCGTATGCCTCTCCTTTTATAGCTCAAGGGGGGCATGTACATGGTGGCCGGGCCCCGACAAGTGGTCCCGGCCCATTTCCTCTATGCTACAGCTCCATCTTGTGCCTGATGTCCAACGCTCCCATGTTTCGCGCCTGTACCACCGTCGTGACCTGGTATGGCCTGGAGATCCGCCATATCGTCCTGTCGTCTGGATACGGCGCCGCGCCGTCCTGCCTTACGCCGTCCTGTCCCATCGGCTGCTAAACCCGCTGAGAGGCTTCAGAGGCCGAGGGGCAGGCGGTGCGCACGCGTGACAGGACAGGGCACTCGTAGTAGCGTTGTAGCGCCGCTGCCTAGTATTAGGCTGAGCGCGGCCGCCGCGCGTGGCGCGGCTCATGATGAGTACAGCGTACTTGTTTACTCAATATAGACCCCAGTGTAGCTGGGGAAATCAACTGTAGTGCCTTGTTATCGCCGCCGCGCCTTGGTAAGGCGCGCCCCTTTGCTTCGCCGCCGCCGCCTGCCAGCGGCGATGGGGGCACGCCCGTCTGACAGCGGCGGCGTCGGCGGGCGACGGGGGCACGCCTGTCTGACAACGGCGGCGGGCAACGGGGGCACGCCTGTCTGACACTCGTGGTGTCAGCAGCATCGGGGCGTGCCAGCCTGACAGCGGCGGTGTCAGTGGCATCGGGCACGCCCACCTGCCCGCAATAAATGCGGCAGGTGGGCGAGGCGCCCGCCTGAAGGCCCCGCCACGCGCCCTGTGGGCACGTGGCAACGCGAGACCTTCCCGTGCCCTGTGGCCACGTGGCGACCCCGGACCACCGAGGGTGCTGGCTCCGGACCTCCACGTGCTCTGCAGGCACGTGGCGCCCCCGGACCTCCGTGGGTGCTGGCTCCGGACCTCCACGTGCTCTGAGGGCACGTGGCGGCCCCGGACCACCGAGGGCGCCGGCTCCGGACCTCCCCGTGCTCTGTGGGCACGAGGCGGCCTCGGGCCACCGAAGGTACGGGCTCCGGACCGAGAGGTCCGGACCTCTCCTCGCGCGGCTGGGGGAGGCTCGGTCCTCGAAGGAGGTCTGGGGCCTCCCCTGTGGGCCGGGTGCGTGGCCCAGCTTTTCCAAGGAGTAGGCCGGGCCCATCTGTACGCGGCCTTGGGCCCTCCTTGTACTGCAGTAGTTACCTCCCTTAGTGATCTTCGTCTAGTGTAAGCGGGTACCCGGTTAGCTGGGTACCGACAGATGTAAAGGCTTTGCTTGCAAAATGAGCTCAGCTATGCCGTTGGGCTGATATTGGAGCTATTTGTTTTTCGAAAGCTCAGGGCTGCTATTTTACTCTCGTTGGCGTTGCTTCGGATACTCGAGTCCAAATTGGTATTGCCTTTTGTTTGTATACAGTGCTTCCGAGCTGGTCTGTGTAACTGCTCACTGTCCCCTTGGTATGCAGTAATGAACTGCACTCTCCGTTCTCATACAATCATCTGTCGATCAGGGTTTGGTACGAGCTATGCGGTCAATTTAGTCAGAGAGTGAAATTCAGATGCTAAGGTGGAGTAGTGAAACACCTTTCTGTAGCTCTGGAGATTGAGGTTTTCACCTCAATTTCAAAATCTGATTATTTCAGCATTTCAGATTTAGGAGTATTTTACAATTTTCTCTCTACTCTTTGATAGAGATTTGGAGCTGTACAGTTTTTAGCGGCAAGCTGTACACTGATGTCACTGAAATATAAGCTGTCCATATAATAGGTTATCAACAGTTTTGTCTGAATTTGAAGGTGACCATGGTTCTGAATCAGAATAAATATTGTATATTCCTCACAAGTCTGTAAATAATTTGCAGATAGCAAAACAATGTAGAATAGATAATGTTCGAACTCTGCTTTCTTTTGATTGTGTGATGACATGATTGTCTGTCCTGATGAAAATCCAGTATCAATTGTTGAGATTAAAGATGGTCTCCTGCTCACAATTTCTATACGCACAAAGTTAAGATATGTTGCTTGTATTTTGTGGCCTGTGACTCCGAGGGATGCTCGAACTAACAACAGAGTTTAGGATTTGGCTCAGGAGTTATCCCCAGAAGTTACAAAAAATTGTACTATTGCTGCAAAATTTAAGCAAAACAGAATTTATGCATCAGGCCAATTACAACAGCCATGAAGCTTACAACGCCAAAGCTTACAAACCACTGCTCCATTACATGATTTCACAGCTTAAAATACAATACTCCTACATTATATTTAACCTGCTAGCTGTAATCTTTATATGACGAGTTTTGTTCAGTTTTGCTCGAAAAAATATCAAGGTTATTCATAGGTTTAGCCTGCTAGCTGGAAATGCTCAAACCTGACATACTAACTCAGCTAGGCTAGCACCCAATTTCTGCACTATTTAGGCCTGGCTAAATCTTTGAGGCAGTCAGGTAGGTAAGACCGTGTTCAGCTGATCGTGTAAATGGTCGTTTATAGTAAAAAATGACATGGTAGCGATACTGTAAACAGAGTAAATTGAAATAGACGGCAAGGATAGACGATCTGCTGGACTCAGTTTAACCAATCAGAGTCTGTTGTACTATTCTAGCCTGGTCAAGGAGTTAGCGACATAGGGCATGTTTGATTGGACATCTCCCCTCGGTCTTTTTTCTCCACATTTAGTTCATTTATTATGGAGCACGTGTGGAGAGCAAACTCCTTTTTTTTGCTTTATCTCCATTCCACATAACCAAATAGGCTAACGTCGTGAGAGAGTGCATACGGAGATATAAAACACTGTACAAGCACTGTAGACAATTTCAAAAAAAAAACACAGTAGACATATTAGAGTTTAATAAAAAATGAGTTAGAAGGTGAGATAGAAGGTCCGGTGATAATAGCCTTACATTGTTTTGAGCCTTAGGCTGATGTCACCAGAGAGCATAGTTCGACTTTCCGGTCAGAAAGTCCGAAATTCTAGAAAAATTTCCCATTTGTGTTCCGGTACATGATAGATTTTTTGTTCTAGAAAATGGTGAATTCTGATTCCAAATTCAAAACTACGAAAACCAAACTTTGGTAAAATAAACGAATTTCGAAACAGTGAAAACGAAATTGTAATCCCTGTCAGGGAGTGCATATGGATGTGCAAACTGCAAAGCATTGTTTGCATACTGTATATAAATATAATTTAAAATATAAACGGTGTGATAGACAAGTTAGTGATAACGACCTTATATATGTTTGCTCAACTACTTTAGCAAAGTTCAAACGACCCAATGTTCCATTGGAGGAGACGGATGGCCCAACGGGCTTCTGAGAGGTCAGCGGTATTTTGGTCATGCCCTTTTTTCCCCTTTACGCTTTAGCCCGGTGTTGTTGTGCACCATTCATGTGTTTCAAGCATTTTGGTCGCTCAGACCATCCCCAATGGGGATGGATTCACTGTTTCTCCACTATTTCAACTACCTTCCTCTCTGTCTACAGTAGCACTACTGTGCCAAACAGTGTATAGCCAACCCATCTGGCCAATCCATTGGGGATAGCCTCAGCTTAACTTGCTAGGTTAATAGGTTTGATTAAAGCAAAGGCTATGAATCTTGTGCTCTCCTCCGTAGTCCGTCCGCCTCACTCATCCTTGAATTGTGATTATGTGATACTACTCATCAACCCGTGTTCTCGCCCGGGTTTGAGATTTAAAAGATACATATTTAATCCGTAGTAATATTGAAGATAATTATTTTAATTTATATTTTATAATATTATTGTTGGTAATTTATATGCAAATTTAGAAATTACTTTAATTTACCTTTCACGATGGCATATTGAATAATTTATATGCAGATTTAGGACTTATTTTAATTTATCTTTTATAATGGCATGACGATTAATTTATATGCAAAATTATTGAGTTATTAATTCAAATTTTATAATGGCATGGTAGGTAATATTTATGCAGATTTATGAGGTTATTTTAATCTATATTTCCTATGGTACGGTGGGATAACATTTTTGAAAATACAATAGATATAATGGCTATTGTTATTAGTGCTATACGATAGACGAATGAATGTTTCTGATTTTTTTAGAATTTTTGGGTTTTATCTTTCTTCCTAGTGAGGATTAATGTGGAGGCTATAAAATGAGCCTCATACAGAGGAAAAAGTTCTCTATTGAAGCAAACGTTGTACCTAGAGGATAGGAATAGAGGAAGAGGGAAAAATCAAAATGAAATAAATAAAGAATAAAGCCTAAAAAAATAAGTTGAAGATAGAAGAGCCCAGATTCAAAATGAAGAAATGGAAACTCGAAAAGGATCCTTCTGATTCTAAAAGAATGAGGGGGCAAGGGGATTGATACCGAGAAAGATTTCTTCTTATTATAAGACGTGATATCGCATTATTCGAGAAACCAAGATGCAGTCACAATAAAAAATCATCAACAAGGGCATTCTAATGCATTGTAGATTCTTATCCAAGACTTATATCATTTGATGATGCCACGGGTGGTGCCTCCCAAAACCCTAGCGCCGCCACCCCTCCCGTCCCAACCCTTCCCCTTGACATCGCCGGAGGGAGCCACCGGAGGCCAGTGCGGGTGCCAAGGACGGCGGTGTCTGTGTAACAACACTAATTTTTCGTATACAAAAAAAACACAACTTAAAATTTTCGTTTTAAAGATTGCTAGTGCATTGCATCTAACCTATTAAAAATTTAGTTAATTAATTGATTTATGTATCAAACATTGCCCTACTAGTTGAATTAACTTTACTTTATGCTCTATATTGTGTTAGTATGTGCATCATCTATTTGGCTCTTGTTTGAATCTTTGCTTGAGTGTAAATTTCAAACCAAATCCTTAAATCAAATTCAAATAAAAAGGGGAAATCAAACCAAAAAATTGGAATAAGGAAAAGGGCCTTTTGGCCCAGCAGTAAGCCGGCCAACCGAGCCAGCCCAACTAGAGCTCGCGCTCACCCGCGCGCGGGCCTAATTTTTTTGGTTAGCCTAGCCCAACCGGCCCAGCCTTGCCATGTCGCTGTCAAGGGACCCCCGCCGCAATGTTACTGCGAATCGGGGCCGACTCTTCAGCTTTCCCCTTCCCTTCGCTTTTCCCTTCCTCCCGACCTCATCCTCCGCCTGCGGACGGGCGTACTGCAACCGCACATGTGCGCCCGCATTTCCACTGCCATGCGCACTAGGAAACTGGAACCAGATTGGCCGCCGCCCCAACTGCCCATGGACGAGTAGGACCGGGGTCACGCCCATCGCGTGACTCTGTCGAGAGCCGAGAGAGGGAGAGAGCAGGAGATAGATGGCGCCGGCAGGGGAATCTATTTTCACTGGGCCAATTTGCCCTCCTGGCGTAGCCCTAGCCGCCTGGCTATAAAGGGTGAGCTGCCGTACCCTAGAAACCCTAGCCATCACTAGGGGTTTTCCCTCTTCCGTCGTCGCCACCTAAGGGACAAGCGAGAGAGGGTCAAGGAGAGGGACTGGCGGCGGAGAAGGAGACCGGAGGTCACCGGAGCCGTTCGATCCAAGAGCGAGGGAGCCGCTAGCCCGGAGCGGAGCTGTGCCGCGTCTGCGCAAGGAAGCTGCTGGCCAGAACTCGGAGCGCCGTCGGCTTACCTATCGCCGCGCCATCGTTGACGTCTCTGCTACCTCTACACCGGCATGTGATAGCCTTCTCATCTCTGAGCAACCCACGGTGAGGAACCGCAGCCCCTTGACCACCCTCGCCGTGAACCGGGGAACCGGGATTCTCAAGTCCCTTTCTGTTCGCGTGCTGCTGTGGCGGAACCGCCGATTTAATCCGGGCTAAGTACACTTGCCACCTCTGGCTTGCGGTGTATTTAGACCAAATCAAACCTGGTCGTCCGTCGAGCTACCTAAAAAGGGCACTCGATGTATCCATCACCCAGGGGTGCCGACATCACACACGTTGAGCCCTCGAAAGAGCCACAACAATTACAACAAACCATCATTTCATACAAACATAGATTGGTTTGTTACAAAATATTTGCTCAAAATGAAGTACAATCATACTGAAATAGAGTTTCAAAATAATCTCGCAGCGGAAAATCATAACATAATACCGATATACTCTTGCAGCGGAAATAAAGCATCGAGCTATGACATTGAGCGCACCATTGTCATTCTCAATCATGAAGTTCTTGAAATAAAAATATCAATAACGTAGGGGTGAGTACGTGAAGTACTCGTAGGACTTATCCGTAGGCGGTTTCAACCCAACACATTTGAGAGTATGCAAGGCTTTTTATGGACTTGACTCTAATCCGCGCAAATTTACTAAAAGTGAGTCCTTACTTTCAAACGTCATCCATTTTTAAAGCATAAGCCTCATTTGATCTATTATAATTATCATCACGATCCATAAATCATATGTTTCATCATCTCAACATATATATCATCATAAAATAGCATGCAGAAATATAAACATATAAGTACACACATGTAATGTAAAAAGTATGATTAAATGAATAAGATATTAAAATTATTGCTACGTTGCCCGTGTATGATACTGTCATTCTCACATCTGGTGAGCATCAGCGATTCGAATCGATTTTAATTTCCGGGAATAACCTATCATGCCAGAGGTATATGCTTACTAGCCTTCGCGTTTCCACATATAGCCCCCATCTCCACTTGTTCCATCCCAAGTTCGATTCCAATCCGCCATTCCCCAGGTTTAGCCCCCAGTAGCAGCGATACCATTAGCATCCCGGGTCAGCCCTCCCATGAGTCAACCGCCCCTAGGTCCCCATGGTAGGACCAAGTTTCTGTTCTTCAGATGGTTTAAGTAAGACTTTCACCGGTCCCATATCCCGATTAAGCATTGTAGCAATGTTATGCCAGATCAGCAGCCGAACAGACGGACGGGCCTTAAACGACTCGGGCGGAGTCCACCAAACCATCCACATCATTTTCATCATAATATACCCATATATCCGTCCGGTCTCATCTTTTCATCACATCATATCATATTGCTTTCAAAATTTAAACTTTTGTAAAACACTTTTTTTTGTCCTATCATCTCGCGAGTGAATATCTTCACTCGTCTTCTACCATTTAAGCTGGCTAAGCATAGACTTCGATCTATCCATTCTACATAGGATATCAGGTATTTATGCAGGTGGGGTTTCAAACAACTCCTGAACGTATATGCACAGTCAAATAAAGGGTGGTGAGAGTCCCTAAGTAGGTGTATATGGCTAAGGGGCCTACCTTTGTTGTTGAATAACCTGAACAAACTAAACTATAGTTACTTTGCTGGGTTGTGAGGCTTTGCTCCAGACAACCCCTTGATCACTTGGACAACTCCTCCTTCCAAACACGACTGATGGGCCCTCCAGGTCGTGCTTGGGGCTTAGTTGGTCTTCTGGACCACCATTTCTTGACGCTAATCCACGCGTTTGCTCCTTGATCATGTATCTGCAATAGGCGTCATTATATGAATGATATGCATGATGCAGTGAAAGGAGATGTCCGAATATCGAGCACACATACAATCATACAATCACATATGCACCTAACAAGTTATTTGTCGTAAAGGAAACATGTATGAGGTGTGTTATTTATTTCTGTCGAGCAACTCAAATACATCAAGCAGGGTACATGAGGGGAACACATGATAGACTACCAATTCCAACCACTCTTATCACACCAATTGTAGGCAAGCATTGAACAAGCATAGTTGTATATAATTTAACTTATTTTTAAGTTATCGTTATCTATATTCAAACAATACACTACTTTGACAGTTAATAAAGATTTGCAACACGGCATATGAGACTAGCACTTGCATGTGGAGTATACAGAGTGATCCATCTTTCAAGGTTTTATTTTTGGCACATCAAGCTAAGTGGATCAACAAGGAGTATCTAAAATAAACCATAAGTTCACTAATTGAAGCATATTAGAAATCCCTGTTTTATCTTCTTCATGTTTAAACCTATCTAAATAAGTATCTTTAGATTCCTCATGTAACAATTACATGTAACATAGCCACTTTTATATTTTGTTACTTAAATCATTATAGTATTTGTCATTTTCAAATCACCTAGCAAACAGTGAGCCAAACACATGAAACTTTATTTCTGAGCTACATTGAGTCAAATGGGTACAATATAATTTCTATGGATTTTTCTGGACAAGTTTTATGTAGCATATATTTTCATGCTTCTAAAATACACTAAATTCACTCATAGGGGTAAAAAAATAATTAAACAGTGTAAGCTAGGGTTGAACAAGTCACAATAGAGCCTAAAAATCATATTAAAGCCACTTTCCAAGTTTCATATTTTTAGGAGCTCATTGACATCACTTTTACTATTTAATCACTAAAACAAGGCATGCACAAATTCAGGGGTAAAACAGTCATGTTACCATACAAGGCCTAGTCCACCGTATAGATCTATTTATAAGCAATCCAACAAAATAAGTTTCATAGTTTTGTGATTTTCTTATAGGTTTATAGAGCATTTGAAGTTCATATGCCAAATTGAGGAGATAGTTTAATATTTTTGCTCTTGCTTGGACCTATTCGAGATTAACTATAGCCTACAGGGAAAACATGAAATTTGCACAAGACTCAGTGAATAGTGTATGCCAATCCCATAAAATGCAAGGTGAGATCTAAAAAATGCAAGGGCTCGAGCTAAACTGTGAATCGCCAGTAGGTATAGGGTCTAACTTGCAAGTTTCGCAAGACTCAATGAACAGCCAATTAGTATACAGAAATTGCAGGGGCTTAAATGTAAAAAGGCGAGCCTTCTTCAGCCTCTGGCCGCGCGCACAGGGAGGAGGAAGGGCGGGCTGCGCCGGCGCGTAGGGGCGTCGAGGTCACCGGCGGTGGTGTGCAGGTGGTGTTCCCGACGAAGGGGATCACTTTCCCTAAGATTTGGTCGCTCGCGGTGGCCGGAGCTGGCGCAGAACGCGCGGTGAACTGGCGCGAACCAGAGGTTGGGGACGCGGCTGGCGCGGTCACCCGATCCGGTGGTTCAGTCAGGGAAGGATGCCGAGGATGGGCGTGCGAGCTGCGCGGGGAAGTGGAGCATCCGTCGGTGCAGTCGTGGAGGCGCGGGGATGGCCCGAAGCTAGGTCTCCACGGTGAGGCAGTGGCGCGGCGTGGCCATGGTGGGCGGTGCAAGTGGAGCGGGGGTGAAGAGGCGATGGCGTGGGCCGAGTACTGTCGGGATTCACGGCGGAAGATGCTGCGGTGGTGAGGTGCTCGCTAGCTTGAGCGGAGTTGGCCAGGGGAGGCGAGCGAGGGAGCTCGAGCTTCACGGCGGCAATGGTGGGCGCGCTCTATCGCGCAGAGACAAGCAGGGGGGAGTGGGAGCTTGGTGGGAATGGAGGAGAGGGAGCGCTCTCCGCTTCCTTCGGCCCGAAGGAGCCCGGCGTGGGGAACAGGGCGACCGGGCAGGGGCACCGCGTGCCCGCCCTAGGCAGGCCACCATGGCCGCGTGGCATCGGGCGTTAGGACACGGCGGCGTCCGGTTGGGGAAGAAGGCGAGGAAGGTACGCGTGAATATGGTCCATGAACCAGTATCAATGGCAGGTGGGACCGGGGCGGGAATGGAGGGAGGTAGCCCACAGACCGGGTGTACGGAAAAGGGAAGACCAAGTGGGGCCCACAGGGCGCGCTGTCCACCCCTATCGGGCTGGAATCCGAGGGCCCTGCCAGGTGGGACCCGCATGTCTTAGGACCAAAAATAAAGGAAATTCGAAAAATGGAAACAGGGCTGTTTGACCAGGGAATCAGGTTTCTGAAATTTGATAAAATGATCACCCAATTGGAGAATTTGGTTAAGGTATAAATACAAGAATTTCTCTAAATTTATCCCTCTACAACTTTGTTATAGACCTTAATACTATGTTATGTATAAAATTATGGTTTAGATTTGAATTTGATTAACATACCCCGGTTTGACCAAAATAATCCATCAGTTTAGAAATTCTAAAAACCCATTTTATGATCACTTTCATACAAGGAGTTTTATACCAAAGTTGTTCATAATTGCATGAGCTACAACTTTCTCAAATAGAGTTTTGCAAGATTAAGGCTGTAGATCAAATAAAATTTGAATTTACTAAGCAGGTCAGATTTGGGCAGATTTCATGTGTTGACAGAAAAGACCTAAAACACCATTCAAACCTTCATGCATGTCACTACTCTAAATACCAAAGTTAATCCTCATTAAATTTTCTACAAGTTTGTTATAGGGAGTTTGGTCCAAAACACATTATATTTTGAACTATAGGCACAAGTTTATTCATGGGTTTGGTAAAATTGCAGCTTTACTTTATGTATAGTCTTTCTTTTGTATAACCTTTGAGGGACCAAATGGGGTCCAATTACTTTAAGGTCAGGTGCATTTGAAATGTGATAAGTTTAGATTCATCTCAGAGAAAGGAAGATTTTGAAATTTTATAGAGAAATCAAAAGTAATTTCAGATTGAAGTTTGGGGAAGGGCTGAAACTTTTGACTTAGTGGTTTTTCTACCTAGTTTCCATCCTTCTCTAAACATGCTTAAGTCCAAAACCATCATTAGCATTCATCTAATTGTGTGTTAAGGCTTTTAAGATGCCGGGGGCATCACAGCTGCCGCCCCGGAGTCCTAGAGCACCGCCGTCGTACAGTGTCTCAAGCCGCGGGTGGTCGTCAAAGGCTGTAGATGTAGCTGCGATGTCATGCTTGCCTTGACGCCGGGTCACCGGTCCAGAGCTGCGCCGTCCTGAGCCCGTGCTGTCCACGCGATGTGCACACCGTGTCTAGGACGTGCGATGTCGCCGTCGCGGCCGGGAAAACCCACAACCGCACATGGCCACCGCAGTAGATAGCGCCGTAGTCAGTGGCTATTATGCTAGTCATGTCGCCGGGGAGCCGGTGTAGAACCGCATTGTCTTGATCTTTTGAGTCATGGTGCACCGCGATGCGGATACACGGTGTCCTCGCCGCGGCCAGGAAAACCCACAACCGCGTGCGGCCTCGCTGTGAAGTCGATGTGTGGTTTTGACCTGTGCCTGTGCTGTGCATCGCCATGGCCGGGCGAAACCCGTGCCTGTGTGTGCTCGTGGCCATGGCGAGTGAATGCGAGTCCAAGAACGCTGTTGTAGTTGCCCAGTTGAACTGAATAGCTACCCCTGCGAGACTTGCCCTATGCCCTTGGACCTAGCCGTCGTAGCCAACTCGTAACCGCGGTCGGAGTAACTCTGTGCCCGCGCTACCGTTCCGCGCCGTCAGATCGACCTTGTGCTAGAGCGGGCCATCACCACCACATGCGCAGCCTTGCGCGCGGTCTTGGGCGATGCCGCCGTGTCCACATTAGATCGGGAATGCTCACCTTCACACCTTCATCTTTGCAAGAGGAAGGAGTCGCGCGTCCGCGCGTTGTCACTGCCGGCGAGGGATTCCTTGGAGGCATTTCATTGAGAAGGTGGCGCATGGTGTGAGCGAGGCAGTGAGAGAGGGGCGTGGAAGCAGGTTGGGCCGCCGAGTCTGGCCCACTCCGACGCGTAGCCGGCCGAAGTGAGAAGAGAGAAAGGGAGAGCGGGCCGAGCTTCTAGGCCCAGGTGGGGGACGAGCGGGTCGCCGCCGGCCCAGGCGCTAGGGTGCGCCCGTGGGCTGTGCCAAGAACAAAGGAGGAGTAAGCCGATTTCGGCCTTTGACCAGCCCAGTCCCCTCTTTTCGCCTTGGAATTAAATTAACTCAAATTAAACTTAGGAAATTCACAACAAATTCATCCTAACTCAAATAATTATGAAATGAGTTTCTTCTCTCATCTAAATTCAAATCCTATCATCTAAAAATGAGCACTTGAATGGTGTTGCGTATTTATTGCCTTACCAGGAGGAGGATCCAGAAGACCCAGAGTACTTACCTGAGGAGGACCCGACAAGCAAGGTCAGCGAACGCCCCGCTTCCATATCCCATAGACACGCGCAACTAGTAGTGCGTATGATAAATATTTTGCTACCACCACATGCCAAAACTACAATGACCCAACTAAATAATTAAACATGATGTGAGTTGGGTGATCTTCTATGGTGGGATGTGTTACTCGATCTTGGTGTGTGTGTGTGTGTGTGAAGTGGGTGGATTTGAGGGTGTGAGATGGGATCGATGGGAGTCGGCAATAGAATTTATGGGAGAGACTAGAACTCTCTTCAGAGTGGAGAGAGGTGTTTGGATGTGCGCGACCCGTGGAAGGCTTGCTCTCGCCAATTAAGGACCGAGTAGGAGTGATAGCATCTTGGACTATGATTCATGAGCTTCCCCTGAAAGGCACCTTGACTGTAGGCGTAAGGCGATAGTGTTAGGGGTAATGGTGGGTTCTGCATAGCAGTCACACGCCCCCGATAGACTCGACCCGTGGGGCCCCGGATTACTCGAGCTCACAGTTCTGAGAGTGCGGTGGTGATTTATCCGCACAGTTTTCTAGCTCAGAAAGGCAGTAAGGTGCCATGAAGGGGAGATCATCCGTCGGTGTGGTGGACATGGGGCAGCGGATGCACTGCCCCCATTCCACCTCGTGTGGGTACAGATGTACAACATCCTTTGCAGAGTATAAAATCTATACTGTATAGCCGATGTCCATGGTCAAGGATGACCCAAGAGCGGAGCCACTCTAACTAGCATGGGTTTTCTTCTTTTCTTCCTCGAGTGATTGGATCCCGGCTAAGGCTGATGAGGCTTGGGTAGGTGGGAGCTGCCCTTGCCATAGATTATAGATTTTTGGAGCGATGGTATTGAAGAGGTGATCGGTGGTGAGGTTTATGTGTTGGAATGAGTGTTGAGAGTGGGAACCGGTCGAGATACCAAATTCCCTGAATGGATAATGGGACTACTACTTACAAGATGCTACTCTTTTATTATAAGCTTGGCTAGGAAGTCAGACTCCATTCTATTGAGTACTAGTTAGGCTGCTTGGGGTATTCGATTTAGTGACATGCCCGCTTATCGTACAGATTCAGGTGACGAATGAACCAGACAACCTCGTAACGAGGGATGACTGGTACGAGGACTAAGGCTGGAGCTACGCTCAAGTGACGCTTGTGGATGGACCGCATCATGAAGCTGCTACTCTGAAGACGCTTTGCATGTTCTGTTTGCCATATTACCGTCCTACGAGCCGAAGTATCGTCAAAATAAGGCATGTATGAACTAAGATCGTGATGTATGGATGTGATACCTTTCTGAGACATGAAACGCGATAGCCATATGTTTCCTAGGACTACCGTGTTATCATAAAAGACTTCAATTCTGGCTCCGCGGAATTAGGGTCATTTCAGTCTGGGTCCTTCTTCCTCGTTTCGCCCTGCATGATCGGATCTGAGCAGGATTCCACTCGTTGGCGACCGAGTCGTGGCTCGGTAGCACGGCAGTGCACACCGGTGGCACGGCACGGCGACGGACCTCTCGTGGCATCGTGGGTGGCGGCGTGGCTGCTTGAAAGGAACATACTGGGGTATCCGACCCAAGAGAGGGAGTGGGTGAATAGGGTCACTAATTCGCTCTTCGAAAACCTAGGGCTATCTAGTGCATAAGATAAACCTATTTCGCTCTACACATACTAGTTAGTTAAGTGTAAAGTTTATCTATGCGCTCTTTAACTTACCCAAAAAACTTGCACCATAGAGCCAAACCTAATCAAACTAACTAGGAAAGCTAAAGGCACACAAGAGTGTAAGTGCAGAAACATAAATGCGGTAAGTAAAGAGGTAAGGGCAAGGGGATGCAAACTCCCGAGGAGACATGGAGATTTAACGTGGTTCACATTAAGGGCAACGTCCACGGGCTCGCCACCAAAGGCAATATCTGAGCTGGTCACCAAGACTCTTCCGATCATGTTTTGCGTTCGCCACACAAGACCCACCGCAAGCCAAGGCTAAATGCCACAAAGGCTTAGCCACTGCCTCTCTTAGTCACACGGCATCGGATGCTTCACTACGCAGTTTGTAGGGTCTTCTCGTCCCCGCATAAGTTGTCGCCGCCACTCCACACCAAGAAGAAGGGTCTAGCAACGAGTATAAGTGGCTTGACCGTAGCCACGGCTTCTCCTCTAGCTCACGCAGGAGCTACTCTCAAGAAAGAGCTCACAAGCTCACTCTCTCTAAGCTCTAACTAGCTTGGATGATATATTAAGCTCTCATATGGTGGTTGGAGTGATGTATATGCTTGTAATATACCTCTATACTTGTTCTCAACTTCAGTGGGTCCAACTCCCTTGAAATGGCCGGGTGGGGTGGCTTATATAGCCCCCAAACACAAACTAGCCATTGGGCCAAAGGGCTACTGATGCAGTGTACTTCAGATTATCTGGTCCATACTTTTTCACAACTTCGGACAATCCGATCCATTCACTTTTCCAATGGTCACAGAACTAGCCGTTATTGTACTTTTGTGTGAAGGTTTGTCCGATCTTCAAGTTCGGACTGTCCGGTCCATGTAAACACTTGATTCCTGGGAACTAGTCGTTAATGTACGGTGGTTTTTTTGTCCGTAGCTTTGTCCGGTGCACCTACTTGGGACTGTCCGGTCCATTGTGCATTGGAATCCTTCAAAGTGCATAGCTTTAGGTTTCTTTTTCCAAGGCTTTGTCCGGTCTTCATAATCATATTGTCCGGTCTATTGTTATCTTGATCGCTTCATCTGTACTCTACTGGAATTGTCCGTCCAGTTCATTTTCCCAACTTCAGACTATCCGGTCTTTATATTTCTCTAGCCTTTCTGAATCTTCACCCCTTTAGGAAAACATTGTCCAGAGGTATGTCCGGTCTCACAGATCCGGACTTTCCGGTCCTCACAACCCCGTTGGGGCGGCCCTTCGGGCCTTGCCTTCGACTTTTCTCCTTCATCCCATGGACCTAAATACCTGAGAATGTGTATCTAGATGAATTTATTTGTCTAAGTGTTGGCTGTTAATCAATCATCAAAACACAACCATGGAAATATGGCACATGAGGCCATTTTCCTCATTGATGTGCTCTGTTGGGGAACATTGAAGGTGCCCTTGCTCGGCGATGTAGGGAGGTCGGCACGGCTCAGCGTGCGGCAGTGTGGCCGGCGGGCTTCAGCGCCGTGCGCAGGGCTGGCCTTCGTCGGCTTCCCCACGCTAGTGGATGGAGCAATAGTTAGTCCTCGATTTGCTATCCCCTTGGCTGGATCCGTCGCCCCCTATGCCTGGATCTCGCATTTGTGGCCGTCTTTGTGTGACTCCTCTGACTTTCTGTAGGTCGTACTTGGAGGCGGAGCTCGAGGGAGGCCAGTCGTTGTTAAGTTCATAGTGCACCTCATCGAGCATGGGCCTGCCCATGTGCAGCGGCGTCTTGGTCTTTGCTGACGGTGACTGCGGCTAGCCGACAGCCCTTGGCCTCTTGTCGACACTTAGGTTGTGTCTGGTTGGTACGGCTACTTCTCGCAACAAAATCTTTAGTCGTTGCTTGTATTGCGCATACGATCCTAAGACATGTGTCATCTTGGAAGCGATCTGTGGTTCGTGTACTCATACGGCACATTTTATCTTTAGATGTATCCATCAAACTTTGTTCGTGTGCCTATTGGCTATAACTCGCAACTTAGTCTTCGCTGGAGTGAACACCTAGAAATAGATTGTTTATCATAGAGTTCATGGCCAAGACTATTGGTCAAGATTTGGTGTTATGCCAGTGCTGGCATTGTAAGAAGGTGGAAGCAACATTGGTGACTTTTGATTTAGGTGTTACTTGTTGGTAGCATTTTCTTCAACTTTCGAGAGAAATCTCTAGGCCTGGCCTTTGTTGGTTTTGCCCAGCAATAATCTTGTTGAAGGTATTGTTTGGAGTATGAGAAATTTAGTCTCTAAGGTGCAAACATTTGGTCTGACTTTTGCTAGTTGGACCAGTGGCAACGATGTCGTG
This sequence comes from Paspalum vaginatum, assembly GCA_030272315.1. Lineage (NCBI taxonomy): Eukaryota > Viridiplantae > Streptophyta > Magnoliopsida > Poales > Poaceae > Paspalum > Paspalum vaginatum. The sequence goes on along the minus strand of CM059013.1, from coordinate 13,989,514 downwards.
CTTCTGCATCGTTTGCTTCTTGAAGATGTTGCTTTTAAAGAGTCTTCATCTTTGTCCAAGTGTTGCTTTGGCAGTGGGGATCTGAAGATTGTGTTGTGTGTGGTAGCTTTCAATGCGGTGACATTTGTTATGTAATTTTTTTTGTTTGTAGGGCTGTGTACACCCAAGTGGTGTAGAGGCTGGAAGAGTATCTTAGTGTTTTTGTATCATCTTAATGTGATTGGCTAAGATTAATAAAGATTCGTTGTCTAAAAAAATGTAAATCGCTAGAAACATGTGAAGTGTATGCCTAATCCAATAACGAAAGTTTCGTAAGGGGACTGAAACAGGCTACCATGAGACAAAATATCGATTTGATATTTGGCGGACCATTGTAGCCCAAATGGCAAATGCCAATACTCACGGTAGAAAGCTAGCTTTGACAAAAGATATAAGCAAGATGGACTTCACAAATGGAGTACGATAACTGTTCCATACGTGCCAATGCCATAATAGGAGATACACCAAGAGTTAATAAAGTTTGATTCTGTCTAGTCAACAATCGGTTGATTTTTTTCCCTCCCGTCAATCGATTTGTGGACCGTTGGATCTTAGATGGAGGACCATGATTCATCTCCAATCCCCTCTAACCCTACCCTCCCGGCCTCCTTCCTCGCTCAACCCGCACTTGATGCGCTCTATCTCGCCGCCCTGCCCCACCCCCTCGCACCGTCGCCCCCGCCCCGCCCACCTACCGTGCCTCCGGCAGCTCCCGCCGTCCGATCTGCCACCGCCCCTTCCCCACTAACCCGGCTTCGCTGGGGTGGAGAATTGATGCCCCTGCCTCTCGTGGCCGTCGCCCCCGCCCCACGCACCTACTGCGTCTTCGGTGGCTCCCGGCGCCGGATCCGCCGGCGCCGCCCCCTCCCCGCTAACCCGGCTTCGCCGGGGTGGCGAATCGGTGCCCTTGCCACCGGCACCGGCCCGACTGCTGTCCTCCGCCGAGCCGCCGCCTCCCCGGCCACCCCTCTATGGCCGGAGATGACAGAGGTAAACTCCCCAACCCCAACCCCAAACCCTAACCCCCGCTAGTGGAGAACAGCCTATTAGTCCCGATTGGTAGTCCCGGTTGGTAACCCCCCGGTTGTAGGAACCGGGACTGATGGTTCGTAAAAAAGTATGTTTTCATTGGAGCTCGAACTCAAGACCAACAGCATCGTGCGAGATCTATCCAACCACTGCAACTCACCGCCACATCTGACTACATAGAGGATGCTTTTCTTTTATTATAAGTGTTTGGAAGGCTTTAGTCCCATTTGGAGATGCTTTAGTCCTGGTTGGTAAGCCTGGACAGGCTTTAGTCCGTGTTGGTATTACCAACCGGGACTAAGCCTCTCAAGGGGTACCACATTTCAAATCAGGACTGATTCTTCTATGAGTCTCGGTTCCATTTCACACCGAGACGGAATTTAGAGGACGGATTGCTCATTTTTCCAGTAGTGCCCCCACCCCGAACCCTAACTCGCCGGCCGGAGTTGAAGAAAATGGCCTACGTGGCATTCTTAGATTGGTTGGAAAAATCGATTGTTGGAAGTGGATGAAACAATCCATTGATATTTAGCATCCTCCAAGGTTTTGGTAGACCAAGAACGCATCCATTCCCTCGCCACGTGGTCGGACGTTGGCTTAACTTCTTCGCCAACATTTCGCAACCACTCATCTAAGAAAATGGCAACCGCAAACAGCCGAGATCCGTCCATCGGGGACACCGCACGTACAGTACAGTGAGCCAATCACACCAACCCTCAACGCCAAACTGCGTCGTGGCGTGTCAGCTGTCAACGGACGTAGTAGTTCGAGTTGCACCGCAGCGCGGCGCCGGCCACCGCGGCCGGCACGACCTCTGCCGGCTTCACCGCGGGCACCGACGTCGCCGTCGTCTCCCGCCAGGTCCCGGCCTCGGCCACCCGCCCTGCCTTCGTCGCGGGCTCCGCTGCCGCCGCGTCCGCGACGAGCCGCCTCATCATGTCCGCGTAGTAGTCCCTGAGCCGCGCGAGCGCGCGCCGGGACCGCAGCAGCAGCGCCCGCAGCCGGACGAGCCTTCCCAGCGCGAGCAGCCTGCCGCGGCGCCGAGCCGCACCACGGCCATCCGCCTCCTGCTCTGCCGGCCGCTGCGGCCGGACACCCGGAACTGCATGCTCCTGATCGTCGCTAGCTGCGGCCTACGGGAGAAACGGTCGCTAGCTGGGTGCCGTGCCTTGACGCGGCTACGGATCATATGGGCTCGCTGCTGGGACAATAAAGCGGGGCAAGTTCACCGTTCACCAACCAATTTGGTCGACGGCGAGGCCGCTGCGGTTCGAGCATCAGCGTTGTGCTGACCGGCGAGGCGGCGACTGCTACCCGTGCATGTCACCGGCACCGGTTCATCAATTAATCGGCCGTAACTATAGCACTAAGAATCCACTCCAAACCTAACAATTGTTCCCTGATGCATGGCCTTAGGAATTAGCAATTGGGACGAACAGGCACGCGGTCATGTTATTTTTTTCACTGAACAAAACATATACTGTGTGAAGCTGAAGCGCATGCAAGCGTTTCTCTTGGAGATATTCCGATCCCATTTGTGAGGCTTTCGCTCCCTGGACCGAGTCTTCTTCCATTTCCGAATTTGCTTGCGACCCAAAACTATGCCAGGACTCACATGGCCATGCCAGCTGTGGCAACAACACCAACAGAGGGATAGATATATAGATAAGATTATTGGACATGACAGCACGCCTCAAAATGCGTTAATGGCAGCACTACGAGACGGTGAAGTAGGCAACCGAAGCATTACGGGCGCCGAGCCGGCGACCAGCTCACGCATCCACCACCTGCAATCAGTCGATGCGTGATGGGTGCATTGGTCACGCGGTTGAGAGGCCACTATGGCATGCATGATGGAGCGAAGATGGTGATCAATCACGATATAGGATCTACGAGTATATACGTGTCTCCGCAATCACCAAACATCTATGTCTGCGTAGAAAGCTCTTTCAGCAGAGCCGTGGAAGCGAACTGCTGGGTCACTGGGGGTTCAATGTCCGCCGTAACACTCACATTTTGGCTCAACTTTGAACTGAACCTCGAATTCTACCAAATGAAATATTCATGCATATTGGTCGATTCAGGAACATCATAACACGTTCAATCTTCATCAGCCATCACAATGATTGAATAGCGATGGTCTTATGAACTGTGGCTGTTCGCTCGAATGCTATGCAGAGTGCAGGCGCTGACAAAAATCAAAATGGCGGACACAGAAAAATGCTCACTTTGTGCAACGTACCTTTTCTCCTTTAGTCAACGTATATTGCGAATCCCAGCGCAGATAGTGCGCTGAGTGGTCTGAGCCGCGTACTGTGAAACGAGATCTTCAGAAACTGCACAAAAAGAGCCGCAAAAGCCCGTCAAACGCCGTCTTCACGAAACCATCATCGATCGCAGGCCACAGCTGGCAGCCCCGGCTTACTAGGGCCTAGCGACTCTCAGGCTCTCAGCTCAGCCCACGCTGTCATCTCCACCCCGTCTCTTTTGATTCCTGGGGAGAGTGTCCATACTGCATAGGTTATTTTATCGACTACTTATCAAATAACTTGATAATGGCTCTGTTCGTTTCGGGGGAATGGGAGCAGGGGATGGAACCCCCATTTTAGTGGACCCCATCGTACCGATTGGAGCCCCCTGCCCGGCTGCCTGTGCCCTGACCCCGATCGGAAACCCCATGGTCGCCTCCCGCGCCATCCCGCCGCTTCCTCCCTGCCCCGCGTCTCTCGTGTCCTCCGCCTCCACCGGCCAACGAGGGGCCCCTCCCCGACCCCTACTCCCTCCTCGTCCGTGACCCCATCGACCTTCTCTCCTCCTTGGGCGCCGCGCGTTCGGGCACCTTCCTGCCGCGCCATGTCGTCCTACTCCCCACACTCCACTCCCTCCGCCTCCGCGTTGCCGAGCTCCTCCTCCTCCTCTCGCGTGCCGACGCGCCCTCCCGTCTCCGACCCCGACTTCCGCCGCCGCCCATGGCCTCTCCTCCGACCGCCCTTCCTCCTTGCTAGGCTATGGCGGTCCAAGCGCCCTAGATTTGCGTCGACGGACGCGCATCGGCGGGCGAGCGGGGCGGCGCCGGAGACCTGGCCGCAGCGGGAGGAGGGGACGCGCAGGAGGAGTCGCGCGCGGTGCGTAGGAGGCGGGGACGAGCAGGAGGAGCCGCGCGCGGCGCGCAGGAGTCAGCAGACCGCGGCGGGCGGGCGTGGCCGCGCCGGAGGGGCCGCACGATGCGCGCGGGGTTGGAAGGGAGGCCATGGCGGCGCGGCGGCGGCAGTAGCTGGGACCTAGGGTCAGGGTCGGAGGGGGCGTGGGATGGAGCGGGCAGCCGGGCAGGCTCCAATCGGTATGGTTGGGGTCCAGTAAAAATCGGGGGTTCCATCCCCCACTCCCGTTCCCCCAAAACGAACAGAGCCAATATCGCTTAACCCTTGCTGGTGGGGAGGGGTACGGGTACCTTGGGTTTACAACAACTAGAAGCAAGTGTTGAGCATATTGACGTGGATAGCTTACACGAAAGGATAGATTGTCGTTAATACATGTTAGTGTGTGATGTGGTTTGACGATACGGATAGCTAAATATATACGTTAGTGGCTGAAGTGGCGTGACTAGTTTGTATGAAACAATGATACGTCCGTGGAGGTTTGCTGTTGTGGATAGTTCGCACGAAGAGATAAAATGATAGTGGGGTTTGATGGGCTCTTTCCTCCATTTTGGTGGACCAACCTTCTCCACCAACCCCTTCCCCATTGTGATTTTTTCGCTATTGGGCCAAATCGCTGGGTTGACCCATATTTATTACAAAATTAGAGTAATTTTTTTATTAAAAAAATATTATATATATTATGTTCATAATACCAATGTTCTACATGGATTTTTAAAAATATTCTAACTTTATATGAAAAATATTCTATCTCCACATGAAAAGCTTTAGAAAAAATATTCTAAATTAAAGAAATAGAAATAAGAAATATTCTAGCCTAGCGAAAGAAATATTCTACCTACACAAAAAGAATACTTTAGCAAAAATAACTATATACTTCCTCCGTTGACAAAAGAATGAAATTCTGGACTTATCCTAAGTCAAACTATCGTAAATTTGACCAAACATATATTAAAACATATATTAAAACTTATGCAATCAAATTGCTATCATTAGATTTATGTTAAAATATTTTTTCATATTATATATATTTGATATCATAAATATTGTTACATTTCTATATAAATTTGGTCATTATTTTGTGGACGGAGAGAGTAGTATTCTGCCTTCACAAGAGAAATATTCTATTTTTATAAAATAATAAATATTCTACCTTTGTGAATTAAATATTCCACTTTCATAATGAGAATATTCTATGTTGAGAATAATAATATTTTTTTAGTACTAAAAATTAAAGATAATAACAATAATTATTAAAAAAATACAAGTCAACTACTCAAAAAAATAAAAAAAATACAATGAGAAACACTACATGGGCAAACTAGGCGCAACAACTTCATCTAAAGTAAAAGAGATGGGGTGGTTGGATGGTAGAATTCATCCACCTTAGTGGACTGGAAGATTTCTCGGATTTGCTCTTATACATGTTAAGGGATGCGAGGCTCTCCTCTGCACCCTGTCTTCTCCGCTGCCGACATAAATAGACGTCAGTCACACTTTGAAGGTGCAATGCAAACATAAATAAACAACGAATGATGATTAAAATGTATGTAGAGATTTATAAAGTAGTAGATCGATGGTGAGAAAGTGAAATTTAATGGCGGAATAAAATAAATATCCCATGAGGCCATGACTACGATGCTCAGTATAGTGGGACAGAGTCAGGCTGAGAAAGTGAATGAGATCTCGCCGAGTCGCCGGCCTTCGCAGCAGAATCCAGCTATCCGCCATTGCGAGGCAAGGAATCGTGGCGCCACGCTGTGCTCCGCCCAAGAAAGTGGAGGCATGGGCGACGCAATATCAGAAGGGGCGAAAAAGGGTCGCCACGCCGGACGATCGAGCCGGCTCGCACACGCACACTGGCCGCCCGTGCGCCGTGCACGCACGCACCGGCGCTCTCGGTGAACTGGTGCAGCGGTGGTACCGTACCGGCGCCTTCCTTTCCGATCCACGCTCCAGGACTCCCCACTACGAGCTGCACGACGAACCAAATCCCCACACCTTGCCCTCCAGTATGGCAGGCCACCGACCCACCGGCGTTACAGCTAGGCGGGACGGCGACTACGGCCGCGCCGCCGCGGTGTACGTGCGCGGCCGTGGATTGCGCCGCTTGTAAAGGAGGGGCGTGTCTCTGTGAATCATGGCGCGGAGGCCGGCGGCGGACATGCATCATGGGAGGTCGGGTGCGTGATGATGCGCTTTTCTGACTCGTTGTCCCGTCCGGCTCGATCGTGCAGGGTGTGTAGCCTGCCGCGGGGGGAAAGTCGACGTTGACGCCAAGAGTTCCACGAGTCCCTCCTCCATGTTTGTGGTTGTGGCCTGTGGGCGAGGAACGCTAACAAGATTTTTCGGTTCATGATGATCCGGGAGACACGGCAGATCGGATATATGCTTTGCTTGCACTAACGCCTAATGGTGGAACGAAATTGGGTCCTGAGCTGTTGATGCACAAAGAGAAAGTTCGAAAGGTAGAAAGTGTCTACAGTGGCGCCACCCGGTTCTTTATTTGAACCGGCCGAACGTCTCGCATGGATGGACGGTCTCACTTGGACTGGACTCGGTCACACCACTCCCCACACGCTCCATAGTCAATACTTCTCGCCGGCCGCCATGCTCCCCATGCAGCAACCGCTCGTGCTCCTCCTCCTCGTCGTCGTCGTCGGTTCCATGCATGCTGCCGCCGCGTCCGGCGGCGCCGACGCCGGCGCGGCCACCTACATTGTCTACCTGAATGCCGCGCTCAAGCCGTCGCCCTACGCCACGCACCTCCACTGGCACCACGCCCACCTCGACTCGCTCTCCCTGGACCCCGCGCGCCACCTCCTCTACTCGTACACCACGGCCGCGCCGTCTGCGTTCGCCGCCCGCCTCCTCCCGTCCCACGTCGCGGCGCTCGGCAGCCACCCTGCCGTCGCGTCGGTGCACGAAGACGTGCTCCTCCCGCTCCACACCACGCGCTCCCCGTCGTTCCTCCACATCCCGCCGTACAGCGCTCCCGAGGCGGACGGTGGGGGTCCGGACATCATCATCGGAGTGCTCGACACCGGCGTGTGGCCCGAGAGCCCCAGCTTCGGTGACGTCGGTCTGGGCCCCGTGCCGGCGCGCTGGCGCGGGAGCTGCGAGACCAATGCCACCGACTTCCCGTCGTCGATGTGCAACCGTAAGCTCATCGGCGCCCGCGCCTTCTTCCGCGGCTACTCGTCGGGGGGCGGCAATGGCTCTCGCGTCAGCGCTGACCTCATGTCGCCGAGGGACCACGACGGGCACGGCACGCACACCGCGACCACGGCGGCCGGGGCCGTCGTGGCGGACGCGAGCCTCCTCGGGTACGCGTCGGGCACGGCCAGGGGCATGGCCCCCGGGGCGCGGGTCGCCGCGTACAAGGTGTGCTGGAGGCAGGGGTGTTTCAGCTCCGACATCCTGGCGGGCATGGAGAAGGCCATCGACGACGGCGTCGACGTGCTCTCGCTGTCGCTGGGCGGCGGCTCGCTCCCGCTCTCGCGGGACCCCATCGCGGTCGGCGCTCTCGCGGCCACCCGCCGCGGCATCGTCGTCTCGTGCTCCGCTGGGAACAGCGGGCCGTCGCCGTCGTCGCTGGTGAACACCGCCCCGTGGATAATCACGGTCGGCGCGGGAACGCTCGACCGGAACTTCCCGGCGTACGCCGAGCTCGGCAACGGCGAGACCCACGCCGGCATGTCGCTCTACTCCGGCGAAGGGCTCGGGGACGCCAAGTTCCCTCTGGTGTACAACAAGGGCATCCGCGCCGGAAGCAACGCGAGCAAGCTCTGCATGGAGGGCACGCTGAACGCCGCGGAGGTGAAGGGCAAGGTGGTCCTGTGCGACCGGGGCGCCAACTCGAGGGTGGAGAAGGGCCAGGTAGTGAAGCAGGCCGGCGGCGTCGGAATGGTGCTCGCGAACACCGCCCAGAGCGGCGAGGAAGTCGTTGCGGACAGCCACCTGCTGCCAGCGGTGGCCGTCGGCGCTAAGAGCGGCGACGCCATAAGGAGGTACGTGGAGTCGGACGCGAACCCGGAGGTGGCGTTATCCTTCGCCGGCACCGCGCTCGACGTGCGGCCGGCGCCGGTGGTGGCCGCGTTCAGCTCCCGGGGGCCAAACAGGGTTGTGCCGCAGCTGCTCAAGCCGGACGTGATCGGCCCGGGCGTGAACATCCTGGCCGGGTGGACGGGGTCGCTCGGGCCGACCGGGCTCGCCGCCGACGAGCGACGGTCGGCGTTTAACATCTTGTCAGGTGAGCGCACGCGTTGCTTCCTCCTTACTACTGTCACACTGATCACTCGTGCTCAAAATTGATTCTTTAGCTGTCTATGAACGCATTATTGTTGCCACGGTTTCTGGTAGCAGCTTTCGTTTTTTTTTTTTTTTGCCATGATGTCGTCAGCTTTTGGGGGTGCAGTTTTTCGCGTGCATCAAAATTATGATATGCTCGACACTGTGGACAGGCTTTTAGTCGCACGGCATTCTGACACGCATTCGACGGCGCAGGGACATCCATGTCGTGCCCGCACATCAGCGGCCTGGCGGCGTTCGTGAAGGCGGCGCACCCGGGCTGGAGCCCCAGCGCCATCAAGTCCGCGCTCATGACCACCGCCTACACCGTGGACAACACCGACTCGCCCCTCCTCGACGCCGCGACGAACGCCGCGGCCACGCCATGGGCCTTCGGCGCGGGGCACGTCGACCCCGTCAGGGCGCTCTCCCCGGGCCTCGTCTACGACGCCTCCGTCGACGACTACATCGCCTTTCTCTGCACCGTCGGCGTCTCGCCGCGGCAGATCCAGGCCGTCACGGCGGCGGGGCCGAACGTGACCTGCACGCGGAAGCTGTCCCGCCCCGGGGACCTCAACTACCCATCCTTCTCCGTCGTGTTCGCCCGGAAGTCGTCACGCAGCAGCACCGTGAAGTACCGCCGCGAGCTGACCAACGTTGGCGACGCCGGTGCCACGTACACTGTCAAGGTCACCGGGCCTAGTGACATCAGCGTGAGCGTCAAGCCGGCGAGGCTCGAGTTCAGGCAGGCCGGGGACAAGCGCGGGTACACCGTCACGTTCAAGTCGGCGAACGCCAGGGGTCCCATGGACCCTGCCGCCTTCGGGTGGCTCACGTGGAGCAGCGATGATCATGAGGTCCGGAGCCCGATATCATACACTTGGAGCACGTAGACTAATTGCGAATGGATCCGGCATTTAGCCGTGGCGCCGTATTGATCGGAGAGTGACAATAGGAATGTTGGGGGGTGGAGGCAGAAATATTATGTTCAATAATGATCGCAAAGAAAAAACGTGGATTTCATTGAATATACATTCACCATTTGAAGCGAAGTTTCAAGTCACTTGGTCGGGCATTCCATCGGTGAGCTACACGTGATGCAGAAGCTCCCAAATCGACACAAATTCTAGAAAGCGTTGCTCTGTGATCAAGGAAACCATGTCTAAAGTCTACACCCAATACGTGTCCAACAATAACATATCCATATTACTTGATTTGTCAAGGAAAAACATGACATATAACCTTTAACATTGGATTTTTTATAAATATTGTTAGTCAAAGTCAAAGCTTTGTTCGGTTGATCCCTTTGACAAGGGGATTGGGAGGGTGTTGAGTGTTATTTTGACTTGTAAGGGATTTAATCCCCTCAATTCCACCCAATCCTCTCCAATTCTATGCCAACTGAATAAGGCCTAAAAGGTTTGACTTAGGATAAACATAGGTAGACTTATGGTTGCGATCGGAGGTCGTAATCGTTGATGTTATCTTCTACTAGCTCGTCATGTGAGGATTTACTATGGGCTCCAACAGACTAATCTAGTTGGTAACAATAAGATGATATATAAAGTAAGTCGAGATATTTTTCGATGCTCTCTTATTTTAACCTTAAGATCTACACCAATTAATAAACAACTACAGTTAATTCTAAGCACCGTAAAAATCCTCAAGTACTTAGCATCATAGAACCTGGACAACATTTTTGAATGGGTAGCTGGGGATCACATTTGACTTTATTTACACCGTACCGTTTTATAGACCATATATAGGTCTCTACATGATACACAACATTTAGCTTCCAAAAGCTTTAACAATCACGTGGTGGTGGTGCTCACACTTGACACACCCACACGTGCCTTATTAGCCAACACATGTACGGGCATCAGGCACCCATGTGGCCATGTACAGGCGAGCTGGCAACCTGGGCTCGACCACGGCCTCGAGCGGGAACTTGCGCGGCATCGTGAGCCGGTAGGTTTCCTCCATGTTCAGCTCCTCCGCCGTCACGCCGTCCGGGAGCTTCCACACAAAGCCGTGAAGCAGATTGGCGAGGCTCAGCGCCATCACCTTCAGCGCGAGGTTGTAACCGGGGCACATGCGCCGGCCAGACCCGAACGGCAGCAGCTCGAAGTCCTGGCCCCTCACGTCGACCTTGCTCTCGAGGAACCGCTGCGGCCGGAACTCTTGGGGCCGGCGTCCCAAAGCGCAGGGTCGCGGCCGACGCTCCACACGTTGACGAAGACGGTGGTGCTCGCGGGGATCTCGTAGCCGTCCACGGACGCGTCCTCGCGGGACAGGTGCGGCGCCAGCATCGGCACGGCTGCGTGCACGCGCATGGTCTCCTTGAGGATGGCCTTGAGGTAGGGGAGGCGAGGGAGGTCGCCTTCCGTGACCAGGCGGTCCAGCCCGACGACGTGGTCCAGCTCGTCGGTGGCCTTGGCTAAGATCTTGGGGTTCTTGAGCAGCTCAGAGACAGCCCACTCCAGGGTGTTTGCAGAAGTATCCGTGGCTGCGATGATTAGGTCCTACGGCGGCATAATACGAGAGTTTCGTTGTTGATGACAATCTATTAACTAATCTGCGCTAACGGGGGTCATCAGTCATTCTCATGACGTCAATTGCCGTGCCACATATTTGCTATTTTTTTCCTGAGAGTGGCTAATGCTTGCACGTCGCTGCATTAGTCAACCTACACGCGCACCCAAAAGAAGAAAAAAACCACACCCCAGTCCAAATAAGGAAATCAAGGGGGCGCGGCAGTGTGCGGGAGAAGCGCGGTCGGAGGAGCCACCGACGACAGCGGCGGTGGCCGGCGGGTAGAAGTGAAGAGACAGCCATCACCTTCATCCTGTGCCAATCACAAAGAGAAAACAAAAAAAAATGTGCACGTTGAGATCACTAATAGACAATTATAGTGTTTTCTGTTAAGAAAAACACTAGTGTAAGTAGGCAAAACATCAATGTTCGTTAGGTAAAAAATTCAAAATGTATTTTTGCCAAACGGAAAAAGCATTTTGCCTAATGAAAAACAATATTTTATCTAATAAAAAACTTAAAAATTGCCTAATGGACGAACGTGGGCAAGGGGAGGATGCTTGACTTCTTCCTCAAGGAGGGTGGCCGTCGTTGGCCGGCAAAAGGCGGGGAAGGCGACGATGGCCGGCCAACCAACACCATGGTCAGCGGGCAAGACGAGGCTGCCGCCGGGCCTCCTCACCGGATCCTGCCCACCGTGGGCTGCATCCCCACCGGTTCCAGCTGCTGCAACACGCCTTCCCTCTGGATTCCAGCCGCCACGGGGCACCTCCCCAACCGGATTTGGCCACCGTGGGCTGTCTCCATGGCCGGCGAAGAACGAGGAGAGGGCAGCGCCGCGGCACCTCCCCACTAGATTTGGCCGCGTCCTCGCCGGATCCGACCGCCACAGGAGCCATGGAGGAGACGGCGGGGTGGAGCTGCTCCTTCATCAAGGAGGAGGCAGAGGGTACAGGCGGAAGAAGGAGGCAACGCCATGGGTAGAGAGCACAGAGGAGGAGGAGGCGATTCGGTGCACAAAGAGGGAACGAGCAGGAACCGGCCCGAGAGGGCGGCAACGCTGAGAGAAGGTGAGCGGTGGCGGATGGCGTGAAGAAGAGCAGAGAGACCGAGAGAGGCAGGGAGCGAGTGGGGTGAGGGAGTGTGTGTGCGCTTGGTCAAAAACACACCCAGCCAAAAAGTAGTCTTTACCTTTTTTTTCCTTGTACAAATAAGAGAGATGAGATAATAAGGTTAGAGGAAAATTCGGTAGCGGTACTTAAACTTGCGCAACTGTGTCAGTCTCGATCCATAAACTCATAATGTGTGTCATGCTGGTCTATAAACTTGTTTCGGATCTCACTTTGAGCCAAACGGATCATGGTTCCACCATACAACCAAGAGCTGAAATGTGGGCCCCACATGCCTCACATGTCAGCCTATGTAATTCTATTTTTTCTCTTCTCTACTACCTCACCCCTCCCCTGAAACCAGGACCAGTGAACCCACGTTGATGCCAGTGAGGACATAGGCCCTCACTCAAATATTGGTGCACAATGCTACACCACAAATTCTCACCATGTATATTGGCCTAATTTTTATACACATATAGAGCATGCCCCACTCATATTTTTTCCTAGGTCCGCCTTCAGTGTCACGTGTGTCACAAAACCACCAAACCACGTGTCAGCTGTCTGTTGACAATAGTTTTATTAGTAGGGTCAGCTTGTCATCTTCACGTTTTTTTTCTTTGTATATGACATGTGAGGTCCATTTGTGAGCGAAACAATTTCCCAATTTTTTTCATCACTTATGTCTCCTGCTGCCGTCATCGGTGATGAAAATAAACTATTTTCATGTAAAGATAGGTCATGTGTCATAAATGAGGAAGAAAAAAGAGCTATTCCTACATGTGCCTCATCTCCAAAACCACTTTTGAGGATAGGATGCCGTTTTTAGGACACATATAACACAATAGCCAAATTTAAGGACTTAAATTTTTAGTTTCCTAAGTTCTGATTTAAGAAATTGGATATCTTGATTTCTGAGTTCTCATTTTCAGAGCGATCTTTGCTTGCATTTCACTCTTTGTAAACTACAAACAGCGATTTTGATTATCCTTTTACTCATCGTAGGGACTTAATAAGACCCTGTTTGTTTCCCGTGCAGGTTATATGAGCGCATATATGATCCAAGCAAAGACCGTATGGCGAAACACAAACCTTAGATTCTAAATAAGCTGAAATTAGTATTCTAGGGGCAGCTTATTTCAGTTTATTTTGTTATCAAAGTAGTGTTTTACCATATATATTACTTTGGACCATAGTTTAGCTTATACTCCTGTTCGTTTTTATTTTACGCTTCTTAGTCTAAAAAATAAATTAGACAGCGAAAAATATTCAAGAACAAAATTAGAGAATACCCTGCTTCATTCACTGGCTGCGCTTAATAATCTTTTACTTCTTGTTGATTAGTCGCAATCAAGTCTGCATCCGCGTGTAGTTCCACGAGCTAGTTATTTTAATCGCTTTAATGTTGCTACAATATTTATATCTATCATTATCCTAGTACTTGGTGGATAAAAAGACATCTATCATTTCCCATAATTTATCTACCATTTATAAATTAATAACTTTTGCCATTAAGAAAAAAAGTATCGTAGCACTACTAAAGTATCCAACATTTTTTTAAAACGAAACCAAAATAATGATACTTGTCAATCCGCGGATGTTTGCTCGGCAAGCTCCTTATCAAAGAAAAAAAAAGCTCGCATGGTCGGGCGTCGACAGATAGGAACGGCCCATTGGGCCATAATTGAAACAAAACCAAACTGAACTGTTGTTATTCATAAAAGAAGTCCATGATCATCCCTCTTCAACTATCGCGTGAGTCTGGTTTTGCGCCTCCAACTGAAATACCAGGAATTAGGCAATTAGCCCATTCAAACTTGTCACACCATTCGAATTTCCTCTACAAGCAATGTCTACCTGTAAGGAAAAAAATGGGCATCAATACCTATATCTAAGTTCCGCAGACATGGTCTAAGGCTAATGGCTTCAGCAAATCGTCTATCATATTGTCTATATTCAAACTTCATTCTGTCTACAGTGTAAGCACAATGTCTTTCGTACTGTTGACGACCATAGAGACAATCTGCTGCACTTGGCCTAATGTAGAGGCGGTGTTTTTTTTTTTTTGACAAAAAGAACGTGGGGGGAGGGGGGGAGTCCCCACAATAAAAAAAAGTTTTTTATCGTGTTGATCGTCCACACGTATGCATACTTGTGTAGAGGAGAGCACATGTGTGCCCGCAGGGATGCATGTTGTAGCGCGGTGGAATGTGCCCTCACGAGCTAAGCACGGCAACAATAGACACGCATTGTTTTTTGACATGGTTTAAAATAGGGGGCTATGCATAGTGGTAATTTTTTTCCAACCGCTATAAGGCTTTAGTGCTACTGTGATAAATAGTGGTTGTGTAAAGAATAAAATAAAATATGAATAACTAATGTAACTAATTGTCACAAATATGAGATACTAATACTTTAAATGGTCAATACACAATTAATTGAAGTGACATTACAAGTTTACACAAGAGTATGGATCTGTACTCTTCTATATATTGAAATGCTAGTCATTGAAAGTGCAAAGTCGCCGACGGCATCGATTTCATGTGATGGAAGTCTGAGAGAGTGAGAAATGTGCACAATACTGTAATTTAGGGTTCTGATTGAGCTATTTTGGATCTGTTTGGGATGTGAAATCAATCATAACCCTAAAACGCTTGGCCTATTGTCGAAATCAAGAATAGCGATGCTATTTTCACACTATTGTTGTAGCGATTTAGCGCCGCTAAAGCGCGCTATAGCGCTTGTAGCTGCTATAATGATATTTTAAACCATGGTTAAATAATGTGGTTCAGAGGCTAAATAGCGACCCATCATTTCAGTTTAATTGGTTGTTTATCATATTAAAAAAAGTTTATCACATTTAAATGGTTGTTTAGCTAGAAAAACACTAAACGACAGGTGTGAACACCGACATAGAAATGACAATGCACATGCGCTCGAATGGTAGGCGAGCACCATGTCGATCAATGTACTACCTCCGTCGTACGAAAAGTGTCAGCATACCATTTTTAGGACAGTTTAGTGTTATGATTAACTTGATGCATGCACCTCAATGGTTATTGGTTCGAGTATATTGAATTGTTCCATACTGAAAATAACTATCAAGGTAGATAGATCGGAATTAAAAAGTTTGCAAACTCTGTAGATTGACAGAGGTAGTTTTGACAGTAGGCACTCGTGCGGCACGTCACTGACCGTGCACAGGTCATGGTTCGATGATTAGTGTGGAGATCCATGGTTGCACTGTATTTTTTTTAAAAATTTAGCAGTTGTATGAACAAGCCGCCCATACCCATTGACATTAGCAAAAGGGCAGCTAATACTGCAGTTTACAACATTTCATAGAGGGCCAATCCGAAACAACTCTACTCCTAAAACCTTGTAACCTAAGCTGCTAAAAATCCGCATCCTTTCACTGTTTTTACCTCACGCTCCCATCAGCCAGCCACGAGATCACCCAGCCTAATCGCAGGTTAATTACAGGCAAGATTCGTAAGTGCTGGTATGGAGCCATGGATGGTCATGGCATGATAATGATAACACGACCACACGAGGTCCTGACTCCTGACTCTACACGACTTCGCTTGAAAGCAGCGTCTCCTTACGAGGAAGTTACCGTAGCAATACCACAGGGGAAAAAACATCAGGGATTACAGAAGCGGTTTTAATTCGTACGGTTGCATGACGTGTCTGGTTTGAATTTGAAGTAATTACTAATTAGCACGTCAAACCTATACAATATATATATATATATATATATATATATGAAAATTCCTTTCTACATGCGCATGTAGCTATATATATAAAGTCAAAATTGTTATTATTTAACATATCTAATTTACACACACATATATAAATTAAAGACATAATTAATCAAAATTGTTATTATTTAACATCTCTAATTTACATAGATACTTAATTTTGATCTTATCTATCTCATAATTGGTGTTTACATTGTAATCTTAATAGTAAAATGACTGGTCTTCTCCACATGGCATTGCAAGGGTTTTAACTAAGAGAGATTTTACGGTGGTTGGAATGATACCCACCAGTACTAGACGGTACCACTGTTTTTTTTAATTTTTAAAGGCGTTTATGCTCTTTATAGAGATTAAAAAATAAAAATATCAGTACCGGTCTCATAATTTTTGGTATCGGACCCTCCTATTTAGTACCGTCTGGTACCGGTACCGTAGGTACCACCTATTTTTAAACCAGTTAGATCTCATCTGATGGTCAGCTCCTATTTTTTCCTAACCACCGTGAAATTTGTATTTTAACTAATAACAATGACTATTTTGAGTGGGTGTTTCACTCTCGGTAAATGATGTGCCTAAATCAGCAAATATCACACGGCGGTTTATTTATGAAGAGAGCAGTCAAATGAGTTTCACGAGGATGAAACTGGATATACGGTTTATTTATGAAGAGAGCAGTCAAATGAGTTTCACGAGGGATGAAACTGGATATACACTATTTCTAACAGTATAAAACACATTAAAACTACAATTGAGAGCCACATGGTTTCGTTTCATCTGATTATGACCAATCCTATGCATCGCAATTAAAGCCTTGACTAACCAATGAAATTGTGAAATAAAATTCTGTATTGTGAGATATTGTTTCATGCACCAACTCCAAACTAGTTTTAGATAGCGTGACCACTTATAGACTGTGAAATGAAACTCAATATCGAGAATAGCTCAAGAGAAATGTTATGGTATTTGAAATTAATGAAGACTGCTCATTCATGTAATAATATAATAACACATTAACACCCTTCTTCCATTTCATCTGTCGCCTCACCGGCGGAACCAAGTGAAACGAGGCCCAGACTGCAGCAGAAGCCAAACCGGTCGCCGTCGCCAAGGCTCATCACTCCACGCGGGAAAAGAAATGGAAATGCCAACTTTTGTCAGCTCTACTCTATCGCCCGGTCCGTCCATGGTCAGTCACCCGTTTCAAATGGTTCTTCGGTCCACAAGACGGACGAGGGACAACCATCAGCAGCTGGTATTTCGCTGTGTTGTCCGAGCAATTTCCCCCGTAATTCAATTGGATACAAGTGTTCCAGAGCTCAACAATTGGTGACAGAACCAGCTCGTCGGAATAAGCAAAACTGCAACTTGCCGGTTCGAGTTGCATTTGCATCAATCATACAGCATGTCATTACCTGCTCCGGATCCTTTTTTAGGACCTGACTTGATACAGAACCAGTGCAGTTTATTAGAGTCAAGCGTCAACTCGATCCTGAGGGTTAGTGCATTTCTTTCACACTTTGCCGGAGGCGTCGTGTCGTTTGATGTAGACCCATAGCCCCATACCTTCAGAAACAAGGGCTGATTTCACGATTCTACCTTGTTTGCAGGGTTAGTTTTTTTTTCCTGTTTTGGAATTTGATCCATGTATTCATGAAAATTGTCTCCTTTAGTCCAATTCAATTATTCAACTGTATTTCGACAGTAGCTATATAGCCAAATTGATTAAATTTGAGCAACGATTTTTTGTGGGTTACAAATATTAATTAGTTTTTAGCTTGAAGTATTATATGTGATATTTCATACATTTTATTGACAATGTTTCAATCCATTATACGTGATATTTTCTTCATACGCGCGCGGCACACTTCAATGAAAGTTACATTGTTAGCATATCCGCGACATTTTAAAAAGTACCTTTATAATTGCTTGGCGACGGTATGCAATGTCTTAAAAAAATCAAAATAACATATGTACAAATCACCCGTGTTATAGTGTTGTTATAGCACCCATCATTCGCGGGTGTGGGAGTCTCTACCGTCGGAATTCACTAATTTTGAAAGTCATTTTAAAAATCATATTTTAGTAATAAGATTCAACAAGAATTTAATTACCTAGAATGTGATTCAATTCAAAAAAAAAATTTGCTTGGGTGAGCACTGAGCAGCGGACTCTTTCTAGGTCCGAGCCCCCTTTCTTACACCGGACCAGCACCCACTTTTCTCTCTACACATCTGGGAATTCACTAATTTTGAAAGTCATTTAAAAAAAATCATATTTTAGTAATAAGATTCGACAAGAATTTAATTACCTAGAATGTGATTCAATTCAAAAAATTGTTTGGGTGAGCACTGAGTAGTGGGCTCTTTCTAGTCTGAGCCCCCTTTCTTACATCGGACCAGCACCCACTTTTCTCTCTACACATCTGAACTCTCTGAGGCGACTCGGGGGTGACCACGCCGCCCCAAACCCTAGCCCCCCTCCCGCTGTCGCCGTCGGCTGGCGGTGTCGGTGCTCAAGCGCCGCACTGTGGCCTCCCCTTCCCTCCCTTTCCTTCCTCCCTGCTCTCTCCCCCGCACCCCCTCTCTCTCTACTGTGCCATCGCCGTTCGCCGTCGTTGTGGCCGCCGCCGGCCGTCGTTGCGCCGGGCACCGGCCGGATCCGTCGCCTGCCGACTGGATCCGCCGGGCACTGGTCGCCTCCACCCCTCACCGGCCAGATCCGCCGCGCCGGGGTGGGTTCCGCCTCCCGCCGGCTAGATCTGCCGTGCGTCGACCGGATCCGCCTCCAGCTGCTATCCATGTGCCGACCGTTGCCGGCTGTCGTCGCCGGGGACGCCCGCTGCGTGGTGGCACACACTCGCGCAGCTCGGGCGCGCTATCGCCGCCTCCGGGGGCTGGCCGCCTACCGCACCCGTTGCGGGTCGGCCCTCCGCCACCTCCACGCCGCTCGGCCGGCCTGCTGCCGCCTGCCGCGCTCGCCGCTGGTGTAGGCTCGCTGCCTTCCGCGACTGGCAGCGTTCTCCGCTTGGCGCCACAGGGGCAGGCCTGCTGACTTTGCTAGACGCCTGCCCGGTGCCGTGCTGTGTTCTGGGTTGTCTCTCGGCTCCCCGATCTTGGGTCAAGGCTCGGCTCCCACTTTGCTCGGGTTCGAGCTCTGCTCCCCGTTGCGTAGCTCTTGCTGTCCGGGTTGAAGCTTTGCTCCCCGTTGTTGTCTTCTTGGCAGGTTGTCCCTGTGTTATTGTCACGGGTCGGTTGCAGAGGTGGAGCTTCCGCTGCAAGTCCTAGTGTGCGTTTAGGTTCGCCTTGGCTGCTCAGTGTGCTGCTCGGCTGTAGGGCTGGAGGTTTTGGTTTTCGGCGAGTGAAAAGCTCTGATAGCAGCTTCGCCTTTGGCGGAGTATCCCTGTTGAGGGTGCTATCGTGCCATCCTAACCTCCTTTCTAGCGAAAGCTCGGCCGTTGGTCTGATGGTGGCGGCGCTTCAAGCGTCAGTTCCCCTTCATGAAGGCACCATTGTTTGTTCTCTCTAGTCGAGCTTGTATGTTGAGTAGTTTTTGGCCTTTTTCTTCTTAGGCTTGTAGTGAGTTTGTTTGCTGTGGCGGACGTCGATGTGTAGAGAGGTTTCTGCTTTTGTAATTTTCTTTATCACAGATTATTCGGTAGATAATATCCGTCCCACTTTCATCCTTAGCTAGCAGCACTAGTCCCTCTCACTGCCAGTGAGAAAGAGGCGAGCAGAGTCGGAGCAAGATGGGTTGGGGGAGAAGAATTGTCGCCCGCAGAATTGGTTTCTACTACTCGTTTATTTCCAGGCCACAAATCTCAAGCAGGCCATATGATTGAAACGTTGGAATCTTATTTCCCAATACCTTCATATATATGGGCATCCAAACATGGGGCAAACCTTACAAAACGCTAAAGCTGTCAATATAAACGCAAGTAACAAGCGGATCTCTCCGCAGCGACGCGAGATCGGCACCTATGCATGTATATATGTTGAATACACGCCCACGCTGGCACGCATCAAGCCTCGGCGGCGTAGAGGTGTGCCGGCAGCTTGGGCTCCACGACGGCCTCGAGCGGGAACTTGCGCGGCGTGGACAGCCCGAAGATCTCCTCCATGTTGAGCTC
This sequence comes from Paspalum vaginatum, assembly GCA_030272315.1. NCBI lineage: Eukaryota > Viridiplantae > Streptophyta > Magnoliopsida > Poales > Poaceae > Paspalum > Paspalum vaginatum. Next base: position 13,969,470 of record CM059013.1, on the reverse strand, counting down.
CTCCTTGGTCATGCCGTCGGGGATGCTCCACCCGAACCCGTGCAGCAGGTTGGCGAGGCTCACCTGGATCACCTTCAGGCCGAGGCTGTAGCCGGGGCACATCCGCCGCCCGGACCCGAACGGCAGCAGCTCGTAGTCCTGTCCCTTCACGTCGAGCTTGCTGCCGAGGAACCGCTCCGGCATGAACTCCTCCGGCGCTTCCCACAGCTCAGGGTCGCGGCCGATGGACCACACGCTGACGAGCACGCGCGTGCCGGCGGGGATATCGTAGCCGGCCACGGTCGTGTCCTCGCGGGCCAGGCGGGGCACCAGCATGGGCGCCACGGGGTGGAGCCGCATCGTCTCCTTGACGATGGCGTCGACGTAGGGGAGACTGGGGATGTCCTTCTCCGTGACCCAACGCCCGCGGCCGATGACGCGGTCCAGCTCCTCCGTCGCCTTGGCGATGATCTCGGGCTTCTTGAGGAGCTCCGAGATTGCCCACTCGACCGTGACCGCTGAGCTCTCCGTGCCACCGGCGATGAGATCCTGCACGTGGCACATGCCCACATAAGATGTTTAATACTGTACTGTATATCAATAAGATTGCTAGAGTTTATGAGCTAGTACGTTCCTATACTATTGGGTTCTGATTAAAAAACCTTCTTCATTTTTTTCCATTTTTGTAGCGTATAATGCCGTAGCTGCTGACTACAGGATGTTGACGGCATAGCAGCTCTGCAGACTAAATTATTTCATTTTGTCAAATGATTTCTGAAGCTGTTTAACAAAGTGATATGTAGCATGTAATATCTCCAGATGTTATTAGATGGTATCTAATAACAACTCACCTGGGTGAAAGCCTTGACGCTTTCCCGGTTGAGCTCGACCTCCAGGGTAGGGTCGTCGGCGATCTGCAGCAGCACGTCGACCATGTCCTTGGCGACGAAGCTCTTCCCCTCGCGCAGCCGCCGCTGGTCGTGCTCCTCCACGACGTGCTCCAGGAACCTGTCGAACATCTTGCTGAGCTTCTTCATCCGCTTGATGTACCCCTGCAGGTCCATCCAGTCCAGCCACGGGATGGAGTCGCCGATGTTGAGCACGCCGTTGAGCAGGAACAGCTCGTCGAGCATCCACTTGAACTCCTCGGGCGTGGTCACCACCGACCCGCCGGCGACCACCTCCTTCTCCAGGTACTTCTTGCCGAGCACCATGCGCGTGATCACGTTCAGGCTCACCGTGGACAGGTAGTCCTTCAGCATGACGGCGCGGCCGGCCCCCGACGCCGCGTGCAGTTCGCGCAGCAGCGCGCTCACCTCGGCGGCGCGGATGTACTCGTACGACTCGAGGCGCTTGGCGCTGAAGAGCTCGGTGAGGCACATCTTGCGCGCCTGCCGCCAGTAGGCGCCGTAGGGGGACCAGGTGATGTCGCGGTAGTTGTAGGTGGTGTACTTGCCGGCGGCGGTCTTGGGGCGGTCCGTGAACACCACGTCGTGGGTCTTGAGGAAGAACTTGGCCATGTCCACCGACGAGCCGACGACCACGGGGAACGACCCGAACTGGAGCTGCATCAGCGGGCCGTACTTCTTGGACAGCTCGTGGACGGAGCGGTGCGGGAGCGCGCCCATCAGGTTGAGGTTGCCGATGATAGGCCACGGCTTAGGGCCCGGCGGAGGCCTGTACACGCGGCCACGACGGCCGAGGACGGCCTTCAGAAACATCACGGTGGCCAGTACAACTGCCGAGGAAGGATACCCATGGTGGAAGCTCCATCGAGACGGCGGCCGAGCCGAGAGGTAGAGGCTGCTGCGGTGTTGACGCAGACGGCTAACTGCAGGTGGTGATGGGGGGTTGCAGGTGGCCGGTCAAGTGACTAGCTGAGCTGGTGCCAGCCTGCCGGGGCGCGCGCGGGTTCTTATAGGCGGCCGGGGCCGTGGAGCGCGTTCGGAAGCTGCGGTGTCCCTTGGTGGGAAAGGACAGGGAAATCGGAGACGACTTGAGAGTTGAGACCAAGAGAACTTTGACGAGGGAAGCGGCGTCGTCGTTCGTCGCCTCGCCCCGTCCACGAAGCACGTGCTGGGGCGAGCTGTTTATTCAGCTAAGGATTTTGCAGTTGGTGCCTGTGATGATGATTGAGAGCTGCACCCTGCACTTAGAGTGTAAACAGTACGGATGTTATTCGTTTATATCCTGAGTTCGGATTCAGTTTAACTAGGGTAAAAATCTGATCTGTGTCTAAATCTCAATATTCAGTATTCGAATCTGTATCTATATTCGAGTATTCAAAGTGGGATCCAACTGTATTCAATCCGATCGTATCTATCTCTACCTGCACTCTAAAACCACACCTATCATTCTAGCAATAGAAAACTATGATATTGCTGTTGTTTTTTCGTTGTAGGCAGAAATACGGGTCAGCTTGTACCCCTGATCGACGCAGTGTCGAGTGGGGGGGGGGGGAATCGCCCCTTGCACTACGACTACAGCACCATGGACAGCGAAAGCATCCCAAACAGTAGGGATGCAGTTGGGTACCCAGTATTCATACCCAAACCCATACCCATTTTATTTGGGGAGGGTATAGATTATCCATTTAATTATGGGTACGGTTAGGATATTGAAGGGTATTATCCACTGTACCCATTAACCGACCATAAATAAAATATTCACGACCTGTTTGGTTAGTTGCCAAAATTTGGGCATGCCAAAATTTTGGATAAATTTAATCGTGTTTGAATTTAAATAAAAAGTTTAGTCAAACAACTGAACTTTTAGTTCTTAAAGGGTTGTTTAGGTCCTAAATAACTCGTTCAAATGAAAATTTGATTTTTGGACAAATTTTAGTTTAGATTCAAAATCGATCAAATTTACTACCAAAGATTTGGCAACCACGAGCAGACCCTCAATCTGTTGGTTTCATCGTCATCCTCTGGCAGCTTCTTCCTCTTCTTTTTCGGCACCTCCAGCGATTCTCTCGCTACCGTCATAGACAGAGATGGCCACCGGAGTCAAGGCTCTCGGCTTGCTGCTCATCTCCGCGGTCAGATGCTGCATCCGTCTGACAGCAGCACGCACTTGGTCACCGGCGACCCGCGACGAGAGCTGCCGGTGACCGGAGACGAGAGCTCGACATGGCGACGCGGTGCCCCGGCGTGCGCGTTGTGGGGCGCTTCTTCTCTGACGGCTTCACGGCGACGCAGAGCAGCCGAGCAGGGAGCTCTCGCCCATGGCGTACTCATAGTTCCCCATGGAGAAGCATCGCCGCACGCCCGCATGTCCAGGCTGCCAGGGATGGCGCTGCCTCCGGCTGCTTCGACGGTCTGCTTCTGAACTTGCTGGGCTTCACGGGGACGACTTTCTCGCATCTCGCTTCAAGCATCTAGCTAGGCAGGCGTTAGTGTGGACAGAAGCAACATTGTATTGTTCACAGGACTTTTGCTGTGCGAGCGTCTCGCCGGCGTGCAGCAATGGTGAGTGCGTGGTTACCCAATGGATTATCTATCCCTGTTGGATATTGCCTTACCTGTTTGAGGTTGGATAATTGGATTTGAATAATTTATGGGTATGGGTTTGGATTACCCGCTCTCTCCCCAACGGCAACGCTGCCAAACAGTGTCGTCTTCCCCTATTCAAAGAAATAAAGAAAACAGTGTCGTTTTCAGCGATCAGATCAGTGGAGCAGGTGAGGTGGGAGTGTGGGACTGTGGGAGAAACAGGGTACGACACGTTCATGGCCACATGGTGTGGCATCAATGATTCATCGGGCCTTCAAAAATAAAAATGATCAATCGATGCTGTATATGGCGCATGAAAACCGACTAGTCAGTAGTCAGTGCTCCCCACGAATCTTCTCAAATCAAGGACCAGCCTTTGTCTACCCTGAAGCCGTTTATCAGTTAGTGCCGTGTGTGTGTGTGTGGCGTCACATATGTGACGCAAGTTGGTGAAACGATTCGGTCGTATGGAATTAAGATGTAAAATCTCAAATCTGAAGACCCAAAATAAAATGGGAGAGCCTGGTGGATGATTGTATTGAGCTGCATGCACTCAACGTCTCAACCCAAAAAGGTAATGATGCCTTTGGTTCGAGGAATGAAGTAGCCTTTCATTTTTTCACTCCTCACCTTTTTTTTAATGGTTTGTCCTTTTATGTATGGTTCTTGGAATAGAATTGGTTGGTTTATCACCTCGTTCTTCATTAGCTAATTACTAGTACGTCAAGTATGTGCAAAGCGAGGGCTAGTATGTATCATAAATATTAAAATTTATATATAAATGTGAGACCTATAATTAATTAAAATTGCTACTATTCAATATATCTCATATGTTCATACTCTAATAGAGCGTTTCATGCATACACAATTGTTTTATCTTATCTAGGTCTACCTAATTAATGTTTATATGTTTACAATGGCATAATGTAAATTAATATGAAAAGTATGGTTTGCTTCAAATTATCTTTTACAATAACACAATTAGATAGTTTACATGTAAATTAGGGATGCTTTTAATTCATTATTATAATTGTAATTCATGTGTAAGATTACTAATTGAAGATTTTTTTGGAGCCTCCATATTAATCCTCACCAAATGCACTAGAAAAAAGATAAATTCTAGAAATTCACAAAAAAACCAGAAACATCGAGCCGTCCATCATGTAGCTCTAATGATAATAGTTGTTATCTATTATATTTTCTAAAAATTATCCACATGCCACTATAAAAGATAAAAAAACCCCATAAATTTATATAATGTTACCCACCATGCCATTATGAAATATGAATTAAAATAACCACCTAAATTTGCAAAAAAAAATACTCACCGTGCCGTTCCAAAATATAAATTAAATAACCTTCTAATTTTACATATAAATTACTCATCATGGCATTGTAAAAGATGAATTAAAATAAGCGATAATCTGCATAATCTGCACATGTGTGAGAGCATTGGTTGATAGACTAATTGGTGGATAATTTATATTCAAATTTTGAGGGTTAGTTTAATTCATCTTTCATAATAGGTGTGGTGGGTTATTTATATGCAAATTTAGAGGGTAATTTTAACTGGTCTTTCAAAATGGAATGGTGGGTAATTTACATACAAATATAGAGGGTTATTTTAATTGATTTTTCATAATGGCATGGTTGGCAATTTATATGCAAATTTAGGGAATTATGTTAATTGTTTTTTTAATGGCATGGTGGATAATTGATATGCAAATTTAGGGCATTGTTCGGTTACAGGGTATTGGAGTGAACTGAATGGAATTAATCCCTCTCTAGTCATAGTTTGAATAGAAATGGATTCGATCTCCCTCAACCCCTCCAATCCCTTTGCAACCGAACAAGCCCTAGGGTTACTTTAATAGTATTTTTAATAATGGCATAGTGGATAATTTTTAAAACATAATACATCTAATGGCTAGTATTATTTGAGACTACTTGGTGCTTGATAGAGCCCAAATGTTTCTAATTCTTTAGAATTTTAAAGATTTTTTCAATGTATTTTGTAATTCGTGTTTATTTTGTAACCTCTAATTTAGAATAGCAAGTTCGTTAAGATGTTTGGGATGGACACGCCGTTTAACGCAGGGTGGAAGGCGTGGTGGAAGATGCTGACGATGACAATCCTGGGTGGGGGTGGGGACGCCGGGACGAGATCGCTTTTCAGCTCTTTGGTCAGTCCATGGTCAGTCAGCCGTTTCAAATGGTTGGTCCCGTAGACCGTAGTCCTATCCACCAATAGCAGCAGGTGTTTCTCTGAGATACCACAGCAATTTCCCTCGCAACTGTATGAAAACAACTTCACTAGAGTAATAACGCGGACTCGACTAACAAATTCATGTATCTTCATCATGACCGCATACGCTGAGTCGCTGACAACAGGCTCTGCAACTTGCCGACTGAATTGCATCGGACTTGACGAGAAGCTTATTTTAGCCAATTATTACAATCTCTCTTACAAGTTTTACAACTGATCACTCCGCTCGCGCGCAACCCCGCCCCGTTATGTTATGGAAGAATTTAGCTTGTTGCTGGGCTGGTTATTCAGAGTCAGCAACTGGCTGCTGGATTCCGTCCCGTCCGTAGCGCTCCGGAAGTCATTCTAGCGTGGCGCTGCTAGATACTTCTGATCAATAGGAATAGGAAGGGGAAAAAAAAAGCTTATCTTAGGATGAGCATCTATTGGAGTCGATCATTTCCAAAGATCTAATTCGAGTTTCTTATTATGTAGTGAAAACGCCTCACAATCTTCAGTTTTACGCTTACGCTTAAGGGAAGAAATGTTCTTGTCCTGTGTATAGCCCCGAATCTCCTTTTAGGAATTGACTAGCTACCGTCTACAGACTACAGAGTCAGTGCGTATATACTTCAGAGTGCAATTTCGAGTCAAAGGTCAAGTCTCGAGGGCCTTTTTTTAGGAGTATATAATAATTAGTCTCGAGGGTTAGTGCATTTCTGTCACTCTTCGGTGAAGGTGTCTAGACGTTTAATGAAAATTTCGATTCACTGATACTCCAATACTGAATTCCCTGACATGAACCACACCGGAAAGTTTGCATGATTCTACCTGAAATTTACATCGGATCGTTTCGCTAATTGCGTCAGACGTGTGACACCAAACTACCTGCCTGCTCTGCTAATCATTCAAGAAATATTTCGAGTTCCTGTGTTTTCTTCGAGTTCTCTGTTTTCCATTCTCAGTATGTGCATGTGCGTATAGCTGTGTAAATATCATATTTTGCTTCTCCGACATCACACTTGACAAGCCCAGCCAAAAGAGGCTCTTAAGCACTGTAACAAATCTCCTTAGATAAAGCACATGATATGTTCATTATTAATTCATGGGTTTAAATATCACGCTATATGTTGCTATAGCATCTAAAAGACCACAGCAATAAGTTATTGACTGCTTGAGATTTATTGTCACCACACACGCTATGTCGCTATAGTGTAAAATAACAATTAAAAGGCTAATACAACAACCTCATTTCTCCAAAGGATAGGAGGGTACCAGTCTGAGAAGCCATCAAGACGTGCCATTAATCCATGGCCACGTATGACTGGTCAAATTTTAGAGCGCCACATTGTCATAATGCAACTTGCAATTGATGGGATGCTCCAATTGAATTGGCTGAAGAGGAGTATAGAATGCCGCCTCTGTGAAAAGAATGCTTCTGGCAGCCAGTAAACAAGAACGCTCTACTACTGATAGGTCGGTCTTTGGCCTCCCGAAGAGCAAGTTACTGACACCTACCCCAGAACTTATAGATCCACGGAAAGAAGAGTATGCATTCCCATCCTATCCTTTGGAGAAATGAGGCTGTGCCAAAAAGATATTTTAGCGGCCTTGAGTCTACTTTCAGCAAACGCACAACATGCATGGGCACAGTGTTTGTGCTGGTCCTGCACCATCCGATCCATATCCAAAAGTTTCCTAGGTCATCACGACCGAACATTTATAGTGTGTATCTAGTTTTATCTCCATAAAACGCATATATCTTCTGTCTTTAAATATCCTGCCATGTTGTTGTATGTGCTGAGCTGCCACATCAAAGAGTATATGGGCATGACAATCTACCACTGCCAATGCTATAGCTTCTAGTGAGCTGTAGCTGCACGTGTTCCCCACGAGACGACTTAGAACAGACGAGCGTCGTCTCCGTCCCCCTCGTCAAGTTTCATCTAAGTCGTCGCCTATTGCCCCGTCCTTTCGCACCAACTGACAACCGCAGCATCCACACGCATGCACTCCAACGCTGCGTTTTCTATAAGAAGGCCCGCGCGCCTTCCGGCATCATTCACCAGCTCAATTCCTCACTTGACAAGCCATAATTTCTAGCTCGATCGTACTAATGGAGCTTCCACCATGGGTATCCTTCCTCGGCGTTGTACTGGCCACCGTGATGTTTCTGAAGGCCGTCCTCGGCCGTCGTGGCCGCGTGTACAGGCCTTCCGCCGGGGCCCTAAGCCGTGGCCTATCATCGGCAACCTCAACCTGATGGGCGCGCTCCCGCACCGCTCCGTCCACGAGCTGTCCAAGAAGTACGGCCCGCTGATGCAGCTCCAGTTCGGGTCGTTCCCCGTGGTCGTCGGCTCGTCGGTGGACATGGCCAAGTTCTTCCTCAAGACCCACGACGTGGTGTTCACGGACCGCCCCAAGACCGCCGCCGGCAAGTACACCACCTACAACTACCGCGACATCACCTGGTCCCCCTACGGCGCCTACTGGCGGCAGGCGCGCAAGATGTGCCTCACCGAGCTCTTCAGCGCCAAGCGCCTCGAGTCGTACGAGTACATCCGCGCCACCGAGGTCCGCGCGCTGCTGCGCGAACTGCACGCGGCGTCGGGCGCCGGCCGCGCCGTCATGCTCAAGGACTACCTGTCCACGGTGAGCCTGAACGTGATCACGCGCATGGTGCTCGGCAAGAAGTACCTGGAGAAGGAGGTGGTCGCCGGCGGGTCGATGGTGACCACGCCCGAGGAGTTCAAGTGGATGCTCGACGAGCTGTTCCTGCTCAACGGCGTGCTCAACATCGGCGACTCCATCCCGTGGCTGGACTGGATGGACCTGCAGGGGTACATCAAGCGGATGAAGAAGCTCAGCAAGATGTTCGACCGGTTCCTTGAGCACGTCGTGGAGGAGCACGACCAGCGGCGGCGGCGCGACGGGAAGAGCTTCGTCGCCAACGACATGGTCGACGTGCTGCTGCAGATCGCCGACGACCCTACCCTGGAGGTCGAGCTCAACCGGGAAAGCGTTAAAGCATTTACTCAGGTGAGCCTTAACAAATTCTTTCCCATCAACGGCAGGATTACGCTGCTCATATGTTGTAGGACTCTGCATCTATTCACCCCCATGCTTTGCACAGCTAGTCTGAACTGCAGACACACCGCGTTGCCAACAACTAATCACTTAGAGCTAGTAACTTTATTTTCCCAAAGGAATGAAGAGGAATAGAGGAGAAATTAATTTATTTTTTCCTCAATTCCCTAGGAAAAATAAAGTTGCCAAACTAATCTTTAGTGAAACAATTTCAAAGATCAATTGAGATAATAATAATTCTCTCTAAAAACATTCGTTGGCAGATCTGCTACGCTGACCTGATCAGTCAACGAAGTTAGTTTTGCACAGTACCCATCAACATGGCAAGGCAGTATTTAACCCGGTTGATTAATTAAGTGGCCATGACTACACAGTTTTGTGATTCAAGATTTAAAATCGAACAATTGTGATAGTTCAAAGTTATAAAATGGAGTTTTCCTTTTTATAATGTCATAGCTTGGTAATTTTCTAAAGAATACGCTAGCTTTTGTGGATAGTATTATTGATGATGACAGGAGTCTAATAAACTAATGATTGGGTATGATGTCTCTGATTTTGTATAAAGATATTAAAAAATTCTAACATTTTAAAATATTAATCCGGGGCTCTTTTTTCCTAGTAATAATGTAGTACATACTAGTAAGATGCAGTCAGATTGTCATACTTAGGCCCTGCTCGTTTGCGACATGGAAGCGCATCTCGGCGCGTGCAAGGAGGCCACGCGCATTAAAGTGACGCCGTGCCGAGACGCTAAATTGAGCACTGCCTTAGAAGAGCGAGAACATGTTAATGACTATTTGAGATGCGGAAATTTCATAAAAAACAGTTTAATTTCAAAATAAAACGTAGAAATAGGAAATTTTTTCTCCATTCCAAACATGACCTAAGGAGTACGTACACTGTTTAAGCGTGTCAACCTCCATCATTGTCTACGAAAAAAAAATCAAAAGAACCTTTGGAACCACGTGTGCGCAGGGATGCACTTTCCGGTCAGAAACACCGGAATTCCGGTAAAACTTTCTGTTTCTGGTCCGGTACGGGATCTATTTTCCAGACCGAAAAGTGGGGTATTTGGATTCTAAATTCAAAAATATGAAAATCAAACTTTGGCCAAAAAAACGAAATTTCTAAACGGTAAAAACGGAATAGTAAACCCTGCGCGTGAGGCACGCCATCAGTAGTTTATGCAGGGTATGAAGGAGACAAGCAGTGGTCCACTCGTATGTCCCGCCAAAATCAAATGCTTAACCAAGTGCTCTGGAATAACGATAAGACGGCGACAACAACATCCCTATTGCTCAACTGCAACAATGGCTCCAAATAAATGCTGCCCACACAAAGCTGTTCAGTCAGATTTTGATTAGCCCAAATTTTGCTTTCATCGTCTACTCATCCTGAATTCATGAGTTAATGACCGGTATGACAAGATTTAAAAGCACTGGCAGTCCTTAAACACAAAGAAAAAACTAAATGCACGACAATCCCTAAACTTAGCAGATGAGCTAATTCAGTTTCCAAACTTCAACTATTTATTTAATACACGAACTTGACCAATGACCACCATCTCGAATTGCACGTGCAGGATCTCATCGCCGGTGGCACGGAGAGCTCAGCGGTCACGGTCGAGTGGGCAATCTCGGAGCTCCTCAAGAAGCCCGAGGTCATCGCCAAGGCGACGGAGGAGCTGGACCGCGTCATCGGCCGCGGCCGCTGGGTCACGGAGAAGGACATCCCCAGCCTCCCCTACGTCGACGCCATCGTCAAGGAGACGATGCGGCTGCACCCGGTGGCGCCCATGCTGGTTCCGCGCCTGTCCCGCGAGGACACGACCGTGGCCGGCTACGACATCCCCGCCGGCACGCGCGTGCTCGTCAGCGTCTGGTCCATCGGCCGCGACCCTGAGCTGTGGGAAGCGCCGGAGGAGTTCATGCCGGAGCGGTTCCTCGGCAGCAAGCTCGACGTGAAGGGACAGGACTACGAGCTGCTGCCGTTCGGGTCCGGCCGGCGGATGTGCCCCGGATACAGCCTCGGCCTGAAGGTGATCCAGGTGAGCCTCGCCAACCTCTTGCACGGCTTCGAATGGAGCCTCCCCGACGGCTTGACCAAGGAGGAGCTCAACATGGAGGAGATCTTCGGATTGTCCACGCCGCGCAAGTTCCCCCTCGAGGCCGTCGTCGAGCCCAAGCTGCCGGCTCATCTCTACGCCGAGGCTTGATCGATGCGTGCGTGTTTATTCAGTATAGTATAAGTGCTGCGTATTTTATTCAGCATAGGGTACGGCATTTGCGTAGCTGTCAGCTTGTCACATGCTGATCGCGTTGTTGTTGCTTGGTAATGTGCTCGTTTTTCTCCTAGCTTGCGTTTTGTGTGCTGCCTTGTGACAGGAGTATAGTGGAATAATGAAAAAAAAGTTGACCACCTAGGAGGAACTAGGTGATTTTGTTAATAGAAGGAGATGAGACGCGCGCGGAACGTCTCCGATGGGGATCGAACCGGGGCGGGTGGGCTGCACACCTGGCAGCCTTCACCACCTGAGCTAAGCTCAGTCCTCCGTATAGTGGAATAATGGTGTAACTCAAGCGTATACTCGGAATATACAAATACAACACAAATAAATATCAGATTTACTGTCGCAGATCTAGTACACTACTTTCCACAATCTAAGGAGTGTATGTATATTTAAAAAAACAAACTTCGTATTTTTTGACCAATAATTTATCTTATAATATTAATATATCATTTGTGGCAATAGAAATTTTTAGTCATTATAACATATTTCTAAATATAAATAGAATGAAACCATTCTGTTAAAGATTACAATGTTTGACTTTTTTGAGATACATGTGCGCCTTTTATTTTGAGATTTGAGAGTGTATTGTAGTTAATTGGCAGTCCTTTTTTACTTTTTGTGACTAATTACCATGGTGTTTGGTCCTAACTGTCGGGCGTCTCATCAGATTTTTCAGTAGTATGAACCTAATTTTTAGAGGACGGACACTCTTATTTATTGACAAGTTGGCCCTATGACTCGTGCTTGCAACTCTCTCAAAACTTAGCATGGCTACAGCAAAACCATGGGTTCAGTGACTATATTGGTTGCTGACAAGTCAATGGGATGTTACTACTGCATACTTCCTCAGTCCCACAATAAGTGTTGTTTTAGAATTCAAATTTTGTTCCACAATAAGCGTTGTTTTATAGATTAGTTGCCCTTAAAAAGAAATTAATCTGCATGTATGCATGTAGACACAAAAAAGAAAAGATTAATCTGTTAATTAGGAGCACACTGTGTCATATCTCACTCTCCTTAATCTATTCTAAAAATTCTAAAACAACTTTTATTGTGGACGGAGGTAGTAAGGACTTAGTCTCATGATAAAATGGCACTTATATGATCAAACACCTCGTGGGAAGATTAACTTTGCACGTTGAAGATCGCTAGAAGATTCGGCCCGCCAGTTTTGGCCCAAGTTGGAGATATTAGCTCCTTTTCAACCTCCATACAAGGCTGCCAAGCTTTAGGACTCCTGGCTTCTTTTCCTATGAAAAAAAAAAAAGAAATGGTTGGGGTCCATTGGTGCAGAGGGGGTAGGTGTGTTCAAGCCCCAAGCGCACACGCTAAATCTGCCTCTACCTACTAGCATTCATTTATGAATCAAGCTATATATCCACATTAGCAAGCCATTTTATCCACTTACATGCATTTAGTAATCTACATTGGTGAACCATGTCTCCCACCAATAAGGTTGCAAGCTGGACGGCCCTGCAGGAATGTCTGCGGTCCACCGCATCGGGCGCCAGCTGATTAGGCCTGCTCTGCAGGAGGCCGCCAGCTCCTCCTCTCCTATATGCCAGCTCCTGCTGGGCTTTGCAGGACGCTGAGCATGCACGTGCTTCGTCGGCTTCTACGTACGGGGAGCGGGAAGTTGCCGAGCTGCCGTAGCCCGGCCACAACATGCGGCTGGTGATGACGCGTCGGTGCCGCAGCCGTAGCTTGGTCCGCTCCTTCTTCCACTCACGTCGCCTCAGCGACGGGCCCGCCCTCGCTCCGTCCAGTGGCTCGGCCACGGGCGCGGAGGAGGCAAGTCGCGTAGCCGACGCTGCGGCGGCGGGGATGGCCCCTCGTCGAGCTCGCAGATTCCATCTCCAGTAGCCACAGACACCCTCGGCCTCGAACGGGCGCGTGCCGGCCGACGATGGCGCTAGGCGCACGACACGAGGATGCGCAAGGCCTCCCACCTCATGTGCTGGGGCTCAACTGACGCGTGGCGCGTGGACTACGCTGGCCAGCGCGCTCTTGCCTCTATCTCTGTAGCTTCGGGTTTTTGGCTTCGCAAGGGTTGTTCGCCGGCGCTTCGCCATGGCGCCCTGAATCGCCGATGCGCTGGGGCGGCGCTCGCGAGCTTCTACCGAGAATAGAGATGGCCGATGGATCGAGGTTTTTACCGGCTAGCTGCGGACGCATGTTGGACTTCACAGGTCGACCTGCTACAAGCTGCAGTTATCCATAGCAAGGTATCCACATGGCCCAAAAACGATGTTGGTGCAGATGGGCCGTTGAAATTCCTGCTGTCCGCTTATATCCCTACCCACCGACATAAATTAATGATGGTCTATTTTCTTCATGCAAATCTATCCACAGTATATTAGCCATTCGAGTAACATTCCACTCAATCCAACGTTACGCATTCTATGAACTCTATAGATTCCTGCGGCAATACACGGGATACCCTTCTAAAATGTATTGTAACACTCTATGGTATAAGCTGATATACTAGTGCACTACTCTAATTCATGTGGTGACTTGTGATACGTAACACAAAGTTCTCATCCCATAGGTTCATTATTAGTGCTCACTATTTCGCGGAATCACCCTGTCTTAAGCAAAAACTAATGCCAATGTTTTCCGTTGTTTTTCTGAGTGAAGAAATGTGATGATAACATGGCTAAAGTTGTCTTTGGCAGCAACCGAAAATCCGTTTCTGCCGCAAAGTTAATTACTAAAATGTTTGTCTAGCCTTGGTTCGGGAAACCAGTACGTCCATGAACATGAACCAAACCCGCATCTGATCTGATCCCATGCATGCCCCAGGGCCCAGGGGTGCGACGCAGACGCGGTCGGTGAAGCTACTGCAGCAGACCGATGATGTTTCAAAAACAAAAGGTTGCTGCAGCGAACCGCACGCCGCACGCGCAACTCAATTACTCAAGTCAAGTATCCTACTCCACTCAATACGTACGTACTACGGCTGTATGGCATACTCCGTACGTGCACACGCAACGCACGGGCAAGCCGGGCCCTGTCTGCCCACCGGCGCCCGAAGCGGATCCGCGCTTGAATGCTCGATCCGCCGTTCCGTGCGTGGCGCGGCAGGGGATTCACGTGCCACGGCGCACGGCAGCTGCCATGGTGGGTCGGGCCTCGGCAGCCGGCAGGCGGCCAGGCGGTGCCGCTGCCGCGCGAACTGGCGAAAGCTTTAAAAGCAGCGCGCGTCCCATCGCACGGCCGGCCGAACCTCGTACCCAGGCGGAGGCGGGGGAGGGAGGGTCCGGGACGCAGAAGGTGAACGTTGGTGAGAGCTGCCGAGGGGCGGCGGCAAGTTGCCCGCTCGCTCGATCCATCTGTGACCGTGGGACGTCCCTGCACCGCTGCACGAGTAGGCAGGCGTTCGGGTGCCGAGAATTTTGGGCATTGCAGGCCGCAGCCCAGGCGGCGAGGCCAGGCCCATTTGCGATCTGCATCCCGGGCGGGGACGCGTCCGCGCTCTGGTCCTGCGCGCGCTGCAGACGCAGCAGCGCAGGCCGGCCGCAGCTGCCTGGCCTGTGACCTGACTGCTGCCGGCCGGCCTGCGTGTCGCACGTCAGCGAGCCGTTTTCGGCCGTGGATGGGCGGGCGAGCCGGGCCCCGCGCCCCGCACGCTCCTGTCCACGTCGGCGGTCCCGCGGCGCCAGAGGTGGCCCCCGAACCCCGGCCGCGATTGCCGTCGCTGTTGTTGCCTGCCTGTTGGCCGGCCCGGCGGGCAGAGGCGTGTCCAGGGCGACGACGTTACGCCGTGTCGCGGGACCACGGTGCGGTTGGCTGCGTGAGCCGTTGGTTCACGGGACAATGCCGGCAACAAGAGTTCGAAAGAAGAGATGTAAGAATTCAAAAGAAGATGTTGGTATAACGAGAGCAGCATGTATCGAGATTTCGTACGGCACAGTGGCTCCTCTTATCGGTTTTACTGCGGCAAATGCTTCCGTACGGTGACATATCTGTATGCTCCTGTGACAAAACTCTCCTTTTTTTTTTGTTGACAAGTAGGTAGCAACGTCTCGCCAACGAAGCGCACTGCCACCATACATACAGATACAGGACAGATCTGCAGCTCTCCCACCGCACCGTGGCTGCCGGCAAGTCGGGTCGGGTCAGGTCAGGAGCCATCCACTCCCCGCCGTCCGTGGGCAGCAGACCAGGCGCGGCGCGTGACGAGCATTGGAAACGGGCCGCTGGTGCTGCAGCCGCAGCAAGCCACAACTACTACTGCGCTGCTCCCAGCACTCCACAGACCACAGAGGCTGCGAGTCAGGCTAGTCCTGCTGCAGCGGAGGGAGGATGAAGCGCGCCGCCCGAGCGCGCATTGATATTTCGCGTGCGTGCCGGCGTGGGCGGTTTGCACCAAGGCAAGGCAAGTGGTTGCAGATGCAGCACTGCACCTCGGCTCCGGCCTCCGGGCGCCGTTCGGTAGGGCCCAGCGCCCGGCCTGCGTGTGGGCCGGCGAGGAGACATGCCGTACGGCCCACGGTACGGGCGCCGCTGACACCTGGGCTCGCGAGGCCCCCCGTGCTGCTCTGCTTTTTTTTTTTTTATTTCTCTCCGTCGCCAGGTCAGTGGGAGTACCTCTGTCCTCTGCTGTGCTACGTGGGCCGCCAGCCCACTCTGCGTGCGGTCCCCTGAGGACTGACGTGGACGCGTCAGTGTGCGATACCGTGGTCGGGGAAGCGAGCTTGCGCCCTGCCGGCCCCTGCCTGTGACAAGGCTGCGCCGGCGCTCCCGCAGGTCCATCTTTTTCCTTACCGTTCTGTGCCATTATTTATTTGTTCTCCTTGCACTAACCCTGCTTAGTTCAGAAAACCCTCTGGAAAACGAGTGGTTCAGAAACAATTATTTCCCGGTGCCGTCAGCGCGGGGCATGATTTCACTTCACCGACGCCGCATCATGGCTTTGCACTGTTGAGCCCATGAGCGGAGGTCGCCTCCTCGCCTCGCAACCCCACACGGCAAGCCCACCTGCGGCTGCGTCCAACCCAACCCAAAGCAAACGCCGTCCGTGATCCGTCCCACGGCACCCCCTGTGGGCCTAGGGCCCGCCTCTCAGTCAAACAAAGTCCCCACCCCACCCCACCCAATAAACCCCCTCCCTCTCTCATTAAACCCCGCTCTCCCGTTTCTCTCTCCCAACCCCACGCCTTCCCCCCCTCTGCCATTATTGCCCGCGCAGCCATCCTCTCTCTCTCTCTCTCGCGGCTCGCTATATGGGGTCCTGCTCCTCCCCTACACTCACTCATCCAGCTGAGCTCTCCCACGCACCTCCTCTGCTTCCTGCTCACCCTGCTTGCTCCCGTCGTCCGCCTCGCACGTCGTCGTCGTCCGAGACCCACGCCGCCTCCGCTCGCTGTCCCGTCCCCTCGCCGCGACACACACCGCCACCGTCATCCTCGGCATTCCGCTTCTCTGCCCTCTATCTCCGAACACCGGGACTCGCTAGGCGGCGGTCGTGGGAGATCACTCTGCTAGCCGCAACCCGCGAGTACATGTGAGGCCGATGGGGGAGGAGGTGGCGGTGGTGCTGGAGCCGCCGCGGCCCAAGTCGCCGCCGAGGTACCCGGACCTGTGCGGCCGCCGGAGGCTGCAGCTGGAGCTCCAGATCCTCAACCGCGAGATCGACTTCCTCAAGGTGAGCATCGCCCGCCCGCCCGCCGGCTGTCCCGTCCAGTCCTCTCCTCCCTCGGTGGCCGCGCCATCGCTTCGTCTCCCTTTTGACTTGCCCCCATTTTTTTAAAAAAAAAACTTTATTTAAGAAATGAGCACTAGCAGGCAGCAGCAGGATCCGATTCGTCGCGCGATCTCGTTTTCTAAACCAAGTGCAGCGTGTGGCCGTAGAAGCCAGAAGGGACAGGTACTAGTGGTACTAGCGCGGGGCGGAAATGCGGTAGTTAATGGCAGGTTGGTGCGAAATCTGATCGTTGGAGCACGCCATTTATTTCTTCGTCTTTCGTTTGGGGATGCGAGGCCGGAGCGGAGGGGAGGGAGGGCGGCGGATCGCGGCAGCGCAGTTAAACCCGAGGCGCGACAGGCTTTGCCCTCTTTGGGCGTGCCGCGGCTGTACCTCTTGGGCCGTGCGGTTCGGTTCCTTGGGAGAAAAAAGGGGGGGAGGCCGGAGGCATGGGCAGCGGCCAGTGGCACTGCCCGTGTCAGTGCTGCGGGTGGGCGTGTCCTGTCCCCCCCTCTCTTCTCTCGCGTTCTTGTTTCGCGGACACGCACACGGCATGGCTCGGGAAAGGCCCAAAGGGTGGTGGTGGTGGTGGTGGTGTACTGTGTACCGTACCGTGCTCGTGTTTATGGGCTGGGCTGCCGCAGTTTGGGGCTTTTCATGTGCTGGACGAGATTTTGTGTTTGCTCAAGGGGAAATGGATGTCTTTTTTGACGCCGTGCTCCGCTTTCAAGGAGCAGATTTGCGATGCGGTGCAGGTGGCCAAAGCACTTCTTTACTGCTCTAGTGTGCTTTGGTCGTCTTTTTATCTCGTCTCGCAAGTTCAGTTGCTTTCCGAGTACAGTCAAGCGGGAGTATCATTATTAGTCAATTAGTTGTCTCAAGGTATTTGACTAGAATGCGCCCTTAAAATCCAGCGGTTTGGAGTTCACTTTAGTTTTCTAGCAAGGTGATGCCGGCTAAGGGCATGTACGATGCAAATATATATATTTTTTAAAAGGCCTTACACGGCCAGCCTCACACACCCCGTGTTGTTTGTTAGGGAAGTTCTCTAAGTAACCATGTATAATGCCAAAATGTCTAGTAATTATTCCCTCCACATTGTTTTTCATGGGTGATGAGTAAGGCCTAATGCTATTGCTATTGTTACTGCTTTTGGAAATCGACGTCATTCTTCATAGGTGCCTAGCCAAGGAAAGCGTGGTGCTCGATTCATGTGGCAAGTGTGGAACTAATTGAATACCGTTCTTGTCTGCTAGAGAATTGTTCTTCCTTGCAGCTTGCATTCGATGCATCCACCATACTAAGAGGTCCTTCTTAATTTACCGATTCTGTAGCAGCTCCCAAGACCAATACATCAAATTCCCATTAGGATTTTGGCTGCCTTTTAGTTGGCACCCATGTTCCTTGTTTTGCACTTCAACGAGTAGCATACAGAGAAAGAACTGCATTTGTTTGACAGAAATGTGGTTTTGCAGGATGAGCTACATTCACTTGATGGAGTTCCACCAGTTTCTAGAAGTTGTAAAGAGTATGCACTGTCACCCTTCCTGCCCTTGGAATCTTTTGCGACTGTTTGTGTCTAGGATGAAATGCATGTCTTCATATTGACATATAATTCATCGTTTTCCACCAAATTTCACCTTTCTGTTTTTCATATTCTGCTGAAAAGATGTTCTTATCAGTCATTTTTTTGACTCTAGTCCAATTCTATATCTGTATGTTCTATGGAAGCTATTGTTGCTATATAATCCTTTTCTTTGAAGTTAGCCCTGAGTGCAAATTTTCTTTACTTTTAAGGTTACTTTCGTAACTTGTTTTCACCCAAATAATTCCACATACATCTAAAGGTTCAGTATATGATTTCATTTGAAAGTATTTTTCCTCATTCTTTTAGATTGTGTTCCAGTGATCCATTCCAATATTCCCCCCTATTCCAGGAGGCCTGAAGGAATATTTTGATTATATATTTAATACACTTGGCCAAGTACTCAAAATGAATATCTGTTGGTTGAAATTTACCTACTACTTCCTCTGTCCACTAGTCTAAGCATTTCTAGAAATTATAGGACTCATTAAGGAAGATGTGAAAATACCATGATGCCCCTAAATCAGAGCCAAGGGAGATGTAGGCGATAAAAGGCAGGTTTAGGCCAAAAACACTTGCATTTGTGGCCAGAAATGCTTAGATTGGTGACAGAGGGGGTACTGTATTTAGTACTCCCAAGTTCTGAATTCGTCACTTGCATTGGCATTTGTTTTCACCATGCAATGTGCAATATCAATATGAATATGCAGTTTGGAAGGCTATTAAATTATTGCCTACTGAATTATTTTCATGCTGCACATGTCTTTGTCACTGTTTGAAGCACCTTCTGTTTATGTTTTCCTAACATTCTCCCATTTAAAACCTGCCAGGTTAAACGAGTTTGTCGGTACAAAACAGGACCCACTAATACCAATGTATGACCTCTAGACTTGATGTTGCAATTACTTTGAAGCATCTAGAAATGCTATTATGAGTTATGATTTCTTCTGATTTTTTTTTTCAGAAAGAAGAAGAGGCACAGATCATGCCGTCTTTTTTGGTGGATCAGGTATGTTTTCCATTATATATTCCTGTCAGCGAGTGCACAGAAGGTGCATGAAAATCTTATCATTTTCATTGTGGTTTAATCCCCCAGAAATATATATGGAAAAATAAGCAATTTTTCCCTTCTGTATTTCTTCTTGGAGAATGCAAATTAATTATTCTTGCATTTCAAAGAGCAAACATTTAGATTCCTGATTTTGCATTTTGTTGGTCTAGAAGTTGCATGGCTTAAATCGATGTCTCTATTATTGTTGGTGGAGCTAATTTTTCATGTCCTGGATACCCACGAGCCACTCTTACTAGCATAGCAAAGTCCACATAGTCATGGCTTGCTTACTGGGCTTTTGAATTATGTAGGAATGTCTCGGAGTGATTAGGAAGTTTACACGAAAAGATCGAGGCGAAAGCCTAAAATCACTGAAAAAGTTGGACCCTCCAGTATTGGAAGTTTACCTTGTTTTTTCCCAAAACCAGTCTCCTCCGAAGATTTTAGCCCATGAAGATTTCCGAGGAAAAAAAAGAAATCTAACCCAAATCTCTGACAATTCACTAGAACGGAAAATCGAACAAAATATCTCCGAATACCTGAAAAAGATAAATTTTAGATCTTGAGAGGGAAACCATTGAGCACGAATTTAGTCTTTGTATTAGCTTAATATGTACTGTTACAAGGCACTCCTAGCAACTCTCAAAACCTGGTTTGCCAAAAGCTCAAGAACAAGAGTCTCTCCTCCCTTTCCTCTCTCTAACCTAGCTAAAGCCCTCAAGAGCAAAATGGCTGTATATTTTTCAAGAAATAGTTATGTCGGCATAATTTTGTAGAAAGCTTCTCTTGGACTAGAAAAAAACACTAATTGCTGAAATTTGTGGCATGATGCTTGTTAGCGCAGCACTTTTTTTCTTAAAAGTCTTTATTAATGTGCTCTCAAGGAGGCATAAAATATTTTTAGCGTGATATAATACCATTATACTCCCTATGATCCAAATTATAAGGGATCATGGCCCTCGTTTTCTCTGTCTATATTCTTTTGGATATATGGAAGTTGATGAATCTTGACACATATACAAAAAATGTTGCATGAATCTAGTCAAAGACTTGAACCCCTTACGAATACACACCTTGTTCCAAATTATAGGTTGTTTGATTTTTTGGACACCAACTTTGACCCACTTAGTCTTATTAAAAAAGCATAATGATATTTATTTCATTATGATTTAGTTTACCATATAATATACTAACATGACTTGAATTTTTATGTATTTTCGTATTTTTTGAATAATACGAGGGGATCAAACTTGATGTAAAAAACAAACGAATTATAATTCGAAACAGAGGGAGTATCTTTTATTTATCAGATATTATAGTTAAATTTATCGATCACATTTGTACTTTGGAGTGTGCTTTATGCCTTTTCGTATTGAACTGAATTTTAATTCCTGCCATGCGAAGATGCTGAGATTACCGTCTTTTACCCCTCTGCGCAGGTCAAAATTGTGCATATGTGCATCGTTGTTCTGCTGCTCCTGCCATTGCTTGCCCAAGTGCAAAAGACCATGCTGTTTCGATTGCTCCTGCTGCTCATGCCCCGATGTGTCGTGCTGCAAACCGAGCTGCAAATCATGCAACAAGCCGTGCTGTGGGCCCAACACTTGTTCGTGTTGTGACGCATCATGCTGCAAGCCAGATTGCACATCATGTAGTCCGAGCTGCAGCTCGTGCTGCAAACCAAACTGCGGCTCGTGCTGCAATCTGTCATGCTGCAGACCAAACTGCGGCTCGTGCTGCAACTGCAATCCATCATGTTGCAAACCCAACTGCAGTTGCTTCAAGTTCCAGTGCAGCCCAGACTGCTGCACCTGCAGCCTCCCAAGCTGCTCCGGCTGCAACCCCTGCGGCAGTTGCAAACATTGCTGCTCATGTCCCAGCTGCTGCAAGCCAAGCTGCGGCTGTTTCAGAGCACAACGTTGCAGCTGCGCCGAATGCTGCTCCTGCACTTGCCCTGGGTGCACCAGCTGCTTCGGTTGCTTCAAAGCCTTCAAGTGCTCTAGCCTGTTCGGGTGCTGCTCCTGCAAGCAGTGCTTCAACTGCCAGTCATCGTGCTGCAAGGGCCCGCCTTCCTGCTGCAAGTGCCAGTCGTCGTGCTGCGAGGGTGAAGATGGCAGCAGCAGCTGCGGGAGGTCATGCTGCAGTGTTTCGAAGCCGTCGTGCCCTGGGTGTTCCTGCGGGTGTGTTTGGTCGTGCCGAAAGTGTACAGAAGGGTGTCGATGTTCTGGGTGCCGGAATCCGTGCTGTGCCACTGGATGTTTGTGTTGAGTTCGACTCTTTTTACCCCTTCTATGAGTTGCTTTTCTGTCTGGTAGGCACTATGTGGGTTTTGGCTTCGTTCGTGCTTTATACATGGTATTTAGTGTGGTATCTTTTATGCAAAGAAATGTCAAATCATCAGATGGAAAAAAAATCGAAACGACAGCACGAGCTTTGTTGGTTTGTAAGGGGAAAAAAAGGAACGCAACACCAGCAGGCAGTACTACCACCGTCTGGAAGGGCAGGGAACCCGGTCATCGAAAGATTTCTAAGCGTAGTTTTCTTGTTTTTTAAACCGCTGGCATATCAGGTCAGAATTTAAGACTTAGGTGTGTTCGGTTGCAAGAGTATTGGAGGGAGTCGAACTTTTTTCTAATTAAATTTGAGTAGAAATGGATTTAATCCTTCTCAATTCCGTACAACCCCCTTCAACCGAACTAAGCCCTTAAGGAACCTATACTAATCGTAGGTGAGGTTCAAACACTGGTAGTTACTCATGTATACACACCCATGATGCTATGTCCCCTCTAGGAAATTTTGGTTGCACATGTTCATCGGTTAAACTGACGGTAGGGAAATTACAAATGGTCGGTGTAATTGTCAGCTAGATTTGAAATAATACAAATCTATATAAATCAGTTAAAACATTGAAGGAATAAGTATATACATTGGTCTATGTGTCAACGGCTAAGGCAGTTGTCACCAGGTGGGGCAACGACTCGTGCAACGGTAAAATACAACTCTCAAAGCGTTCTTGTCTTCTTGTGCCAAGAGTTACTTTTGCACTGGCTGCTGGCACAAGCCTAAGAACTTGAGCTGTGAATGTCCTTATTACATTGTCTCTAACGTTTTCTCGTCTCATTTCTTAAATTCAATCTTCACTCTGTGCCAGAACACTGTAAGCTAGATTTTTCAAAATGAAACAACGGTTAGAGACGACTTTCTTAAATTCAATCTTCACTCTGTACCAGAACACTGTAAGCCAGATTTTTCAAAATGAGACAACTGTTAGAGACGAACTTACTAGTGAAACCGGCATTGATACCAACTTTGGTGCACTTTGGCAAAAGGGGTTGGTATTTTGGTGATTTGGACAAGCTGGCTTCGTCGATTAAACTGACATCGTGTCAGTCTAATCATTGGAGCAGAAGTACAATAGTTGACGACAATTGTTTCAAGCTGGCTTGCTAGTGTCACCGGTTATACCAATGGTAAAGGGGGTCTCCTCAATATTTTCACATTTTCTTCTCGATTTCCGATCATTATCGATTTGTTTTGTTTTGTTTGCTTTGATTTGTTTTTGTCATCTCACTAATTCTGTATTTGATCCGTGTCCAATTTTTGTCTTCGATATACAATATGAAAATAAAAAACGGAAGAGGTGATCAATCCCGTTTGGCGTTTGTTAGGCCAGTGTCATCACAGTGTAAAAATAGATGTAAAAAATATTGTTTGCGTACTGTACATAAAATGAAAAAATAATAATTACACATTATACACAATAGAGACACACTATCTGATGATATTAGCCTTATCACCTCTCACCGTGCTTGTGTGCTAAGCCTCACCGTACTCGCAACGTTTTGATGGCGGATATCTTTGTCTACGATTTACCAAGGAGAGAGAAAGTAGAGAAATGAAAGAGAAAATAAAGCAAAGAAATATTTAATATAAAGAAAGGGTCTATCTTGTTATCAGGTGACTGTCACCAATCTAGTACCTTGCGCTCTCTTCCTCACCCATTCGCAAAGCTTTCGCATCCGTCCCCCGGTCTGTCCTGACACGACTTGGCAAAAAGCGATGTCTCGATGGGTTTAGTTTGGCTTAGGCTGAAACCGAGGGCCGTCCTCCGTCTTTATTTCTCTTATCACTATTCTAATTATTTATCTATCTGTTTATATTGCTGTAACAGTACCGCATTTAATTTTGCATTCGCCATATACAGTCACCGTTGGTTTTAGTCTTAGAGGGTGTTTAGATCCGGTGACTAAACTTTAGCATGTGTCACATCAGATGTTCGGATGCTAGTTAGAAATTTAAATATGATTTAATTAAAAAACTAATTACATATACGAAGACTAAATAACGAGACGAATTTATTAAGCCTAATTAATCCGTGATTAACGAATGTTTACTGTAGCATCACATTTCCTAATCATAGATAAATTAGGCTTAATAAATTTGTCTCGCCATTTGGTCTCCATCTGTGTAATTAGTTTTATAATTAGACTATATTTAATACTTTTAATTGGCGTCTGAACATCCGATGTGATGGGTGCTAAATTTTAGCAAAAAGATCCAAACAGACCGTTCCAAGGACAACAATGTTTCAAGCTTTGGTTGGCTGTACATCTGCTGTTTGTCACGGGTAGCCATCGAATGAGTTTGGATGCTTTGGATAAGTCCCGATACACTCATACGGACTTACAATCTGTAAAGATTTTGTGTGTCGTAACACTTTAACACTCACAAACACACCGTGACTGCTCACAAATTATTGTGCTCTTTTGGTATCTAATTTATACTACATTTACAGCTAATTTACACTAAACAAACAGACACAAACAACTTACACATGCCACTCTCATCCTCCACAAACACAACCACATTCTACACATGTCGCTCACATCATCACACAACATAGGCAACAGACATACAGATAAATAGGTACATACAGTCTACACACACCGACCCTATCCTCACACAGATACAGGCAACAGACACAGACAAACATGCACAAACACATCCGACGAGATTGGATAGACAACACGAGACAAAAATGAACGCCAATTAATCACACATAAAAAAGATAAAAATACAAATTAATGTACATAGACACGATTCAAATATAGATTGGGGACGTGCATCAACACGATTTAGATCCCCTGAATCCCCGACAACAGAGGTTGCCGGTTCGCCGGTTCTACCTAGGGCTCCACTAGTCTCCGTGACACAGCACAGAGAAAAACGTCTCCGCTAGCTCGCTCGGCTAGCCTCCAATCTTCCTCGCCATGGCTGCCTAGAACCTGTCGATAAATGGAAGAAAAAGAACGTGAAGCTTGAGTCTGAACCTACCATAACAATACAAGTGATCTTTGTAGGGGCAGGTGACAGGGCAGAGGGCTGTCCAATGGAACCCACGGCCACACGGCTGGCTGGCTTCACGAGAGCTGCGCAAAAGCTGCCGCACCGAGCTGTATTTTGGATCCTTCTTCGGTACCTACCACTGATACCAGTCCACATCGTAGCAAGAGGGTGAGCGACTGCCGCACAGGATGCCGCGCTCGCAGGGCGACGAGGCTGAACATCGAGGACATGCGCGATGCGCCGATGCCACCCACCTCTCTTCCACCGCGCGCGCTGCTGCTCCCAGATCCAACCGTCACTCGACGGCCGTCACTTCTCCGCTGCTTGTGGCGAGCCGGCGACCTCCAGGAGACCGACTACGTTTGCCGACCGCCCTCGAGTGGATCGTCGCTGCCCGCGCAGAGCGACACCTTTCCCGTTTCCTCTTGGCCGCCGGCGCTCCCGACGCCAACCGCTGCTGCCGGTTCTCCCCACGAGCGCGTGGATGACGAAAAAAACGACCCGCCCCACCCGTGCGAGAAACGCCACAC
This sequence comes from Paspalum vaginatum, assembly GCA_030272315.1. Classification (NCBI taxonomy): domain Eukaryota; kingdom Viridiplantae; phylum Streptophyta; class Magnoliopsida; order Poales; family Poaceae; genus Paspalum; species Paspalum vaginatum. The sequence goes on along the minus strand of CM059013.1, from coordinate 13,944,177 downwards.
TACTTCGCGAGAAACCGCCCCACCCGCGCGAGAAAACCCCGCGGTCTCGTATGGGCTCGCAAACGACACCCGCCACGCGTCGAGCCGCGGACGCGTCCGCAGGGGCGTGAAGCACGGAAGTGAACCGAATCCTCCTCAGGTTTTAACACCATGGTGACCGCGGTGCATTTGTATTGTATACAGTGCGCAATCATTGGCCCTGATCGGTAGGAATTGACTATGCTGCCGCTGCGGCTGCAGCTCATCAGCCAAGCCAGCAACAGTAGAGAGTCTGTAGCAGCTGTTAAGTGATACTGTGGCAGCTGTGTGCCCTCTGTCCTGTCAAACGCCTTGTAGCAGCTGTTAAGCGATAGTTTTGGGCCGCCGATTGGCTTGTGACGTTGCTGATCAGCCGCCGCTGCCGCCGCTGCCAAATCAATGCCATCCGATCAGGGCCATTATTTTTTCACTCTGTGTACAGTGCGCAAACAGTCTTTTTCACGTCCATTTACACTCACTGGTGACCATGCTCTAAGGGTGTGTTTGGTTGGAGGGACGAAGTGGGATGGAGTGTGACGGTTCCAGTTTTTGGACTGTTTGGTTGGGGGACGAGGGAGGACGGGGACATCCCCGTCCCTCAGATCGGGGGACGGCGTTGTACCTCTGATTCGGAGGGACGACACCGTCCCCTCCCTCACGCTCACCTTCGCCTGCTGCCCGGCCGCGCCCGCCCGCCGCCGGCAAGGCTGCCGCCCGATCCCGCCCCTCCTCCGCGCTCGACCGGCCCCGCCCTCCTCCGCGCTTGACCAGCCCCGTCCTCTTATCTGCACGTGGAAGCGTGAAGGCGGGGTGGCCCATCGCCGGAGCTGGATCCGGAGAAGAGGGTTGCAGTGCGGGGTAGGAGGTGATGGCAGCCGATGCGCAGCGACCCGCCAGCGGCTATGGGAGCGGAGTCGAGCGAACGTGGAGGGTCGTGGACAAGGCGCTCCGCCGATGGCCATGGGAGCGGAGCTGAGTGGACATAGAGGGTCGTCGACGAGGCGACCCGCTGCCGGAGAGGGATCTAGGTGCCGAGCGGCCACCGCCGGAGAGGGAGCCGAGGCCAGGGCCGGGGCGGCGCGCCGCCGGAGGGGGAGCCGAGCGCGGGGCGGCACCTGCCGGAGGGGAGCCGATGCGCAAGAAACACCCGGAGAAAAAGAGAACAGAGGATGACAGCCCGGACCCATATGTCAGATGCGTTTGATCCTTCTTAACATGTCTCCCGATCAAACAACTACCAACTGAGATCCTCAGAATCCGGGATGGGACTGTCCTATCCCGTGCTGTCCCTATAACTCTGATGAGAGATGGGCGCGAAACGAATAAACAATCACTCGCTATCCTGGCCGGTGCAGCGTGCTCCAAACACCTCCGGCGCTCCAGCCCTATATATACTGGGGCCGGAGATCGGGGTTGCACACGCCCGCCTCGCCTTCCCCCAAACCCGCCGCCTCCGCTTCCCCTCCGCAGTTTGCGCTACGCGGCTCCGCCTCGTCAATTCGCCATGACCGCTCTGCTGCTCGCGAAGGCGCTCGTGCCGGCCGGTGCGGAGCTCCCTCTCCTCCCGGCGGCCGTCACCTGCACCGTGCTCGCCGTCACCGCGCTCTTCTGGCTGGGAGTCTTCCCCGGCGGCTTCCTCCTCGGGCGCCGGCCAGCTGAACACGAGCCGCTCCCCCCGGGCGGTACGGCCGGATCCGCATCGAGATCTCCATTCCTCCATTTCGTCGTGCTCTGCTTCGGCATGGGCGCGGTACTGCACGCGGAGCCGCTGGCGGCCGCCGCCGAGCACCACCTCCACCAGGCGGCCGTCGTCTGCGGCGTCCTCGCGTTTGCCGTGCTTATCAACTGCGCGATTCTCTGCCTCAACTTCGGCCTCGCCGCGGTAGGCTCTTCCAACCCTGCCCATCCCGCACTCAGTGCGCTCGCGGCTCTGATGCGCCTCAAATCCCCATATTCTGCAAGTCCACCGAGCGCCGAGCGCAAGGATTCCCGCCCCGCAGCGACCCCGCCGCCACTAATTGCGGAAGCACAGCCACCAATCGGTGCCCCCGCATTACGCCCTTACCAATCCCGCCTCGCGCGCGCCGCACTCGTCATCCTCTCCGCGCTAATTTCCACCTCGTGGTTCCTCGAGCCGGTCGCGGCGGCCGCCGCCGGGCTGCGCCTGCCCAGGCCTGCCGTCGTCGCGATCCTTGTCGTCTTCGCCACATGTTTTTTCACCTCGGTTCACGTCTTCCGCTCCTTCTTCCTGCCGCGCCCGCCGGCCGCCGCAGCGCAGCAGTGGGAGGGGATCGCGGTGATCGCCGCCGTGGGGGCCGGGGTCGCGGCCTGCCTCGTCGCCGCCGGAGGGTCCGTGTATGGGTGCGCTCCGGCTCGCAGCTGAGTAAGCATGGGTCAGTCGTCAGTGGTGATTAGTCTTTTGACTTGGCGCTACTTTTGTTGTTATCAAGGTACTACATATGTTTTGCAGTTGTGTGATGCACGGTAGTATGTACTGGTACATCTATGTAGAATATAGTGGTATATATAGAGTGTTTGTCAAGCACAGGATGCAGAGGTATATATAGTTTGTCCAAGGGAATTCCACCCAAAAAAAAGTAAAATTAAAATAAAATCTGTTTCGTGAGTTCTTCACGTGGATTGTGGATTCTTGTTTGAACAGGGGATCCATGTTGGACTGGACCTCGCAAAACTTACAGGGAATCTAATAAATGATAAGTAGGCAGTGTTTGGTGGTGAAATCAGTGTTTAATGATGCTTACAAATGTTTGTGAAATTATGATGACGATTTCATTTGACACATTCGCCAATTAGCAAAATAAAAATCTCTGAAGATTGTGGCAAAAAGGGTATGTCCTGTTTCCAGTGAACATTAAAATGGACATTTGTTGGTTCATCACTGATATATGATATGAGCATACAGGGTTCAGTGCTTGTGCATCAGTTGATCACAACATCTCTCAAATTGTAACTGAAACTGATATTTGTGCAATAATCACCTGCACAAAGGCCTGGTGGTGGATAAAAAAGAATAAGATTAAATTTGTGCAACATTGGGCTTTGTTGTTATCGGACATCACATCATCTACAGCTTTGTTCTAGAAGTAAGGATATTACACTGTTCATTTCAATCTGCTTATATTTGTAGAGTAAACATGGTCAACTAACAGGAGGAGTTACTTCATCATTAGAATTGTACTGAAAATTGAGCAGCAACCACCAAAGAATTCTTTCAAACAAACACAAATATAATAAAACGAATATCAATTTAAAATACAAAAACATTTACACTGGTCTGCAGATTCACTTGTAATTAGCATCATGGTCCATGCTCCATTTACCTGACTGTTAGCGTATTCGAACTTCCATAAATAATTTGTTTGACATCTAAATGTGGTAAATTGATGGCCCAGAAGTGGCAACAAAGCACTTCCGTTTGAAGAAAAAGAAGATTAAGATTCTCACCATTTTTCTTTACATCGCTTCAAGTTCTGTGGAGGCAATAAGTTGCTCTGAAAAAAAAAAACTCTTGTACTGATTGTGTACCAAAAACATTCAGGTCGTTACACCACGTGGTGTCATTTTGATGCCTAAAATACATGTACTATCAGAAAATTCTGTGGAGCTCCTTTTCTTTTCTGGGCGCTTATCGGCTTTGTGTTTTGTGTGTTTTTAACTAAAATAAGAAAATATTTCAGTACTGCAATGGCACAAGATGTCATTTGACCATCAGTAATCATCAAATAATGCTGTGAATTGCACAAGTTTCCAATGCCTTTGGTCCAAAGATAAGATATCAGAAACCAATTACAAACTAGAAGTGGCATAATTGACCAGGCAATTATGGGCATTTTGGTTCATTGAGGTCCTGTACCATTCTATTTGGTGAGCATCAATTATTGCAGCCTTATTTGCACTACCAGAGGGGGTGAAAAGATTTCATAGAAGGAACATGCATGAAGTATGAGATTTGCAGCTTTATTTATTTATTTTTGGTATCGATTAATAATCTTTTTATTCATCAATTTGCAAACATACATGAAAAAATTGAGTATCTAGTTATTTTCCTAATCACAATTTTGTTCACAAGGTATAGGCTGTTTTTTATGTGTATTTAGCATCAGATGTTGGGAAAGCATATGCATTACTTGTTACCCAAATATGCTTGTTCAAAATGATGGTCAAGGGGAGTAATGACTTTCAGAAGGCATTCTTTACGGAAATCTTCATTGCAACAGCCAGAAAATTTTGGAAACAAAGGAATGGCCTTTTGCAAGGCAGACTGCCAAGTCTCAGGATGTATATATATACCACAGCAGAGGCCTCCCCTGCTGATTTCCTTCAGGCCTCATTTGGTTGCATAGGTATTGGAGGGGATTCAATCCCTTCCTAGTTAAATTTAAATAGGAAGGGATTGGATCCCCTCCAATACCTGTGCAACCGAACACGGCCTCAAAAAGAAATTAAGTTGGTACATTCAAGGACATATAATCAGAATCTCTAACATTGCTGTTTTTCAACATTAGGTGTGCATAGAGTAGGAATATTTCCATCTTTGCTTAGCAGTCCTTAGTTCTGAGTCCTGATCATAACTTGTCTTTGCATCTCATAGAATCTCCCATGCGGTATCCTGTCTGATTTCAATCACTATTAGCCTATACAGTATATCTGTGTCTCATGGCTTATGCTGAATTGGTCATTTAGTGATATCGTCATATCATAATAGTAGTGCAGGTTTTTCATGTTTGGCTTAACTCTCTTTCATATCTGCTAGTGTGTGTTATTTTGGATAAGATGCATTTTTGCATGGAAATTTATGTTGTTCGTTGAGGTGTTGTACCTTTATGTTTTGACTTTTGTATAGCATCTGTTTATCATAATCTTGTTTGGACTACCAGAGAGGGAGAAAATATTTGGCAAAAGGAACATCCATGAAGTATGAGGTTTGCTTCAAATCTTGTTTTTGGCATTCATTAAGAATGTATGTGTTGATCAACTTATGAAAACACAGGTTTGTGCGACTCTGTTTTTCTTCATTGCAATTTATAAGCCTCGATGACTTGTAGATTTTTTCCTGCTATGTCTTTGCTAGTATGTATTATTCTGGATAACATTGCAGTTTTGTATGGAACTTTATGCTTTGAGTAACGTACAGAGCATGCAGCCGTTACTGTTCATGAAGTTCCATTTATTTCTTCCCCAGGTACCTCCAAATTCCAAAAGTTTTAAGGTTACAAGGCTGAAGGCATGAGTTTTGGTGAGGAATGTTGTGTATTAGCGGTACACCCCCCCCCCCCCCCGGCAGGTTCCCTATAAAGGCCAAACAATCTGTAGGCATGTTTGAATAAGATGGAGGAAAAACAGAGGCAGAAGAAGAGGGAGAGAAATAGCTAGCCCCCACTTTGGTTTCATCCTGAATCTGCCACTACTCGCTACTGCTGCATGAGTACCACACAATAGATGCTCCTCTACCAGATATTTGTACTAGCACATCTGCTGCTCCAACATATCTACCTGCACACTACTTCAAGACATAACTCTGCCATGAGAACGCCAATGAGTTCCAGCTTATTAATGGAGTAGCTGCCAATAATTCGGTACAATGTTTATTAGTAATTAATAATTATGCATTAGCGAGTATGATAAATTTACGATTCAATCACGATGCAAGGTTGATAAACTATCTGAATTTCTTCTATGTGTGAAATCATGCAAAGCATCAGCATACTATGTGATTCAAAAATTAAATGTAAAGTTTGAACTTTTTAAGGAAATTTAATGTATCTTTCTGTTGTTTGGGCTTTAGTTGCCGTTGGAGAATTAACCAAGCAGATATTCAGGGATAACCCAGATTTCTTCCCAATAAAAAAACTACGGATTATGGACGGTTTTTGGTCATTTCAGAAGGCACAAGCTCTGCAAAGTTTGGAGCAAACTACTACGCACAAAAGGTTAAATCATGGGGAGTGTCGGGCTGGTTGCTTGGCAATGGATCCACTCCCTTGGTAAGATATATTCACACAATCAAGAGCAGGTATGGTGGAATGGATACCCATATGTCTGTTGTTTTCATAGCTTTGCACTCTGAGGGAAACTATCTGAGGATTCAGGTTAGTACAATGGATACATTTAGTCTGCGGAGCTAATAGATGAGCTTTATCTGAAATAGTGCTAATTTCAAAAATAACAGGATCATACTCTGCATGGGACACTGTCCTCAGTTGATGTTGCAACCAAGGAAAACATGGAGAAACTTGCCAGTGTTGGAGATATGCTAAAAAAGAAAACCTGTTTTACGGCATAACGGTCAACTTGGAGACTGGCCATATGCTGCCTGCTTGCCATAGCACAGAGATGCCAAACGTCGAAGCTCTGAAGACGTCAGTTCTACTTCTACATCCACTACATAATGATGATTGCATTGGAACACCCAATTAGGATGTACTTAGCAGATTTAGCATTTTCAAATATGCAAAGCTTCTGTCTTATAAAAGGCGAATTAGCGAAACAAGATCGCCAAAGTGAAGAAAGTGCTGTCCCTATGCTAATCCTGAGAGAAGTCTGCATGGCTTCCATGAATTGGAAATTAATTGATACTCTATCCGTAATTAGTTCGTTTGACTTTTTTTCATACCGACTCGTCTTATTCTAAATATTTATAAAAATACAGATAAAATCATTTTATAGTTAAAATATATTATATGCTAAACTAAATCGCAATGAAAATAAATGATAATTGTGATATTTTTTGAATAAGATAAGTAAGTCAAATTTGATGTTAAAAAAATCAGACGGTCTGTAGATTGGGGACGGAAGGAGTATTGTTTGTTGCTATGGAGCTCCGTTGTAACACATAAAACAAATTGTAGGTCATCATACTGACACTACACATTAACTATTACTATATTAGCTTTCCCCGGCTTTCTTAGCATGTAAAAATACTAAGACTCATTTTGAACGAACACGGTATTAGCGTTGAACTACATCTATCATTGTTTTGTTAGTATTCATGGTTTACATTTCAGATGAAAAAGTAGAGAAAAGATTTCAGGTTCGCCACGCCATGCACAACATTTGGAACAGATAGATGCTCTGCAGATCAGGAGACGATTGGCTGCAGACCACCACTCCCTGACAGATTGACCCACCACAACACCGCTGTGCTCTTTGGGCCCGTGGGTCAGTGAGTTCTACGGCAAACTAGTAAGCACAGTTGCAATCAGCCAAGCTTTTTGGTTCGTTCAAAGCGAAGAACGGCACGACGCGGACTAGCCCCCCTGCTCCATGCTCCGTGCCTCGTCGAAGTGAGTGGTGACTGGTGAGACCCAAAATCCCAAGCAATTCCCGAGCTTTTCGACGCCGAATCCCACATTCCCACCCGACGACGCTAGATTCACCCAGCGGCATCAGAGCACGAGACCGTGGACATGGAGGCCCATCCGGACGCCGCCGCCGCCATCCCGGCCCCAATCGCTGCACCAAAGCTGCCACCCGCCGCCGCCACCCCGCCCCCAATCCCTGGACCGCAGCCCCTGGCCCCACCCGCCCCGCCGTCGCCGCCTCTGCCCCCGAGGTACGCTCTCCCCCACCTCGCGCGCTTCGCATTCCTCGTCGTCGCCGCGCTCACGTCCGCGTCGTGGTTCGTCGAGCCGTTCGCGGCGGCGGCTGCCGACCTCCGCGTGCCGTGGCCCACCGTCGCGGCCACCCTCGTCTGCTTCGCCGCCTTCTTCTGCGCTTCGGTCCTTCTCCTCCTCGGGTCCTTCTTCCTGCCCCGCCCGCCGCCCGCCGCCGCCGCTGCCACAGCGGCGCAGTGGAAGGGGGTCTGGGCCGTCGCGACGGCGGTGGTGGTCGGTGTCGCCGCTTGTCTCGTTGCCGCCGGTGGATCCGCGTATGGATACGCACCAGCTCGTTGCTGAACTGAAACGCGTAGCTGCTGGCTACATAGTTACTGTATGTTCGATTGTGTATCCGTATTGTTGTTGTGTGCATCATGTATTGTGCTCTTGGTGCGATACGTATACTACTAGTACTGGTCGTGCAGAGTATATACAGGTATAATGTATGCCAAACATAGATTAGACAGATTTATAGTTTGTAAAGGAAATTATGAAAATAGTAAAGTAAAATTAAAGCCTCCTTTTGGTGAGTTCAGCATGTGGATTATGTTTTTTACATATGTTGGGCCCCGGCTATTTTCAGGGACGTTGATCTGTCATTCAGCAGTATTTTTTGTGGAATCATCAAGGAGCGGTACTATCAATGTTTGTGAACTTGTAATGTTGCTTTTTTATTTGGCCCGATATCAAGTTGGAAAATGAATATCTGAGATTGACGCAATAAGGATATATTTTCAGTTTCCCCCTCGTTGATTATCTTCAGTTCATTACTAACTATTGCGGGAGTGTCCATAGCTGACCACACCTCTTAAATAATTGTTAAATTAGTGTATGTGCAATACTGAGACATCATTGGCACTTTGTACTAGTGACCAGATTATCATTGTCTCCTTTCCAACAAGAGCATAGTATAATTGACTAGACTCTAAAGAATTATGTGTTCATTAAGGTATTGACCATTCTGTTTATGAAGCATCAATTTGCCATACTGTTCATTGGATTTAGATGGCATTCTCTGGATTGGTATCCATATTGGATAGGGGAGAGAATTTGGCAGAAGGAATATGAAACAATGGGTTGCTGCTTTGTTTTATGATATTCTAGTATTATTTCTTATTGTGTTTTACAAGTTTTGGCGACTCAAGGAATTTAGTTTTAAAATCTATAAATACTTTTCCTTTGCAGAATAGTATATTGCAATTGGCACTGATATCTTCAGGGCCTCAAAGCATTGCTGCTTTTGTTTCCAATATTGGTTATGCATAAACCAAGGATGTTTCCATATTTGCTAAGCGCTCCCATGTATTGATGTATTCTGGTTAGTTTTATTTGTATTTTTCTTCTTTCTTTTCACAAAGTTCTCGTGGATGTTGTGATCACAACTTCTCTTTTGCAACATGTGGAATCGTCCTTGTGGTGTCAATGTTTTTTTATCAATTGCTATTTGCCTGTGTATCTGTGTTCTTTACTGAAGTGATCATCTAATGAGATCATTCAGTGTTGATAATAGTGCAGGTCTTCCAAGTCTAACTTCATTCCATTATATGCCTCTGCTAGTATGTGTTATTCTGGATAACAGTTTTGTGCAGAAATTATGCTTGTTGAATATTATGACGTGCATTTTGTTGCCCAGCTTTCTCCAAAACGTTACAGGCTAGGGAAATAGGAGTTTCTGGTAAGGATTTTGATCTCTATCTATTGCATGATAGAGTTTCTGGGACATATGAAGATATTTAACTCATTTGTGGAAGCTCTTCTATTTCTATTGACAGGGGTTTTTTTTCGACTCACATGATTCTGACTTATAGATTTTTTTGAATATAATTGACCAAAATAGGAAGCCATTGACTATGTTTTGACAGAACTATGTGGTGTAACTTGAAGAGGTACCCTGTGGACACCTGGATAATAAACATTGGAACTCTGGACCATGGATGGACCTCATGCATAACTTGCAGCTGTAACTGGGAATAATATGTTACCGCTGGATGTGTGATATCAGTTATTGAAATTTCAGTTATCTGTTACTTGGCTTACCTCCTGTATTTTTGTTCAGCTATCTTCTGTCAATCGGTTAGCAGTTGAAGTGTACTATCTGCACAGATGTTGATGTAGCCTGGATCCTTTTGGGGCGATCTTCTGATATATTCTTGCCTCTGTGAGTGTGGCCTGGAATTTCTATACTGATGCAACATGTATCCAGTCCAGGTTGCAATTATTCTCTGACACTACCAACTTTTTTTGATAGTATTGATTCATTCAACATCCTTTCAAGTTTCACCTATAAGTCTAACATTTGCAATTTTCAAATATTTTACCCAAACTAGAACGAGCAAAATGCAGGAAGCATCGGGTAGCCTTTTAACCTGACCTTTTGCTTGTATGAGGCAAAAACCTTTTCAAATCCAAGAGTTACAGCTTTCAGGAGAAACAGCGTTCTGAACTTCTGATTACTTGTATAACCTTGTTTGTGGAACCTCTTCAATTCTGATTGGCAAAAACCACCTTTACTCGTAGTTTTCTCAGTAATAATTTTTGGCTGACCAGAATTGAAATACCTGCAGATTATTGTCTTGGCAGCAGAACTTAACAGTTGAAGAGGTACCTATGCGGACACCTGGACAGTAAGTATGTCTATCTGTAGCTTAACAGTTGAAATATTTGCTTAGTAGTCCCTCTTCTGTCTGTTTTCCCCTGTGTGTCTTTAAGTAAACTAGTAGTCATGCACGAGCGACACGCTCGAGGGTTTATAAAAAATTCTTGAAAATTTTCATATTACATATTATCAAAAAATATATTAGCAGCTGTCTACTGCTATCTACTGTTGAGTTGAGAAATAACAAATCCAGTAATTTGCTCGTTTACAAAGGATACAATACATAGCAGCTGACTTATGACAATTGCCAACGTATCATCATATCTGCTTCAAGCTACCCTGTCTGTGAAACATGACATCTTCTGCCCAGAACATATTTCTACGCAGTAGCTATAGTCCACGACTCAGCACTTAAAACTTTGCTACTTCTAAATGGAACCACAAAACAACATAGGAACAGCAAGGGCAATACACAATTACAAGCATACGTTTTTCTAACTTGGCTGGGGCATGGAGGCACCAGGCATGCATTGGCGCAAGCGGTGATGTTGGCATTGTGGCTTTATTGGTGGGAGATAAGCATGAAGAAAGTCTCCTTGAGGCAAATGGAGCGGATGCCCTTGGTGATAGATCCACCATCTCCAGAGCCTGCATCTGTTTGCTAGAATTCACCCCCTCTGTTTCTGATGGATACATAAAAATATATTTAGTAGCACTAAAGTAACAAAATGCAACAAAGATATAATATTATTTTAGAAGAGTGCAAAGTCCTTGAGGAAAGAGTTTTTATAGTAAACAGTGGTGATAATTTTTTAGAGAAGAAAGTGATATTTAACAATGATAGAGAAAACTTTAGAAACCAACATGAGATTATATGGATGAAATTAGTTAAGCCATCATACAGCTCTTGACAGAAATTTTCAGCAAGGAGATATATAGTATCAAGGTTCTAAATAAAATATAAGCAGGCATGGTGGAACATGTCTTACTGGACCAAAGTATCTTATGCATTGCTTCCTCAGCAAAAAAGCCCTTGGACATTATGGAAGGTCTAGATCCTTCCCTTCTCCAACATCAAGCCTACATATGCACAACAACTCATTAAATTGTGATGTATGAATAGAAATTCTTATTGTAAATGAAAACATTTCGGGTATGAATACACACAGAGGAATATGCACATCTCGGTCCTATCTGCTTATGGTGGTTTCAGAAGAGGATAATTTTGCAAATAAAAACAATAAAACATACCTTGAATCCTCAATGGGAGAGTGGTGCAATGTTCTCATCCCACCGCTATTGGATCTTGGACTCCCTCGATTGAACCTTGGAGAGAAAGCTCATGGGCATCCTAGATCTTCATGGGAGAAGTGGCATTGTCGACCTTTCCCACACCGTTGTATCAAGGTCGTGTCTTGCCTGCGCATAATCACCAGGTAGGAAGGTTTAGTGGACCAAACACAGTAAATCAAGGGCGCCAGAAGACCATGACAATACAACAGCACATCAGAGGCTCAAAGCTATCTGTTCAGATCAGATGGCCCAACTGAAATAACATGGTAGTACATGCATCCAAAAATTACTGAAAGTCAGTCATGGGGAATGTTAGAAGATAGGATTACTCACTAAAATTACTCTGCTAGTGCATTGGCTATTGTCAGTACATGCACATGAGAACCATCATCTGGCAGACATGCAGATAAAAAAATTCTTTGTGATGTGTAGTACAGCCCAGCGATGATGAATCAAAATTCAGAGACAGAAGGAATAAGATAAGAGCATACAAGATCTGAAAGTGAAAAAAATATAGAAATAAGAATGCACCACATTAATTATCATTATAGATGATGTGTGTGGACTCTGAAGCATTATAGAATCCATCAAACTAATTTTCAATCCAGAGCCTTTACTCAAATTTAAAATGTTCCGACATGGTTTTGCATGATAAAACAATCGTTGCAGCTGATAAGATAATTAGAGAAAATAACAGCGTTTATTTAAAGAACAATGGTTGTAGAAGTATACACAGATCTAGAAAATAATTCACTGCTTCCAAATGTATGACCAATGTATCTAACTTCCTAGAGCTGTGTATACACCACTGAACTCCAGTCCAATTTAACCGGTCCTAACTCAAGTTTTAGTCTGTGATCATTGATGAACAACATGATCTCGTTCCAGACTCTAATCAACAATTGTAAAATGCTCTACAATATTATTAGAATAAACACCACTTATATCCTATCAACATGAATAAACCAGTGAGCAAAAAAACATTATTTTGCATTTAGAAGACCACATAATATTACAGATAATAAGACAGATGAACATTCTAGGTGCGACAGCGTATATTGAATGCTGCATTGTGTCGTATGAAATGAAACCCAAGAAATCGTAAAATCACAGTAAAGTAGTTCTAAAGCTTTTCAGTCTAGGTTCATCTGGAAGTATATTTTCTTCTGCTATGCTAGGTAATACTATGCTTTAAATCTTCTGTAAACTGGCCTAAGTGTTCATCAAGGCATTTTATATGGCTCTTTATCTATAGAATAAAGTTACCATTGAGAAATAAGTAATATCAGTCAAATCAATTAAGACCTAAAATTGACGTGAAAACAGGAAAAGGTAGCTGAGGCATAAGCCTATTTATCAATAAATCCTTTGACATGCTGCAAACCGGAAAAGATCATTATACTGGTAAGAAAGCTAAAAACATATCCAAGGGGAAGTAGGTGCCCTTTGATGCGCAAAACATCTACAAGTCTGTGAGCCAGAACTGATGAAATGGAATAGTTATTACATAGAGAAAAATTGAGAGAGAGAGGTGTCTTAGTGAGGAGAGAGAGAGAGAGGTGTCTTACATCCACCACCTTGTCAATTTCAGAAATGACAATTTGATCAGCAACAACAGAATGTCATGAAACCTAATACAGGATACCACCAAACATCTGGAAGAAATAGAGATGAAATACAACAAATTTTAGAAACTCGATACATGCATACACCTTGTAATTCTATTTATCAATTGCTCTGTTTTACAATTTTAAATATCAAGTCGATCCTCTATTCTAAAGATCCATGGTAATTGCAAAGATATGATCTTCTAATCTATAAGAAGTATTGAAATATAAATTGTCTCACAGGGCAATATCTAATTATTAAACATATAAACAACAAAAGGGGAGCATGTCAGTTACCTAATTGGAATCTTTGATAAAGCAATGGTGGAAATCATCTCTTGGCCTGGTACCATTATCTAAAAAAAACACACACATCATCCCTCTGAGTAACCTGAATCTCCATCCAGCATGAGTATCTTGCTATATGTAGGGGGCTGTAATGCAAAAGAAAAGGGCATGGATTTATCTCCCAGAATGAGCACTGAAACTGAAAGATGAATTGCAGATAACTTGCCGCAAGCAAAAGTACATAAAAATAATCTAATTACTAATGACATGCTTTACTCGAGGACCAAGTAAATTGATAGATGACAGATAATATTGTCAACCTCATCCGTCTCCTCCGTGACCCATAATGGCTTCGCGGCTCCCGGCGTCTCGAACGGCAGCATATCCCCACCGGCGCTGGCTGTGGCCTGGCCCTGCAGAACAGATTGCCCGAGAATAGGAATGGGTGGCTCGAGAACAGGAGGCGCACATTGACAATGAACTCACCTTGTTGTCTGCTCGCTCACCAAGGGTCGTAGAGAAGGAAGGCCATGAGATGGCAGCGGAGAAGACGGCACCCTCCATGAATCTGGTGCCGGTGCTCTTCCCCGCAGCCAATGCACGGCCCGGCCCCATATAGGATGGGATGATTACGACTGCTAGGGTTTGGGCGACGAGGATGCAGCGGGGACGGAGGGGTGCGGAGCGGGACGTTGACAATGGCGCCGCCGGCAGTTCCCGTCTCGTCTCTCTGCCTCCACGGAATCCGTTGCCGGTCGTCCCTCCACATCGGGCTCTTTCCGCCTCTCCGGCTCCGGCATTCCGCCGACAGTCGTCCGCCTCCATCCCTCCGCAGACAGCTAGATTGTGGTGATTGTGGATGGAGAGGGGCAGGCTCGAGGATGGGAGCGAGGCGGCGGCATGTGCAGGAGGGCTGCGCACGGGCTCGAGGATGGGGGCGAGGCGGCGCCGGTGGCAGGTGCGGAAGGGCTGAGCGTAGGCTCGATGATGGGGGCGAGGCGGCGGCTGGTGCGGAAGGATAGGGTTTCAGTCGGGCGAGCGGGCGATGCTTTTTTTTTTTTTGGATTGTGGGCGATGCTATATTTTTTTCTATTAGAGGCGACGCTATAGAGCGCGGCGCGATTGCGGAAAAGTTTCCAAGATGGTCACTGGAGCCGGTGAGGGACTGAGGGTATGGTGGGCGGGTATGCAGTATAGGCTGGTGAAAAAAGTACGCCCAAATTGGTGAAAACATTTTCGTTCTTCTGGTTTTTTACCCCTTCCTAACACTTTTCAATTCTCCCTAATCTGCGCAGTGGGGCTAACGTGACGAGTACAGTGGGACTATCTTAGATAAAAAAGGTTTTGAGAAGACTCGCTCTTTTACAGTGTAGAAGATTCTTATAGATGTTCCTGGTGGTATGAGGTCTACTTTTTAAATTGCTCTTGGCTTGTATATCTATGTTTTCTTTACAGAATTGTTTGTCAAAGGAGGCCATTTGATCACGATAATGGTCCAGGATTTCCTAGTTTATCTCAACTCTGTTATTTCTCTGGACTTTATTCCAGTATGTGTTACTCTGGGCAAAATGTTGTTTCCTTTGTATAATATTTATGTTGACCATATTCGAGTGACTGTTTCTGAAGTTTTATACATTTTCCCCCAGTTTCCTCCTAGAAAATCCAGGTTAGAGTTGAAGCAGGAGTTTTATACTTTTCCCCCAGTTACATTGCTGTCTATTGCATGGGATATGAGACATTTAGTTGACTTGTGAAAGCTCTTATATTTTCATTGAGGAAGTTCTCTTCAATTCGCAGATTTCTGAATTATATCTTTTGCAGATATGTTTGATCAAAATACCTTTTATCAAATATGTTCTAAAATATGCTTGATCAAATATGCAATTATATGTTCAGAAAGTTCTGTTGGCGGAGCTGTGGATGCCTGGATAACGAACCTTGAACTCTGGTGGTGAAACTGGACATGGAGTCACATTGTCAGTACCTTGCAGCTGTATTGTGTCTATTATGTTATTGCTCATCAGATGATATCTGTTCTTGACATTTCAGTTATGTCCTGCCACTGAGCTTCCTCTTGTCAATGGGTCTTTTTAGTTCAAGCTTATCATCCACAAAGCTGTTGCTGTTGATGTAACCTGGATCCTTTTGCGGCGGGTTTTGTTTTGTCAGGTGATCATGCTTGCCCCTTTGACCCAGCATTCCTATTTATTGATGCAACATGTATTCCAAGTAGCTGTTAGGGTCCGTTTGTTTCCCTGCACTAGGGATGGCCTGTATTAGCCTATATGCAAGCATAGTAGAACCAGGGCTAAGATATGTAATGTTTCGGTGTTTGTTTCGTCTGTATATCATATACATATCAGGAAAGATTGTGTTTGTTTCCTTCACAATCTTGAGTTGGGCTCACCCTGTTTCTCTGCCTCCCCACCCTCTCATCTCCCCCACCGCAGCCTTGCCATCTCCGCCTCTCCCCCCGGCACCGGTGAGCAGCTGCACCACCCCGCGACCGGTGAGCCGCCTCGCGGCGCTTGCGCCGCCGCCTCCTGTCCTCCCCACGGCAACGGTCTCCTCCCGGCGCCGCCACGCCGCGCGTCTCCTCCCCGCACGGCCCGCCTCCGCCCCTCTGTGCGGCTACTCCCCGGCGCGGCCTCCTGAGGCTGCTCACCGACGGTCGCTGCGGCTCCCATCCTTGCCGTCGCAACCTCCCGCGGCCGTTCGCCGCCCGCTCCGCCTCCCGCCAGCAGCTTCGCCCGAGATTCCGCCCCGACTTTGCCGGCAAGCCTTGACTCCGCGCCTCCCGCTGGCAGCTTCTCACCCTCTCCTGGTCCGCCCACCTCGCCGGATCCGTCGCCTTGCCCTGGTCCAGACAGCTACCTCGCTCCTCTCTTGGTCCGCACCGCCCCTTTGACCGCGCCACCTCTCCTCGCGATGGCCGTCCTCGCCTCTCCTCCTGACGGCCGGCCGCGCCACCTCCGCCGTGCCGCCTTGAGGAGCTACAGCGGTTGCCGGCCCTCATCCGCTACTGCGCCAGCCGGTGCGCGACCAGCTCTCGGCCGCCTTTGCCCCGTCGCCTCGAGCAGTCGAGGTACAGAGAGGGGGAGGAGCGGTGACCCTTCGCCTGCGCTAGTTGCACTGCGGGTGCAGGCGCAGGCCTACACAAGATGCACGCTCAATTTCTGCGTTTCCAGCAATGCAGCCCAAGAGGCCAGTTTGCATTGCCTAAGCCTGCATAAGATCCATGTGCAAAGAAACAAACATTGAGAGGGTGCACCTAGGTAGACTGGATAAGGGGTTACGCACGGACACAAACAGACCCTTATTGACTCTGCCAACATCTTTTGATGTGTCAGTTCAATTTACATCCTTTTCGCCAATAAGACTTCTAGTTTTCCAAATAGTGAACCTAAAGCTGAAATGAGCTAATAAGACAAGTAGACAGCCTTTTGACCAGGCCATTTTCTTGTATACAACATCTTTAATCTAAAAATCTTTCAAATCCAATTGGAGGCTTGAGTAGAAAATAGAATGTTCTGGTTGCTATTTTGTTTATGGTTGCTAGTGTTACATGATTACCAATATGAGGCATCTTTATGGAAACTCCAAAATTTTTTTGGCAGAAACCTTTTTCAATCTATAGTTTCCTTTTGTTATTGTTTTGCCAAGAGGATTGATGAAATTTGAAATACCTGCAGAATATTCTCTTGGCAGAGTTTAACATTTGAAGAGGTAGTATGTGCACACATGGACAACAAAACATCTAACTCGTAATTTTCTGAATATGCCAAGACTTTATGTGCTTTTTTAAAAAGGGGTACCCTGCACACTCCTGGGCAATAATCCTGAATATCTGGTGGTGGAACTGATCATGGAAGCACTCTATATGTAGCTTTTATAGTTGTATTCATACTGGGTTATGTCATTGCTGCCGTTGACATTTCAGTTATATCTTGTTTGATTGGGTAGCCTCTGAAACAATTTATTCTGTCAGCAGGTTTGCTGTTGATGTGTGCTTTCACTGACACTGCTGGTGTGACCTTAACCCTTTGTTGCCAATCTTCGTTTGGCCAGGTGAGTTATGTCTGCCCCTCTATTTACTGATACAGCGTGTGTCCACAAATCCTTAGTAGCTTTTGAAACATGGAGCCGAAAAACAAAATGTGCAAAATGCCAGGAGCATTTCGGGTGACCACTATACCAAACCATTTCCTTTTTCACAACATCTTTGTGCAACAAACCCTGGAAGTCCGAGGCGGACTTTTCATGGCACTATTTTTGCATACCTATATCACCTAACACCTATCCCCTATCGCTATCAAGAAGAAAACCCAAGGAAGAATCACAAGCCCAGAACTAAACAAACCAATGTGACATTGCGTCACATCTCTAGTACTGTATATACACACATGCTCACCTCCCTTTAAAATTCCTACTCGTCACTTCCCGCCCCTGCTCTTATGCCCCTCTCTCCTTGTGGAGGCTTGATGCCCTCCGCTGCCGCCGGAGCGCGCTGGTGTAATCGCCGCCGAGCATTCCGTCCCGGTTGTGGAGCACAATGCCGGCGTGGATCGACGAGTTGGGGTATTTCTGCCGGTGCCTATCCTGGTGGCTCTGGTGCTGTGGCTTTTCCTCCACCTCCACCTTCACGTCCACCACTTTGTCGTCCTCCACGCTGATGGTGAAGATGAATGGGCCGGCGGGGAAGAAGTCGTCCATGTGGAGCACAGGCTCTAGGGCCTTAACCACCTCCCGCATTGTGGGCCTGGACTTGGGGTTCTGGCTCAGGCACTTGTAGGCCACGACGGCCGCCACCTCGGCGCCCCTGCACGAGTACTGGCACTCCAAGGCCGGGTCCATGACCTTGTACAGCCTGTCGGCGTGCTTGAGGTACGGCCTGGCCCAGTCCACCAGGTTCTGCTCCCGCGGCCGCCGCGCGCGGTCCACCGACTGCCGGCCCGTGAGCAGCTCCAGCAGCACCACGCCGAAGCTGTACACGTCGCTCTTCGCAGTGAGGTGGCCCGTCAGGATGTACTCGGGCGCGGCGTACCCATGGGTCCCCATGACACGCGTCGTCACGTGCGTCTCGTCGCCCTGGGGGCCGTCCTTGGCCAGACCGAAGTCGGACAACTTGGTGTTGTAGTCCTGAAATCACATGTGGAGATACAGTTAGGTGAAAGATTAGGCAAGTAGATAGTATATCTCAGTGAGATACAGTCGTACGGTGCACCGAGATATTAGTGGTCTAGTAGAACTGTTCACGTATTAATCCGTGGAGTACTTGCGTGGGGATAGGATGACAGTGATGGTTGGGATATTTTGGTTAGGTGGATGATCTGAAGGTAGGATAGATAGATATGGATCCACAAGTATAAGGTGTGCGACCAAGAATCTTCCGAGCTCAAATCAGGTCAAGGCTGCCCATAATAGACCAGCAAGGTGAGGTTCAGAAACTAGCGGCGCTGCTGGTGATGGATACTAGTATTACTCAACGGGTCATTTGGGTGACTCAAGTTGTCAAAAGGTTTTAAAGCTGAGATTAGAAAATGTGTGGGTAGAATATATTCATGCTATTGATGGAAACTTGGTCCCCAGACTTGTCATTTCCCCTTTCTGTTGAGCACTGCAAGTATTTTTTACGGTCACCAGAGTGACTTGTGTCAGCCTATCCCGTTTGTTGGTAACTACTCCGTGGCGTTTCTGAGTGAGCCGCGTCATTTTTCGGCCAGTGGCTAGTGCTGGGCCGGAAAGTACTGTCCTGACGCAAGCGAGAAACGGGAACTATTTGCTCGAACTGAACTCTCTGTATCTCCGAGACTGTCTATTGCTTACCGAGTCGAGCAGGATGTTGGAGGCCTTGAAGTCGCGGTAGATCACCGGCGGGTCGGCGTCGTGGAGGAAGGCGAGGCCCTTGGCCGCGCCCACAGCGATCTTCATCCTCGTCATCCATGGGAGAGCGCCGTTGGCACCTGCAGCGAAAAGGACGTTTCAGGTGAGTTTCCTTCCCGGCATTGACAAAGGCCTATAAGCACGAAATAATCCTGATATTTGTCTTCGCAGCAGGAGACCTACTCTTATTTTTTTTAAGAAAAAAAAAAGGTGCTCCTCCAGAAGGCACATTGCAGCTCACCTAGTCCTATGACTTTGCAGGAAGGAAACAGAGGACGAAGACTAACTGTGCTCTATGCTTAAATTTTCAGACCGGCAATTTTTTCCATTGCTTGTTGTGCTCAGAAACGACCGAATTAACACGCGAAAAGCGATGGAATCAGCCGCGTGCAGCAGGAAAGGGAGCTCACTTTTGAAGAGGTGGTTCTCCAGGCTCCCGAAGGTCATGAACTCGTACACCAGCATCCGGTGCTCTGCCTCGTAGCAGTATCCGATGAGCTTCACCAGGTTCTTGTGCCTGAGTTGCCCGAGGAAGAACACCTCGGCCTGTGAGAGAGCAACGCCCAGCAAAGCAACCGGTTAGCGTTCCGTTCAAATTCTCACGCGCACGCAACCGCACGTGCATTGTGAGGGGGCAGGAGACTCTGCTGTGTTCGGCGGCGCTCACCAGCCACTCCTTGTGCCCCTGCGTGCCGCCTTCGAGGTCGAGGTACTTGATGGCGACGTCCTGCGCGGGCAGGCCCGGGCGGAGGTCGTCGCCGACGGCGCCCCTGTACACGGGGCCGAAGCCGCCGCAGCCGAGGTAGTTGGCGCGGCAGAAGTTGGCGGTGCAGGCGCGGAGCTCGGCGTACGTGAAGGCGTGCAGGTTGGAGCCGGACAGCGTGAGCGACAGGTCCTCGGGGGACAGCATCTCCGACGAGCTGAGGCTCGTGAACGACGTCCGCGACGACGACCGCGGGCTGTCCTTGCCGCCCCTCCGCGTGATCCGTCGCTGCCGCGGCGTCGAGTCGTCGTCCTCGACCGCCGCACTGCCGCCCACGCAGCACAGGTAGGTCCTCCAGGACTGGGCGCCAGCCATGTCAGATCAGTTGGTCGGGCTGAGGAATGCGTGCGAGTGCAGAGGAGCCCAGGACCCGACGGAGGAGACAGAGTGGTGGAGGCCGGAGAGGGTCTGGGGAAGAAGAGAGGCAGAGGCTTGCGGGGAAGCACAGGTGGCCGGGCGTTTATATAAGCGCGGGGCGCGGCCTGTGCGCTGTGCCGGGACCGGGAGAGACGGCGATGGCATCGCCCAACCCGGACACCCGGTGGGCAGAGTAGCCGCACGGATGGCCTTGACCCCCGCCCTTGTGGCGCTGGCGCACACCACACCCACCTACGACCGACGACGACTAGGAGCAGCGCAGCGCGGCAAAACCAAAACCGCGGGTGATGTGACGGCCGCAAACAGGGGACAACGCCGGGAGAAAACAAAAGCAACACCACTCGAGACAACAGCGCAGCACTGCACGGCGTGTGTCGAGGTGGTAGCTGGGGGGAACGGAACGGGGACGCACGTACGGCGTCACCGCTCGTCCGCTCCCACCGGCCTCCCAAGACTCTGCAGCAACAACCGGTGCGGTGCCGACTCACTGTCACTGTGCTGCGTCACGAACAGTATTATACTGCTCCATAGTGGTAGTACAAGGTTGTTTCGTCCTGTTACTGCCGCGGGAGCTAGTTATAATAATAGAGCGGGTTCGTGCGATGACAGGACAGCCGTGGATTTATGCTCTCGTGTGGGGCAAGCAGTTTGCGGCTCTAATTTACGGCTGGTAAAAGAACAAAAAAAAAAAAAGGAAGGGGCTGGCATGCGATGCGTTGCAAGTTGTGTGGAAGGTGAAGTAAAATATGGGGAGGGGATATGGCCTGGCCATAGCTTAGGGCATAACGAACGAAATTGGGCGCCGCCGCTGTTTAGCCGGATCAAAGCCACTGGGGGAAGTGTTAACGTCAGAACAGTTCTGCAAGTAACACCCATCATGCGCTCTCCATCGTCGCCGTAGGCACGGTGGTGGAGTCCTACTGGCCCAAACTCCAAACAAACGCTAAACAACATGGCCTAGATTAGAGGCTAGCTCGTGCGCCGCTGCCCCCTAATCCTAAAATTCCTAATCCTAGTACCAACTTGGCGGGGCCACGGAATATGGTTCCTGGCTGCATATCTTCGCTCTCCGTGTGCTCCAGCAAAGGCATCGCTAGCGGAAAGTCTATCGCGACGACGCTGACGTCGTCACGTGCCGTATGCCACTGTGCTTGCGAAACGGCGGGTGGGGTTTCTGCTTTTTTGGGGCCTTTCTGTCCCTGTCTCGGCGAAAGAGAGCAAAACTATCCTATCCCTTGCCACGAGCTGGATGCATTCTTTTTTTCATGGAACGCAGGCTAGTGCCCAGAGAGAACAGAGACATTGCAATATGCCAGTATCTGAACCACCCTACACACAAGATCATTCCCATGTTTATAAAATTGGGAATAGAATTTGGGGAGGATAGTATTCTGCCCACCGCTGCAGAGACAGCGGAATGATGAGGCCAACACATGACAGTTCTTTATCCAAAAATAAGAAACACACGACGGTTGAGCATGCGAGAAGCCTCGGGCCTACTGCTGCGCTCTGGTGCTGCACCTGTCGTGTTCCTGTCCGCCTACGAGTTTGCAGGATCATCAAGCAGGCCGACACGCGTTTGCCGTTGCATTTAGGATCTGGCGCTGGATTATTCTAACCCGTGCTGGTACCTCCCCCTGGTGCAGTGCCGAGGACCAATGATTTTCTGTGTCATGAACCTTCTTCCAGGAAAATGGCAGGGGAAGGAACGGAAGCCACGAATGTTTCCCGTGCCGGCGTGAGGAAAGGAACGTCCCGGTCTGTCATGCGTTTTTACTTGTAAGTAGTACCGTACGACTCAGCTTGATTTCAATCCAGAGATGGTTTTATTTGTTTACCTGAGGCTGCCTGGGAGCTGCCAAGTGGCTGGGTAACGTTTTTACTCCAGCCGATCCTCCGCCTCAAATTCTTCCAGACTCTTCTTCGATCTACATACGTTTCCTGCCGAGAAGAGCTGGTTCAGTGCAGGTTGCGTGGAATTTCGACGAAAGGGAAACTGATATTCTCACTGGTGGGTAGGGTTTCGTATTCTCGCTCAAGCATCAGCTAAAACGATGGGAGTTGGCATATGTAGCGAATCATTTACCTGGTGATCAAAATTCTTTTTCTCAGATTCCGCTGGTGCGATTTTGATAGGAGACTAGTGGTTATACGCGGAGAATTCCGTCACACATGCATGTACTGTAGGTTGTAGACTGTGCTAGATATTGACAAATAGCCCATGCGGCGAAAGGTCTAGAAGGAAAATAAGAGGAGGCTGAATTGCGTCCAGCGTTCAGCCATGATAGCGCGATCATCGCGTTACGTTGAGCTCGCTGTCAAAAAAAAAATCTCAGTCCCATCATCGCTGTGCACAGCGAGTGTTTGGCACAGTTGGAACTTAATGATGATGGTGCTTTGTGGGGAGGGGAACGGGCCCGCCGACCAAACACGGTGGCCGATCAGCTGATGACGAGGAGGACCCAACTAGCATGCATCCTATCCACTCCCCCCAGCAGGCAAATGTCCACCCGACCAGGTCCAGGGCGACCCTGAACCAATGAGTGTGAGCGCTCGGCGGCAGAGTCGCCGGACGCCACGTCCCCAGGGCGAAACCACCGAGCGCACGCACGAGGCGCGAACCAACGGACCCGCCCGCCCACCACCAACCTGCCGCCGGTGCGGGGAAGGGCAATCCAGCGACACCGCCGAGGCGCCGAGTCAACTCGAAAGAACACCCCCTGCCGCTTACGTGCCGCCGGGCGTCGGTTCCCGCGTCGCTGCCACGCCCGATGCGGTACGTGGGCGGCCCGCGCGGAGGGGAGCCGGTTTTGAGGCGGGGAGGCGCACCACGTGTTGGCGACCGGCGAGGGGGGGGGGGGTGTTTCCTTCCATTTCCCCGCCTCGGCATCCCCCGCGCCGCGCTCCAGCCAGAGACACGACACCCCGCCACGCACCGGCGCCGACCGACCGACCCCGACGGCGTGGTCCACCGTATCTCCCCGCCGCGCGTTTTGGGTGGGGGGCGGGCGCCGTTTCGTCGGACGCGTGGAGCCCGGGTCGGGGCCACGAGACCTGGCGGGCGGCGGCGGGGGGAGAGAGATGCTGTCCGTTCGTTCTCCTGCGCGCGCGCGTGTCGGGGCCAGTTTCTTTCACGCCCTCCACGCGAGGCGGACGGCAGCCTAGTCCCGGCGCCGGCGGGGTGGAGTTGTTGTGTCAGGTTGTACGCCTCCGCCGCGCGCCATGTCATGTGAATGTGATGCGGTGCGTGCGGCCTAGGGGCCTCGCCCGTCGCTGTCCGACGCACAGCAGTTCCGAGATGCGTTCCGAACGCTGCCGCCGCCGGCGATGCGTGCGAGGTACGTGTTCCCGACGAGTGGCTGCCGCACGCATGACGGCAACACGTGCGTGTACGGTCTTGCGGCCTGTCGCGATAGATGGTGGTCAAGCGTGGCCTTCGGGCTCACGGTGTGCACACGCACGTGCCTGATGGAGTGATGGCTGATGCTACACTGTAACTGTACAGTAGTAGGTCTCCAGGCAGGGCTGTGCAGCATCGGTTTTCAGGTGTACTTCCTGAGACTTCATCCGATTTCCATCGATCGGCACTTCTAGTTCTATGTATGTATCTCGTCCCTTCGGATGAGATCACGATTCAGGTTAATCTCATCAGCCGGCGCCCGGCGCAGCAGCACCTACAGTACATGCATATCGCCTCGTCCATACGACCATACCCACCTCTCTCCGTGGCCGGCCGGTAGCCGAGTCCGTCACGTACGAATCACCGATCCATCTCAATCTCACGGATGCGTCCGCGATCTGCAGCGTTTACGTGCATGGCGAGACCTTCCCCGGAGCGGCAGCGCGGCACAGCGGCGCCTTCGCGAACGGCCGGGACCGGCCGGCCGCGCTGGCGCTCCCTCGCGCGCGGCGGCGTCGCTGTCTCCTGTCTGTTGTCAGATCGATCGGATTGAATTGAACGCCACAACCACAAATATCTCTGGACCGCCCGGCGCGGCCACCACGCGCGTGAAACTTGGGGGTTTCCAGGAAGAATTGATAATAAAAAAGTGAAAGCGCTGCCGATTTGATTTTCGTCAGTTGTTGGAGCGACGCCGGGGCTTGTGTGTGAAAGTGAAACCAGAGGCGACAGCGAATTCATCAGCTTCAGCTTCAATACGATCATAGAGAGACAGAGTGATCGGGTGAGCAGCACACGAAATGGCACGGAGTATTTACATCATGCATTCGTAGCAACCGATCCATTGACTGACCGCAGGTAGATTCAGGTCCAGAAGATTGGTTGCCTTGCTTCAGCCAATTTCTTTTTGTTGTTAATGAATGAATGGATCTAGCCAATTTCTTTGCCTAGCTGAAAAGTTGACTGAAACATACTACTACTACTACTACATGATACCGATACTATCAATATGAAGATGAGCCAGAATGTTACGGGATATTTACATCATGCAATTGTGGCAACCAATTGTCTGGTCGTCAGTACGTAGTAGTAACTTTTAGTCCTTCCTTCTCCACTTGGCTGTACTGTACCGGAGATACTAGTATGACAAATCAAAACTAATCGTTTACTTTCGACGAGCAAAAATCAAAATGGCTTCTCAAAATATAACCAAATGAAAAGATGCATGTACGTACCAACCAACCACGTCAAATACGTGCATCATGGACTCAGAACAGAAGATTCTTTGCCTTGCTTCAATCAGATTTTTGTAATGCACCATCATATCGTACATAGCCTCATTGTAGATAGCTCTGATGAGTTGACTAAGCATATATATTTGTTCCTCTCCTCCCGCATCTCTTTGTTAAGAGATAAGTTGACTGAAACCTCTCTGAAACGTACATTATTATACCCATAATATAAATATGGATCTCTCTAATTGGTTCCCCAAATCCTATGACCTTTTTATTTCTGAAGATCTGGATGAAGCAACAATTCATACTTAAACCCGCCGACCCCGCTCCAAATCAATCCGTTACTGGATTTTCCCGGTTTTGATAGACTCTTCGCCTGCCCATTGTTGAATTGGCCTGGTGGTTGCAGGCTCTCGGCATCGTCTTGTGTCCCATTGTCGCAGAGGCGGGCCCAGGGGGGATCATGTGAATACCCATGATTTTTGAGAATACACATACATATACTATATATATATACTTAACATGTATAAATTTCTATTGATCTTTTGAAATTTTGAATACCTATTGATTTTGAATACCCATGTTCTAGATCCTAGGCCCGCCACTGCATTGTCGACCGACCAGCTGGATGCCTTGCTTGACTGACATTGTGGATAATAGACAGATATTTTGTACCAGCTACCTATACGCTGACGTGTATATTTTTCCCCTTGGCAAACTTCTGACGTGTACATGTTGACCCGGACTAGAAAAACACATGAGGTTATTATTCCACGAACACACACACACACACATATCGATCGGGTTATCAGGGTGAAAAGGGTTATTCTTGCATCCATCGTCTTGAAGTCAGGAACACGTAAGAGCTTGCATGACTTTCATCAACTTGATCGCAGCAGCTCTGGTGTGGAGGCTTCTAGCAGCTACTAGATAATAAAATAAACAAATTACGTTGCTCTCCAGTAATTTTGCACGTTTATTGGGCACGGAGGTGGTAGAGCGCTGAGCTAGGAGGCCGACAATAGACCGGCAAAAAAATCTACCTTGATGATGCTAATGCATAAATCATGCTGCCGTAAACTCGCCCTCACTCTAGCCTATCCACCGTGCTATAGCAACTGCTCCTGAAGGAGCTATTCAGAATTTCAGATGTTAAACATTTCGATGGGAACAAAACTATGAATCTGGTGAAACAGAAAAGGAATGTTCAGGGTAGTAACGTACTGTACAAAGAGATCTATCTTTCTCCCTTTTTTTCACCAGAGAATAGTCGCTCTTTCCTTTTCTGGGACAAGATTCCTTAATCCTTAAGAACAGTGTTGGGAAATCTCTTGTCATCTTTTCACTTGAAAACGTAACAGTAACTTCGATGTGCGATCACTCAAATCTATCTATCACATATGCGCCCGTGATGCAAGCAGTAGTAATGGCTACTAGTTCTGAACAAAAAAAAAAAAAAAATCAAGGGCTCGAGTTACTGAAAAGATCAGGATCGATCAATGGATCAGAGTTGCTGCGCATGCTAGCAGCTTGCGGCTGCACGGCGTTGGAGAGATAGTTTAATTAAGCAGGTCAGCATCAGCCGCAAGGGCGTAAAACATAGTACGGCGGCGACCTGGGCTCCGTTTCGTATTGTAAACTGCCAACTGGACCGGCAGACGAGACGAGACGAGACGAGCTCGGTCAGACCAAATTGCCGAATAAATAAAGCTCCGCGCGCGCGGCGTTTCTTGAGCAGTTTTTGCCGCGCGCGCCATCCACACGCGCCGCCGCCGCTGGTTGTGCGATGAACCGGCTGCGGCTGCCGGCTAGGGCAGTGTGTGACACCATGCTGATTGGATCCTCGAGTCATCATCGCCGTACAGGAGCTCGTCGATGTGTTGCTGTCCGGGCTCCGGACATGCGATCATCGGTTGCTTTCTGTGTTTTTGTTCTTGCGGGTAAGTGGTTTCTTGCGGGGAGTTGGAAGGCGAATCTGATCGATCAGGATGGAAGATTATGCGTATAGGTCAGGACTAATTAAGGCTCGTATTGCATTGACAAATTCTATGCATGTGGGTCGATGAATCAGGTCAGGAGGGCCGCGAGATTTTTTTGGAGCAGATGATTTCGTGACGACGGGCCGACCCGGTGGTCCTGAACTCCTGATCCATACATGCATGTGAGGTAGAAGTGTGTACTACTACTACTTGGTAGTTGCTGAACAATCACTTGGAGAACTGGAATTCTGCAGAGGTATTAATTACGTGAGTTCTGAGGACAGAATGACGCCAACCTCGCAAGATGCAATCCAATTGTGCTATGTCGTTTTAAACATGAACTGGATTAGTTGCCCCGTGGCCAATGTTTTCTAATAGACTAGTAGTCTGTAGCGGTATGAGGCAGGTGAGGTGAAAACGATTGGAACTTCTGAAAGTCCACCACATGGCATATAAAATGCTGGCACGAGAACTTCTTGAAACCGATGGCTAGTTGGGAACTGGGATCAAACCAGTACATTAGCAGGTTCGGGCCTTCGGGGATAGGGATCAAAGCAATGGGGGGCCATTCTGGCATCTGCCCGCGTGCGGCCGGCTGGAGCGCCGGCGAGAAATAAAGACATTCATTCTGGCACATGCGAAATGCAAGCCGCGACCGTAACTTGGTGAGTTCTTTTTTAAAAAAAAGGATCACTAGTGTCTGAATGTTTCGATCTGTGATTTGTCTGCTTTGTAGCTTTGCCGGCTTGCAATCCGTTGTTGAGAATTTTTCTTGTGTTTCCCTGCAAACGAATTGATGCATGCATGCTAGCTAGCTGACCCCTCTACATTTCTTCCAAAAATTATTGGCTGCAGTATAAAAAAGGATCGACATTTCTACTCTACACCAGATCAATTCTTCTGAAATATTTCATGATCGTTCTTTCCAAAGAAAACTGATTGAGCATCAACAACAGTAACGTTTTCCAGTGCAAAAAGACGTGATTGAAGAGTCTGTGTCTGTCCTTGCTTTGTTTTTTCTTCCATTGTTGTTAGGACCAAAAACGATTGAACCGTTTCTGCATGCTACATCCGTCCGCCTCGATCGAAACGTCAACTATTTATAACATACTATCCAAAAATTTGAGAACAGGAGTGAATTATTATTCTATAGACAAAAACTATGCGTTTCTCATTATCTGTATTTCGTCATGATTTTTTGCGCCTCCATCGTTAGCATCTATTCGTCTCTGATCGGTTGCCAAGTCTGAGTTGGAAGAGAACTTTTAGGGCTGGAGAGGGAGCGCTCGAAGAGCCAAGGTAAGTTGCTCCTATAATCCTGTATATACGTGTAAGGGCTCCTTTAGAACACGATTTCCTTTTTCTCCTTTTTATTCTGTGAAATTCATGTATGGTTCCTGAATAATTTGTATGAAAAATTCCCTACTTCTGTATATTTTTATATTTTCTGTGAAATTGAACTGTTTACTGCAAAATTTCTACGTGATTTTTGCGTTCCAAATATACCTTAGTCACTTATGCATTCAACAAAAATATGGATGAATAAAACATTCAACCATCGATGTACATACAAAATTGAGTTTAAACAAAATTGAAACTTGTGCAAAGATAAGCAAACTTCAATTAGCCACTACGCTCCTTGTGGTGGAACTGCACACCTATATTCATCTTCAGCAAATATGTTAGTATTTGTGACTAATTATCCTTTTAGTGGAGAACTGAGCGTAGCTTAGCTGGATAGGTTCATTGTGGTGGAACCTGCCCACACGGGTTCAAGTTCTCAACTTAGTACGAGTATTCGTATGATTTAACGGCTTTGTTCTTTCAATTGTAGACGACTACGTTGCACTGTTCGTAAGGTTCATATGAGTGTGTACTTTCATGTCCATAAGTGTATTGAGCAATTGTACTGGTAATGTGCGAGCGACACTGTAGCCTAGTGGTACTAGCAACATTAAAGTCCTAAATTTGACTTTATGTAAAAACGAATTTATTTAGAATTTAATCATATTACAAGTTTTATAATGATTGGGATTAATGTGAGCCCTCCATTTCGTGAGATTCAATGGCTTCAAATTTAGGAAGTATTAATCAAAAAATACCAATGAGTGGGACTATAACAAAAGGAGCGGAACCGGTACCAAAAAGATGTGGACCCAGTACCAATTTTAATCTTTTCTTAAAATTTAAAGGGTTAAAAATATTCCACATTTACAATTATATAGAAGTACCATTGGTACTTATCAATTATCCTTGAAAGTACTATCGGTACTTATCAATTATTCTGAAAATACCACTATTCGCCTAAACGGCTGTTTAGCCCATTTAAACACCGTACGTTTAAACACTAGTTTAAACGCTAATGTATTACTATTTTCGTTTAATTGGCCATTTATACCGTTTAAACCCGGGTTGAAACGGACATTTAGCACCGTATAATGGCTAAACAGTAGGTGACCGACTGTTTACCGTTTAACATTTAGACTAACACTGGAAAATACCAATGGTACTTTCCAATCATCATAACAAACCAAGTTCAAAAAAAAAATCATCATAACAAACCTCCAATAATGTTATTATTCTTTTAGTGGTAGGTGTCATGCTCATCAACATGATGTGCCGATCTGCTAGGTCAAACTCGGATATGCTCTGGAAATAGAATTTGCGTGCGTGTGATGGTCGTAGACTCGTAGTGTGCTTAATTAAAAGTTGTACTCGTAATGCATTGTTCAAGCTCAGATTTAATATCCGTAGATGATTGCATGGCCTATTCATTCATTCATATTTTGGCCAGGATGCTTAAGGTCCGGTTTGGATAATTTTAGATTGAGAGGATATTGCAGTGAATTGGAATGGATTTTCTCAGAGAATGTTTTAGTCATAATAACTGTAGGTTCACGAGAAAAAATGTTCACGCTCAAGACAATATTGTTTTTCCGAGTAATCTATCCCATATTCATCAAAACATCTAAGTTTACGACAATTGTTCTAGCCTCATGAGAAAATTGCCGCAATGTCCGTTCTGCTCGAAAATTGCTCCACGTTCAGAATAAAATATTCTAGTTATAAATAAAAGATCCTAGGTCATATAAAATCGTTCTAGATTTAGAAAAACAACTTGTAAATAACGTGGAGATGTTCATCACATGTAAAGCTGATTTGAAGTAAGAAAGACACGGAAAGAGGATATGAAGAATCTACTCCATAAAATAGTCTGGTCTATCTATCTATCTATCTATCTTATTACCATTACTTATCTACTCTATAAAAAAGTGAGTTTAAAATAAATTATTTTTTATCCAAAACTTCCCTACCAAAAGTATACACATCCATTGGATTCCATTGGATTCTAACCGTCAATTAATCCATAATTAAGACTAGTTACTGTAGCATCACGTTTGCTAATCATAGATTAATCAGACTTAATAAATTCGTCTCGCCATTTAGTTCACATCTGTATAATTAGTTTTATAATTAGACTATATTTAATACTTCTAACCAGCGTCTAAACATCCGATGTGACGGGTGCTAAAATTTAATTGGTGGATCCAAACGGACCCTTAGTACGTACATGCATACATGCAACGTTTATTTGGACTCTTATATGTCCTATTATTTTTAGACCTTTTAACCTAATCGTATAGAACTAAGAATCTTAAACTTATTTTGTTTCCGCATAAATCAGTCAAACTAATAAAAAGTCAGCTAAAATTAAATATTTTTATCTAGGAAAAACTACTCGTCCTTATCTGTGAAGTAGGATCAAACACAGAATTCCCAATCAAACCATTGATTAATAGGGTTCCACCAAACCTAAACCACCCAACTTCCTACGGTGTAAACGCCAGATTGCTGTAACGCATGCTCCTGCTAGCGAATTGTGGCGGGCGTGAATTCTCGTCAGAGATTTTTTCCACGCGAGAAAATTTATGTATCTATACCACTAAGGCAATTCATAAGCTGATACAGGCTAGATACAGGAAGGAATAAATCCGCAATGACGCCATAAATAGTAAATGCTTGATAAATACACGACAAACAACGGTCCAAAACCAAACAAATTTGCAGCACACGTATGATTATAATACCACCTCGTCAGCAAGAATTCATATTTGTGAACTCAAAATATGTCAACAAAACCATCAACACACAAACATTGCAAGCAAAAATGTCAACTCAAGCCGTTCGATCTCATTATACAACCGCTAGGGACGTGTATGGTTTGTGTTGTTGGTAACTGGGCTGATTTGGGCAGCATAGAGAAATATTTTTTTTACAATGTTTGTCCCTACTACAATAGATGATTTATGCATTGTTTAATATTCTTATCATGGTGAATGAGTTATGTTGCTTGGGCTGCTAACATGATCATGTGTGTCTACGGAGCCATTCTACCAATAAAATATATTTTGGGAATACTTTGCACTAAGTGCATTTATGTTTGGGCTATTAGATTTTTGATAATTAATGCATTTATTGATAGAGTATTTAAATAAAATTTTTGTAATACACTTTAAATTTTACTAGAATAAATTTTAAATTTGAATTTAAGTTAGCTTATACAGAAACTAAAGCCCACATAATTATTTACACTATCTCCCACCCCCTTACACAAGTCTACATGAGAGGCTAAGTTCTGAGAATTCTTGATAAATTAAGTTTAATGCCATTATTCTTCGATCAATCATATATAGACAATCTCCTTTGACTATTAATATTATCGCATTTATTTATGAAAATCAAAAAAGTAAATTCTTAAATACTTTTATATTTGATGTTATGGTGCCAATTTATTAAAACACACATAGTGTACATATGCATTTATTTAGTCACGTACGGGATGCACGTGCATTTTTACCTAGTCTCTATAAAAGAGTGAGTTTAAAGAAAAATATTTTCTACACAAGGCTTTTCTACCCAAAGATATATCTATTCCTTGGATTCTATTTTATCCTTTAATCTAACAGCCAATTATATAGATATGGGCCCACAAACCTTATTAGCATAATCAACTCTCACAATTTACTCCGTTTCCCTATAGTGCATGCATGAGAAATACTTACGTATCCCTAGGCTTACGCGTTTCTGCCTCCTAACCCCGTTTTTTCTCACCGTAGTTTTTGTGTACCCATCCATGCTGAAATTTGACAGCCCGTCGAACCAGATGCTACCAATCCTAATGCTTTGGATTAGTCTTGGCCCAACTCTACGCTTCTAGCCCAACAACGCAATAACCCTAGATTATTCTTAGCCCAACAATATTATAATATGCAAAAACAAGGTATAGTATGACAGTCTAAAAAAAGGTATATATGACGTGAGAAATTAATATTAAATCAGCCTTGAAACTTATACACGTCTAACGCATGCACGAACATGTAAATGTTTCTCCACACGATTCATAAAAAGGAAAGAAAACATACAACTATTTTGCTTTCTACTATCCGGTCTATCCTATTTGGAACACAGGAATTTCGTAGTAATTGTATAGGAATTTCACATGGAATAGTTTATGTTATAGGAAAAGCGCAGGACTTCAGACGGTATTTATGTTTGACTTATGCTAGCCTTAAACAAAATCATTAGAGATGATTCCATATTACAAGTTGATAGATTTATTAAAAAGCATTTTTTAGATCTTCTTATTTAACAAGCCTTGAGTTTATTTTTAATCTAAGCATTGTGATGTAATGATGTTTGCACATTTAAGTTAAGAAATATGTTCCCATAATTTTTTCTTTTTACTGAAATTTTAAGCTAAAAACATGTTGATTTGGAATATTTGGTGCCAGTTTTATTTATGAGCCATTAGACTTATGAGCCAAATTTAAATTATACGTTGTTTAAAATAAATCTTAAGTTTTTATTGCAATTTAGTTCTCTCAATATTCATGAATTTAGATTAAAAGTTTTAAATTTGAGTTTATTTAATTCCAACATAAAAGTTCCAGGTGAGGTTTGGTTTCTCATTGTTCCACAGATTATGTCAACTAATTGTTTCAACTAAAACAAAAATAAAACACCAAATTTTAAAAACCATTTACACTCATATTTTCTTTTATTTTGTATGGATTCTTTTTTAAACTTTTTCTTTTTACAGACTCTTTTTCTAAACCAATCATTCGGAACTAGGAGTCCCAAATTATTCTATCTAGACATTGTTGTTTCGAGAATTATCTTAACAATTGTTCAATTAAAAATAACTATCAAATTTAATAAAATTTTAAAATTAATTATAATATATATTTTTTATTGTCACGAGCGGTGCATTTTTACTAGTTAAATTAAATTAGTGAACTAAACAAGAGGAAGAAAAAAAGAGGAGCCTGCTAACAATGGGACATTTTTTAAGGCTAAACTAAACTGGACATTTACGTTTGGTCCAAAGAAGCGCTGACGAGAGAGGCAATCTGATCGAGCACTCGGCTAATGATGGGCCAGAGAAAGAAAACGGTGAAGAAACGGCCCACCGGGGAGAACATATGGCCTACGAGACAGCAAACCACTAAACCAGAGGGGCTCGATCGCTGATTCGCTGCAGCTACTGCTGCCCACGGTACAGGATAGTGTAGTATTTGCAGTGTATAATAGCAGTAGTTACTGTTGCAAAAGCTACAGAATAGTGCATTTTTTGCACAGTATAGAAAGTAAAATGCAAGAGGCTTGAGCGGTTCTCAAAGTTGGAAAGCGTGTGTTACTTAGGTTATGAACTAAAAAAGAAACTTTGGTCTTTATATTTGGCTAGGGTGTCATCTAAGTTTCAAAATCGCTCTCCTCTCTCTAGGTGCTTACGTGCTACGCTGACATAGAATTTTGGTCCCTAAACATGGCTAACCCTAAACTTGGCGCGGTTTCATCTATGACCAAAACAATATTTTCGGTCAAAGAGCACCGAAATTCTCACGAAAAGTTTCTA
Organism: Paspalum vaginatum; assembly: GCA_030272315.1. Lineage (NCBI taxonomy): Eukaryota > Viridiplantae > Streptophyta > Magnoliopsida > Poales > Poaceae > Paspalum > Paspalum vaginatum. The sequence goes on along the minus strand of CM059013.1, from coordinate 13,910,205 downwards.
TGAATTTTTAAATTAGGGAAAAAAAATTTAAAATTCAAGGCGGAATAGCCTTCTCGTACCGAACTGGAAACAAAAAACACTGAAACCCAGCAGGATTTTGTCCGAAAAATTCAACCATGCTTGTCGGTACTCCTCTCGCCTACATCCTCCACCGCCATCGGGAGGAATGTCGATAGCGGAGGAGTGCTGACCATCCTCTCGCCGGTATCCTCCTGTCGTCGTCTCTTTAACCGTCATCCTCTGCCGCTGGTACGAGGAGTATTGATGGAGAGCGATTTTGAGACATATATGACACCCACATTCATGTTTAGAGACTTAGATGATACCTCTATCTAAGTTTAGGGACCTAGATTCTATGCCAACGTGCCATGCTACTGTGTTAGTACTTGGAGAGAGGAAAGCAGTTTTGGGACCTAAATGACACCCTAGCCAAATTTAGGACCCAAATTTCTAGTTTTTTTGTGTTGGGGGACCTAAATGACACACGCTGCCAACTATGAGAACCACTCGTGCATTTACTCTACTAGTACTCTAGTAGTAGTAGATGCAGCGGCAATAGTAAAGTCGCAGCATTTGGGCTTGTTTGGAAGCATTATTTTTCAAACCCATAATTCCATAACATTATAATTCGTAATTGTTATGACAATACCATGGTTTAATTAGGTTATATTAAAACTACATATTGTTTGGATACAACATGTCAACATCATAAACCATGGTGTTTAGACAACAGCTAGCCAACTCATGAAAACTTTGGGTTGAATACAACCAAACATCTTAGACCCTATTTTTAGGTAATGTATTTCAAAATCATGATTTACAAATACTATGGTATATAATTGTCATAATAATTCTATAGTTTTTGTGACATCAAGGTATAGCAATATGTGTTTGCCGTCATTGTATTTTGTGTGCTGACAAAAAAGAACTTTAGTCTAGACCAAAGTTTTTAATACTCAAAAAATACCATGTTACTGCAAACCCATGGTTTTTAAAACAGAGTTTTCCAAAAAAAAAAACTACCAAACTCTTTTTACCAAAATACTGCAATATTCTCCAATACCGTAGTATTTATTACCTAAAAACTAGAAATATATTACACCCCCAAACAAGCCCTTAGGCCATGCTTGGACGTAAAATATTTTTAGTGTTCTAAAAACATATCCATGGTTTTGTACTTTGGTTTTAAAGAGTCACGAGGTGTTTGTATTGAAAAATCTTGTAGTTGTGAAAACCATGGTATTACCAAAATAGAGTTTTTTTGGAGTTTCAGAAACTCCACTCTTGACTCTGTTTTTCTAAACCATTGTTTTATGTATCTCTTGGTTCTAAAACTACAGTGTTCTAACACTATAGTATCTAAAAACTACAACATCCAAACATAACGTTATGGTCTAAAATATTCTAGTATCAGAAATCACGGTATTATCTAAAAACTTAAAATACCATAATTCCAAATAGACCCTTGGCATCTGGTGGAGCGTGTTACTTGTGTTATGACGTTACGCCAATAATACATTCATCGTTTTTTCACAAAAGGAACCAGCTTTTCAATCAAGAGGAAATTAAAAGAGGGTTGTTTGTTTAGACAAAGAAGATCAAGAGCTACTCATCGCAAACTCAAGACTGACACAACACGCAACACATAAAGTTATTCCCGGTGCAAAGTATTACAGTAAATATCCAAAAATGCCATGTAGGATAAAATGTACAATATTGATACGAAGAAATAACCTCCACAATGCATAGTGTTGTACATAAATGTTCAAAGTAATTAATTAGAGTGATGTTTGTGTCTATGACAGTAGATCCATAGTATTAGATTTTTGTGTCATGTCATAAGATACCGTGCCAAAACAGTATTTTGCTCAGAATACAGTTTTTTTCTCCCCTCATATTAAATAATGTGCTACGTCAGCTTAAAATTCCACATATTGATTAACAGTGGGTAGTATCTATTAACAGTTCCGCTGATGTTGGGTCAGTGTCAGTGGCACGACCCAACGACAGTGGAGCCTCGTCCAGATTGAAGGGGGTTGGCCTCTCTTTTGCTCTCTTCAATCTTTAAAAAAATGGCTCGTACTTTTTACTACTGTAATAAAATGGGTAATCTCGCTTAAAAAATAAAACGAGGGAAATGAGTTTCTAATGGCCCATCTCTCATCTCTCTATGTAACCTATATAATTGAAGTTCACTAACCATCATTAACTCTATTTTTTTTAACATGCAAGTTATACATGTCATTTAGCAGTCCATTAAATTACAAGCTATGTCATCTTCCACTAGGAATTTTTATTGATGTCTTACATCGATTTTCTGTGGACTAATAATATACATGCATGATACATGCACCTATTAATTCATATGAGTACCATAGTACAAAAATCCTTACATAAAAAATATGGTTAATCATTTAAGAGTCGATCTCTCAACCAAGATAAACATGCTATTAATTAAACATTTTTAAAAAATATTACTTGCAACCATATTAATATTACCACCTTTAAATCGCACTTAAAATAATTTAAGAATTTTCGCATGAACGTGTGGGATGGTACCATTAGTTGCCTATAAGGCTGTCTCCAGCGGGTTGCCTGTATAGGCTTGTCTATAGTAAACACTGTAGCGCCACTGTAGATAGAGATAAAGGTGGTTGGAATAGTAATAGACAAACCCATTTAGTCAACTCACTAGAGACATCTAAAGCGAGGGAAATGACAATCTCAAATGGCCCATTGCCTACAACGCAACTACTTTGATGCGGTCACACCCGCTTCTCAAGATTGTCTTTAGAGTTGCGTGTTAGATTCAAAAAGACGACTTAGCACGGGTATTCATATGATTTAACGGTTTTGTCCTTTTAGTGGTAAGCGACATCCGTGTCTTTCAGTGGTAAGCGACATCCGTGTCGACAGTGAGACGTATGTGCGGTGACTTCGTGAATCTCGAGACGTCGGTCTGTACCAATTTCACGAAAGTGCTGATAGAAGTGGCGTGTGCGCGTCTGTGTTCATAGAGATGTGTACATGCGTTGTATTGTGTTTCTAAAAAGAAGACGACGACGATGGTGCAAGGAGATGTGCATTTCCATATTGTTTTGTGTCCTTAAAGGGCTTAAGGCATGGTAACCGGTCAAGCGAGCTACCCACGTGATACATGAGTTTGCAATATTTGGGCCGAGTATATAGGTTGTGCATGCTGGGGAGCTCGGATTTTGTGAGCCAAAGTCACCAACTGACCTGTATTTTGCGAGCCCGTCACACCTACTCACCTGTCTGTCCACGTCCACACAAACCTCCTTGATGCACACCACGTCTGCACACAAGATAGCCGTCGAAGTGTCCACATCGTGCCATTTGTGTGGAGAGACTCAGGTTCCGTGATTTTCTTTTGAGAGTAAAATAAGGCTGAGTCCGGGGAGGCTCATCATGTCCTATATTTACTATTCCAACTATTTTCGATCACATCTACACATCTATAGTGCGTAATAGTGTAGGAGCAGTGCGCGAACCTCCAAATTAGAAGCACCTCATGGACTCAGCCTAAAGGCGCTAAACACATCAAACTAGGGTCCACAAGATAGAATAATGTTGCTTCTTAACTTAGTCACTATATAGGGATGCAAATGAACCTGGCAGACGCCCGGTGGCATCGCTCGTGCGAGAGGCTCATGATTGGTGCCATACTGCCATGACGGTTTTTGAAGGACAAATATTTGAGAAAATTCTCTATTTGAAAATAGCGAATTTCTCTTCGAACCGCTAAAAAACCGTATAAACGATCGGTTTTTCTGGTTCTGTGTGTGCCACTCCCATCAACGGTGCCATTAACACCAGTTAAGTTTAGAGTGCAAAGACAATATTGCCCTGCTACCTCTCTTCATCATTCTCTCACCAACACACTGGACCCCACACGTCATCCCCTTCCTCCATCGTCCCCCACCTGAACGTAGACAACAGAATGCTCTGCTCTCCAGGCCACTTCGCACCCACTCCATTGCCCACCTCTGCCTGTGCGGGCCGCGCTGCCGGCCTTCGCCACGCCGTCGCCCGCCTGCACCCGCATGTGGGGCCGCGCTGCTGGCCACCACCTCGCCGTCGCCTGCCTCTCCCCGCACGAGGCCTGCACCCCCGGCCTTCGCCTCGACGTTGCCTGCCTCCGCCCGTGCAGGGCCACGTCGCCGGTCTCCGACATGCCGCACCCGCCGCCGCTGCCTCTGTCGTCTGCCTATGCCCGCTCGCGGGGCTGCGCTGCCGGCCTGCACCTCGCCACCTCCCCACACACGAGGCTGCTCCTCCGTCCCTTTCCCGCCTCCGCCCCCGTGGGGCCGCCCCGCCGGTCTTCTGCATGTCGTGCCCGCCTCCCCACGCACGAGGCTGCTCCCCCGGCCTTCGCCTCGTCGTTGCCTGCTTCCGGCCGCGCCGCCGGTCTCCGGCACGCTGCGCTGCCATTACTAGAAAAACTTCAGATTTAGGATGCAAAAGTATTCCTTTTTTGCAAAAAAAAAATATTCATCTTTATGAATTATAAGTTTCTACCTTCAAACAAAATAATATTGAAGATGTTTAATTTTGTAAGTAAAATATTCTCAACTCAAATAACAAAAAAAATATGCAAAGTACTTAAAAAACAAAAAATAGAATAAATGGATTAAAAGTAAAAAATTTAAAAACTTGCGAAATAAAATAGGGAAAAGAGAAAAAATGAACGAAAAGGAATAAAAAAGAAAAAAATAAACAGTAAAACAAGAAAAAGGGAAAGAAAAAAAAGCGGCGTCATCTAGGGGTGAAAATGAATGGTGTACCCGTTATTCATATACGAATTCAATTATTTCTGTACCCATGGGCCATGGTAGATATGGGAAGTACTCGACTGAGAACTATCTGGTAAATAACTAGGATGTGTGGACGAGTACAGGTACACTCAACTTCCACATATGGAGTCAGACAAAGCTAATTTTTTATAAACATGTAGAGCTTGATGAGAACTACAACTTTTTAGCTATAAAGGGCTTGCGGGGGAGTCGGGCCACCTCCCATCACCGTTGTGGTCGTCAGAGGGAAAGAGGGCATAAAGAGGGACAGTTGAAGCAATCTTGTTGCAATTCAATTCATGTACGAAAAGACCAGCGAAAGCAATTCTATCGTTACCACATATGTTATCTTGTAATCATGTACACATATTTGTGCATCTTTATCCTTATACTAGTAAAAATACACGTGCTTTCCGTACGTGGCGCACGTGCATTTTTTAAAGGTCAAAGTTAGTTACTACTTTTTATAAAATTTTTATTTGTGAAAGCTTATGTTTAAGAAAATATGATTTTATGATTTTATTAATTGTTTTGAATGTTTTAGAGTCACAAAGTAAATTAGTTTATATTTTCTATGATTTACAAGTTAGTTATTTTAATGGGTGTTTTTTTGGTTTTTAGGCAGCCCTAAACATTTTTTATGGTTTCAGCTTGTATGGGTGATTTTTAGTTTGTAGACAACCTCTCTTCACTCGTCTCCAATCTGCACAGCTCTCGAAGTATAATTTAAAAACAGTAAATGAAAAAACTCAAATAGAATTAAACTTAAAACACTATCAAATACAATGCATAAATTAAGCCCAAAAAGATAAAGATACAATGCATAAATTAAGCCTAAAAACATAAATAAAAATAGCAGCCCAACTTCATCCAAAACATGTCGGCCCAGCCCGTCTCACCCCGCCGCCCTTGGGCCACCGTCCGATTCATCCGACGGCTCCTCCCAGCCGTAGAACAAAAAACCAGGAGGGGAGGAACCCTACTCCCAACTCCCTCTCCCCTTTCTCGCTTCTCATCAGCCGCCGTCCCGCTGCTCTTCTCCTCCTCCCCTCTCCTCATCGGCCGCCTCGCCAGCGCCGCTCGCCGAACCCCTCGCCGGTTCGTGCGTCCACCTGCGGGTAGGCACGGGACCGTCGAGCGGCCTGGGGGCCGCCACCATGCGCCTCCCCCGTGGCCTCCACCCCACTCGGTCCAACCTGACGGACCAGGGTTCCCCGCAGGGCTCGCGCCGCCTCCTTCCATAGCCCGCTGCCGGCTACACCCCCACCCGGTCCAACCCGACAACCCGGGGTTCCCCATAGGGCTCGCGTCGCCTCCTCCCGCAGCCCGCTGCCGGCTGCACCAGGATCTGCCTCGGCGCTGCTCCTCTCGGCCGGAACCGGGCCGCAGGGTCACGCCACCTCCTTCCCTAGGCTGGATTCGGCCAGCCGCCGCCGCCATGTGATGTGGTACTTTTACCACTCGTTCCTCTGATCCCTTTCTGATCTACTTGCAATGATGACGAGCTTGTTTGCTCAATAGTTATGAGTAGGTTTAGTCATTGTTTCAATGGCGATTTGGTACTAACATATTTGTTCATCATTGGTCCTTAATGTTCAGATTTTATTTTGGGCCGGCATCACAATACAGAACTCATGTCATAGGCTTGCTTCGGATCCTGTATTTTTCATCTTGTTGCCGTCAAACTCTTGGTGCGATTTAAGCATGGGCGGGCAGATTTTTTAGGTGGAAAAAAACGAGGCAAAGCCCCAGGGTGCTACGCGGTTGTTAGCGCCATGAGGGATCCGTACCCCCAAGGCGTACCCTAGCGCCTCCTCGCTATGGAAAAACACCAGCGGCAAAATATACATCAACAAGCCTTCACCAAGAGGGCCCACAAGACCTCCGTTCAAGTGTGCCTGTCCCGGGCCGCGAGGGAGCCACCCCCGGGGTTGACAGACGCACGCGATGGCTCGGGGCTAAACCTCGGGCTCCCCCGGGGCTTGGAATGTAAGCCTTGGGAGAGTTCCATTCTGAGCGAAGGAACCCGCCACCTATCGCATTAAACTGTGGCAGGTGGGCAGGTCAAAATGGGCCCTCGCACGTTGTGCGGAACGTGCGAGTCCCATCACTGTTCGGCAGGGCAGACAAGACAGGGCGTGGCTACCTCCTCCGTTCCGTGGGCTCGCAGAGCCCCCTGACGGAGCATGCGCACAGATCAGCTATCAACCCGCCACGTGCCCCACATACAGGCGTACGGACGCGACCTGCTCCTGGGTCCCGCACGTCGTGGACGGCCGTTCACGCCCTCCAACAAGGCAAGAGCACGGTACAAGGGGACAGTGGACGAGACGGGCCTCACCAACTAGGCGCTAAGGCCATACCATGGACAATCATTTATTGAAATCACCACTGTAATGGTACGGTGTGACCTACTTTGTACTGGGACCCTTCCCTGGCCTATAAAAAGGAGGAGTAGTGAGGATCGAACCCTAGGAAAATCCATACACTTCATAGGTGAGTTCCCTGACTTGGGCAGGCTCGGCTTGTAATAGTTCACCCAACATAGAACAAGAATCACCCCAGAGAATGTAGTGTGTTACACCATTCTGGTGGCTCTTCATCGTGCACGTCAAAAGTACCCACGTCTCTACGCAACTTCGCCCTCTTGGGATACCTTTATGGTATCTCAACGTCGATTCCGTCGACAGCGGTACAACGGCAGGAACGCCCATTCTGGCGTTCTACGGTAGGTTTTGGTGGGCCGAGCCCCTGGGAGTGGGGACAATCTAAATCTATGGATCTAATTGGTATATATTTTGTTTAGGTAAAAAAGAATTTTAGTTAACTCGCACTCTTTATTAGTACAGATGTATTTATGTCATCTGTAACATAATACACATGCAAGAGAAAAACTCTAAAACGAGTATTTTGGAGACTAAATGCTACTAAGCCATGCGCTCTATTGGAGCAAAAGGCAGTCGCATGAATATAAAATTAGGATAAAATTTTGCATATGCCGGTTGGCTAAAACTGGTATAACCCTGTTGCGACTCGGCAGCGGAATACAGAATACTCACGTATCAGTTATCACTGTCCACGCGCCCTTGGGTTGATATTAAAAAGAAAAGGAAAATCAGCTGGACGGTCCTGCTCCATCCAAAAGGGCACACACATCAGCATGGACGCACGTAGTACGGTAGTAGTGTCCGAGACGGCGTTCCATCCCCCTCCGTCGCCGTTCTCTCGAGTCCATGCCATCTGCGACGGCGACGCCATGACTCCATGAGCCAATCACAGCCGGCCCTCGCCTCCAATGGGAAATATCTCCCCATGTCTCGGAATAGATTCACCGGGATCGTCGCTCTTGTCTGCTTCCTCAACTGGCCGGCCAATCAGTATCAGTCCTGCCATCATCCCCTTCTCAACTCCAAGCCCAAGCGTCACCAGTGGCGTCACGGTTACTTTTGTTCACTGCTTGCACAAGCATTGGAGTGATCAGATCAGTGATCAGATGCCAACTTGCCATCGTGCAACGGATACACCAATCGTTCCAACAGAATCTTGGATTTAGGAATCGTTTGGAACGCACGAACGTTTCTTAAAAAAAATTGTAGAAATTGAACTTGGATCACTAATTGTAGAAGGAATCGTGCACGAACGTTGAGTAATAATAATCGAAGCAAAAGCATCGAGGATAAAAAGTTGCCCACCAGTCATTTACGTAGATATTTTGGCACAAATTAGCGGAGTAGGAGTAGGGATGTTGACACCTTATTAGTAGTATCTTATTTTTTTCTAAAAAAATGAAGTTATGGGGGGCCCAAAGCCCCGAAGCCGCTGTATATAGGACCTGGACATCCGACGAGCTCGCGCTCGCTGGCCACTGCCCATCTCGCCAGACCCAGTAAAATATTGCCCACCCCGCCGGCGCGATGGCCCACCGCCGCCTGCTCCTCCTCCTCGTCGCCGTCCTCGCCCTCGCGGCCACCGCCGCCACCGCGGCCCACTCCGGCTTCGCCGACTCCAACCCGATCCGCCCCGTCACCGACCGCGCGGCCTCCGCGCTCGAGTCCACCGTCCTCGCCGCGCTCGGCCGCACCCGCGACGCGCTCCGCTTCGCGCGCTTCGCCGTCAGGTGAGCATGCAGACCGCTGCCCCCCGGCCCGGCCGCGGGTCACTCTGCCTAATCCCTCCCGCCCCGTCTCTGTTCCTCCCTGGCCTGACCGCGCGGTTCGAACCAACGCAGGCACGGCAAGAGCTACGAGACCGTGGCGGAGGTGCAGAAGCGGTTCCGGATCTTCTCCGAGACCCTCGAGCGCGTCCGCTCCACCAACCGGAAAGGCCTCCCCTACCGCCTCGGCATCAACCGTACGACGGCCTTCACCCGCCTCATTCCCTCCTCCTCCTCCTCGCCCCGTCCCAATCCGCAACGTGCGCTCCGGCGAGTCCCGGATTCGTTTCTCACCCGTTTCTCCTGCCGCTGCTGCTGTGCAGGCTTCGCGGACATGAGCTGGGACGAGTTCCGCGCCACCCGGCTCGGCGCCGCGCAGAACTGCTCCGCCACGCTCGCCGGCAACCACCGGATGCGCGCCGCCGGCGCGCTGCCGGAGACGGTGAGTTACCCAAGCTGCCTGCTCGTCACTGGAAATCCCTCTCTCTGACTGTGTGTAACGTGACGGTTCGCCTCCCGAACGGGCGGGGCGGGGGCGCGAGTAGGTAGGTTGCAGCCACGTTGGTACTATGATTTGTAACGGCATGAGTCACATGGGATGGGAGACAGCCCTGTGTGCGTTCACTCTCTGTCTCTGGTGTGAAGCTTGCGGCTGGCTGCCTGCAGTATTTGCCCATTGCTCTCATGCGGGGTGGACCGTGTGGTCCGCACAGCTTGCCTGTTTGCTCCTCCGGCTCCACCACGACAGGCCATGTTTTTCAGCCACTTTCTTCCTTGGTAGGTACTACTAGATAGTGTTCACGAGGACCATGGTCCCCCTTTCGATGCAATACCAGTGGAGCTTCCGACGTTAGTTTATGTTTCCAATAAAACTGCAAGTTTGGTTAGTGATTAGTTAACTAATTGGTACTGAAGTTGGAAGTGCGGTGGAAAAGGTGGAGTTCATACTTGTCACTAATTAGCAGCTAGTATCTTAAAAGATCGGAGTACATCAGTTCTGGAATTCTCCTACACCACGCGTGTCCAGTTGTGATCCTTGCAGTATTGCAAAGGTGTGGTGTGGTGTTGCTAGATCTGAGCCATCTGAGTTTGTCACGAACTGAACCATTCCAGTTAGTGTTGGATGCTACAAAATTTTCTTTTGGGCACTTTGCTGTGAACTGTGAAGTGTGTTTCTGATGTTGTTCTGGCTACTGCAGAAAGACTGGAGGGAGGATGGGATCGTGAGCCCAGTGAAAAACCAGGGTTCTTGTGGATCCTGCTGGACCTTCAGGTAACTACTGAAAAATCAGCATCATATTTGCCGTTCGTTCATTCATTTCTTATTGTTATTAGAGAAAACTGGAGGGAGAGAGCTGTCATTACCGGTGTGCCTTCTTCCCCAACGTACCAAAAACTAAAAATTAATCATATATGGTAATTGTGTCATTGATACTTGTGTTTGGTGCATACTCACTTTAACAATAAAAGGTACCTATGATATCTGACAGGAAGTACCAGTTGGCAATTGGAGTCTGCATTCAAATTGCTTCCATGGGCCTCGTGGCCTTTTAAATCAACCATGGCCTTGAAAGTATTCAGAGTGGGGCAGGGGCACTTTCGAACCATGCTGCTTCTAGTAATTAAGAATTTTAAACTACTTTAGGTGTGGTCCAGGATGGGTGCTAATAGATATATAAATATTGGTGAAGCTGATTATTGCTAACTTTCAAGAGTAGTAGCTCATATCTTTCATTACAGAAACAATCACGAGACTATTTAAAAAATGTGTTTTCAGACTAAAGAGATTATTTTAAATACAATTTTTATAGTGGTTGGAAAAACTTAGGAGCCTTTCATCAAGAAAAATTCAACTGGTTTAGAAATAGGCGGTACCACTGTATCGGTACCCGGCAGTACTAAATAGTAGGGTCCGATATCAAAAATGGTGAGACCGATATCCATATTTTGTTTTTTTAATTCCACAAAGAGCATAAAAACATTTAAAATTAGAAAAAATTAGTGGTACCACATGGTATCAAGTGGGTTTCTTAAAATATCTCTATTTTAAAATGTTCAGCGGGTGATCAAACGACTGCACTCGTGAGACATGCAGGCAATTAAATAAATGCATCAACCAACCAGCCTTAATTGCTGGGCTATGATTTGCTTTCAGATCGGTTCCAACTTCCAGTAGCTTGACCAATGTTTATTTTGTGGAGCCACTCATGTTTCATGCCAACTAAATTTACTTGCAAATAATATTTAACTTAGTACTGTCAATGCATTATGAAGCTTTATATGCACACATGCTAATATGTTACTGCATGCAGTACTATCCTATAGTGCAAATGCAGAGCTCTGTGGATGAATTTGCTTGATGTATTGCATGAAAACTAATCAATTCGTATGTAAGGAAAGTTAAGGGGGGTGTTTGGATCCCCGGGCTATTTAGCCTCCGTCACATCAGATGTTTGGACGCTAGTTAGAAGTATTAAATATGGTCTAACTAGAAAAACTAATTGCACAAATGAAGGAAACAGCGAGACGAATTTAATAAGCCTAATTAATCTATGATTAACAAATGGGATGCTACAATAACCATTCGTTAATCATGGATTAATTATGCTTAATAAATTCGTCTCGCCGATTACTCCTCGTGTAATTAGTTTTTCTAATTAAATCATATTTAATACTTTCTAACTAGCATCCAAACATTCGATGTGACATAAACTAAATTTTAGCTTTCGGATCCAAACACCCCTAACTGTAGTACGCAAGTCTAATTGCCCATTTGATCCAAGTAACAAATTAGCATATCAATATCAATGATAATTGTGATAAGGACCAGAGCCTCCAGTAAAGGTGACACTCCGATTCCTTGTAAAAGTTTGTGTTCATGAATGATATCTGGAAAAGCCTGTGCTCCTCAGGGCGTACTGGAGCTGCGCATGAGGGTGAGGGCGATACCCTCGGGTCCTTATTAGATGAGACTAGAGGGAAAACAGAGGATGCGCAGGCGGACGGCAACAATCTGTTGCCCTGCTTAATCTCTTATTGATAATGTTTATTGTTTAGGCTACTTATAGCCATGCTTACACCCAACAAACTAGCTAAGAAATAGCAACTACAAGATAAACTTCTGTTGGGCTGGCACTTAGCCACCGTGGCGCTTATGGAGCCTCTGGTGTGTGGTGCCGGTCATAACAATATCCGTGAGAGAGTGTTGTATTTATAGTGAAAATTCAGGTCATTATCAATCTAATTTTGTGCTTTCAAACATTTTTGTGTCTACTCTCCTTTTGGGCCTGATAAAATCAACAAAGCACAATAAGAATCTGCTAGATTCAAAATTGATAAATAGATATAGAAAGAAAATCACCCAAGAGGTAAATAGCCAAATCATAATTGTCAAATAATTGCAACATTCATAGTTACTTTTGTTTGATTCCTCCTTTATTCATGTCAACTTATCTGACAATAACACTGCAAAAAAAAAGTGACAACAAATTCAGGCTGCCGAGCTTGATGAATAACATTAAGTTTTATTCAGAGAGTCGACATGTGGTTTAGATTTTTGTGATTTAATGTGATCTGTATTTCCCTTCTGCTATATTACTCAAAGTATTGTTTTTGCCATTGGAACCTCTTACCACGTCCAGTTCCAAACTATAGCCAATGATAGAAATGAGATTGGGCCACAGCTTCGTGGTGAAAAAGGAATCGACCCCAATAAATTGTTATTTAGTACTTTCGTGTCTATTCTGGAATCGTATTCAATCGTATTGTCATACATGCCCCATGAACAACGAGACAAAGCGAAAACATATGCTGGAAAATCTTCACGGAATATTGATGCACTACAATGTCAACTTCTTCTAAACTAGGGAAAAAACAATCATCGATGTTTCAGGGAGATATCCCAAAGCTGATTTGTATTGCTTGCTTTTGTCCGCATTAGTGGATGGTTTCCACAAACAACAGTATAAACTTCTTAAGCATTTGAATATTATTCTTGTGTTTCCTATTGCATGTTCTTTTCGCTCTTCTCTTATCTTATGTGCATAGAATTGGTTATCTTGGTCCATCTTAGCATGTTTTCTGAAATTAGTAAAATGGGGTTGGGCAGAAAAAATAATTAAATTTATCTGATGCTTATTCTGGCAGCACTACTGGTGCACTTGAGGCTGCATATACCCAGGCAACTGGCAAGCCCATCTCTCTTTCTGAGCAACAGCTTGTTGACTGCGCTGGTGCATACAACAATTTTGGATGTAATGGAGGCCTTCCGTCCCAGGCCTTTGAATATATCAAATATAATGGTGGTCTTGACACTGAGGAATCTTACCCTTACCAGGGTGTCAATGGAATCTGCCATTTCAAGGCTGCAGATGTTGGAGTCAAGGTTTTGGACTCGGTTAACATCACACTGGTGAGGAGAACCTCATCTTGAATTTTAATTGAGCTATATCTACAATAACATATTCTGAGATACTATTTCTTTTGCTATGGTAAGGGTGCTGAGGATGAACTGAAGGATGCTGTTGGTCTGGTTCGCCCAGTTAGTGTTGCCTTCCAGGTGACCAACTGATTTCAGGATGTACGAGAGCGGAGTTTACACTAGTGACCACTGTGGAACTACTCCAATGGTTAGTTATAGTAGCCTTGTTTGTGTCATCAACCTACTATTTATCATTTGGTTTGGTTATGTGGAGTACTGGAGTTTTTCTCTTAATTGCCCCCACCAATCACGTTAGGAGTTAGGACTTCTTGTTATCCGGTTATATTATGATCTGAACTTATGAATTGGTTTGCAATACTAGGATGTGAACCACGCTGTTCTGGCTGTTGGCTATGGTGTCGAAAATGGTATGCCCTACTGGCTCATCAAGAACTCATGGGGTGCAGACTGGGGTGATGAGGGTTACTTCAAGATGGAAATGGGCAAGAACATGTGCGGTGAGTTTTCTGTATACATTTGCATATTCTCCCAAGAAAAAGAAGAGGGCTTGTGCCTCAGCATATGTGCACTCGTGACACGCTATTGATCTGACTCTAAACGATGCAGGTGTTTCTACTTGTGCATCCTACCCTATTGTTGCAGCGTGAGGCCCTGACGTATTGTTACATAGTCTGCTTGGCATCAATAATTCATGTTTAGCCTGAGCTTGGTGATGGGTTATACAGGACAGTGTTGTGAATATACAATCGTGAAGGGAAGGAATTAGCCCTTGCTTGTACGTCTCCCCACTATGGTTGTGTAGGTAGATTGTTAGTTGGGGTTCCATAATACTCGTGTCGATGGCATATAGTATTATTTACGAAACGAAATCGCCATTGATCGTGATGGTGCAGCATGGAACATTATATATAAAAAATAAAAATAATGCACCACATCAGTTGCCGATTATGTATTATCATGTTAATGTCTCAGAATTATCTCTCGTTGGTTCAAGTTCCTTATCATTGTTTGCGAACCTTGGTACATAACCAGTCCGCCCATCCCACAAAGCAATGTTTTGGACAGTCCAAATAGGCGCCACTGGTGAGCACAGCTTAAAAAGGTGAGGTTGTGCACATTCTTCGAGATAAGGAGTTGGTATCACTTTACCTCATCTTACCATTATTAATTACAGACCCAAACTTATATCATCACACTATGATTAATTAGAAATCATAAGATTGTTCGGTTGCAAGAACATTGGAGAGGATTAAATATCTCCCTATTTAAATTTGACTAGCAATATAGTAACAAGGGATTGAGTCACTTCCAATCCCTTTCAATACCTATGTGACCGAAATAAGGCCTAAAGGATCATTCACTTTAATCTCTAAGAGAGGTGTTAGAAAGAAAAATAATCCTAAAACTAGAAACATCACGCCATCAATTTGATATACTATAATAACCATTAACAACAATACTCATTATAATCATAGATATAGAGAGAGAGAACCCGTCTGAATCTATATCTAAATTACATAGCTCTACTATTACAAAAATAACCTAACATAATCCCCCATCATCTTCACAGATTCATAGAAGTTATCCACTTATGTCATTACGAAAAATAATCAACCCACACACTTTGTATCCCATTTCCCACGCCGATAAATTTTCCACCTTCGTTCTTAACATGGATAATGAGCCAATTCAAATTTTTCTGGACTTTTGTCTAAAATGATTTATTCTTTCTTCTTACTGTCCTCACCAAACTTCAAATTGAGTTTAACGAGTCAAGATTAAATTAAATTTCATTTGAAATCAACTACTTTTTTTACTTTAAAAACAACATAATCATAGCAATTTTGAAAACGAGCCCTGATCCAACTTAACAGGATTTTCGTATAGTCCAATTTGCTTTTATCAAATACCTAAAGTAACCTATAAATTTGTTACATATTAGGCATTTCTCGCTATTAGAAAAGAATTTAAAATGCTCCTACATATACTTATAAATTGTCTATTATTATTTTCTAACTAAATTGACACAAGCAGTTAATTACACTTCCATCTCAAAATAACTATAGTTCTATATTTGTTTTAAGCCTAGCTATTTTATATTTGACCAAGGCCACGGAGAAGGACACCAATATTTACAGACTAGATAGATATACGTGGCAGAACTGCCTAGATTAACCCGGATTTAGTGCTTAATCACCAAATCCGGACTAACCTCGGTAGTCTTTCAGGATGTAGGTATCCTGACTTGGCCTTCCCATCCGGATCGAGCTTGATTTTTGGGGCGACTCTCAAAGGAGTCCACAGATTACAACATACACATTACATTTATTACATAAGTTAAAATATTACACATAGGGTTTGGTACTTATTACATTCCGGCTGATAAGTTCTTCAGCCATTTAAACAAAAGTAGCATAGTTCCCATGTTTCTTCAACCCACGCACACACCTTAACTGCTTCAGTTGTAGCAAGCTTAGTTCAGAAAAAAGGAGGATTCAGATAAGGGTCACATTCAAACCACGTGTATTCTGCACCTGTAAAAGAAAATGCAAGAAGCCTGAGTACTAATTACTCAGCAAGACTTACCCGACCACTGGGTCGAAACCCGACTTCCTAACTCAAGGCCGGGGTGGCTAGGTCAACTCACACTGCGGCAGGCCTAATAGTAAATCCTTAGCTTTTAGAATTGGTTCACCTTTTTAGTTATTACCTGATCATGCTAAGTTATTTCTATTCTACTAACCCACCAGGACCCACCAGGACAAACATGTTGTCAAACATTCATCATTAACAAGATCAATTCTTTTACTACGATGTTGGTCGCGATCAGGCAGCTTACAACCGGCAAGCCACAGACGATTCGAATCGGTTTTCCACCTCTCGAGAGGGATACTCAGACACCCGTTGTATGTGTGTACACCGACCCCACATATGACAACCCAACATCCAGTGCCACCTAGCCGGAACCATCCTCACCGAACCCGGGTGTCAGTCCTTCGACACCCGCCCAACCTCCTCCTTACAGTTGGTCTCGTCTAGTTCCGTGCTTAGGTACAACAGGACGAAAGCCTTACCGGAGCCCGTTAAGGACGGTAGGTGAATGAGGCGCGTTCGGCCCAACCAGGCCACACATCGGACGGCCTTATGCGACACAGGCAGGATCAGGGTCCATAGCAAATAATCATAACATATAAAGTACGAAAGCGAAACTGATCCCGCCGCATGCCTGTCAATTTATTAACAATCTTCTTATTCTTAACCAATAACTTGCTGTAAAAGAATTCCGTTTTAGGCCAATGCCACCTAAGCCATCTACTGAGCTTAGGATTTTATGCTGGATAATGAGTAATTATGCTATAGGGTTTCAATCAACTCATAACTCTAATGCACAAGCATAACTCTGATTTAAATTAAGAACTTAAAGAAAATGGGGTAATGCACCGGGGCTTGCCTTGAGTCACGGGATCTGCCTCTGTCGGTGACTCGGAGTCTCCTCCTGCAGGTATGAAGGATGCCTCGGTTGCACCGGCTTCCGGATTTTCCGTTGCAGTGGAAGACTCTTCAACGGGAAGTGGTGAAACCAACGTGCCTAAGTTGATGACATGCAGGAGTTTTAAAATATGAGGATGATCAACCTGTTGAAAAAGTAAAATGTACAGTTTTCTAAAGAAAAAGGGTGGTTGGGGTTAAACATGGATATTTTTCGAATGAAGATGATTGTCCTAAGCTTTAAATGAATTACCAGGTATTTTTAAATAATTTTAAATAATTTTTAAAGCTTAAATGAATTTTCTAGGAATTTTTTAATAATTAAAATGGATTTTTGAATTAAATTTCTATTTTTAATGCACTTTATGAATTTTTCTGCATTTTTAAATAAAGGCTAAATTTTTTAAAATATATAAACTTCTAATTTACTTTCTTTTTAGAATTACCAAATTATTTATATTAATTAATAAATAATTTTTCTAATTAAAATAAACATATTACATTAAAGCAAAATAGATAAACAAATTAAATTTAAAAGGAAAAAGAAAAAACAGAATTACTGTGGAAATTCGGCCCAGCCCACAAAAAGAAGAAAACAAAAAGTTCTAATTTCCCCCTCAAAAAATCGCAGGGGCTCCCCTTTCGGCCTGGCCCGGCCCGGAGTGATCCGGCGGCCTGCCTCCCCTAAGGCGCGGCCCAACCGGAGCCTTCCGGCTCGGCCCAGCCGCTGCGCGGTCCGGCAGGCCGGCCTGCCAGGCGGGCGGCCCGGCGGACCGGCCTCGCCCGGCTAGCCTGGCCGCCCGACGCGCTCTGCGCGTCGCCGCGCCGGCAGCGCTAGCGACCATCCGGCGCGGCGGAGGCCGAGAGGCCTCGCCAGCGGTGGCCTCGGGCACGGCGCGAGCTCCTCTCTCCTTCCCTCCCCTTTTCCCTTTCTTTCCCCCTTTCTCTTCACTGTGCGGTCGCCCCCCGCCGCGGCATGGCGGTGGCCTCGCGGCAGCGGTGGTGCCCACAGCGACCCACCTCCTACCGCGCGGGGTGCACGCAGTCGCGGCGCACCCGATGCGCGCACCGGCGGGAACCCTAGGGCCGGCGCTCGGCGTGGCGCAGAGGGGGAGGAGGGAGCGAGGGTGTGCTTACCGACGTGGGGTCACGGCGGTGACGGCGACGGAGGCGGCAGCGACGGCGCGGGGCACGGGACATGGCGTGGCGCGGGAGCGTGGGAGTGCTGCTCCCCGCGCGCCGCGGCGGGGAAGAAGACCCCGCCCCTCCCGCGGTCCCACCTGTCAGCGCCGCCTGACAGGGGGCGCGGGTGGCGAGTGGGCTGGCCGCAACGCGGGCCGCCGCCCTCGGCTGGGCTTCGCCCATCGGGCGCGTGGCCGTGGGCTGGCCGGCTGGCCCGCGAGGCTTTCCCCTCTTTTCTTTTCTTTTTTTACTTTTACCCTTTTCATTTTTAACCCTAGCTTTTGACATTTTTCGACAGGGGTCCAAATACAAAAGTGAAATGGCTTAATTTAAACTACCCTTTCACATTTTTGCCCCTGGAAAACTCTAATTTTTTTTTAAAAAGGCCTCAAATTTAAATTTGAATCAAATTTTTTTTGAAAGAATAATTAGGGTAAATTGCAATGCTCTTAATGTTTTAAAAATTACGGAGTATTACAATATAAGTATAACATGTAAATATATTTTATAATAAATACAAACATGTTTATCTAAATTAAAATACTAGTAGTACGCTTTTTATGAATTCAGTCGAACTTAAAGTAGTAGTATTGTATGGACTGAAGGAACTTATTTATTAATTATTAATCTTCTATATCTAAATTGAAGCCTTCCACTACAAGATTTTCCTAGCTTCTCATGGAGCCACACGATAAGGCCCACTAGCCACTATGACTCTTATTATGTCTTTCATCGATCCGTGCCTAACAAAACTTATGCATGTGATAAGGAGAAACTACAAAATGTATACATGTATATTTTTTATTTTATGATTTTAAATTTTTTACCACTTCACACTATGGATCATATTTCTATTGGATGCTAAAAAGTTCCACAGCAATATGTAGGGTGCCATCTAGTCTACGCTATAAAAGCGTGAGTTTTCTGAAATTCTTTTTTACCTAGGATGACCGGTGTATACCTCTCACGCCGGTCCCACTGCGCAGTTTGGAGAAGGTTGAAAAATGGTGGAAAGGCCCAAAAACCATAAATGCAAAATGTTTCTACCATTTCATCTCTTTTTTTTTCACCTCATTTTGTACCCATACCCATGTGTTACTTTCCTTTTCTTGGATTTTATGAGAAAGGAAGGATGCCAATCAAACAGGTCTCCTTCCTTTTAATTCTTTTTGTTTTTTTTCTTTGTCTGATCATCTCACAACACGTGCGTATTGCACATATATCTATGCTAATATAATAAATGCTCCATCCCATCTCATAACCACGAAAAAGGAACGGAGAGGACATGGATGAATAGAATGTAGCCAACTGAAGCCTACATACTCTGAAACTAATCCAACTACTTTTCATTTTTCTTCTTCAAGAATATCTACGGAGGGAAGCTGTAACCTGAAAATTCTATTTGCCTGAGGCTCATTTTCAAAGTTTTACCATGATTTTATGTGAAATGTAAAACTAGAGACAGTAACGGTAACAAAATACGGAAACAAAAATTATTTTCCTATTTCCGACCGTTTTTTGAGTTTTACTGTACTTTAGCAGGTAACTACTGCCGATAGTATACCCTTTTAGCGATGTAGCCTAAGCGTATATATGCAAGGCTATCAATCATCATTCATCATGCGCACTTCTACTACCTTCCTTCAAACTAGTTTTTGTTTACTTGGCCATCTACATGTGACCATGTGAGCATATAGATGGTGAATCAATAATCATATTTATGAATTGTTTAATTGTCTTAAGTCTTGCAATATTAGATTTGGTGTATAATATGTGGTGATTTTTGTTAGTTTGCGTAATATTGGCAATTTGGCACATCGCTGAGTTAAAACAGGCAATTATATTTATCTTACAATATTAAGTCATTAAACCTATATATGATTTTTGCTAACCGTTTTTTAAATTATAAATTATCGATTTTCAGATCGATATCGAGTTGTTTCCGGTCGGATAGTTTCATTCCCAAAGTTTTCTTAATATCGACATCATACTCGTTTCCGGTAATATTTTTTTCGATTCCATTTCCATATAAAAATATGAAATTGATAACAATTTAGCTTTTTTGATCGTTTCTGAGCATTTTCATCCCTATGAAAATCCCCCTCCTCGTGGAAAATTGTCTTACATAAGGTCCAATATTATATTTATATCTAAGAGTGAAATCTATTTTACCTTCTTAACACACTCCATTGACCTTGAAAATCAATCTTGAACTCAAATACTAGATAGAGACACCATATATACTTAACTTTCGAAACCAAACAAAGTATCACCCTTAACCATCTCAAAAGCAGTTTTCAAGTGGTTTGCCGACATGGTATTTTAACTCGAGACTTGACTCTCCCTTCCTTCCTCATCCAACATTCTCCTCATTCTTTGTTCCTCTGTCTCTGTCGGTGAGACACCTCCCTCTCATTTGGGCTGGCGCACGTCTCCTTAGTCAGTTTGTTCTCTGTTGTGGCACACGACACATGCCGCCTCCACTTGTACGACTTGGACGGTGACCTCTTTGAGACAGTGCAGGACATAATAAATTAACGATAGTTATAAATTTATATATAAATTTTCATGACTACAAGTTAGGTCCTATTTGAAAACGTTGTATTTTTATGGTTTTCAGACAATACCATAGTCTGTGATAATACCATAGTATTTTAGGCCACAAGGTGTTTGGTTGCCACCTGAAAAACAGTGTTTTCAAAACCATGGTACTGTGGATACCATTGTATTTTTAAAATATTTGAAACTCCACTTCAATCCAAAATTTTCATAACTTGATCTGTTTTCGTTAAAATACCATGATTTTATATGCTGTCCAAACAAACTGTAAGGAATACCATGGTTTTAGTGCAACTAATAAAACCATAGCATTGTCATGACAAATATAAACCATGGTATTCAAATACTGTGGTTTTAGAAAACTATTATTTCAAACAGGCTTTTCTTTATAAAAGTTGTCATAACAATAAGAGATTTAAAACAACGGGGCGGAATGTGAATAAAAGTCAACCAACTAATAGGGCAAACTTTGCACTGGGGCAGTGAGCTGTAACAAAATTGACAAACTTCCGCATCTGAACGGTAGCAGTGGACTTATTTTGGTCAGCATTTATTCATATTATTATGTATATCCACCTAATGAGCATTACGAGTGACCAAAATTTGGAACCCGCGCTGTGGACACGTGATATTGCGCCAAGGAACGGATGCCTCTTCATCTCCTGGGCTGTTCGATCGGTTCTCAGTTCTCACTGAGAAGGTGCCCCTTCGCGTGAACCGGCGCAGATCACCACTCAACCACGGCCAGCGTCGCCCATATATATACACGACCCGCGTCTCCCCGGCCTCTTCATCTTGGGCACCATCTCCGTCGCGGCCCCAACTTCGGCGAGGGGGGACGAAATCATCCGTGCCCGGGTCAAAACCTGTAAGCTTCCTGACCTTGCAAGTCCTAAAGAATTTCCACTCGCTCTGCTTCTTTCTGAAACTGCGCTCTGTTTAAGTTTCTTACAAACGATTAGGAAACGAGATTGGATAATGCGAATCAAGTTCTCGAGTGTTGAAACATTCGCATACTCACTGCCCAAGCAGTTATATTCACGTACTAGATTCCATTCGTTTGGACAACATTTAAATCTCGAATGTTGGTTGGTATGGTGCTAGCAGCATACGCTTCGGTAGAACATCAGAGCGACAGAGCCCAATGCGAATCATGAATCCCCCTTGTGTCCATGTGGGGCCCAGCGAACAGAATTTGTTCCACTCCCTGGCTCCTTGTCCCTCCTCCGAGCCTTGCGGCGTAAGCCAGCGTCACCGCCTCACACTCCCGCCGACTTAACTGCGATTAACTGCCTGATTAACTAAGCTTCCTTGCCGAGAACGGAACGCCATTATAAAACGGCAGGAGATCTGCACAGCCTGATCAAACTGGCTTCGATGCCCTCTGTCATTCCACCGAGCAAGTGACAACTAGGCCGTGCCAAAGGAAGGTACAGGAAGCAGGCACTATTACCTTGCCTAATCGTTTCATTTCCATTTGTGTGCGTCTCTTTCACCACCGGTGTCAAACGTCCAAACCGACTCTGCTATTCTATTGGAAACTTTTGATTCTTACCCCTACCTCTGCCTTGACGGCGAAGAAACACAGCTGTGACCATGACTGCTAGTAGTACTATATTATCAGGAAGGCATTCAAGCCGGAGCGCCCAGGTTTTGCAAGAACCCGCTGCGCCTGCGCGGCCGTTCACTTTTTGTTCTTGAACTCGTGCTGCATCGAATCGATTTAGGTTGTTTTTTGCTTGGACTTGCACCATCTTTTTTCTCTGAAACAACTTGCTTCTCGAAGAATTATAAGTCTGAAACACTGACCGATACCAAGAACTGTTCTGGTTGTTTAAATTCAGAGTACGTGGTATGAGCATACCAATCTCAATCTGTGTCAATTATCAAATGAACGGGTTATGATGCCTCCCTTGTTCGTTCCTGGCAGGGACCGCGATTAACACTCTGATCTCTAACCTGCCAAGATCAAAGATCACTTCTTGCTGGCGCCAGGTTCGGTTACCGGTTGAATCATCATGTCGAGAAGTCTCGTGTGGTCCGCGCTGCTGGTTTTGATCTGCGTATGGGTTTGCCCGCCGAGGACCAGTGGGTTCTCATGGAACATCTTCTCGTCGTCGCCGGCGGCAGCGGCCAGTGCGCGCGCTCCGCCGCTGGCGCTGGACGGCGCAGTGGCCGACTTCGCCATGGACGGCGCCAATGACCCGAGAGGGATCAAGCTGCTGGAGAACGCGCGGAGCAAGCTCGCCGGGCCGAGCAACTGCTGGCAGGAGGCGTACCGGAAGCTCTTTGCCAGTTGCGGCGACATCATGGCGGACAAGGAGAGGCAGTCGCGCCTCGCGTGGCATCTCAGCAGCTGCTTCCAAGAGGACTCGGGGCGGCAGCCCTTCCCGTCGTGCGCTGAGGGCTCCAAGATGGTGTATTGCCGCAAGAGGCTCAGCGAATCTGAGGACATGGTCTTCCTTGAGTTCTATTTGGAGACCAACACACTGTGCCACCAGTTGCAGTAAGCCTTTTCTTTTCTCCTTCTACTTGGAAATGCAAATGCAATGTTTTTACCAATAAATTTTATCTCTTTTTTTCGTTTTAATATATTGTTCAGAGCTGAAGCTTTCAAACACAACACCGAGAAGCTAATCAACGAGCTGACAAGGACATCCAAATCCACAGAGGAGAAGCTTGAGGTGATCGAGGAGCGGTCAGAGCAGATCATCAAGGATTCTAGCAAAGTTCAGGACACGCTGCTATCTATCGAAATGCAAGCCAACCATTTGGAGGAGACCTCAAAGCATGTCGGGGAGCAGATCGACGACGTTCTAGCTCACTCCAAGACTATATCTGATCAATCTAAGGACATTGCCGCCGCTCAGGCAGAACTGAGGGAAGGGCAAACAGAGATGAGCGAGAAGATCGAGGCTGGCATGGCACGGGTGCAGGAGTCATACGAAAGCCTTGGAAATGGGATGGATAAGCTGAAAAACGAGACTGGATACATACAGATGGAAATTAAAAGTGTTGGTGATGTAATGTCTTCGAAGATGAAGGATCTGCAGAGCACTGCTGATGATATTGGAAGCGCGGCTGGAAAGTCATTAGAGAATCAACAGCAGCTATTGGATGGACAAACCCAAGCCATCGAAGGACTGAATAAACTCCACAGGTCTCAAGCACAAGCTCTCGAAGAAAGCAGGTATTATTATATTCATATGTGTAATGCTCATTTTATATTTATTATCAGACAAATACTTTATACATTTGATTTAAAGCGATGTTGATTAAATGAATAACTGCAGGGAAACACTGAATAAACTTGCACAGTTTGGCCAGCGTCAACAGGAGGAGCTACTGTCACGTCAAGAACAAATCCGGCAAGCTCATGATCATCTAATCCAAAATTCTCACACCATACTTGAAGCACAGGTTTTTGTTCATCTCATTCTAAAATTCACCAAATTTGCATGTTTTACTTATATTTACTTTACTCGATGCATACAGGAAGAGTTCAGAGCAAAGCAGGCTAATATTTTTGCTGCCTTGGACAAGTTGTACATTCTGCATAACGCCATTCTATCTGAGACCCGCTTCATCAAGGCTTTCTTCTTCTACTGCTGCATCATCTTCCTCATCTACATGCTCACCAGTGCAAAGCAAACCTTCAGCATCAGGGGCCAGCTCTACTTTGGTATAATTTCACCATTGCAGCTAAAATGTTTTTTATGGTATACTTTAGTGCCTGTTTTGATAGTAACATTTATGCTCCTACAGGTCTATGCATTACGCTTCTGGTGGAGATCGGGTTGATCAAGGTTGGCGCTGACGACTTTGACAAGCAATTCTGGGTCATGTCCAAGGTGTTCTGGGTCAGAATGGTGTTTCTTGGCGCCGCCGCTGTTCAGATGCTACACTCCATATTCACCTACAGGCATGTGAAAATAAGTGCATCTGCTACATCCTGGCACACATCATCACATTGATTAAGCTTTTCTATCTTTGATTATGATCCAGGGACTACGAGGTGTTGAACCACCGGCTTCTCCATACGCTAGTCGAGAAGGTCCGGGTGCTAGAGGAGAATGCCGGCGGGAGGGCATTGTGGTACAGCTCGGAGGAGAGTGAGGAGAGCCTGAGGAATTACTCCTGGATCTTCGACGAGCTGGTGGACGAGGTGGACAGCAAGAAGGACCCGAGCTACGCCTTGCCGCCGGTGCGGGCACCCCAGAGGGGCAGCAAAGTTGTCTTGGCGGAGGAAGTCGGCGAGAACTCCATCGCGATGTCGGTCGGCCGGAGGTACAACCTGCGGTCGCGGAAGTAGGCATGATCTCCCTGTTTCTGATCAAACAGGCTTTGCCCATCTCGGCAGTTCATGCCTGGAGGAAGTCTTTTGAGCGCCGCATTAGATGTTGACGAAAATGTACGCGAGACTATTTTCCAAGTTGTGACCATGCTACAGTCTGTTTGCGCTTTCAAGAACATTTTTTTTGTCGTTGTGTGTGTGTAATATAAAATTTGGACCGGGCGTTCCCTGATCGAGCTGGTGTTCATCATTTTGCACTTTCCCTATTTCCTAAGATGTTTCAGCGATTTCAAGTACTTTTTTTGTTGTTGTGTGGATATAAGAAGAGCTGGATTCGATGAAGCCCAGGCCCATCTTGTTGCAACGGCCCAAAGCTAAAAAAATGGAAAGCGCGTTGTGCGGTCCCGACACAGACCCAGTTGCACCCGAGTTTCATCTAGGCTGTTTGCTCTCGAGAACAGCCCAGCACGTCAGTAGAACTTCCACTGACACAACTGTCGTTGTCCTTTTTTTTTTTTTTGTGAGTGGGCTGAACTGAACAGGTTGCTACTGGTAGAGACGTAGAAGGAATACCACTATTACGTCTGCACCAACGTAACCGAGAGAACAGGAACAAAACTACTGCTTCTGCTACCAACTGAAAAATTCAACCGAGCTGGTCAAAAAAGTCGACCTGCCAAACCGACGAACTGAGCCATCACAGTACCCCACGTCGTACGCTGGTATTTCCCACACGTTTTACCCCGCTACCAGAGTACCAGTACGGCCGCCCTCGCGCTCGGTACGTATACGTCGACGTCTTTGAGTTGCTGGTCCGAGACGAGACGAGACGGCACGCGCAGCTGTTGGATCCCGCCAGTCGGCAGCCGCCACCTCGCGCCCGGTCCCCCCGGCCTCAGGCCACGTGCCACCGGCCGGCGCGGCGGCTGCTGGAGGGCGCGAGACGCGTGTCTCGCCGGAGGGGCGCGCCCGCGAGCCCGGGAGGGCAACAGCCGCGCACGCGCCGTGAGGTGTGCGTACAACTTGCTCCGTTTCGTCGTCGTCTCCCATCGTCTGCCCTCCGGAAACGGAAAGGAACTGTTTTGCTCTTGCTCCACGACACCTCCAGGCTCTGAGCTTAAAAAGGAGGGAAAAAGAAAAATACGCCTCTGGGTTCTGAGCTATTTCCTATCGTTTATATTTTAAATTTATCTCTATTTATAGTGCACACATAATATGAAATAGTCAGGGGCAATAGGTGTCTTCTTAAACACCGTGGATGAGAATGGCCTTAGAAAATTAAATGTCTTCTATCCACCCGATACTGCAAATGCTCCCAAAAGAAAACTATTATCATGCATGGAGAAATTTAGATAGGCGCCAGTCAGATTTATTCTTTAACGTCTATTTTACAGATGAAAAAATTGATACTTTCAGAAAAAGGACAAAAAAAATGAACAGTTCACATATAGCATGCAGATGCGCACTCGTCTCAGTTTATAAACAGAACTCCATCCCAGGTGGGGGAGAATTTTTGCCATGCGGATCTCCAGGGCATCTGCAACTGCCTATAGGAGGTTTTGGGAGTGCAGGAACAGTGGATTAGAAAAGAAAAATGGCCACCTCGCCATTCCACACTCTCCTGGGTTTCTAGAGATAGTGGAGGGAGTAGCACCTTCTAGAAAATCTTTGTTTCTGATATTTGCTTAGCATTGCTCTTATCACCATGACAGCGGCGTATTGGCATCACATCTGCCATCATTAGCTGTGGCCAGGGGACGTGAATGAGGTTTTGGATAGGGCAAACTTTAACAAAGACGCGTCTCGGTTTGTCCAACGACTTTAGGCCAAAAGCAAGTTACAGTAACACCACCAGGGATGCCATGGCCTAATTCTTCTCGATATAAAAATCCGTTACCTGAATAGGCGTCTAGTCGGCAATCCTACTACTTTGAAGATGCATTCCTATTTTTGTCCGGAGAAAAATTATGCCAAACAGACAGTACAAATTACAATCACTTTATGATTTACAACCATTAATTCTTGCGAACGTAGGGCGCAAAGTCAGTCAAATGTTAGGTGGCAAACCTTTAGTTGCAATTTCAGTGTTTATTCCTAATTTACAAATGAGCGAAAAGCCCACCTAGCTCACTTAGAAAAATCCCACAAAATATCCTCGGTTTAAAAAAAATTGGCACAAAAAAACAAAGAATTAAGACAATGAAACTTCGTCAATTTTCTTGAACACTGACAACAAGCTCTGAAATTACATACCCATATACTATTAAGGACCGACTGGTTTGTTTTCAGGACCACACCAATTGAGTTGGAAACCAAACAAATTACCCACATAGGGTATTGGAGAGTGGGTTGCCGAGGTGGCACGCCATGGCAGTGATGCCACCTTAGTGAACAAGTGGGGCTAGGCCCACATGTCAGGAAATATAGAGGGAAAAGAAGAAAAACTAACATATGGGCCCTACATGTCATGGGGCGCATGAGGTGGCTACATCTGTCACGTGTCACCTTAGAAATTCAAAAGCTCAGTGTATCTAATATCCAATTTTATGATTCATGGGTCATGTGTTTGACACTCAATAGTTCAGGGGTTATATATATTTTTTTCCCTGATCTAGGCTTCTATCTTATCTTATGTCACAAAATAAGTTATGTTATTTGCTTTTCCGCCTAGCTTATATAAGCTATAAATATGCCTGTAACATACTTGCACCCTTTTAGGAATTTAGGATGATTCAATTTCTGTGGTTTCTCTCTATGAGAGAACAAATGATTGAATCCTACCAATTCATTTAAAATTCTATGGAATGACATCATATACAGTAATTTTGAAGAGTGAAATGAACGAGGTCTAATACCATGTGTTTCTTTCCTTTCGTGTCTTGGGATTTGTATGATTATGAGATTATCATACGCAGTGTCAATATACATGTCTTTTATTTTCTGAGTTATACATGTCTATAAGATTCTAATTGTATATGTATTCTAATTTTGTTCCTCTATTTCTATGTTTTAAGAATCATGCATTTCAAAAATGTCAGGAGTGTATTGGATTTGTAAAGGAAGCTATCCTTAAAAAAAAAACGACTCGAGCAAGCTTAAGTTTATACTATGTTCCCGTTTTGATGAAGTTTCAGAAAATGCAAGAAAACAAGTAGGATCTTCGTCACTCAGGTTAAATGAACCAGCAAAATTAAGGCATGTTTGTTTCTCCGTTAGATTATATAATCTAGCTTATTTAGAGTAAATTATATAGTCTAGCTTATGATAAGCTAATGGGACATAAGCCGCTGGGATGTTTGGCAACATAGATTATTGCAGGAACATGATGGCATAAAAGACTAAAATGCCATCAACGATAGAGCTGCTGTTTACTTAACACGTAACCTCCCGTGTGCTTGTACGGATAATTTTGGTTATCAATTTTATCAGTTGCCTTTTTGCATATTCGTAGCAGGCATCACTTCAACATGTCGTCAAATAACGAGGAACCAAAACAATGGAAAATAAACTTAAAGTTGTAAAACATAAATGATTTGATCATCTAAAATTATTACACACCCGATTCACTCTCTACTATCAAATATAGCATTTGCAATACTATCACAGAACGGAGAAGAACCAGTATCGAGGTGCTAGTGAGAAGGTGGAAGAACGAGTAGGAGAATGGCGCAGCGATGAGAATGGGGAAGTGGAGAACGAGGCAACAGAAGCAGCGGATTGCGGAGAGATGAAAGTGTGGATTCGTTAAGCTAATGGCATTGATGGTAAATTTCTCAAAATCGTATGGGTATTGTGATAGTTGGATGCAAATAAGCTGAAATAAGCTTCTCTAGACTAGCTTATAGATTATTATAATATAGGGGTTGTAGATTAAACAAGCTGCACAACAATCTGTGTTACTGTTTTAAGTACTGTGGGGTGTGGGGATCAAGCCGGAAACTTTCGTTTCCAATATTAAAAAAAACAAATAGGGCCTCGAGTTAACAGCCAAAATTCCGGCAACAGGATGGAAGATTCCTCCCGTAGGGGTAGTTTGGACATTTGGAAGCCAGTCGCCTTCCTATAACTAGCGAGGAGGGCCCCAGATTCTCTCTCCACGCACACGCAGCAGGAGAAGCGACGCAACCCAGTTTAATACGCGAGGAGAAGAGATTTCCCCATTTCGTTGCTTTCTCCTTGCTCACCCCGCGAGAGCGCGCCCCCAAATTCACCTGCTTGATCGCGCTGAGCTCAGTTTTCAGCGTCGAATTCGTACTCTGCAGCTTTGATTTCCCCCAATTTCAGCTGCTTCCATCTGCCCAATCAGTGCAGTCGTCTTTGTTCGGTTTGTCGTAGCAAGTAGAGAACACACCAAACTCGTGGACTCCACCTCACCGAGATCAAATCTTGTCATCTGATTCTTTGCTTCCTTCGGCCTTAATCCTGTCCGATTTCAGATCGGAGTTCCGTTCCGAACCGCTAGCCAGTTCGTTGTAGCTTTAAGCGGCTTTTAGTTTGTGCGCTTCGAGCTCGCCGTCGGAGGCATCCCGGATTCCGGTGACCATGTCGTTGTCCGCGATTTCCCTGTACACCCCTCCGCCTGGAGCGGTGTACTCTTCCGAGCTTGACACGAGCTCCCGTGGCTCGTCGCCGTGCACCACCGCTGCGCCCCCGCCACCGGCGGCCTCTCACCGCTTACCCTCCGGCGGCGGTGGCCTGTCTTGCCTCTTTTCCTCGCCAGCAGCTGCGGCTGCGCCGCCCCGCACTCCGGCCCATGACGAACTCGGCGCGCTGTGGCACGACAGATCCGACGACCTGAGCGTTGCGGGCGGCGGGTACTCGTACTCGTCCTCACCGCTCAAGTGGCGGGACCTGCACAACCACCACCACCACAGCCCCGTGTCGGTGTTCCAGGGGCCGTCCTCCTCTTCGCCGTCCCGGAGCCCGCCGGCTTCTTGGCTCGCCGGCCGCGACCGCGACCGCCTCTTCGCTGGCTTCGTGCGCAACGCGCTCGGCTCCTGCGTCGACTTCGCGCCGGCAACCAGCCCTCGGCCGGAGGTCGGTGCCGGCGAACTCGCGTTCGAGCTCGACGAGAACCTCGCGGAGACTAGCCCTGCCTGCGAGCCATACGCCCGAGAGCTGCTCGCCAGTGCCCAGGATCGCCACCGCATCTTCCACGAGGAGCTCGTCGTTAAAGCCTTCTTGGAGGCCGAGAAGGCTCACCGTGGCCAGGTCAAACCACAAATTCCAACTTCTAGCTGGAAATTATCCACTCCTGAATCTGTGCATTAGTACATCATTAGTTACTGATTCTTGTTTCTGCCTTTGTTCTGTGATTTAGACACGGGCGAGTGGTGATCCATACTTGCAACATTGTGTGGAGACAGCCGTGCTACTGGCCAAGATTGGTGCGAATGCAACGGTTGTGTCGGCTGGGCTTCTGCACGACACCATTGATGATTCATTCATTGACTATGATCACATCTTCCATATGTTTGGTGCTGGGGTTGCCGATCTTGTGGAAGGGGTATGCGTTCCTTTTCCTTTGGATATTGATAATTTGTTTCATTGGGATTGGAAAATATTGATATTTCTATGTAGTATGAAGTTGTTGCGTGAACCAGTTGCACTTATTTGATCTCAATAATGATGATCTACTCCTTATTATATATTTAAGTCAATGATCATGTGCCGTATTTGTTTAACTTGTATTATCCTATAGACACCTAAAGAAAAGCGATCCATTTGGATCAACCCAATATGTGACTTTTGCAATACAAAAATGTTTAGTCCCTTTCTTAACAATTCTTTATTTCTTTCCACAATCACAACTTGCAGTATATTTTGTCAATTTGTGCTCAGTTGCCTGCATTCGTTTGTTTGACATGTCTATTTCAAAAGTTGCATTTCCATTCTCACGCTAGCTCCATTGCCCTTATGGTTTTTGCCTGATCTGTTCAGGTTTCCAAGTTGAGCCATCTTAGCAAACTTGCCCGTGACAACAACACAGCAAGCAGGACGGTTGAAGCAGATCGCTTGCATACGATGCTTCTCGCAATGGCTGATGCACGAGCTGTTCTAATAAAGCTAGCTGATCGCTTGCATAACATGACGACTTTAGAAGCTTTGCCTTTGGTCAAACAACAAAGATTTGCTAAGGAGACAATGGAGATTTTTGTACCGTTAGCTAACCGACTAGGGATTGCTAGCTGGAAGGACCAGATGGAGAATCTTTGCTTCAAGTATTTGAATCCAGAAGAGCATAAGGAGTTGTCATCCAAACTTGCAGAGTCCTTTGATGAAGAACTAATCACATCTGCTGTGGATAAACTAGATAAAGGCCTGAGGGATGCTGGTGTCTCATATCACAATCTTTCTGGGAGGCACAAGAGCCTGTACAGTATTCATTCCAAGATGCTAAAGTATGTTGTAACCATCTCCATCCTTTTTGCGTTATACAATCAGAATGATTTATGATGAAACATCGTAGCTGGATCTTCTTTGTTAACTTAATTTGGTCAAATCATCAGGAAGAACTTGGCAATGGAGGAGATCCATGATATACATGGCTTGCGCCTTGTGGTTGAGAAGGAAGAAGATTGTTATCAAGCCCTTTCTGTTGTTCATAAATTATGGCCTAGAGTTACTGGCCGATTCAAGGATTACATATCCCGTCCAAAATTAAACGGGTACGCTAAGATGCAATTCAACACACACATTCAATGTTTGCAAGGCCTTGCACTTATTTGCTTGCTGATGTAGGTATCGATCACTGCACACTGTTGTCATGAGCGAGGGCGTCCACGCGTTCGAAGTTCAGATCCGCACAAAGGAGATGCATCTGCAGGCCGAGTATGGATTTGCTGCACACTGGAGGTACAAGGATGGCACCTGCAGGCACTCATTTGTGCTCCAAATGGTGGAATGGGCTAGATGGGTCCTTACATGGCAATGCGAAGCGATGAACAATGAACAGGCCACCTCACTAGGCAGTGTTGACACTGCAAGGCCACCACCATGCCCATTTCCTGTGCATTCAGAGGACTGCCCTTACTCGTATACCCGCCAATGCAACCACGATGGACCAATATTTGTCATCCTCCTGGAGCATGATAAGGTGAGCCCAGTGTCTGGTTGATTTCGTGTATGGCTCATTGCATGTTTACGTTTGGTTCAGTTGTCTTATAAAGTTTGTGCTGTGGGCTGCGGCTTCAGATGTCTGTCCAAGAATTCCCGGCAAACTCCACCGTGATGGATCTCATGGACCGAGTCGGTGCCAACAGCTCAAGATGGAGCCCCTACAGTATCCCCATGAAGGAAGACCTGCGACCGAGGGTGAACCACGAGCCCATAAGCGACCCAAACCGGAAGCTCTGCATGGGGGACGTGGTGGAGCTGACCCCGGCCCTGCCTCACAAGTCCCTCAGTGGGTACCGGGAAGAGATCCAGCGCATGTACGACCGTGGCGGCTTCGCCCTCGCAACCCGAGGCGGCGGCCCGAGACGCTGCTGACAGTATAGCAACACAGTGTTAACCTGGTGTACCACCATTTTACCATTCAATTCGTTGTAAATATATATAGACTTAGGTCTTGCGGCCGGGTGGGGTTTTGAAATTTGTGGTTGGCCCTGAACCCCGGAGGTTGCAATGTGTAAAAGTAGAACGCTGGTGTAAAGCTGTTCGAGTTCGTTCCAGCTTCTCCATCCCAAGATCTCTGGAGAGAGAGTTGTAGCTGCATCTGTATTTTCTGCTGTCCTTTGTTTGGATGATGAGAAGTTGTGTGATGTGATGCTACGCCCACAGCTTATTTGAGCGAAGCCGTGACATCAGCGTGGCCGGTGGTGTCTCCACGGCGTCCAGGCACGAACTGTGTGGACCAGAAATCCAGAATCTAGCGGTGTCCAGCGCTTCCAGTGTGGTGCAAGAATCTTCTGGTCCGGGGGAGGTCGGAGTCGGATGCTGTGACGGAGGCGTCGTCCTCCGGTCCGGTGTGATTGGGATCTTTCTTGTGGCGATGCAGCGCCTGAATCTCCGGGCGTGGGAGCCACCGCTGTACGCGTGAGCGGTTGGTGGCTGCTCGGAGGGAGCAGCAGCAGCGACGTCCTGGTCCTGCATTGAAAAGGGGGATGGCTCAGGCTCAGCTCGAGCTGTAGCGCACGGCTTCGCCGAATCCCATACCGGCCGGCAGCGTGGACTCGAGTGACACGACGTGGTCGCGGAAATTCTAGTGACAGCAGCCACGCTGGTTTTAGCGCGTGATGTTAATAGTGCACTAATCACTCTCGGTCCGTCACTAACTAGCACATCAAGCACTCCATCAGCGAGCGATTCAGTTTCTCGCTGAATTTACAGTTTGATGATGCGATTTCGATCTCTCTGAATATTTCGTCGGCGCCCCTAGGTAGCCTGTCGCTGAAGTATCTGTGTGATGAAGATGATATGGTACAAGTCAGCGGATAAGAAGCAGGGAGGCAGTCGCCCGCCCCCACCTTGCTTGCCGGCTACAGGCTACAGTTGAAACGTGAACGCCTAGCTTCTACGCTCGCCTACGTCTCCTCCACTCCACGTGGGAACGGACGGACGATGCCGAGCCGAGCCGAGCGCGGGGAGGAAGGGGGCGTGCACGCGGCCACTTGCGAATTCCGCGCGCCATCGCGGCCACGTTCGTCGGCCCGTGGGAGCGATAAGGATTTGCGCTTGCGGGTTCTTGTCGCGTGCCGGTCGAGCAAATCCGTTCCGTGGGAAAGCCGCGAGCGCATGCGTGCTTCCACCCACCGCGCTGCGTGCATGCAGCCCGCAGCGCAGAGCGGTGTTCTAAGACTTGGCCGCCACACCAGGTGCCAAAGCTCGCCGTCTCGATCGGCTATTGCGTCCATGGGAGCTAGTTTAGGGCCTATTTAGATCTAGAAACTAAATCAAAATGAGTTAAAGTTTAGTCACTTTATTAAAGACTTAAAGAACTAAACACCAACGGACTAAAAGAGGACTAAAATCGTTTAGCTTCCTTAGTTTCCAAGGAGGAGCTAAAGTGACTGAATGCCCCCTTTCCCCACCCCTACCCCGCGGCCCCACTCTCTCTCCCCTTTCTCTCTCTTGGCGGGCGCAGAGGAGGTGCTGGTCCAGGGCGCCTCCGTCGCATTGGCTGCCTCACGCCGCCCGCATCCCTCCCCTGCCGCGGAGGAGCTGCGCGCCTATGTCGGCCATCCATCCGTTGCCGACCAGCTCCTGGCATAGGGGATCTTCCCCGTCTCGCCCCGGCGTATATTCCACGCCGCACCGCCGAGCCGTGCCCCCGTGTTCCTCGCGAGCCGCGCCGAGGTCCAACGACCCACCCCACGCCAGCGGCCTCATCTGAATCACCAGATGGCCACGCCCGGCGCCGGCGAGCTTGTCTCGGCCGCATCCGCGCCCACGCCCGCGGGGGAGGAGGCCTCTCCTGTGAACCAGCGGTCAACACAGGCGGCGTGGAACGCGTGGCCGCAGGCAAGGCGCGCCACCGCTCCCCGGCGCGCGTGGCCTCGAGGCACACGGCGCATGGGTCGGCGGTGTCCGCGACTGCGATGGGGAAGGCGAAGCAGGGGATGCGGCAGAGGTCAATGGGCGCAAGCCCCAGCGCGCAGGCGGCCGGGCCGCCAAGCGACGGGACGTGGTAGCGGCTGCCGCGGTGGTGGCGGATGGCACATGCGGTGGTGGTGGCAGATGGCGGTGGTGGCGGAAAAGATTGGGGAGGTCGGGCGAGCGGCTCTAGCTGGGTGGAGGTGGGTGGTGTGAGCAAGGGGCACCAACGGGGGCATTTTAGTCTTTCCGCACAGTAATAAAGCCTTTAGCTCCTACTTTAGTCACTGGATCCAAACAGGATAGCTAAAGTTTTAGTCATTGGTTTTAATCACTTTGGCTTTAGTCCCTTGGATCCAAACATGCCCTTAGTTAGGTCAGCGGAGGCACGATGGTCTCACTGTACGACTCACTCGACACGGTACTTGAACTGTTTGGTCTGGAAACCCCAAGGGTTGCACTACGGTATTTTTGGATACCATGGGTACTACACAACACTATAGTATTTTTGGATATTGGATACTCCACTCTAGACTTCAGTTTTTGCACAGCGCACCTATCACTGGCCTCCTCCCGCACAGCCTGTTTCCTCCTGCGCTGCCCCTCCACAAGCCTTCTCGGCGCCACCCTGCCGTGCATCGCCGACCTCCTTTCGGTGTGGCCCTACCGCCGCCTGCCTCCTCCCCAGTGCTGCCCCTCCGCCCACAACGCGCCTCCTCCCCGGCCTTGCCTCGCCGCAGCAAAGGAATGAGGGGAGGCCTGAGCGCGTAGCGAGATCGAGGCCGGCCTCAGGAGCTGGGCCGTCGCGAGGGAGGGGGCATCGACGGGAGGGGGGCCAGCGACGGGAGCAAGGCCGGCATGGGGCGCAGCGTGGGGCGGGGCCATGGTGCCAGCCGCACAGGGAGCATCGTCTTCGTCACCAGCGTCGCGGGGGGTGTGGTCGGCGTGGGGGAGCGGTTCATACTGTGGTTTCCCATTGGAACCAAACATACCTCAGTTTTAAACAATACTGTAATTTTACTGTAGCGAGAGAATACTGTAGTATTTGTATCATGTACAATTGTAATCTGTGGTATTTCAAAATCACATTATATAAAAAGTACACTACCAAACATGCCCTAAAACTTGTCAAGGCGTTTCATCTCGCCCCCGGCTCTGAGTGTGCATAAATAGGTGCCTAAACAGTTTTAATGGTTTCTCTATAAGTAAGCGAATGGGAATGAGTACTCAATGGTGATTTCAGATGAGACGTAGGGATGCCTTGTCGATGCCTGATAGCCCCGAATGAGACCTGTTCACTGTTTAGGCATATATTCATGTAAACCCAGAGTTTGGGACCGTGATAAAACGGCTTGACAAGTTTAGGGACGAGAGATGTATTTTACTCCAAGAAACAAGACGTTATGTAGGTTTTCTTTTGAGATCATAACGGGCGGGGCGTCAAGACATTGCAGATATTTGTTGGGCCAAAAGCCCATTTCTCTATCCGTCTTTTGGCCCAATAGCAAGTGAAATGAGTTCCGGCCTAGGAGAAGGGGAGAGCGTGTTCGGTTGTGCATTTCCGGTGGTGGAGTCCAACACAAATAGAAACTAGAACCTTCGGCGCGCCAACGCAGAGAATCGGACGGAGCAGAACCACAGAAGACACTTTGAGGAAGCATTTGCATTGAACTTTGGCACCGAAAACGCACAACTGAACGCTGCCGAAGTTGGAACTTAGGATTCTTGAGTTCACCTCGGAATCTGAAAGCCTTCTTCAACCAACACCCTTTAGGCCCTATTTAGATCGCACAGATTTTACAGGAATCGCACAGAAATTTCACAGCAAACAATTCAATTTCACATAAAAATGCAACAATGAGAATTTTTTTCTTCCATTCCAAATAGGGCCTTAAGGCATCCCCACGAAAACAAAATCACTAGCTGAGTAGGCAACATGCGTTATGTGGAGGTAAAGGTGGTAAACGGTTCTCAAATTTTTAAACTAAAAATCATCAATGACTCATTTGGATTGTGAAGAAATATTTGGATCATGACCCACTATCACCCCTACGTGCAGACAGAATGCCGAAAAAGCAAGACCTTCACGATTTCTTCAGCTAGCGCAGTGCTAGGAAGCGTATATATTTTAAACTTTACTGTATCATAGTATTTTACATGTCTATATGTGCGATATGGTGACCTCAGCGTAACAGTTGTTAAAACGATCCAAGGCATCAGTCACGTCCGAGATGCACAACATCAGCGACGTCCGAGATGCACAATGCTCCAATTTTAGCATCAAATTGGCAGCCAGTTTGGGTAAGGTGGTGGAAGAAATCGCCACCGTACTGCTACTTGTATCAAGTTTTTTTCGTTACTGAAAACCACCGCAAGGCCACAACTAAGACACAGTGGGAAGCACGTGAAAACAAGAATTCCATCGTGGCATAAAACTAAAATATCAATGTTTGAAAACAAGAATTCCATCACGGTATAAAACTAAAACATCAAAGTTTTACCATTTAAAATCATACAAACTCAGCGTCTCAACCAAACATCGGTTCTATTCCTCTGTTTTGAATTCCCATAGGATCGTGTATTTTTCCTATTCCTGTGTCTTTAATATGGTGGTATCTCTACCTATAATATATATATACATGTACATACCTTTCGTTTGACTAGATACCTTCAAAATCTTAAGATACACGTGTGATTGTAGCTACATGCGCATGTAAAAAGGAATTTTCCATATATATATATATATATATTAAAATAAAGCAAATAAGGTTCCCGTTCTGTCCTGACAGGTGGGCCCGCCTGGTCAGTCCCACCTTTTCGCGTCCTCTTCGCTCAGGCAGGGCGGCGCCCCTCCTAGCCTCCTCGCGAACGCGGCACTCTCAACTCCTAATCTGCATCAGCTACCTGCGCACATCCGAACAGATCGATAATCGAAAACAGAAGTCAGCGAAAAAAGGCCCAATAACCCCATATAATCCTTAACAGCCCAACAAGGTACAACATACAAATATTATCATACGATAATACCAATCGCTCATGAAACAACGAATTATCTTGCTAAAAAAAATATGAGGAACACATTTGTAACAGTAGGATACGGAGAAAGTGGGTAAAGAAGCAAAATCAAGGAAAAATCAAACGAACGGATGTTGTTGCCACCAGATCCGGAGCGGAGGACCGACGGGAGGTGATGATGGACGTGAAAGACGGCTGAAATCACCGAGAAGGGAAAGAGCAGACGAGGAAAAGAGGAGCCGCCGCTATCGAGTATCGAGCTATCGAATGAACAGAGGAAGTGGAAAAGAGTTATAGGGTTTCATTGGACAAGAGAGAAGCGCTGAACTCAATTGTGGATCGGACCGCCTGTTAACATCGGTGGTTTTGGCCTAAACCCAGGCCTGGTTAATTGACGATGGGGTGCCGCTTTCCCATTAAAAACGCCCATGATGCTCTCGGCTTCATATTATAAGAATTGTTTTATCTACCTAATTATCATGACCAAAATCAAGTTATCAACTAAATTTGGCAGCCAGTTTAAAAAACGTATAGGAGATATAATTAATGTTAATAAAGCAAATTATCATGACTTTTGACGTTTGAGCTAGAAAGGTGCGACACCATTTTCACCAAACCACCATACAAATAGGCATGTGCGCACATTCTGAGCGGTCGAGAAATAGGAGTGCAAAATACACTACGGAATGGACGGTAGCCCGAATGGCTAGCTCAGTCGGAGTGCAGGCAGCCGGCACAGTTTTGATCCTTGGATCAAACTCGCGTCTCCCATCAAGATATTATCCCTAAATAAATTGCACAAGCTCTCACGCTCGCAGAGCCATGCATGGCCCCAATGATCTTTCTAAAAATATGGTCTTCTCTCTAAGTGTAGCTGTAGGTTTATTTTAAGTACATGTAGTGTGAGCTGATGTATGTATACTATAGCTATAGCTGAACCTAGATGAGAGGTAATAAAAAATGCAAAATCCACTCCTCTATTGCGGCCGTTAAAGACAGCTTAAGGATTCTTTCCTGTCTATACACTAGGTATATTTGTTAGAAAAACATTATGATTTTTTTTATCACGTTGCAATACACAGGCATATTTTGCTAGTAAAACAAAAGCATCAATGTTTGGAAACAAGAATCCCATCACGGCATAAAACTAAAACATCGATATTTTACCATTTAAAATCATACAAACTCAACGTCTCAGCCAAAACACCGGTTCTATTCAGTCTTACCCTTAAGCAGCATGTTATAGCTCGCGCGGCAGTTTATCACAAAAAAAAGTCGCAGGCTCACACCTTGCTCATCAGCACAACAAACTCCAGAATATACATCAAGGAGTCACAATACTGGCTAACTACTAAAGTTTGTTGCCTAATTTGTGATGTGTTAATCTCTTTTGCTTCAAGCCAGAGGGAAGAACCATCCCCCAATCGTTGTGTCATGCTTCCAGGGGAACATCGGTGGAGGGGTCAGTAGTTTGCCATCTTTCATGCTGTATGAACTGAAACGGTTCAAGGGAAAGGTCCTCATCCAGTTGTACCTGCGGAGAGCCTCGGCCTCATAGCGGTTGTGATCATCCAGGAAGAAGATGTGGTCACCAAGCATGCCATATTGGGACACATCAACAGCTCTGGAACACCGTTGCCCCAGGAAGAGCGCCTCGTTGTCCCCTAGGGTGGTCACCGTCGTCCACCGGGATTGCCCCAAGTCAGCCTTGAACACATTGACAGTAGCTCCCTCATCGTGGATCAGCCTGCGTACCAACAACAGAGCACCGCCGCATGACTCCACCAGATAGTGCAATTGTGTGTTTCTGTTCTGGAGCCATAGTTCGCAGGAGTAGCCACCATTCACGACGCAAGAGACCTTTGTAACCTGTGGGCAGAGAACATCGGTGCAGCTGCTGCCAGGTTCAAGGACAAGGAGGTTTTCTGAGTCATCGATGGCGTAGAGCTTTCCTTTGTGGAACACTATGTCCTCAAGGTGGGTGTTAAGAGCCCCAAGGTCATGGCAGGCCAGGGACCACGACGATCCCTGTGGATGACACACTGCAATGACCGTGGATACGTTCCAGTCACCGGTGGAGATGGCCGCAGCAGCTAGGTGTGGCAAGCAAAAGATTAGCTTTGCATCGTTGCGGGCGCGATATTCATCAGGGAATGGAGGGAGCGTCGTGGTGGCCTTGGAGAAAGGGTCCCGTAACAAGAAGCCATCTGCACACCGGTAGATGAGCCAGTTGCCGCAGGTGCCGCTGTAGCCGCCGTCGACGGGAAAGCGGAACCGCTCTTCCCGTGGGAGGCACCGGAAGGTCCCGTCCAAGCGCACTAGCAGCGGCAGCGGCGGCGGGGGCAGGGGAAACTGCCGCGCGGAGGCGCACCCACCAGGAAGGCATAGAGGCCAGACAGAAAGTCAAGACAGCAGGAATCGAGCGCGCCACTGGGGGCACACGGCGGCGAAGCGGGCGCGGTCGACCAGCGCGGGGAGGAAGCGGAGCACGCGGCCAAGGAGCTCCGGCAGGAGGTCCGACCACGACCCCGGGGAGCAGGGTGGCACTTCCCTGCTCATCTAGCAAAAAAAAAAAAAAAAGCGAGTTGGCAATACATCGAGCACCTCTTGTGCACCAGACACGCCGGTGGGGAAGAAGAGCGCCGGCGAGGAGGGAAACCAAAGCACGGAGGAGGGGAGGCGGGGGTACGCACCAGCAGCAGAGCTCGCCGGAGCGCGTAGCGGAACTCTTGGGAAGCCGAAATGGCGGCGGCGGAGCCCGTGCTTTCTCCTCTTGGCCTCCGACCTAGCGCTGATGGGGAGGGGAATTGCTTCCGTGGTGACGTCGACGAGGTTTAGCAGCAGTTTTAGCCAAACGGAACGGCAAGCGTGGGCCTCTGCGTCTGCGATGCCGATCGTTTTTTTATTTTTATATTTATTTAAATCGTTTTTTGCAAAAATAAATGGACGATTCAAAAAATTGCAAATCTATACCAATACCGCCGGACCATCCGGCGGTATTTAAAAAACGCCGCCCTATCCGGCGGTTTTTAAAAACCGCCGGAGCAACCGGCGTTTTTTAAATACCGCCAGAAGAGGTTGGCAGTGCGGCGGGCGCTGCGACCGGTGGGCCCGCCGATTAAAAAACGCCGGATGGCGCGGCGGTATTTAAAAACCGCCGGCGGGGACGGCGGTTATTTAAAAACCGCCGCCCCGTCCGGCGGTTTTTAAATACCGCCGGCGGGGACGGCGATTTTTAGCCCATATACCCGCGGCGCCTCCTTTATTTTCTTTTCTTCTTCTTCTTCCTCGCCGCTCTCCAGTCGCCGCCCGTACGCCCGCGCCGCCACGCCGCCGCGCCGCCCGCACCGCCCTGCGCCGCCGCGCGCCTGAGCAGAGAGGGGAGAGGAGGAGAGGCTCGGGCGCCGCCCGGGAGGGAGAGAGGGAGAGAGAGAGGGAGAGTAGAGGAGCCCAAGGTTGCAGGTAAATTTTCTTTGAAACATGTATTTTTTTTAGCATTTTAAATATCATTAGTAGTATTCTTTGATATTAGTAGTAGTTTAGATACAATATTAATAGATTAGGTAACAGTAGTAGTATTTTATATAATATTAGCACTAGTTTGAATTACCATTAGCGGATGTAGTCTCGTTTTATGTAATACTCATACTATTTTAGTTGACATTAGCACATTTACCAGTTTTAGATTTAGATAGAATATTCAATCATTATAATATAAGAAAAATTGAGTGTTATATAGAAATGTGGTTACATATGTGCTAAGTACTGTCTTGTTTGTCGCATTTGTGGTCAGGCATGTCACAGAAAACATATTTTCAGATATATTTTGGTGAAGGAGAGATACGTTACGGTCAGTTCGGGGTAGATTTGAGTGGGTTTCGGTCAGTGACAAAAGGACTGGACAAAGCAATTGAGAGGCCATTTCGTTTAGTGTATAACTGGTTCATGAAGTGTTTTAAGTTGGATTATAATGAATGTCAACTGAGCGTCTCAGCAGTAACAACTAGGAGTTCATCTCCTGTTAATTATGAATTAGTGCAAATAGAAAGCACTGCCGTATGGAGGAGGTTTGTTGACGTTAGCTTGCGTCATGGGTTACCCCTGGTTCTTTTTGTGCAAGCATACGAGAAGGTGAATGCTGAACAAGAAAGCTCACAGGGCTGTGATGAGGCAACAACAATTGAAGAAGTGGTGGAAAATAATGTGAATCAGGTTAACGAGGTGGGCGTTGATATAGGTGAGCAAGGTGAAGCTAATGAAACAGTACGGGAACCAAGGGGTGAGGTAGATGAGGGTGAAAAAATTGTAGGTTTGGTTGAACAGATGCAGCGGGAGGATGCCGAGGCCAATGTCCCTGTTGATGAAGATTCAGACAGTGAAGATGAAATATTGAACCAGGTTCCAAGTCAATGGACCAACTTTGATCACTCACAACTGCTAGTAAATGAAGGTGAAATGGTTCCATGGGAATATAGTGAAAATGAAGTATGTGTGGGAGCTATTTACCATAGCAAGATAGAGCTGAAAGAGGCCGTGCAAAGATGGTCGGCTAAGTGCCTGAAGAAAGAGTTCAGAGTTCAAAAGAGCAGTCCACAAGTCTATGATGTGAAGTGCATACGAGATGATTGTCCTTTTAGGGTCCATGCTTTTTTGGACTCGTGACGTTGAGTGGGGTAAGTGGCATTCACATACATGCAGCAGACTCGTCATGCCTGTTACAGTGTTACTTTACATTTTTAATCCATGCGATTGATTTGCAGGATATGAAGCTGGCACGACCCCTGACGACAGCTACGGAGCCGGCCACGCTCCTGACAGTCCACCAGGTGCAGCAGAACAGATGGCGCAGTCCTTGTTCGCGTCGCCGCCGCGACATGATGAGATTGGTTACTCACAGCTACAGGAGGCGCCACCCCACGAAACTCAGCAGTCACAGGAGCCGCCAGCGCCCGATGCAGTCCCTGGCCGACGTACTCGACAGGCACCCGACCCCTTTAGTCACGGGTCACGCTACACTTGGGCTGCCCAGAGAGCTGCACGCAGGAGCAAGAGAGGTCGTAGCTAGATCATAGTTTCAGAGTTGACTTGCATTAGTTAGGTGTACATTCGTCATCATGTATTTTATCACTTTCACCTTTGCAGTAGGCCGTGACAACACGTAGGCAATCGTTTCAGATACATATGCCTCCGTAGCCTTTTCTGCTCGACGTGACAGCGCATCACGTAGCCTTTTCAGTTACAGGTACATGCGTAGCCTTTTCAGTTACAG
Organism: Paspalum vaginatum; assembly: GCA_030272315.1. Taxonomy (NCBI): domain Eukaryota; kingdom Viridiplantae; phylum Streptophyta; class Magnoliopsida; order Poales; family Poaceae; genus Paspalum; species Paspalum vaginatum. The sequence goes on along the minus strand of CM059013.1, from coordinate 13,867,455 downwards.
GTACATGCGTAGCCTTTTCAGTTCTATATGACAATACCTATGTAGCATTTTCAGTTTTACGTGACTGCGCAAGACGTAGCCTTTTCAGTTACAGGTACATTCATAGCCTTTTCAGTTCGACGTGACAACACATATGTAGCCTTTTCAGTTCGACGTGACAACACATATGTAGCCTTTTCAGTTCGACGTGACAACACATATGTAGCCTTTTCAGTTCGACGTGACAACACCTATGTAGCCTTTTCCGTTCGACGTGACAACACCTGCGTGGCCTTTTCAGTACCATTTCCAGTTTGACCTAACAACTTTTTCGTTTTCAGAAGACAACTCAACCCCCATCTCGACTACAAAAAGACGGCACACATTCAAAGAACACACACAACACACTACCAGAGCGAGGGAGGAATGGCCGAGCCGGGAGGAAGGGGGCGTGGCCGCGGCCGAGGCCGAGGAGGGAGGGGTGGAGGACGTCGTAGCCACCACTTCCTCTAGGGAGGTCCTCAAGGCCCAGACGTGTTTCCACATCCACTGGAGGACTTCCCGCTAGAGGGACCAGACGCCTTTGTTGGCGAACGCAGGCTTAGGCCTTACGATGATCGCACGGAGGTGTGGCCTACGTGCCGTTGTGGTGAGTATTGTGTCGTGCAGGTGTTCGATGAGTTCATCGATGGAGGTCGTCGCTTCTACAGATGCCCTTTTGGCTATGTGTGTCCTCAAACTCGCTCTCTACACTTTGTTCTGACATAACTCAAATTGTTTCTAAAAAGAGATATATATGATTGCAGGATT